>CM052708.1:18845734-18886848 GCA_028551405.1 Uromys caudimaculatus | reverse complement strand
GATCTTAGAGCATAGGCCCCTGGTGTTCTGTTCAGGAACTTTTCCCCCGTACCCAGGTGTTCGAGAGTTTTCCCCCACTTTCTCTTCTATTAGATTCAGTGTAACTGGTTTTATGTGGAGGTCCTTAATCCACTTGGATTTGAAAGTGAGATATGTCATCACTTTCAATGGCTTGGAGATTTGAAACAAATACAGCTATCAACGCATAGGAAAGGGTTCATAGTTAATATTGTTTCCTGTGGAAATTTCTGGCTTTTCAGTTACAATTTGCCCACCGCTAGGCTGTTTTGGTTCACTCTGATTTATTGCTGAGTTCATGCATCTCTTGTCTCTTCTGTTCTAAGGGGGGGGGGGAGTCATTGATTTCAGCTCTGTGACAGTGGCAGCATGTGTCACAGTAAATGATAACCCCGGCTATAAGCTGTAAGCCTGTAAGCCTGAGTCTGCAGAGACTGATACGCAGAGTACAATGACAGGAATTTAAGTAAGTGTGTCACAGAGCTTGTGTTTCCCCAGAGATTAGTTGGGTGAGTGATGAGGAAATGCCCTGACGTTCTTAGTGATGTATTTAAAGCAGTTAGTACTCCCACCCTCTGCTCCCTTGTCACATGGCCATTGTTATTTCCACTAAAAAAAAAATAACAAAAAGCACCAGGCTGTTTGAGTTTATACACGTGGATTATTCCAGACTTGCAAGGGTGAGGAATGGTTCTTGAAAGCAAGCATTGACTTGATAAAGAAGAAAGTTAAAGATGTTCCATAAGAATACAGGATGAAGAACACAAATTAAGCACCTTCTTAAAAGGCTCAAGTGCAGTTGGGTGAGCTTTCCTGAGTAATGGGATAGATATTGTATTACCGTTAACATTTGATCACAGCTTGAGAACAACAAATAGAGAACTGGGAAGTGGGTGTTTTATAAGGACTGCCCGTGGGGTAATTAACAATCACGACAATCATGGGCCTGGAGCACACCACTCACTGACCACAAGTTGGAAGCTGCACTCAAGAGTTTGTCTTCAAGGATGAACCACTCCAGGTATAACAGGTAGAATCTCCCAGACAGAAGAACTTTCCAGAGAGAAGATCCTACAGCTCCTTGTTTACTTATTTTCATTTTAATTATTTTTTATCATTTATTATTTAAAACAATTCTTAAATTTAAATACATTTTGATCATACTATTCCCTTCCCCTAGCTTTGTCGAGATCCTCTCCCCATCCCTAGCCATCCAATTTTATCTACTTTCTCAACAAACAAACAAAAACCCAATACAACAACAAAACTCCCCAAACCGAGGAAACAAAATAAAATCACGACCTCTGGGGGGAAAAGAACCTCCAACTTCAACCAAATAAAAGCACACATAAAAAGCTGGGGAGCCCACCCTGCCCTGGATTTGTTGACATACCCAGAGTCACTCTATTGGAGAAAACTTATTTTGAGAAATGCTCTCAGGAACTTGCTGTGGCTGGCCTTGAATTCACTCTGTAGCTTTGGTGGGTCTTGTGTTTATGATTCTCCTGACTCAGCCTCCTCAATGGCTGGAATTAAAGGGTCTTTACCAGCAATCTGACTACATTACATATTTAGAGGTAAGACATAATTTAATTGTGGGGATATCTATGCACCACATGCATACCTGGTGCCCTTTGCTGTCAGAAGTGGGAGGTTACAGTTCCCTGCAACTGGAGTTATGGATGGCTGTGAGAAAACATGTGGGTGCTGGGAACTCAACCTTGGTCTTTTAAAAGGGAAACAAGTGCTCTTAACTATTGAGCCATCTCTTCAGCTCCTATTACATTTTAAAAATAAATCCATATGTACCTTTGCCCTTTAAAAATTGCTTTCATCTGTGGTCGTAACCCTTTCATTATTAATTTACAAGAGCTATTTCTGTATGATGGATGCCAACAGAGGAGAGTCTTTTTTTTTTTTTTTTTTTTTTTAATTTTCATCAAATCTGTGGTATCACTATGTTCTTCTGTTCTAGGGATTATAACTAAGGTCTTGTGCATGGGTTCTGCCAACCCTACAGACTATAAACTTATCATTCTTTCCTGATTTTAAGTGTATGCATCTTTGTAAATGCATCTGGGGTTGATTAGAGTGAACTTCTAGAAGCAAAATATAACTTAATTTTCAGCCCTAAATATAGTCTTTTACCCACCCCAAGACCATGTGTTGAATAATATATTCATGCTGAACCAAAATTCAAAGGAAAACCAAGTGAGTTAGACGAAAACTGGTAAAAGAAAATAAAGACCAGAAAAAGCAGAGAGTGTCTTCTTCCAGAGAAGAGAGAGAGACTTGAAGGTTCTGTCAGGGACTGCAGAGGTGAGGAATCGACAAAGGGGAGAGGATGAGACTGACATTCAGGTCACATGATGTGTTGATCACTGGGCTCTGAGTATTTTGTGGCGAGCTACATGTAACTATTCTTAGAGTGCACCATGATCTTGCCTCTTGTTTCATGGTGTTGACCTGACTATCCACATCAATCAATTAAGAGACAAAGTATAGAAGCAGAGCAAGTTAGAAGAAGCTGTTGATAATAAGGTAGGGGATTTTATGTTACATAGGATCCTTGGAAAAGAGGAACATAATAAATTTATGATAGGCAGGAATTACCAGGTATGAGTTTAGCAGTGCTGAGTGACATCATATAAACCAAAGAGGAAATCCTTCCTAAAAGTAGCAATAATGACAGGTGGTTAATGAGAGATGCTGTGTGCAAGACCAACAAAGGGTTTCATCTTTTCTGGTAGTGTAGAGGTCGGTCTACTGTGTCAGAACCTTGCAGTTGAGTTGGTGAGACAGAAGCCATACCCCAGTGGAGATTACTCTGGTGGATATCTCTGGATGTGCGTTCTGGCCATCCTTTATCCTCCTTGGAATGGCTGCAATTCACATAGATAGCATAGAACAGATGCTTATCCCCTTTTTCCTGACCTCAGTGTTGGGCTCAGGGCAAGCTTCTCAGCAACTAGACCAATTCTCCACGATACAGCAGTTTATCCATGTTCATCTGGGACCAAGCTAAACCAATGGGTTTCTTTAACATGTATTCTAACAAACAGAGCTTAGGCCCCTCTGGATGGTAAAAGCTACAATGCACTGTATTTGTGCTCCTTACCAAAGTCATATGTTGAAGCATTAATCTCCAATGTGGTCACACTTTATGGTAAGGCCTTTGTAAGGGGATTAGGTCATGAGGTTGAGCTCACTAGAATGAGATTGACCTCTTATGAATGGCTGAGGAAACGAAGTTGTCTCCTTCCACTGTGTGAGGACATAGGAAATATGTTGAAGTTTAGGGATTAGAAAACATCCCACTTCAGACAATGAATCTGCCAATGTCATGGACTGGAACTTATCGTCCCACATAAGTAAGTTTATGTTGTAGGTTATATGCCACTCTGTTTACAGCATTATGATGTACCAAGGCAGACAGATGAACCAAGACAATGCTGTACATTGTAAAGCTCAGAGACCTGCTTTCCTGCTACATGAAGAAAGCTCATGTGTATCACAAAAAGTTAAGCCAACATTGAGAAGCAGTATAGAGAGTAGCTGGAGTCCAGGGTTCACTTTGGGTATATTCTGTGGGTTTGAAGGTCTGTATTGCATGCATTTGTCCAAGGCTGCTGGCTTTGGTGCCTTCATCTTGCTTTATCACTGTTCATTTTCTAAGTCCATGACATGTCCTTTGCTCTACATTCCTGGAGCATTATTCCCTTAAGACATGAGTAAGCCAGCATAAGACTGTCATTTCTGGTCATAGTCGAAACACCAGACTGTATGACACAGACTCATTGGAAGTACTGATTTTTGTACACAGTCCCCAAACCAGTCTGCCTGTGAACATTCTCTTACTTCCCTCGAAGACTTGGGGATGGTGGTTCACCCCCTTTCCAGGTTGTTAGTGAGAATCCTTCGAAAAGCCATTTTCATTGTCCTGAAACTCATCTCTTTGGTATTAATATTCCATGTAAAGAGCTTCTAAACCTAGGCCTGCGACATCCGTCATTGTACTGTCAAATAGAGTTACTTTGCCACACTAAATAGTGTGCATTGCCTGCTCTTTCCTCTTTATTCTGGCAACAATCCTGACTCTACAATTTCAGCATTTTCTGAATGCCATACAATAGTTCAGATTCTTCAGATATTGATCTTTTTCCATTATAAACATACGTTTAAGCATTCTTCATGTATTTTCATGGTTTAATATTTCATTTGTTTGCATTACAATAATAAATCCATTGTACCACACTTTAATCTCTCCTCCCTTCCCTTCCCCTCCCCTCTTCTCTTCTCCCTTCTTCTCTTCTCCCCTCTTCTCTTCTCTTCTCTTCTCTTCTCTTCTCTTCTCTTCTCTTCTCTTCTCTTCTCTTCTTTTCTCTTCTCTTGGTATGGGTACTTTGCTTGCATGAATGTATGTGCCCCACATGTGTACCTAGTGCCTACAGAAGACAGAAGAGATCATTGGATCACCTCGAACTGGAGTTACATATAGTTTTGTGAACCTCCATGTGGGCACTAGAAAGGGAACTCGGGTCCTTTTAAAGAACAGTTAGTGCTCTTAACTACTGAACTTTCTCATCAGCCCCAAACCTTATGTGTTCAGAAGATAAGGTTGTAAATATACAGGAGCTGTTTTTGATTGTTTGGTTTGTGTGTGTGTGTGTGTGTGTGTGTGTGTGTGTGTTGTGTTTGTGCACATGTAAGGTTTTTTTTCCATAGCTGGGCAAATAACAAGAAGCAGGATTAATGGATTATGTTTGAGAGTATGGTTAGTTTTATATGAAACATCAAGTGGCTTATCAATGTGCTGTTTTGAACCCTCCCCCCCACTGATGGATGAGTATTCCTGTTGCTCTACAGTTTTTTCAACAAGATTTGTTAAAGGGCAGAGAATAAGAGGCTTAAAGGAAGCAAATACACTGCCCTCCTGCCAGGCTCAGGAATCACTGAAAGATGGGGACAAAAAGGAATGCAAGAGCACGAAGCAGTAGATAATGACAGGAAGACATTTTCTGGCCATAGCAAGGCAGCTGCACATATGAGCTCACAGTGGTTATGAAAGCATGTGCAAAATATGTGCAAGCCTAAGCCAGACCAAATCCTAGGATGGACAAGGGAGTTGGGCACACCATGGAACTAAGCATAGTTATTAGCTGCTGGGAGAGTTTTCTCTGAGAACATAGACCCTCAAAGTCAACCATACTCCATTGGAAGATCACATATCAAGAATAAATTAGTCTTGGGGGGTTTAAAAAATAAGGACACAAAATTGAATGGTTAGGGAAGTGGGAAGGACATAGGAAGAGTTGGGGAAGGGGATGAATATTATTTAAACACATTGCACAAAACTTTCAAAGGGCCAGTAAAGAAAAATAAATAAATTAGAAAATGGTTATTATTTCTGTAATGGTCTCCATCCCCTGCAAAAGGAAGCTACTACATTTATCTATGGCTATAAGGACAAGTATTCAGAAATAACACTGGTTTAGAAAGAGGCTTATCAGGCTCTTCTCTGGGACCCATGACCTCATCACCTATGGGCTAGTTGGCCAGAATTACAGTACCATGCATGGATTTCCACCCATTGAGCAAGAGAGAGGTGAAAGTATCTCAAAAGTATCCAGAAGATCCATGAAGAAGACATGCCCAATAGGGAAGTGTTATAGGATTTTCCCTGTCCAACCACATTAGGGCAACAGCAGCCCTGTGATTGGACACGGAACAGGGAAGCAGAGCTAGGAGTTGCACAGAAGAGCATCTTGGGAGAGAGAAGGAAGGTCTTGGGAGAAGGAAGATGGTTACAGACATTAACTGGCATAGCGCCACCGATGGTTATGTTATCATAAAAGTTAGAAGTTTGGAATAAGTTGTCTAATCTAGGTGGGCAGCTTTTATCATTATCAATTGGCTCTGAAATTATTGTGTTGGCATCTTGTAAATTGTGGTTTTATTGATACATAAATGTAATTGGTTATCTATATGCTTAAGAGTTTTAATTCTACCGGGTAATTGAATGTTGGGATGTTGGAATGGCTGACCGTGGGGCAGGCAGTTACTGTGTAAGCGGTGGCAGAGATCTGCCAAGGGACTCAGCTCCAGAGAGTTGGTGGGCTGAGAGAGTGAGATAGCCCAGCGGGAGATCTGCTATGGCCTCCCGCTGCTTGGCCTGAGCACAGGAATGTGCCAGTCTCATTAATAATATTTCCTACTACAGGAAAGTGCATAGAGAAAATAAACTATATGCTCTCTAGATAATGTAGATAAGTGGTCGAAAAGCAACTGTGAGGAGTGCATTGAACATAGATCAAAGACAATATTCTGGAAAAATCAATGAGTATGGGTGGGCTAGGGAAGAAGGTTGAGACACAATAGGCAGAAGGATAAAAAAACATAATGCCAAGGTTTCAAAAGAACAAGTTTACCCAATAATAGGGGCTGAGAAGTATTCGTAGAATTGCATATACAAGTCACTTAGAATTCCTAAGCAGCTTCATCATACCATATTCATAGATTTCAAAGAGGCTCGTGAATTGGCTAAGTCTTTGACTATTCGATTACCCACGTGCTTAAGAAAAGTGAACAGAAGGGAAAGGTTCTGTGCAAAAAGCTAATTTCACTCAATACAAAAGTTAAAGTGCTATATTTTCTGTTCTAGAGACAAAGTGTTCTGGATGATGAAAATTTTTAATTGAGACTCTCTGAGATGATATACGTGTGCTTTTAAAACAGAAAGCCAATTTTACCCTTAATCTCATGATGCCCTGAACCTCAGACGCTGTTTGTCAAACCAAGGGGCCCTTGTAGTGCTATGTAGGTTCATATTGTAAGCTCTGCTAAGATATTCGTTTGTATGGATGCGCTGGGGAAGTCATGGCCCCAGGCAAGCTACATTCCTCTGAGGTTGACACAAGTAAGGCTTTATGGGAAGTACTCTTTAATAGTTAGCAAAGTAAAAGCTTCTGAAGCTATCTCAACACAGGCCAACTCAGTCCTCAGCAGGCAACGGCATCTCAAAAGACCGAGTTCCAAACTATGAGAAAAAGATGTAGTTCATATTTTCAACAATCTTATTATTTAGTTGCAGACTTGTACAAATATTTTTAATAACCGAAGTATAAGATATTACCCTGAGAACACGTCATAGTTGTAGGTTTTTTAAAATCCTGTGTGGCTTAGAGGGAATTGCAATAACTAGTTTTGAGGAAGCACAAACCTAGCAAACACTTTCACTAAAATGTGAAATAATTAATTTCTGAGTAATTGATATTATTGTTTTTATCAGACTAAGTAATTACCATAAGCACAATATATTGTATTTTAGGATGAAAGATGGGCATAAGATGAAAAGTAGGTATATCATGTTTTCGAATCACAGAGGCGGGGAGGGGGAGAGTATAGGGGGTTTCCAAAGAGGAGACTCAGAAAAGGGGAAACATTGGAAATGTAAATAAAGTATCAAAAATAAATAAATAAATAAATTTTAAAAAAAGACATATTTATTATAATTCGTATGTTTCAGTACTCAGCAACAGAACACATCTTCAGGGAAATAAGTGTGTCTTAAAAGACAAGCAGATTAGAATGCACGAAGAAAAGAATTTGGCAACTTTAGGAATCAACATGGCATCTTTAGGTGAACAAGGAGGCTGTGCTTTCTAGAATCTGTCAAATTAGGGAAGAATGAAATTAATAATTTGGACTCCGAGTCAAACACTTTAGAAGTCAGAGGAAGTAGCTAAAAGGTTTCCCCGGACAGCAAATGTCAGGACTGAATGATGACCAGTGTAACAGATACCCAAGGGTGATCTGGGAGATGCTACAGGGATGTCAGATGGGAGTGCAAGTGTGGGAACAAGTGCCAGACACTTGTATTATTTGTATCGGAGTGACTCTGACTATGAAAAAGGAAAAGGAAGCACAGATACACAAACCAAATCAGAGCCAGGCATGGCAGAACGTGCCCGAATTCCCGGCAGTTTTGACACAGAGATGGGAAGGTGGAGAATTGGAGCTTGGCTTGGGCCACATAAGGCCGTCTTCAAGAAAAGAAATCATTGAGCACGGGACCAAAATCCCCCAGTGAATAAACAGACAAGAATCCGTTCGTAGGGGGAAAATAGGAACTGTTGCTAACCTTTCTTTAATTAGGTCTCAGGTTTTAAAAAAAAGTATTATGGTTACCCTTCTTAACCTTAAATGTATTTTCAATTTCATTTTATGAAGAATTTCAAACATTCAAAAAATAAGACTATTGTAGCGAACCCCAGTGTGCCCTTAACTCAGTCTACTAGTAGGGAGGGCTGTTTCACAGTTTTAGCCCCATGGATTCACTGCTTTGATTCACTATTTGCTACCTCAGCTTTGTGTCTTATTTGTTTCTTTGCTTGCTTGCTTGTTTATAGTAAGAACCCTTAACACAAGCTCTACTCTCTTGGTGCCCGACACCTTATTACGACGCTACAAACCCTAGGGTGTGCAGCGGATTTCTGGATGTTACTCTTTGTGTATAATTGCAACTGCCTACTCACTGAACAGAAATTCTCCACACTCCTCCCTTCCCACAGCCTCAGGCAATAACCTTGCTATTTGTCTGTCTGCTCCTATATTTTGAGGTGCTTCATACAAGAGAAGTCCTGTTGTATATGTCCTCTTGTGAGTAACAGATCACATAGAAAAAGATTCTTCAGAACCATCCATGCTATCATGAGCAATAATAGGATTTTCTTATTTTTCAAAGATGAATCCATTACACATGTGCATGCTTTATCTGTCATTTTATCTACTGGGGCACTCTTCCCCTGCACTGTGGTTGAGTGAATAAAGCCTACAATGAATATGGGGGGAAAGATGCCATCTCACGATCCTCAGTTAATTTCCCTCCGTTTGGGTAGATACCATAGATATGCAGTTCTTGGCTGGTCCTAGCAGATGTCTCCACACTGTTTTCCATTGCACTGTACTATCCAAGTCCATCAGAATCTGAGTTTCACATCACTGTCCACACTTGTTGTCTTTGGTCTTCTTGGTAATGAGTGGGCTCGTAGGAGTAAGACAGCGCCTTACTATTGTTGCGATTAGATAAAGCACCTTTTTAATATACTTACTGGTCATTTAATATCTTCTTTGGAAAACTGAAAATCCCATTCTCTTCCCGATCTTTAAACCTGAAGAGTTTTTTAGATACTGAATTTGAGAGGTTCCTCATATATTTTTGATACTCAAATTGTGTATCAGATTTGCAAATATTCCTTCTTGTTTATAGGCTGCCTTTTTATTTCCTGATGGTTCCCTCTTCTCTGTAGAAAATTTTTTAGCTCTTTATAATTTCCCTTGTCTGTTTTTTATTTTCTTGCCTCTGCTTTGGGTATTGTTTCCAACACATCATTGTTAATTCAATTACCTGCTATGAAGAAGATACTTCCCTATGCTTTCTTCTACCGGTTTTATAATAACTTCAGTTTTGTGTTTAAATCTTTAATCTAATTTGAATTGGCTTGTGTGTGGTTTCAGTCTTTTGCATTAGAATGCTTCCCTGTCATAGGGCATGTGAGACTGTGTTACCAGACAGACAGAAGAACTAACAAGGTTGAGGTTAGACCCCAGGAATCTCGGAGATCTGAGATCTGCAGGAGTGGAGCCACCATCTCCCTGTTTCTGCACCTGCTCTGGAACTCGTAAGCATGACACCCCACTGAGGACCATGGGCACTGAGTCACATAGCATTAACACTTGGATTCTCCATGCTAATAAGGTGTCTAGATAGCCCTGAACCTTCAGCCAATGAGCTTCCCTTCCTGGGTATTCCTTTCCACAAAAGGTATCTAATCACTGGTTCACCCCAATAAAGTGTATGCATTTACATCCACCATCAAATAAACGAGTATGAGCAAGCAAGGATCATCTCAGAGAGCTGCTTCATTAAGGACTGCCTCATGAAAACCTTCGACTAAAGAGCATCACGTAAGACTCCCGAGTATGGCCTTCTCCCCTCCAGCCCGTAGGTACAGTTGGTTTTGCTCTCAATCAGGCAGGATTCAATCTCCTAGGCTCTGCTTCCCCTTCCTGCCTGGTGAACGGAGACCCTCAGGGGAAGCAGAGACTGTGGGCCACCATTCCTGACTTCTCCTCCCGACTCCCTCTCTCGTTGATACTCCGTGGTGCCCAGGTACCCAGAAAGGAGACTGGGAACTCTGTTTAAGACTTTGCCCTGCCTCCTCCCGGTGGCATGCAGTTGGCACCCAGGTGCCCCCAGTAGAGAGGCAGGATGCAGGACCACACCCTATACCTTTTGTTGGAGAAAGTGGTTTTTCCCTATTCCGTATTCTGTTACACTTGTTGAAGATGAGTGATTTACAAATACAAGTTGATGTCTGAGATTTGGAGAAATCTCCAGTTAGAGGCGCTATTTTTGAAGGTTGGAGGCCTTGCTGACATGAGTGGACCATTGGGAACAAGTTTCATGGTTTATAGCCAGGCCTACTCTGACCTGAGTCACTACTTCCTGACCTACTGAGATCTTCCAAGTAGGCTTCCTCCTGTCCCAGTGCCAGGGATGACCTGCCACCATGACTTAATTGCCATTATGGAGCTTATGTCACATGTTCGGTCACAGATCATAAAAGTAACTAATGCAAACGTGCATCTCCAACAGTCCTGTTAGCTGCCTGTGAAGGACACATAGCCCCCTGGCAGCTCAGCAGAGTGACTCAGGCCATGTTCACAGGAATTCCTTCGACTGTTTAGTTTTGTGGAACTGAAGCGGTATTGCCCCTGCGTCCTCCAAAACATCTGATGGACTTGGTGAACCATCTCGTCCCACCATCAGTCCGTCGATTTCATATCTTCTCCGGTATGAGCTCCTCCCACTCTGAGTGTAGACATATTTAACACAGAATTAGTGTCTAATAAGTGAAAGTGAATTGGTCTGAACTAGGTTTCATGGTAGCAAATTTGACTACTTCCAAGCAGGATCTTTCAAAAGAACCAAACTCAAAAGCAATAGAATGCTAATTTTTAGATTAAAGAGTGTCTGTTTGGATGTTCTTTTCCCTTGTGGCCTTCTAAAAATAAAACTTGGAGCTTCTTTTATGCAAGTAACCTTTCAACATAGATAAGCAGAAATCTAGCCAGGGTTGTTTCAACAGTAGAATTATAGTTCAGACTCTCATATTTATGCTTTCTTCAGAGACCACGTAGCCAAAATTGTGTGTGACATTTGTGCAGTTTTCTATCAACCATTTTGGAAAAGAATTATGTAACCTAAATAGTTTGAATTCCCAAAGAGCCAGCAATTTTTTTTTTCGATAATATAACTTATTCAAGACGTAGGAAATCCTCTAAGTAGTGCATGTACTAAAAAGTGCAACTTAACAATCTTAGTTTGTGTTTTAAGGACTTTCCTTGCCAACCAAATTTTACAAGGGTTTTAATAAGTGGAAATTATCTTTGATGATGTTTGCCCATCTGTATTAATTTGGAAGAGGAAAAATTAACTTAAAATTTTATTTGTCTTTTTAAAATTATATTTTAAGTTATGTGTATGTGTCTATTTGAACATTGAGTCCAGGTACCTGTGGAGGCCAGAGAGTTTTGGATCCCCTGAAGCTCTTGGTATAGGTAATGGTGAGCCATCCATCATGGGTGATGGGATCCTCACTTAGGGGTCTTCTGTAAGGTCAATATATGTTCTTAACTACTGAGCCATCTCTAGCTCTTTAACTTTTTTTTTTTTTTTTTTAAATAAAACTACTTTTAGGGATCTTTTAGTACAATTTTGGAATCAGGTATGATTAAAAAAAACCACAACAATGACAAAAGAAACGTGGAGGCATTACAAGTTGGTTACCTCAGCTTGTCATTTGTCTTTCCCTGTCTTCTATAATCTAGCTCCTCTACCTCTGCTATAGGAAAGCTAAGTGACTCTACATAGTCAGTGAGAGGGAAGAGAGACCCTGCAGCAAAGGTTAACCATCATTAGCATGAGGTCATCAGCACTTTTCTTTCTAAACCTTGAATTCCCTAATGGGTTGGCCTTATTTTTTTTAAATTAATTTATTTACATCCCAAAAGCTGTCCCCTTCCTAGTCTCCCTCACAGAATCCCCCTTCCCCCCACCCTTTCTTCTTCACCTTTGAGAGGGAGGGGTTCCCCTGGGTATTCCCCCATTCTGACACTTGAATTCTCTGTGGAGTTAGGCACATCCTGTCCTACTACAGAGTTGGTCTTATAATCCAGCTCAAGAGAATTGGCAAGATTGTGGGTCAGCTATTGCACTGCACTAAATTACTGCCTACAATCAACTTCCAATAGACTTCTTGCCACAAAAAATTAAATAAATAAAAAATCAAATAAAATAAAAAATAAAAAGTATTCCCCATTAAATTAACACAAATTTAATTCTCTATTGTTCAAAACTTACTTCATTTCTGGCAGGTGTATCTGAAAAGTGTAACTGACCCAGGACAAGAACACCCACAATATAATGATTAATATTCTTCAATGCATGTTGTAAACCCTTTTCTAGAAGGCTACCTTTTGGTGTGGTTGTCTGATTGGCCCTGTCTTGCTGTCCTTGCTAAAGTTTCTACCTTGCTGTGATATTTGCCTCGCTGACCCAGGCCATCTTCTGGGTGCGCTGCCTCTGGCTGCAGGCAACACCTTCTCACTACCACTCTGATGGCTCTTTTCTACCTCACCTGGTGTTTTTTCCTTAGGATTCTCTAACAACATAGGCATCCAGTGCTTTTGTTGTTGTTGTTAAATGTGAAACAAAAAGACAAAATGCCGCGAACAGTTCAAGTTCATCCCTAAACTCATGAAGACTTGTATCAAAACTCAAAATTTGCCTTTTATGTATAATGATAATCACCTTTTCTCTCTCCCTCCCTCTCCCTATTATCTCCACGTCCTCAGTGTGTGTGTCACACACACACACACACACACACACACACACACACACACACACACCAGACACATTTCATTAATTAGGAAATATAACTTGTTTCATGAAAGAATTATTTTTCTTCTTGAGTTTTAGATTTTCTCTGGATTTAAAACATTTTGATATTGAGTAATTGCAACAGCTCATGTTAGCTGCATGTTTACTTCATAAAATGTTTCAAATTTATGACATATTTGGTATTAAGAATAATATACTATATATAGTATTTCCTTCAATCTATGGCTGAGAACAAAGCATTGAAAGATTCATTTATTAACTCTCTCATTCAGTAGATATGCCTTGAACTTTTCTTTTGTGTCATCCTGAGGTCTTAGGCAAAAGAAAGTTACGTGATATAAACATCTTCCAGCCTCATATAATTTATGTTGAATGGAAGAGTTGGCAATAAATAAGAATCTAAAAATAATAAGTTTTACTAATTTCAAGAAAGGGAATATACATGAATGTTTTGCATTAAGGAGGGCTGAGAGTGTTACATGGGGAGTCACTGGAAGGCCAGGCGACCCTTACAGCGAATGCACCATGAACTGATGCATGGACCAAACGGCATACTTTTCCTTAACAAGAATTTGGCCCATAGGTGAAGTCACACTAACGTTTCCTAAATCTCCCACCCCTCTTGTGCCTGGATGCAGTGGCAGGAGTAATAGGCTGTTGCTGCATTCTATCAGACTTTCACATCCCAGAGATGGCTTCAGCTGCTTAAGTCCTTCACACTGAGAAGAGAAAGAACCCTTGCTGGCTCGCATGAAAGTTTGAGTCTGCGTGCACCGCTAACATTTCTGTCAGGTGTAATATAAATGTCATTTAATGAGATTTCCTGCATCACTACTTCGTTTTGCAAAAGATTAAACACCATGAGAAGAATATTTTGATGATATTTGCTGTAGACGAAGAAAAAGAAAAAGTCACTCGTGTGGGCAGGTCTATGGTGGAACTGTAAAGTTAGAGACCAAGCAAAGGCCATTTGTTCTTTGCCCTCAGAGCAGGAAAAGCAGCTGAGAAAATGGAATCCCAGCGTTTCTAGAGGGTTGTCATAACGACAGGAGCTTGGTACAATACCGTCTATTTACTTGTCCCGACACTCGGGTACCTCCCTTGTGACCCTGTGGAGCCTGAGGTAATGCATTCTGCATGGTCGCTGGGGTCTGAGGAGGTTCTGAGAACTTGCTGACAATTATGCGTTGTGTTTCATTATTCATCACAGTGGGGTAACTGAGTGAATCTCTCTGATGTCCACTGCAGGCTGATCTGAGGCCCCTGTTCACAAGGGAAGTCATGAGGAACATGCATTCTGCTTTCAAAGCCTTCCCTGCCTCTGTCTGTCCTCTGTTTGATTCAACAGGAATAATGTGCTCATGATGAGAAACTACTGCCTTGCTTTCTAGAACCCGACTCTGTTCCAGACCCAGTGCTTTCTGTACACAAAGTGCCTCCCGCTCTCAGAGATTGGAGATTTGCTCTGGACTACGTTGTCATCTTCAAACCGTCACTGACAGAAACGTGTGTGTGTGTGTGTGTGTGTGTGTGTGTGTGTGTGTGTGTGTGTGTGTGGTCAGCGGCATTCCGCCAGCATCAGAAGCCTGCACATAGCTGAGACGGTAAATAAACAAGGGGTGTGATGTTACAAAAAACGCTGAGGTTTTGACCTGCACAAAATTGACTGGAATGTTTCTCTAATATTTATCCTCTGCTTTTCCAAGCTTTGTATAAACATGAAATTGCATAATTTTTCCAGAACTGATACTCATGAAAAAAAAAAGAAACCTAGTCTTCTAATGAGTCCATGAAACACATCAGATTTAATTGTCAAATACTATAAAGCAATGTGAAAAGAAAGAAAAGGTGCATATGCGTATTGAGGAAGCTTCAAAAAGAATATTTCCTTTTTTGTGGTTATCTTCATCATCAATACTAGAACAAAGATATATTTTATATGCATGAAGAGTTGAAGTAGACGCTTACATTGCGAGAAGCTTAAATTCCAGACCTACTGAAAAAATGAGGAGTGTTGGATATAAGACGTGAATACCAAAGATTCTGGAACAGGCCAGGGCCCTGCTGACACTGTCTTGGTAAAGGAGGAAGATTGACAGTGAGCATAGGTCAGCTGTGGGTGTGTGACACTCGGTCGCACGGGGTCAGCTGAGCAGATGCTTTAGGGAGGTGGCAAGTCTTGGAGCACTGTCTCCACATTTTAGGCCCCCTTACGTATCTTGGATCTTAACTCTTTCTTAGACATGGGGATTGCAAATATTTCCTCCCTCCCTCTAGGGTTTCTTGCCATTCTGTGGATCACTCCTGTTGCTGTGAAAAAGGTATTTTTGCTGCTGTTATTTTCGTCTGATACAGCCCACTTACCTATTTTTGCTTCTATCACCCGTTCTTCTGTTACTTTATCCGAGACCATCGCGAAGGTTTGCTTGAAAACTTTCTTTTAGGGACTTTGTAGGCTCAGATCCCCCAGTCACATCTTACATCCATTTTGAGTCAACATTGAAAGAGATGGGTACAGTTTCATTCTTTTCGGTAACAGCATCCAGTTTTCCTAATATCAGTTATTGAAGAGACTTTCCCCTGGCTGTGTATTTTGGTGTCCTCGAAGGAGATCCATGGGCCTCAGGTGTGAGGCTTTATGGCTGGGCTCTCTATTCTTCTCCATTTCTGTGGGACTTGATGCCAGGAAACACCGCTGTGACCACAGTAGCTTTATCATACAGGGAACAGGGAAACGCAATGCCTCGACTTTTGCTTCGTTCACTATTGTGTTGTCTGTCTGTGATCTTCTGTGGCTTCATGAGAATTTTAGTATTGCTTTTCTTTTTTTGTTTGTTTTGTTTTTTATTTTTGGTTACTTTATATACATTTCAAATGTTTTCCCCTTTGGAAACCCTTATCCCCCCTCCCCCTGCCTCTATGAGGGGATTCCCCCACCCACCCACCCACTCCAGTCTTCCCTCCCTAGCATTCCCCTATACTGGGGCCTCTCCTCCCACTGATGGCCAACAAGGCCCTCCTCTGCCACTTATGTGGCCAGCACCATGGGTCGCTCCATATGTATTCTTTGGTTGGTGGTCCAGTCTCCCGGAGCTCCAGGGAGGGGGGTCTGGTCAGTTGACACTGTTGCTCCCTCTATTTACGTAAAATGTATCCTTGCAATTTGGACATGGACTGTCCTGAATCTGTAGATTGCTTTGGGTTTTAACACTAACAGACAGTAACAGTAGTACTTCCAGTATTTGAACCCAGGAACTTTCTTTCTGTTCGCTTTAGTCTCTCTCACCAGTGTTTACAGTCTTCAGCATTCATCTCTTTAATTTCCTTGTTTAGATTTGTTCCTATTTTACTGGTTTTTTTTTTTGCTTTTTGTTTTTGGTGAAAAACGTGGGCATTTTTAAATTTCCTTTTCAAAGTGTATTAAATCATTTTGGGGGGTTAGGTATGTATTTGTCAATGTTACTGTTTCTTAACATCTGAAGGTCTAGCACAGAAATGATGCTGAGTATGTGGTAAGTTCTTCACGGTTCTTTCACAGAAGGAATGGATATCTGCTGATATAAACAACATAAACAATAAGGGGAATCAGTTTGGTAATCTCATCTCGGATGGCTATGGCAATGGGAGAATGGAGATACTACAGAAGAAATGGGGCAGAAAACAGAAAGACGACTAGCTCAAGACCTGAAATGTAGAACTTAGGTTTCCTTTTAGAAACAAGAGGCCCGTAGATTGCAGCCTTGCATGGCCAAGCTTATGGTGACTTTATTTAGGCATGGTTCAGCTACATTTTAATTATCTTGTCCTTAAAAATATTGCAGAGTATTTACACAGATGACCAATCATTTGTTCACGCATCCTGGGTCTACTTTTATAGTTTTTATAACATTTATAAAAAAAACCCATTCTAATATCTTAGACATTTGCTTTCCTATACATCAAGTGAAGGAAGATGAGGACGAGGGGACAAGGAGAAAATGGGGGCAAGAATGAAAGGAGGGAGGAAGAAGCGAGAACTCATGGTTTTCGACGAGAGCTAGCTCCTTTGAGAGAGAGGGCTAGGAAATTGAATGCTCACATGGTGCGCATGCGTGCTTGCCTGCGTGCTTGAGTGCACGCTTGAATGCGTGCGCGTGCACACTGAGAGTGCGTGCGCGTGCATACTGAGAGCGCGTGCGCGTGCATACTGAGAGCGCGTGCGCGTGCCACTTAGAGTGCATGTGTTGTTAGCTCTGGGAACTGATCTTCGGGCCTTGTACACATGAAGTGACTTTTCCAGCACTGGCTATCCCCCATCCCCTGGTTCTCTTTTTACTTTTTGTTTGCAAACAATATCTCACAAATTTGGCCCCAATCGCCTCTATCCCTAGTGGGTCCTTAAGCTTTATTCGTTTACTTTATGAGACAGGTCTCATGTCTCTCAGACTTCGAACTTACTGAGGAGAATGACCTTGAATTTCTGATGATCTTGCCTGCACGCACAAGTGGTAGATAAATGGCCTGCTAGAAATGAGCAAAGTGAGTTCGTCTGTGGACACCTGAAGCTCTTACGACAGGAACAAGGAGGCGATAGGTTTGAATGAGAGGGGTGTGGACTATATGGGAGGATGTGGAAGGAGGAAAGAAGAACTGTTGTAATTATATTCTCAAAAATAAAAT
This sequence comes from Uromys caudimaculatus, assembly GCA_028551405.1. NCBI lineage: Eukaryota > Metazoa > Chordata > Mammalia > Rodentia > Muridae > Uromys > Uromys caudimaculatus. The sequence goes on along the minus strand of CM052708.1, from coordinate 18,869,207 downwards.
TATTAAATTACATAATTCAATATTCTGAGGTTTAAATTTTTCTTTCAAACTGGTTAAAGGGAAGGAGCATAGCATATACGGACAACTGTCACAAACACAGTCTTCACACAGTAGGAGCTTTGGCTATATTTCTTTAAAATCAAGGTATTGTTTTCATCATAAACTGTAGCATCAACTATCAATGAGAACATTAAAACTTTGACTTTAATACTGTGGAATTTAATTAGTCTTGTGTTGTTGAAAATAAAACTATTTTTCATAAAATATATTCTCATCATGGTTTCCTCCCCCCCATCTCCTCTCAGATCCTCCCCACTGCCCCACCCATCTTTAGAAAACAAACAGGCAAATAAAAAAATGAATAAACAGACTATGGACTTGAAATTTCTTTTGGAATATGAAAAAATATGTTTCAAATGATTGCATCACAAAGGAAAATTGGTTAATGAAATTATGAAGTGAAAATATGAAATGACATAATGAAAAATGAAAATTATTAGGCAACAGAGTAAGTTCTTGAAAGATTCAAATTGAAAGTCAGAGGTCAAAAGTTAAAATGAGGTAACCATAGCCCTGTGTCCTATCACACACCAGGATCTGGAGGAGGTAGCCAGAGCCCTCGTCCTATCACACACCAGGATCTGGAGGAGGTAGCCAGAGCCCTGGTCCTATCACACACCAGGATCTGGAGGAGGTAGCCAGAGCCCTCGTCCTATCACACAGCAGGATCTGGGTGAGGTAGCCAGAGCCCTGGTCCTATCACACACCAGGATCTGGGTGAGGTAGCCAGAGCCCTGGTCCTATCACACACCAGGATCTGGGTGAGGTAGCCAGAGCTCTCGTCCTATCACACACCAGGATCTGGGTGAGGTAGCCAGAGCCCTGGTCCTATCACACACCAGGATCTGGGTTAGCAGGGAGAACTAGGGTTCAGACAGTTTCTGAGAACCTTTAAAGCCATGAGCTTTGGGACATTCTTTGGGTGACACCAGTCCTGTGAACACGCAGCATGCAGAGGCCCTTGTAAATGACAAAACTGGTTCTGAGCTTCATGGGAGAAAATGCTAACCGTGGAAAGCCCTTCTTGTCTATATGGAGGAGACAGATTTTAATTGTTATGTTACACAAAAGGGGGCGGCATTTCAAAGGGGAACTTTATCACAGGAGCTGTCTTACGACAAAAGTTTTAGGTCTTTAATAATAAGAATTAATGGTTTTGATTACTGAAGAATGCACACATATATACAAGACTATGTAATATGACCAGAATATCAAACCACTTGTAAAATGAACAGATTTGAAGTCATGAATTTGGAGTTTAAATCCCAGAAGGACATTTATTTCTTGTTATTAGGCTGTGCAGGCCACAACCTACATGAATGGCCACACAGCTTAAGTGCTTCTCATAAGAGACATACATATGTAATCAAATACACAGAAAGGGCCCTATGCTCCCTATTTCCTACTGGCCCCCTTCTGTTTGGCCCCCATTTTGCTGATTTCCACTACCAAAAACTGAATTAATTCCCCTCTTTCTGCATCCCCCCTTTTCCCCAGTATCATCGTTCAGTGTGCTCTGTTTGACAGTTGGTTTCTTCTGCTCCATGTACTGTTTATACGGCTTGCTTGTGTTGTTGTGTCTAGCTGTAGTCTGATGGTTTCACTCCCTAATTATATTCTGTTACATAAATACCACAATTTATACAATCTACATTTACATTTAATGCACATCTGGACCACTTCCCCATTTTGCTTATCCGGAGTGTTCCTAGGAACGTTCTTGGTTATTTGTTTTCAGACATCTGAATTCATTTGTGTTGGTCTGCTAGGAAGGCTAGACGGAACAGCAAGGATGAGGGAGCTTAAACAACGGAAATTGGTTATCATGGTGTTCTGCAGAACGGAGTGCAGAGTGAACAGGTCAGCAGGTTTGATTTCCCTGGGGGCATTCTCAGGATCTGTGCAGGTTTCCTGTGTGCTCACTCCTGGCATTTCTTCCTTCCCTCAAATGAGAGCAGATCTAGCAAGCTAAGGTGCTGTCCTGACTGTGACATTCCATCTCAGTTATGGCTTTGAAGTCCTGATCTTCACGAAATTATAGCTATATTGGGGATTTTGACTTTATTAGCTGAATTCCAGGGCATGCAATTCATCCCATAATAGCATTTTTGGAGAACATACTTAGAATAAATTCCAGGGTGTTAGAGGTAGGCACACTCAGCCTTAGGAGACACAGATAGCTTTCCACGTTGAACTGTTGTATTCTGCAGGCAGTGAAGAGGACTCCAAGCACATTCACGTGGTGGCATTATCATGTCGCCTTTTGGTTTTGTTATTATCACATAGCCCTTGGTGGCCTGGAACTCACTCTCGAGATTAGGCTGGTCTAGCACTCACAGAGATGACCTGCAGCTCCTTCTGCAGGCTAAGGGCTGGGATTAAAGCTGTGCCCAATCTCATCCAGCTGCTGTTGCCATTTTTATTTTACCCACCCTGATGGGCTAATTAGCATTTTCAAATGATTATTAAAATTTACTATTTTTCATGTTAATTAGCCATTTGGACATCATCATTCTGAGTTGTCTGTTGAAGGTTTTGGGTTGTTTTATGTAAGATTTTACCACTTTCTTATTGATTTGTAAGCATTTCCACATATCCTGGAAATCACATCATCTTTGTAGAAGATGTGACTATTAACTCTCTTTAGTTTGTGAATTACCTTGCTTTAATCATGTACTCACCATTATAGATTCTTCATTTTAATAGAGAAAAATAAGTTACAAGCTTTACTTTAAAGTTTTTTATTCTACATTTATTTGTGCGCGTGTGTATGTGTGTGCGTGGGTAGTGTGCTTGTGTGTACATGTGTGATGGGTATCAGAAGACAGATTTCAGGACTTTGTTATTTCTTCCTTCTACTGTGTAGATCTGGGATATCAGACTGGATTGTCAGGCTTGGCATCAATAACCTTCTGATGACCATCTCATCTCAATGTGCCTGCCTTTCTTACCTTATTGAAGTAATCTTTTCTTGACAAGGTCATGAAGACTTATTTATATATATATGCATATTTTGAGTAGTCTTTGTTTTCCCACTCTGCTTCCTCGGCATCTAAAACTGATATTATATATGGTCTGAGGTTGGGAAGGGGAACATGACTCAAATTTCTAATATAGATATTAAGTGACTCCAAACCATCTATGTAAAAAGACCATTTTTTCTAGCTGTACTATATGGTTGTCTTTGGTGTAAGTTAGATGATAATTCTAATGCTGGTCAGTCCTTGAATTTGGTTTCTTTTTCCTTTGGTCTGTATACCTGTCCTTGACTTGTCGTCACACTGCAGAATGCCTTTGAAGCAAGGCTTGACTAACTGATTATTTAGTTTGCTTCTGAGTTACTGGAGTTCACACCAAGAGTCTCATCCATGCTAGAATGAATTCTACCATTGAGCTGCACCCTCAGGTTTGAGTTCTCGTGGTAATCTTTGTTTAGGATGAAAATATTTTAGAATTTTTTGTCAAATTCCATAGACTATCTGTATTCTTTTTGTTTGGATTATATTGAATTTGTAGGTGAATTCAGGAATAACTAATTTTTTAAAAATTGAGTCCTCTTATTGATGATTCAAAAATATTAAAAATTGATTTTTGTTGGTTTTTTAAAATAGATTTCTATGTATTTGTATAGATTTCTATGTTTTAAATGTTGACATAAATTAATGAGATGTTTTAATATATTTCCATTCATACAATTCTATGCAGACTCTTGGCAAACTTTGGAAAGCATTGGTTCAAAAGAGATATGGATAAATAATAACAGTCTTCACTTCATGCGTTTGTTCGCTATATATTTATTTTATTCTGGTTTTATGGTGGGGACAGTGCTAGGTTCTAGGTACACAAAATAAGACAGTCTCTATTCTAGAAGACTTAACAGTCTATGGTTAAACAAACAACAGTGCAGGATCATGAGTGGAGTTACAAAGTGTTACCTAAGTCCTATGAAGAAGGTTGAGTCCCATAAAACATACTGAGAAAATTTGCAGACATTTTATGAGGGCAATAAAACCTGAGATGTTTGAAGAAAATGAAAGATCGTGTCAAAGAAATTTGTTAATGTTGTGTTTAACTGCTAGGTATAGCAAACAATGTGAAATGATCAAACTTTTCAGACGTTCCTATCATAGGTTGGTGCTAGTTTAACCTCAAGTAGGCAGACAGAATCTGGGGATAGAGTGCTCCGGCGACGCCTTTATTTAGGGTTTATGGAGCAGCAGGAACAACCAACAAGAGGAGAGGCACTGATCTCTAGGCTTTGGCAACCCTTTCTGGAGACTGTTTACGTCAACAAGAGGGATTTATCTGGAGACACTGGAACACTGGGATAACAATGAGGTCAACCCCGTTCTATTATTTATCTCCAAGGCTGTTGCAAGAAGTGTGGACTCTTTTGTTTTCTAGAAAGACTATAAACAATCTTCTTCTCTGTTTAAATCATCAAGGATACCACTGACATTTTTATTGTAAACTACAGCGTGGTTTAGAAAATGTGTCTATGTCATTCATTGTCAAAGACTATGGCTCATTGGCATTGCCAAAGTCAAGACAGTTAAGGAAATCCTAAGATGGCTAAAGTACAAGAACAGGATTGCCCGGTGAGGAAGTCTCAGCTTCCCGTGGTTCTGATAAGCCTGCGTAATGGAAACCAGAGATGAATGGACACAGTCAATGGATTTCTGAGCTGAGCTTCAGAGTTGGGCTCAGTTCTCACACAGCGTCGTCATCGTCATCATCATCACCACCACCACCACCACCATCATCACCATCACCACCACCACCACCATCATCATCATCACCACCACCATCAGCAGCAGCAGCAGCATGTCTTTTCACATACGGAATCTCTTTGGCTCTCAGTTTCTTACATTGGTTTCCTGTCCTAACAATTTCACAAAATGATTTTATGCAAAACATAATATAAAGGTGAGTAGAAGATGATGAGTATTAGGGTTTTTCCTTGGGTCTCAGTAACTTTCTTACTGTATGCATTCCATTCAACAATCATGGACTCTTTCGGCTACTGAGTCCTAAATCACAAACACATCCCAGATCACTCCTCTGAACTCTGGGCGCGTGTATGCGTCTTACCTGCCTGGATAGGACCGCTCCTAGGGTATTCCACACCTACACTTGACATGCCTACTCAGAGCTCACTGATTTAGTCCCCCTTTAAACCGTGTCTCCTTCTACACCTCCATTTTAGTTAGCAGTGTTTAACAGCTAACCCAGGCGCCCCACAGGAGTGGCCACAGTGTGCTGAAATGACCCCTATGACGTTCCTCGGCAAAGCAATTCTTTTCTACTGTTATTTCCACAGGTTTTCATTCGGCCACCTAAACTGACCTGAACGACCGTAGACTACTTTCAAATAACTTTGCTCACTTCACAATGCTACCTTTGGATGGCATGGTTTCACAGATGTTCAGAACACTCTTTCTAAACTCTAACTCAAATTCCCATTATGCTCTGCCCAAAGCCTTTCAGCGATTCCCGAGAATGAAGCCTAGACTCCATGTCATGGTTCGGTATTTCCACGAGATGTTCGTTCTCCGTTTCTGGCCTCCCTTCTCCCGGTGATTTTACCTTCAGTTCTCCCTTTTGCAGAACTGCAGTGTGCTCTCTTCTCCGCTTTCCTGAGCTTGAATGTGATATGGCTCTTACACAGTATGCTCCCTCCTTCCTCGTACCACTGACTTCAACCATTTTCTGTATCTGACAACATCGTTGTCTACATGGTTTCAACTTAGAAATGGTCTCCTTGAAGCAGTCTTTTATGAGATCTTTTCCTCCCCGGGATCCTCAGGATGGCTGCTAGCACTCCCTGTATTATTCTATTATAGTCTATTTCTCATTATGTATAGTCCTTAATTGTCTTACTTCTCTACTGGATAAATAAACTTTTGGGAGTGTGTGAATATTTATCGGTCTGATTGACCAAGTCTGGTTAACTGCCTTGACTTTGATGATGCCAATGAGCTCATACATTTTATGTTCGGATGCCTGTCTTAGAGTAAATTCTTTCTTAATAATATAAAATACAATTATTTTGTTAGAATATTAAAATACTAGAGTAAAAATTGAAATAACATGTCACCATGATAATTAATTTTATCAACTTGTTTGGACTGAGAAATTGTTAGGAGTAGGTAAGCACACTTGTGGGTGTGTCCGTCTCTCCGATTCCCGCCATGATGCAAACTGCCTGATGTGCTGTACCCTCCGTCCATGATGCATGGAAACTTCTGAAATCATGAGCCAAAAATAAAGTTTTATCCCTTTAAGTAGTTCTCTTGGATATTTAGGCACAGCAATTAAAAATGGGCAAAGCATTCATGGAAGCTTAGAATATAAAAATTATGTTTGACTGGGTAGAGAGCTTAAGCAGCAGAGAAAGACGGACGGACTCTGGGGAACACTCCCGAGACCGTTGTTGCCTGAGGTCACGCCATAAAGCCATTGTGTTTCCGTGTAGGATTTGTTAGGACAGAATCAGAAGACAGCCTTTTTGCTGCTTTTGCTGCTGTGGCATATACCCTTGGGAGAGTGGTGAGATCTGTGACCTTAGAAAACAGACTTTGGGGGAAAATTTTAAAATCTGGGTGTTACAAAAGAAGAAATGGTGTGTTCAACTTAGTGAACAAAATTATACGAAAAACTCCAAAGCCTTGTTGTATCTGCTCTGACAGTTTAAGGGATTCCCCCCCCCCCCAAATTAGCATGCACATTCTAAGTTCTCCTCAACCCCAGATACAGTAGTTTGCAGGCAGATTTTTCTAATTTAAGCTTATTTGAGAATCCAAGATGCTGAGCTGCTAAATTAGCAGAAGTGTTGGCAAACATTGGATGGGCACATAAAAGCAAAGCAAGATTTCCTCGTGAGCTTAGTGTATTTCTAGCTTAAAGAGAGGGCGATGAAAGAGATTTATGATGCGCTAAGAAACCTGGTTTCTTTCCCCAGAAGCTTATAGGGAAGTTCATGAGCAAATGTGGTACCAGTCATTACACAGGAATCACCCTGCTCTCCTGAAGAAAGGAGGAGGATTGTAACACTTAACTCCCTTCTTTATTTTTTCCTTCATTGTTATCCTTTAGGGTAGAAAATTTTCTCAGATGTAGTAATGTGGGCTGGTAAGATGGCTCTTTGGGAAAGGAGCCTTGTTGTCAAGGCCAATGACCTGAGTTGAATACCCAGAACCCTCACAGAGGAAAGAATGGAGCAAATTCCATGAGTGTTATTCTGAACTACATACACGCTCAGTGTGTCACTATGTCTGTCTGTCTGTCTGTCTGCCTATCTATCTATCCATCCATCCATCCACCCACCCACCCATCTACCACAAAATAAAGAAAATGCACAAATGTTAAAATGTCACATAAGGGCCACCACTAGGGTAGAATAAGAATGTCTGTCCTCACTGTGTAGACTGCAACCTCCATGTCCTGTTATCACAGAGAACTTTGTCTCTGCCACAACAAGTCACGATGGAGCTAAAGGTTCCATATCATACAGTCATGACTGTATACTAGTCCATGTCATGAGAATTGAGGAACATTTGTTTTGCAGTTGCTGAATAAAATAAGATAGACGAGCTTCAGAGGAAAACAAAGCCTCTGCAAGGTACACCTATTTTGGCTAAAAAGCTAATTTCTGTTTATATACTTGCCAAGGTTATTGTCTGCTGGGCTTAACTTGCAAAAGCAGCAGAAAAATTGGGCAGTGGTGTACCTACTGAAAACGAGAGATGTTTGCAACATTTCTTAGCATTCATAGCATTGTATGCGAGTATATTCTTGGCTCCCCAACTCCCTTGACTCCACAGAAGGGAGCATTCCTGGTATGTATCTTTTGTGGGGCTGTGCCCTAATTTAGATGACTGTATCATGCACAAGTAATGTTTAGAAGGCCTCTATCATGCCTCTGAAGTGGCTGTTGTTAACTCTTGTTGTGTTTTATAAAAAGGAAAGAGAAGCCAGGGATATGTTTGGTGGAGACACGGCATGGTATGGGGCGTGGTGTGGGAGAAGGGGTGCCTCTGCAGACTCATGCTGGGGCATCTCTTCCCCCTGAGGTACCAGCCATAGTATAGAATAGAGTTGATGTAGAGGCTGGCCATGAGGACATGGAGAGAGGGGGAGAGGGGGATGGGGAGAGAGGAGTAAGAGGGTAAGGGGCAAGAGGATAAGAGAGCAAGAGAGCGAGGAGGGGGCAAGCAGCCCCTTCTATAGTGAGTCAGGTGCACCTAGCTGTTGCCAGGCAACTGTGGGGGCGGAGCCTAGATGAAATGTCAACATCTCTTCTTGTTAAAAATAATCCAGTTTCATCTTGTATGCATCTTCCATGGTGGTCTCAGTCGATGCTTCTCTGTCTGACTGCTGATGGAGAGAGCCTTTTCATTTTTGGAGAAACCACAGCCACTTTCCAGCTTAGATCCAATAGCGTCTTTCTTCCGTTTGTCAGCAAACCCAGGCTAGGTTCCACAGAAGCGGTTTCCCCCTGCTCGTCCTCAACCAGAAGCTTTTAAATCTGGGCAGGGAATTGGAGGGAAGAAAGGAACAACAAAATAAACAAACAGGTCCCCATAGTGAATCACTAGGAATTCCTGGTGGAAAAAAGTCTGTTTGGAGGGTGGGAGGGAGTAGTGAGGATTCAAAGTAGGGTCTCACAAATGCTAATCACGTGTTCTCTCTCCTAGCTACGGTCTCAACCCCCTAAAGTTCTTTAAACTGTAGGTCAGCGTATTGGTAAAAGAGAAGTAAACCTATGGGTGACTAAGACTTAGAGCAACAGGCCTGTCTCCTCATTCTCCAGTGTAAAATTATCACCACCTTCAAAATTCTGTTACAAAAGTAAGAAAAGCACATTACAAAATTAAAAATAATCCAAATATTAATTAATCTCTGCTTTGAATAGGTCACCCCATGATTTTAGTTTTGGATAAAAATAAAGTAACTTTAAATATCCTATCCAATTGAAAAAGGCTATGGAGTCATAAAATAAGAGGGCAGAATATACATTCCACTGGAATATTCTGAAGCTAAAGTAGCAACCAACCACTCGTCAGCAAATCTGTGACGTCATCTACAAGATGGAAGGGTGAAGAAGACAGGGAAAGCCCCGGAATCCTCCATCCAGAGCTGCAGGTAGCTAAGGAATGCTGAGAGCTGGAGAGTAGCTGTTCCCACGGAAGGCAGCATCAACTGGCCATCCAGTGCTCAACAGTCAGCCCAGCAAACACACATCGCATACATGCAACATTCTGTGGACTGAGCAGTCTAGGCTTATAAACTTAGGAATGTATATGTACACATACATGCATTTATGTATGTATCAACAATTACTGAAAGATGAGGCCGTGCATTTGAAAGAGAACAGGGAGTATGTGAGAGGGTTTGGTGTGAGGACAGGGAGGGAGAAACCGGCTGATTATATTAAAACCTAGAAAACAGAAGAAAAAAATGAAAAAGAACGCACGCACCTGCACAGCTGTTAGTTAAACCCGACTTTACCACAGAACTCTGTAATCTTGGTCCAGTTGCTTCAGTTTCTTTAACTATTTTACCATAAGATTAATGGTACCTAAGTCTGTTTTGTTTGTTTTTTTTTGTTTTTGTTTTTTGTTTTTTTTTTTTTTTTCTGATGATTTTGGTCATTTAATATGGGGAAGTGCGTAGAAAAGCCTTGAAGATATCACGTCCCAGGAAAGCTGGGTCATTGTCACAGCTCTTTGTTTCCAGATGCTTGTCTTTACAAGTATTGTCCCACTGCAAAGTACAGTTGATTTCTAGTCCCTGGCTCATTAAGTAATGCTGAATAATAGGCTCCTTTTTCCAGTTGGGTAGATATATTTAGCAAATTTTGTAGTCTATTACTATAAACTTTGTGTTAAAATTAAAATGTTTTCAAACAAATTAGAATGTGCGTTTCTATGATGTGTGTATCATTTTGAAGGAGCCATTGTTACAGGAGTTGAAACTGTGCTCAGAAAGTCCATTCATGCTTAGAGCCAATGCCAGTGGGTGGAGTCTATCTGATTTCACCCCTGATCTATAAGGATGATGGATCTGCTATGGCCTTCAGTGTCAGAAACGTTCTCAGATGTAAAACTGGCGTCTGCTTGATTTTGTAGTCTGCTTGGGGGTCATTTCTCATAATGTAGCATCGATTTAGCAGACAATTGTCCTCAAGTTGTGTACAGTATTTTGTCAAATATAACTCAGTCTCTTTCCAATCAAATAATGAGTCTCTCTTTGTAGATCATAAATGATAATTTGTGACTTGCCTCTCCTGTACATTATTTGTTTTAAAATTATACCCCCCAAAATACAAATAAACTTTCCCTGTGTGACTATTTGACTTTCCTAAAAAATATATTGGCCAGTGTTTGTCTTCACCTGAAGGAGACATGATGCTATAGAACTCTTAACTCAGTAGCACTTGTTTATATTTCTAGATAAGGCAAAATACAGTTTTTAAAAATATAGAAGTTGGTAATACACAAATTATCCTGGTTTTCATAGATTGAAACATTGCCCTATAGCGTTTGATGAGAAAAGACTTCTTAGGTGGAAGAGATATATATAGTCAATTTTGGAGAAGGATCCATGAGATTCTGAGAAGGTATATTCTTTTGTGTTTGGGTGAAATGGTCTGTAGATATGTTAGGTTTGATTCATAATATCTGATAGTTTCAATGTTTTTCTGCTTAGTTTCTGTCTTAATAGCCTGTTCCATGGGGGTGGGATGGGGTGTTATAGTCTCCAACCATTAATGTGTGGAGTTCAATGAGTGATTTAAGCATTAGTAGTGTTTCATTTATGAATGTAGGTGCCCTTGAATTTGGAGCATAGATGGTCAGAATTGAAGTATCATCTTGATGGACTTTTCCTTTGATGGGTATAAAGTGTCCTTCTGCATCTCTCATCAGGAAAATGAAATCTAAATGGCTCTGAGATTCCACCTTACATCCATCTTAATGGCTAAGATAAAAACCTCAAGCAACAGTACATGCCGGCAAGGATGTGGAGCAAGAGGAACACTCCTCCACTGCTGGTTGGGAGTGCAAACTTGTACAACCACTCTGGAAATCAATTAGGCTGTTTCTCAGAAAACTAGGAATAGTTCTACCTCAAGATCCAGCTCTACCACTCCTGGGCATATACCCAAAAGATGCTCCACCGTACCACAAAGACGCTTGCTCAACTATATTCATAACAGATTTATTTGTAATAGACAGACTGGAAGCAACCCAGATGTGCCTCAACTGAAGAATGGATAAAGAAAATGTGGTTCATTTACTCAATGGAGTACCACCCAGCTATTAAAAACAAAGACATCATGAGATTTGCAGGCAAATGAATGGAACTAGAAAATACCCTGAGTGAGGTAACCCAGACCCAAAAGGACATGTATGGTATGTACTCATTTGTAAGTGGATATTAGCCATAAAATACAGGATAACCATGCTACAATCCACAGATCCAAAGAAACCAAATAACAAGGAGGGCCCAAGGGAAGATGCTTGATTCTCACAGAAGGGGAAATAAAATAAACACTGGAGGTCAATGAAAGGAAGGAACTGGGTGGGAGAAGGGATGAGGAGGGAATGAGGCAGGGGATCAGTTGTAGGGAGAGCACAGGAGAGAGAATGGAAATCAGTAGTGGGCGGGGCAGGTGGGGTTGGACGTACCAGAGATCTGGGATGTAGAGGCTCCAGGGAGTCTATAGGTATGACTGTAGCTGAGACTCCTAGCAGTGGGGAACATGGAGTCTGTGATGGCCACCTCCTGTAGCCAGGCAGGACTTCCAGTGGAGGAATAAGGACACCAACCCACCCACAAAACCTTCAACTCAAAATGTGTCCTGCCTACTAGATATGCAGGGACAAAGATGGAGCAGAGACTTAGGGAATAGCCAGCCAATGACTGGCCCAATTTGAGACCCCTCCCATGGGCAAACACCAAACCCTAACACTAATAATGATACTCCTGGCTTCCAGATAGGAGCCTAGCATAACTGACCTCTGAGAGATTCCACCCAGCAACCCCGCCCAGCAGCCTCCACCCAGTAGCCAGCCTATGGAAGCAGTCAACATTAGACGATGCTTAGGGAGACCTGTGGAAGAGTTGGCGACAGGATCAAGAGACCAGGAGGGGATAGGGACTCCAGAAGAAGACCAACAGAGTCAGCTAACCTGGACCCTTGGGGATGCCCAGAGACTGAACCACCAACCAAAAAGCAAACATGAGCTGGACCTAGCCTCACCCCCCCTTTGCACACGTACATAGCAGATATGTATGCAGTTTGGTCTTCGTGTGGGTCCCACAACAACTGGAGCAGGGGCTGACCCCAAATCTGTTGCCTATCTGTGAATCCTGGTGCCCTAGCTGGTCTGCCTTTTCTGACCTCAGTGGGAGATGATGTGCCTAGCCTAGCCCTGCAGAGACTTGATGTGCCAGAGTGTGCTGATACCTAGGAGGGGCTCCCCCTTCTCAAAGGAGAAGGGGAGGGGGAGGGGGGAGGAGCTGTGTTGAGGGGGTTGTGAACAGGATGTAAAGTGAATTAATAAATTAATTAATTAAAAAATCTTAGTGACAATATAAATAACTGGCCATAAATATGAAGTTATATTCATTATTCATTGTTTTATTCACAGTTTATAACATCTTTCACTTTTCTGAATAAGCAAGTTTTAGTGCAATAACAGACTGGTGGTCACTTTATCCGAATCAAGACTTCTTCATAGATGAGCAGGTTTCAAATTTTATAGTCAATAATAAAAATAGAAAGAAATTATTCTGTGTAATGTTCTTTTATTAAGCCTCTGGCACCGCTCAGGATCAAATTTTAATTCTTAGAAATTACCAATGAGATTTGTTAGAAGGGAGATCTGAATTATAGATAGGAACAACTGGACATATATATGTACTTACATTTAGTACATTTATATATAATTGAAATGTGGAGTGTGTGTGCTTATGTGTGCATGTACAGTACAGAGAGCTACAAGGCACTTTTCTAAAGTTAGATCCTGAAAGTCGACAATCACATAAGATCACATCCTTTGAGTTACAAGAGGCCATTGTGTTTTGTAGATTTGAGGTAGTAAGTTTAGAAACTTCAGTTATATTTTGAGAACATTAAAACAGGGTGGTTTTTTTTTTTGCTAAGTTTCAAAAAGAATGACTTCCATAATATTATAAAACTGAAATGACTCATTAAAAATAGTGACAAATAAGAAACAAATGAGAAAAAATTGAAATCCAAGTCACTTTAAAAGCACATTTGCTTTGCATTGGCGGGAAGGTGTGGTCCTGCCAGCTCTGCTTCCCACCTAGCATGGATCGTCAGCACATCACTGCAGCACTACTAAAATGCCTGTGGTTTGCTATTTTGGGAAGACCACCTTTTAATGAGATGCCTGAGGTTAAAGTACACAACCTCTTCTCTTCCAGGCCAAGACATAAAATCTCTGTCATGGTTTATAAACTCAGTTGACTGACATTTGTAACTTCTTTTGTTACTAGGAAAAGTTTAGGTGTTCTCTCTGGTGTTATTTTATTTTATATTATTTTATTTACTTTCTGCTTGAGGGTTGTTGCCTGAGAACAGAGCAGGGTTTCTGTTGTTGTGATCTCTTTTAATGTTTTTCTCACATTTCTAGCATCTTCACTCATGTGAGCATCACAGAGTGGTACACCGTGCTCCTGATCCGTGGGTTGAGCATTCGTCTTCATGTTAAAAAGTGGAGCAGTTTCTCTCAGGGGATGTAGTGGCAGCTTGTCAGATGTAGTGGAACAGACAGAGAGTTAGGAAAACATCCTGGCCTGTCCACTTGTTTCTCACTGGCTTCCTGAGCTAAGATTAGGGACCAGGGTGGGAGCAGGGCTGAAATCTCTTCCTGAACATCACGATTCTAAGATTCAGAGAAATCAAGACCAAAGGTTCCCACAGCATAGCCACGTAAATAAACAAATAATAAACTAGCCTTGCACCCTGACATTTAGCCACACCCTTGGGTATTGTATCTTGGACCTGCTGTCTTCTGTTTAGAACACTGAACAAATATTTTTATTTGCTACACACACACACACACACACACACACACACACGGTTTCTGAACTCTGAAATTGGTAAATAAGAACAATAACCGTGCCCTCGTCATCCATGGTCCACAGGGACATTGAATGTCTCTCCTTTGCTGAATAATCTCAAATGAAATGTGTTTCTTTGGTTTTTTTTTTTTTTTGTTGTTGTTTTTTAAATAACTGCTTCTTTAAGGATTACAGGGTGATAAATTTCTAGATTTTATCAAAGGGAGATTTTCGTGATAAAGTTTTATTTAACTACACTGTTTTAAGGGCTCTGTCATCACAAGAAATTCTGGAAGGGCTTAAAAGGAGCCTGTTTTTTTCATTCAGTTCAGCAACACAGAATAAGTGCTGTTGATGCAAGGAGGGTTAGCAACTGCTTTGGGTGTCAGGGCTTTAGTTTAGTCTATCATTTAGTTCTATATTTTGAATTTTAGCTTATTCCAACTTTAAAAATGCCCACACCCTTCAGGACAATAGTGGGACCTTCAGAATCTGACAGATCTCTCCTAACTCCAGGTCTGACGGTCCTGCAGCTTTGCGCTCACCATCCAAGAGCTCTGGGCTTCTGTAGAGGAGAGGATTGTGAAAGAGTTGTGGTGAAATGTGCAGGGAATAAGAAGGGGCATGAAGGAAGCATCTGACAAATGATAACTGATCCATGCTTAAGCACGAAGCAATGCCAGACCAGAATCTACCCTTCACAAGGAGAGCAGCTAAAGTTCTCTCTGTATCTGGGGCGGCAAGAGAAGTCATTCCATCTTAACGTGATTTTGCTCCGAGGAGGGCTGAGTGTGGACCAAGATAAACACTAGCAGTAGATGCAATAGGAATTTCCATTTTATTACTTTATATTCATTGTAGTGAAGAGCAGGCTCTGCCCCAGACCAACCTGGAGACTGAGAAGTTACTTTTGTCTGTTTTCTTAAGTTCTCACTTTCCATTCAGATGCTTTCCCGCACCCCTACCCTGGTCCCCCTGAGCTTAGCTTTCAGTCGGACACTGAGCCAATGAAGGAGGGAGTGAGGACTCGGAGCAATTGGCTGATCCTGTTCCATCCCTATCCACTCACTGGCTGCTCTGCATTTCAACAGAGTCTTGAACACACAGAACTTTAAAAACCCACTAGTACACTGCTACCATCCAACTTGTGAGGAAGACTCCTCTATTACCTTTCCCCTTTTTAAAACGTGGCTATTCTATTTATTTTATTTTATTTTATTTTATTTTATTTTATTTTATTTTATTTTATTTTATTTTATTTTATTTTATTTTATTTTATTTTATTTTATTTTATTCTTTAAGCTTTATTTCCAGTCCAGTCATCATTCTTCTCCTGGTCCACCCTCTGACAGTTCCTCATCCCATTCCTCTTCCCCTGTCTCCAAGAGGATATCCTTCGTCCCCACCCCACCAGACCTCCCATCTCCATGGAGCCTCAAATCTCTTGAGGGTTAGGTGCATCTTCTGTCACTGAGGCCAGACCCAGCAATCCTGTGCTGTATATGTGTTGGGGGGTCTCAAATCAGCTGGTGTATGCTGCCTGGTTGGTGGCTCATTGTCTGAGAGATCTCGGGGTCCAGGTTAGTTGACTGCTGGTCTTCCTATGGGGTCTCTTTCCTCCTCAGCTTCTTCCAGCCTTTCCCTAATTCAACCACAGGAGTCCTGGATTCTGACCATTGGTTGGGTATAAGTATCTGCATCTGGCTCTTTCAGCTGCTTTGTTGGGCCTCTTGGAGGGCAGCCATGCTAGGCTCCTGTCATGCATGTTCTTCTTATGAGGTCACCTTTACCTATTTCCTTGTGATTCTTACAATATATTGGTTAAGGCAACTTGTTTCTCCCTTAGCCTTAAGAGCTCTTGTTTTGTTCTGCATCTTCTTAATGGATGTTTCAATAGACACGAGAAGTATTTTAGGGAACAGACTCATTGGCTCTGTTAGAATCAGGACTTGAAACACATTTAAAATAAGATGTCTTGCTGTGCCTGCCAAGGTCTTTTACTTTGCTGTGATCCTTTTATATCTTGTTTTCCTATCAGTATGGTTTGGGTGGAATATGTTAGAAGCGTGTTCCCAGTATTAGTGTGGTGATACCTCAAGGAAGGGAACAGATCATGGGGAATTCACTCTTATGAATTGATCAATGCTTCCTCATCATCAGGTTTCCTGGGACTGGCTGGTTCAGTATTTTGTTCTGAATATTTTTCTAGGCATGCAATCAAAGTTTTGTTCTTAAAAAGTAAAATAAAGTTATATGAATTTGTTTTTCTTTTTAAAGATATTTATTTACTTATTTACATCCCAAATGCTGCCCCTCCCTTCCCCTTCTCCTCTGAGAGGGTGGGCGCCCTACTGGGTGTGCCTCTATCCTGGCACATTAAGTCTCTGACAGAGTAGGCACATCCTCTCCCACTGAGGCCAGACAAGGCAGCTTTGTCCGGGAACAGATAGCACATTCTGGCTACAGCATTAGAAAGAGCCTCTGCTCCAGTTGTTCAGGACCCACATTGAGACTGAGCTGCTCATCTGCTACATATGTAGGGGGGGCTTGTGGGAGCCCATGTGTGGTTTTTGACTGGTGGCTCAGTCTCTGAGAGCTCCCAGGGGTCCAGGTTACTTGACTCTGTTTATCTTCCTGTGGGATTCTGATCTCCTTTGGGATCTTCAATCCTTCCACCAATTCTTCCACAAGAGTTCCTAACTTCTGTCCAACATTTAGCTGTGGGTATCTGCATCTGTTTCCATAGGCTGCTGGGTAGAGCCTCTCAGAGGACGGTGATGTTAGGCTCCTATCTGCAAGCATAACAGAGTATCATCAATAATGTCAGGGATTGGTGCTTGCCTGTACTGGCTGGTTTTGTATGTCAACTTGACACAATCTGAAATTATCAGAGAAAGGAGCCTCCCTTGAGTAAATACCTCCATGAGATCCAGCTGTAAGGCATTTTCTCAATTAGTGATCAAGGATGAGAGGGCCCATTGTGGGTGGTGCCATCCCTGGTCTGGTAGTCCTGGGTGCTATAAGACAGCAATCTGAGCAAGCCAGGGGAAGAAAACCAGTAAGTAACATCCCTCCATGGCCTTTGCATCAGCTCCTGCCTCCAAGTTCCTACGCTGTGTGAGTTCTAGTCCTGACTTCCTTTGGTGATGAACAGCAATGTAGAAGTGTAAGCTGAATAAACCCTTTCCTCTCCAACTTGTTTCTTGGTCATGATGTTTTGTACAGGAATAAAAACCCTGACTAAGACATTGCTCATGGGATGGGGTTTCAAGTTGGGCCAGTTATTGGTTGGCCATTTCTTCAGTCTCTGCTCTATCTTTGTCCCTGTATTTCTGTTAGAGAGGACAAAGTTTGTGTTGAAGCTTGATGTCCTTATCTCTCCACTGGGGGTCCTGCTTGGCTACAGGAGGTGGTGTCTTCAGGTTCCATGTCCCCTCTGTTAGGCATCTTGGCTAAGGTCAACCATACTGACTCCTGGAAGCCTCCCCAATCTCAGGTCTCTCTAGGACATAGCAGCTTTATTCATAATAGCCAGAAACTGGAAACAACCCAGATGTCTCTCAACCAAAGAATGGATACAGAAAATATGGTTCATTTACACAATGGAATACTATTCAGCTGTTAAAAACAAGGACATCATGAATTTTGTAGGTAATTGAGTAGAACTAGAAACTATCATTTTAAATAAGGTAACCCAGACCCAAAAGGACATGCATGGTATGTACTCACTTAAAGTAGATATTAGCCATAAAGTACAGAATACCCATGATATACTCCACAGACCCAACAAAGTTAAACAAGAAGGAAGGCCCAAGTCAGGATGCTTGAATCTCATTTAGAAAGGGGAACAAAGTAGTCATAGAAGGCAGAGGGAGGGAGTGCAGTGGGTGGGAGAGGAGAGAGGAAGAAGGGACCAGGAGGGGAAGGGGCTGACAGGGTCAGGTGTTGGGAAAGACAAGAGAGAGACCCAGCAAACCAGGAGAATGAATGGTGGTGGTGGTGGTGGTGGAAAATCTTAGGAAGTCCCAGAGACCAGGTTGCTTGTTTTTCTTTGCCAATTAAAATTCTTCCAAAAAAAGGGATGGATTTGGGCTAATAAAATTTAATGTCTGAAAGACAAGTTACTATATGGAATATATCCGAATAGAGATAGAACCTCAACTTGTGTGTACATTTATAAATGTCGGTTTTATTATGGTTTAAATATGAAATAGCCCTCAGAAGCTTATGTCTTTGAACCCTTGCTGAAGACTCTGTGTTGAGGGCCTGTAAAATCTTGAAGATGTGGAGATTAGCAGGAGGAAGTAGGACTCTGGGGTTATATAACCTTTCCTGTCCCTTTCTCTGTCTCCTGCTCACTGTCATCATGACAGAGCAGCTGTAACCTCTCATTACTGTGGACACCACAGTAATGAGATACCACACCACTTTTCCTCCATGATGAACTGAGGGCCCCCAAAACTGTGAGCCAAGAGAAGCTTTCTGCCTGTAAGTTGTTTCTGCCAGGGAGTTTATCAAAGCAAGGATAGCTAAAAAAGCTTTACTGATGAACTTGTAGAATAAAATACATGAATTTTAACTATAGATATAAGAAATACACAGTTATATATCCAGAACCAGTTAATACAGGCCAGCAAACATTTCTATTTCCATGAAAATGTTCTAATGTTTCCCAGAAGTTGATTTCTTTTTGCTGTCTACCAGTCTTAGAAGCCAATGATCTTCATGATCTCTAACTCTGCCTTGCCTTGAATTTCAGATAAATGGAGCCACACACTGAGCTGTCTCTTGTGCCTGGGTTTTTCTTTGCAAAATGTTTTTGTATTTATCTTTATTGTAGATGATGTATATTATAATTTTGCTTATTTGTTATTCAAACTGAAGGAAAAGATTTCATATTTCTGATTTTAGCCATTATGTATAAATATGATATAAATATTTATGAATAAGTTTTTGTAACTTTATGCTACATTACTCTTTTGGAATTACCTAGGTGTGTGATGAATTGATCTTTTAAGAATACTTAGCAGTGAAGTCATACACATACAAATAACATTATATGGACTGGCATGTTGAATGTATGTATTTAGCAATATACATATATGTACATATGTAGCAGAAACTAAAGAAAATGAAGTCACGAATTTGAGAGAGAGCAAGGGTTACTTTATGGGAGAAGTTGGAGGGAGGAAAGGGAAAGTGGGAAATGATATAATTATAATTTCAAAAATAATTGTAAAAATAGTATATTCAGTTCCACCAATAATGCAAGAGATGTACTTTCCCATCAAAACTTACAATTGGGAGGCTATAGAGATAGACCATCAGTTAAGAGTGCTCCTTGCTCTTGCAGAGGACCTGTGTTGGGTTCCTAGCTCCTACATGGCAGCTCACAACCACTTACAACTCAAGGTCTATGAGGAGCTAGTTCCCTCTTCTAGCCCTGAATGGCTCACGTATTCATGTCCTGCACATAAACTCTTACACCTGCACATAAATAAAAATAAATACATATAGATGTTCCAAAACTTGTGATTGGCAATCATCCTAATATCAGCCATTTAAAATGGGTTCTCAGGGCTTTGTCAACGTGTTGTTAATCCCCCAAGTGATTATCAGTGTTGACACGCTAAGTGTTTTACTCTATACAAATATTTTCTCCTAACAATTGCAAATTATAATTGCTTCTTCCTTAATGAAAGCAGCTAAGCATTGCCTGTCATGTATCTCATTGTCAAATATACATTATGAATTAGAATAACTTCTATGTTAAGATTTGTTTTGAAACCATTATTTGCCATTTGTTTTCAAAGTACTTAAATATTCATGTCATTTCTTCTCTATCCATGGTCACATGGGCCTTTTGTACCACCTTTAATGCAAGGGGTCTGGAGGAGAACGAATATCTAACTTAGTTATATACTTAGTACAATACTCACATATTTAATTCTGTAAATTTTATATAGAAAAATGTGGGTTTTAATTGAGAAAACTCTGTCAAGCCATTTTTCATGCAATGCCATAGTGGATAAAGACAAAAGCACTTTATCGACACCGATTTCTCTTTTCTCATATTTTGAAATTTACTGATGATTTATCTCTCCCCACTTTGCCTTAGCTTTCAACTAATTTTCTTTCATAACTTTGGACACTGAATATTTAATTCATTCCCTTTTTATTTTAATTATGAAAACATTTGCATTGGGGTGAAGGGATACATTCTTCATATCTTTTTGATTAAAGGGGTAATTTTTTGATAGTTTTATTATCTTATATAAAATTAATGTTTGATATTAAAATAATCCATGCAAATGAAGTGAATTTCAAATTGCTGTGAGATATAGTTTTCTACATGAGAGTGCATATTAGGGTTTTTAAGAGAAAAATAATGGGTAGTCTACACAGAGATACATAGAAGAGATTGTTAGAACTTTCTAATGCCATCAGAGAAGCAGAGTTCTTGGTAGGTGTGTGGTGTGGTTAGCCAGTCTACAGTTCTCAGAATGCACAAAAGGAGGTAGTTGTGAGGTAAACTGAGGTTTGAGCCTGAAAGCAATGATGCCTGTGGAGGGAGAGATGAGTGTCTGAATCAGAACGAGTTAACTTCCCTTCTCCAGATTTTGTTTGATTTAGACTTCAGTGGGTTAGACGGCCCCATTTTCACTGGATCCAATGCAGATGCTTTTCTCTTCTGGACACACCCAGAGGTGATGTTTATTATCGCTTAGCTGAGTTAAGTTGACACATAAAATTAACCATCACTGTATATATTTATTACAACTGAATAGTAAATTAAATTTTAAAATTAAATATCAATTAAATGACAAAGCTCATATTGCTTCAATACCTCCTTATGTATTTTAACAAATGGAACTTTATTGTACACAGAGAACACTTTATAAGTAGTGAAAACATATCCTGATGATCTCTGCCTAGATCAAGAAACTGCCTCCTTCAGGGAACCCCACGGAAGAGGGGGCAGAAGAGTGAGAGCCACGGCATGAAAGAAGGAAGGAAGGAAGGAAGGAAGGAAGGAGGAAGGAAGGAAGGAAGGAAGGAAGGAAGGAAGGAAGGAAGGAAGGAAGGAAGGAAAAAAGACCCTCTAAATCAATATGACCAAGCTCATATGAACTCACAGAGAGTAGGGCAGCATGTACAGGGCCTGCACAGGTCTGCACTGGCTTGTTGAGGTTTGGTCCGTTGCTCTGTGTTCTGATGCTAAATTCTGTGCCCAATGGGAAGGTCTAGGCCTAGGAGTGAATGCTCGTATTTACAAGCTTTTGTTGTGCAAACCTTGTTCCTTGATTCAAAACTACTGGCTAAATAAAATTGGCTCTAGACTGTTACTGGAGGGATTAAGGACAGGTGGGTTTTGAGTTACCTGCTTGGGGAGGAGAAGAGAGAAGAGAGGCCAGGTGGAGAAGGAGGAAACTGCCATGAGGGGAGATGAATGATGAGCATAGCGCCAGGAAGGACAGCAAGTATTCGGGATACACTGCTGAGGAAGTACCCAGGCCTGCAGTTAGAAGAGTAGATTAGAAGTTACCTCCCCAGTAATTGTCAAAACTATATAAAATAATCATAGTCTGAGTCTCATTTATTTGCAAGCCAGTCAGGAATAAGTTTAAAGTGTTTCTACTGCACGAGGGCCTCTGCATACATGTTATGATTTCCAGTTTAGTGTCTTTTCGGGACTCACAAGTGTGTGAGTGAGTGGGTCTCTGATTCCTGTGCTTTCTGTCATGCTCCTTTCCTTCTGTTTGCCCTGGCCAATTCTGATGTGACAGATTCTGCTTTATTTTATTTTATTTATTTTATTGTTATCCCTTAGAAGCCTGTTTGTTTTCTAATGAGAGACAAAAAGGAAACGGATCCAGATGGGAGGGGGGTGGAGAGGAGCAGGGCGGGGGGCATATTGGAAGGGGAAACAGAGGTCAGGATATATTATGTGAGAAAAAATCTATTTTTAATAAAAGGAAAAAAGATGAACCAAGAGGAAACTGCCTCCTATGTGTTTTTCCATGCACTTGACTTGTCAGACATTAAGTAATACTTGCAATCATTGTCTCCAAACTATTGTTCAAAAATGATTCCTAGATCCCCCTGGAAGATACAAATTAGAGTCTCGGTAATAGGTCAGATATGTCTTGGAAAGTTCAGGGGGCACAGTTTTTTCAAGGAACAAGATTTGAGAACTGATTCTTTTCTCCTTTTAACTGTCTTGTTTTATCTCCGTTATATCTGAAATATATTGATGAAACTAAGCTTTCGCAAAGGATTTGTAGTATTCGTCTCCTATCCTAGCTAAAGGCTTATTATGTTTGTCTCACACTAGAACGACATTCATTATATTGTTCATTTAAAATTGTATCTCCACCCCCAAGTCTATTTCTTGAATATTTATTGTCGACCAATGTCCTTAGAATAAAGTTTAAATTGCTTAAGATGGCACCTGAACGGTGCCCCATTCGGACCCACTCTGCTTCATCTCATTCCACCGCGCACTCCTGAATCACGTGACATTTTTCAAAGGCGGTTCCTTAGTAGCCAAGTACTATTTGGCCCCCATCTTTCTCTGCTTCACTCTTCACTCAGCTTTGGTATGGAACTCAGCATTCCTCCGCAGCAACCCTTGCGTCAGTGATGGGCACTCATTTCACTTTGAGTGCCTGTATCTCAATCCCTTAAAGATTCTTTTTTTTTTAAATTTTGTTTTGTTTTGTTTTGTTTTTTTATTTTTTTGGGGGGGGGTTGATACTTTATTTACATTTCAAATGTTTTCCAGGTCTCCATTTTGGAAACCCTCTATCCCCTCCTCCCTCCCCTGACTCTATGAGGGTATTTCCCCACCCACTCCTGTCTTCCCACCTTGGCTTTCCCCTCTACTGGGGCAGGTAACACCCTCAGGCCAAAGGGCCTCTCCTCCCCCTGATGGCCAACAAGGCCCTCCTCTGCCACATATGTGGCCGGAGCCATGGGTCCTTTCATGTGTATTCTTTGGTTGGTAGTCCAGTGTCCCGGAGCACGGGG
Organism: Uromys caudimaculatus; assembly: GCA_028551405.1. Taxonomy (NCBI): domain Eukaryota; kingdom Metazoa; phylum Chordata; class Mammalia; order Rodentia; family Muridae; genus Uromys; species Uromys caudimaculatus. The sequence continues at coordinate 18,846,023 of CM052708.1, read as the reverse complement.
GGGGGGGGGGTGTCAGGTCAGTTGACACTGTTGCTCCCTCCATGGGGCTGCAAACTCCCTCAGCTCCTTTGGTCCCTTCTCCAACTCTTTCATCTGGGACCTCATGCTCAGTCCAACGGTTGCTGTGAAGTGAACCTTGGGTATTCTGAACTTTTGGGCTAATATCCACTTATCAGTGAGTACATACCGTGTTCGTTCTTTTGTGACTGAGTTATCTCACTCAGGATGATATTTTCAAGTTCCATCCATTTGCCTGCGAATTTCATGAAATCATTGTTTTTAATAGCTG
>CM052708.1:18800986-18845634 GCA_028551405.1 Uromys caudimaculatus | reverse complement strand
TGAACATAGTGGAGCATGTGTCCTTATTGCATGTTGGAACATCTTCTAGGTATATGACCAGGAGTGGTATAGCTGTGTCCTCAGGTAGTATTATGTCTATTTTTCTGAGGATTTGCCAAACCAATTTCCAGAGTGGTTGTACCAGCTTGCAATCCCACCAACAATGGAGGAGTGTTCCTCTTTCTCCACATCCTTGCCAGCATCTGCTGTTACCTGAGTTTTTTATCTTAGCCATTCTAACTGGTGTGAAATGGAATCTCAGAGTTGCTTTGATTTGCATTTCCCTGATGACTAAGGATGTTGAACATTTCTTTAGTTGCTTCTCAGCCCTTCGAGTTTCCTCAGTTGAGAATTCTCTGTTTAGCTCTGTTCCCCATTTTTTGATAGGGTTATTTGGTTTTCTGGAGTCTAACTTCTTGAGTTCTTTGTATATATTGGATATTAGCCCTCTATCAGATGTAGGACTGGTAAAGATCTTTTCCCAATCTGTTGGTTGCCGTTTTGTCCTATTGGCAGTGTCCTTTGCCTTACAGAAGCTTTGCAATTTCATGAGGTCCCATTTTATCGATTCTTGATCTTAGAGCATAAGCCATTGGTGTTCTGTTCAGGAACTTTTCCCCTGTGCCCATGAGTTCGAGACTTTTCCCCACTTTCTCTTCTATTAGCTTCAGTGTATCTGGCTTTATGTGGAGGTCCTTGATCCATTTGAACTTGAGCTTTGTACAGGGAGATAGGAATGAATTAATTTGCATTCTTCTACATGTAGTCTGCCAGTTGAACCAGCACCATTTGTTGAAAATGCTTCTTTTTTCCACTGGATGGTTTTAGCTCCTTTGTCAAAGTTCAAGTGACCGTAAGGATGTGGGTTCATTTCTGGGTCTTCAGTTCTATTCCACTGATCTACCTGCCTGTCACTGTACCAATATCATGAAGGTTTTTTTTTGTTTGTTTGTTTTTGTTTTGTGGATTTTTTGTTTGTTTGTTTGTTATATTTTGGTTTTTTTCGAGACATGGTTTCTCTGTGTAGCCCTGCCTGTCCTGGAACTCACTCTTTAGACCAGAATGGCCTCAAACTCAGAAATCCGCCTCTGCCTCCCAAGTGCTGGGATTAAAGGCGCGCACTACCACTGCCCGGTCTACCATGCAGTTTTTATCACTACTGCTCTGTAGTACAGCTTGAGGTCAGGGATGCTGATTCCCCCAGAAGTTTGTTTGTTGTTGAGAATAGTTTTTGCTATCCTGGGTTTTTTGTTATTCCAAAAGAATTTGAGAATTGCTCTTTCTAAGTCTATGAAGAATTGAGTTGGAATTTTGATGGGGATTGCATTGAATCTGTAGATTGCTTTTGGCAGGATGGCCATTTTTACTATATTAATCCAGCCAATCCATGAGCATGGGAGAGCTTTCCATCTTCTAAAATGTCACTATTTGCAGATGATATGATTATATACTTAAGTGACCCGAAAAACTCCACCAGAGAACTGCTACAGCTGATAAACAACTTCAGCAAAGTGGCCGGATATAACATTAACTCAAACAAATCAGTAGCCTTCCTATACTCGAAGGATAAACAGGCTGAGAAAGAAATTAAGGAAATGACACCCTTCACAATAGTCACAAACAATATAAAGTATCTTGGTGTGACTCTAACCAAGCAAGTGAAAGATCTGTATGACAAGAACTTCAAGTCTCTGAAGAAAGAAATCGAAGACCTCAGAAGGTGGAAAGATCTCCCTTAAAGTTTCTTAAGGACTTTTCATCCAGCATTATGCTTCCCATTCCCCAGAGAGAAATGAAATTCTGTTTGCCTCTGGGTGTCTTCTCCCAGACCTTGCCAAGGTTTTTAACAATGCATCTACTTCTTCAAGCTTTGGCTCTTATCAACATTTACAGCTTCTGTGTCCTCAAGTTTTTAAGACATACTTTAACTTTATTGAGGAAGAAAGGCAAAAGATAATGTTTTTAAATTCTAGATCATGGAGTCTGCTCTTTGATCCAGTAATGGGAGCTAGATTCTGGCTTCTGTAATTGTTCCTTTTCTTTTTTGACACTGTGATCAAGTACTTGACAGAAACAATTTAAGAGATGACAGGTTTATTTTGGTTTGTGGTTTCAGAGGGAACACTGTATCTTAGTGGAAGGACATAGCAGTTTTCATTATGGCAACAAAGAAGAATGTGAAGAGTTCCAGAAAGAGAAAGGGATACAACCATTAAATTGTATCAGCAGCAACCTACCTGCTATGCTAACCAGACTCTACAATTTCCCAAACCAGTGTCACTACTGGTAACCAGGTGTTCAAAAAATATAAAGCAACCTATGAAATAAGATTCTCCTTGAAATTCTAAAAACCTTATGGGGAAATTAGTTTCTATTTATGGAAATTGCATTCTAGTCTTGCTACTAATACTTGGGTTAATTTGTAAAAATTATTATTGTGAATATTTGTGTGTGTGTGTGTGTGTGTGTGTGTGTGTGTGTGTTTGTGCATGTTGTACTCTATGGAAGCATCACATGCCAATAAAAAGCTGATGCCCTATTAGCTGAGGCTATGGGGGAAGGAGAGCGGTGAGAAAATAGACTGGATTCCATAAACAGAATAAACCAAGGATGGGCCAGTGGGCAGAACTGAGACTACTATGCAGATTCCTGCATTACTGTTTAAATACAACTATTTAAAAGTGTAAAAGTCATTCTTGGGCCATCATCTATGGGAAATGGAGATCTGCTCTGTGGTGTGAATTTTGCAGATCCTCTCTTTAAGCAAGCAAATTGGCCTGATGTTTGATACCTGATAATTATTAGCATTCAATTATTTCTTAAGGATCCTTTCCAGGTAGAATAAATCTTAAGAGTTAATTCAGTGGCTGGTTAAATTATGTATGGAAAAGTGATAAAGAGATGATTTTTAAATTTTTTTTTCTAAAAAATAGAATCTATTGCTATTCCCCAATTCCCTTAGTCCCATGAAGGAAAATTCTTTGTTTTGAAGATGACTTTGATGATGACAGAAACCCCCAAGAGGATGCCCCCAAGAAGCAATAGATGACATGCTTCTTAAAGTAGCAAGGAACAGCAATCATCTGAATTCTTTTTCTTTTCTCCTTACAAAGAACAAAAAAAAACCAACCAAACAAAAACCTCCAAAAAACCAACCAAACAAAAAACCTAAAAAGCAACTTCTTGGGAGTTTGAAAACTGAGATGAAGCTAAGCTGCTTGGGACAGTAGAAGAAATTAGAGCCATTGGGTGTGTGCTAGACAGATGCGTATAGAGTTAGAAGAGAAACTTGGGTTGCTAAGAGGTCTTGATACACATGAGTGATGCTTCGTATCACTGTGACAAAATACCTGATGAGTGCACCTTAAGGGAGGAAGGGGCTATCCTGGCCTATAGTTTAGGTAGCACAGTCCATCACAGCAGGCAGGTGTGGCTGCAGGAACAGAACCTGCTGGTGGTGGTTGGCGTATGGAGCTGCCTGCTCACATCTCAGCAGATCAGTGAGTAGACAGCCACAGTGTAAAGCAGTCTGCCCTATAATCCTCCAAGTCCATCCCCACAGCCCTTAGTTCACCAGCAGGGCCCCATGCCTATATAGTTACACATCCTCCAAAAACCATCCTTACCTGCTGAGGCTGAGGGTCTGAACACTGAGCTGTGAAGGGTGTTGTGTGTTAAGATTCACACAAGGAAGGAGAAATCGAGAGATGTGACTTTAAGAGAGTATTCTAAAATGTACAGGAAAAATAACTCATTTTATCACAATTTTATTTTCTTGACTCATAATTTATTATGCTAAGACTCTTAGATTTTATGAAAAGTGAGGAGAGTCTTTTTTTTTCCTTTTTTAAAATTATTTTTGATACTTTATTTATATTTCCAATGTTTCCCCTTTTCTAGGTCTCCTCTTTGGAAACCCCCTATCCCCTCCCCCTCCCCGCCTCTATGAGAGAATTCCACCTCCCACCCACCTGCCCACCCATCCCCATATTCCCACCTTGACATTCCCCTTTACTGGGGCCTCTAACGCCCTCAGGCCCAATGGCCTCTCCTCTCTCCCTGATGGCCATCGAGGTCATCCTCTGCCACATATGTGGTCCGAACCATGGGTCCATAGATGTGTATTCTTTGGTTGGTGGTCCAAACTCCAAGACGACGGGGGGGGGGTGTCAGGCCTGTTGACGCTGTTGCTCCCTCCATGGGGCTGCAAACTCCCTCAGCTCCTTCAGACCTTTCTCCAACTCCTCCATCTGGGACCTCACTCTCAGTCCAGCAGTTACTGTAAAGTGAAACTTGGGCATTCTGAACTTTTGGGAGAATATCCACTTATCAGTGAGTACATATCCTGTTCATTCTTTTGTGACTGAATTACCTCGCTCAGGATGATATTTTCAAGTTCCATCCATTTGCCTGCAAATTTCATTAAGTCATTGTTTTTAATAGCTGAGTAGTACTCCATTGTGTAGATGTACGACATTTTCTGTATCCATTCCTCTGATGAGGGACATCTGGGTTGTCTCCAGCTTCTGGCTAGACAGCATTTTCAACAAATGGTGCTGGTTCAACTGGCGGTCTACATGTAGAAGAATGCAAATTGATCCATTCCTATCTCCTTGTACAAAGCTCAAGTCCAAGTGGATCAAGGACCTCCACATAAAACCAGATACACTGAATCTAATAGAAGAGAAAGTGGGGAAAACTCTCGAAAACCTGGGTATGAGGAGAGTCTTGTTATCGAAATAAAGTAAACTTACAGCCCTTCATGGAAAACCATTGCCTGCTTGGGTCTCATGTAGTCTTGATTATTGAATGGGACCAATGGTAAGATGCAGTCAGGACTTGTTATAACCAAAAGCTCCCTTTCTTTTCTATTAGCAGTGATAAGCTGGTTGAACTAGTGAAGTGCAATCAATGTTAATAGCTACACCTCTGAAATGAGTAAAACTCACCATTTTTCTTCAGAAATAAATGAAATAAAGTTTATTAAACACTTAGAATAGAATCTGCAATCTACCAAGGGGCATGTGTGCTTACAAGTCTATTATTGTAGCCATTAACAAGATGCACTTGGTGGTACTTTAGCTGGTAGGGACCTCAGATATCAGGGCAAGCACCTTCTCCGTGGGTAGAGTCTATGGATCATGGACAGAAAATAAAGCCCAGAGTCTGGAGCAGAAGCTCCAAATAATCTGACATACAATTTTTGGAGAAAAGGTCTGTTCCAGGCCAGCCCATGCTGCCTAGGGAGCTTCTGTCTCAAGTAAACCATGTTGCATGTTTAGACTTGTCTGATCATCCCAGGTGTACTGGCACACAGCTTCTTTATTAGATACCTTGGACAGGATGGTTCTTTGGAGATGGGGCATTCTATTCATTGTAGATTACCCAGCTATCATCTACCATTGTTCCACAGTGCTGGTAACACCCCTTCCTCAGGTGATGTTTTTCTTCAACATTACCAAATGACACAAAAATATTCTTAGTTGAATATGATTGGTCTATTTCTTGAAATCAAAGAAAATAGTATCAAATGTAGAAGTAATTTCTTAGTGGGAAAGAATCCTGATATAAAGCTAAAATCTACTGTTCCAAGTAAAAGATGTTGAAGCTTTGAGCAGTCTGAGTAGAATATTCTTCAGTCTGGAATTTTCCAAGAGTGTGGGAAACTCTAGCCTACATTTTATCCCATTATTTATTGTCCTGTTCTGTCGAGTTTTTTTCTTACAAGTCTATTTGCACTTGGTTTGCCCTAAGGAAAAGGAAGATACAGAATCCTCATTTGTCTCTGCTACTGTGTGTTACTTGGGAAACGTCAAGGCAAATGCCATATAAATAGATAAAATACTCCAGAAGTGTCAGCTCTCACCATTAGGAGGGAGGGAGAACGAGCAAATGTTTAAGTTTTAAGAGATAGAGATAATAAAAAGCTGTCATTTTCTGAGAAGGGGTGACGAAGGACCTTCTCAAACCTATGTAACTTGGCTCTGAGGATTAATAAAACGTCAAAGCCTTCCTTTGTTAACTATTTGTATCAACGGTTGTTTGGTCTTTATCACACTGGAAAGGCTGCAGCTCTATTGAGATGAGTGAGTATACTCAGCTATTGAACAATAACCTTTATCCGCGGGAAGAATGTAGTCTGCATTTGATGAGAAAAGAAAAGTCCATTCACTCAGCATCGCACTGAGGGATCTTCTGGGTCATCTTCCAGCTTCCCCGGTTATACGGTCTTTCAGTAGAATCCAGCAAGAATGAGAACTCCTTCTCTCTTCAGTAGATTTTCAGTTCTTATCCCAAATACCTAGATACAGGTTTACCCCTGTCCTGGCTTTGTTCCTATCCCTAACACATCAAGAAGTCTTTTCTTTTCTTTTCTTTTCTTTTTTTTTTTTTTTTTTTTTTTTTGGTGTTTTGAGACAGGGTTTCTCTGTGTAGCCCTGGCTGTCCTGGAACTCACTCTGTAGACCAGGCTGGCCTCGAACTCAGAAATCCGCCTGCCTCTGCCTCCCGAGTGCTGGGATTAAAGGCGTGCGCCACCACTGCCCGGCATCAACAAGTCTTTAAAATAGTTTCTACTCATTTTATTCTATGGACAAGAGTGGTTTCTGCCACCAAAAACAAAAACAACAAACAAAAACAAACAAACAAACAAAAAATCCTAAAACAAAACAAAAACCCTAAGTATTTTTCTAATTAATTGAAGTTCAAATGCCAGTTTTTCCAAATGCTAAGCATTGTAAATTTTTAGGGAAAGTTATCTTATATCATCATTTCAGAGTCTCAGTGGATAATTTAGAGTAGGTGTTTCCTCAAAGTGTTTAGGTGATCATAAGAGAGCCAACAAAACTTTGGTTTATCTGTGACATGAACTTTGTAACTCACTAATCCCTCAGTAGATTACTCTCCCAAGTTTTACTCAGTCACTTATGTTTTTAGATACTTAGTACTTAATCTCAGTGGAAAACAATCCAAGCATCTAGGCAAATGAACTGTTTGTAAAGGGACATATCTGACAGTTATTAACTACTTGCTTGGCCTTTGCGTTAGCCATTAGCCATGCAGCAGACATGCAGTCTTGAGTGTGTTAAGGCTGGCTATTGATAGTTGTTTTGTGTTTTATTCTTGATTTTTATTTCTGCATCCCCCCCTCCCCAGGTGATTATTATTACCAATGAATCGCAGCCTGGCCCCATACCTGGTAAACTATACATGAAGGAAAACTTCTATTGTCACTTGAATTCCAACTTAAAAACATTTGTTATCATGACGAAATGCAAGCATGAGAGCTGCAGAAGACCTGCCTCTCCCTGCTCTGTAGCTGTGCATAGCTGTGTCAGCTGAGGTCTATGCATCTCAGGGAGTATGAATAGAAGAAGAAGAAGGAGGAGAAGGAGAAGGAGGAGGAGGAGGAGGAAGAGGAGGAGGAGGAGGAGGAGGAGGAGGAGGAGGAGGAGGAGGAGGAGGAGGAGAGAGAGAGAGAGAGAGAGAGAGAGCGCAGTTCCTTGCAACAGACAAGATAAGATTTTCTCCAAATCAATGACCTCCTCAAACAACAAAAGTGTGGGTGTTGAGGGTTTGTTCATGAACTTTCTACACAATCCTGCAAGAAGCACTTTGGGGTGAGGCATGCATTCCTGAGTATGCTTGGCTTAGGCTAAGAGTTCAAGAAGGGGAGATGGCTAAGGATGTGGAGAGCAGGTTAAGAGGTTGAAAAAGACACGCAGGAACACTACTGAGCATACGCGACTTTCCTCATAACATATTGACAGGAAATAAATGAGAAGACATCGTGAAATTGTATTAGTATTGGGGTTTGCCCCTAAAGGTGTTTGCTTGCTAAGCTGCTAAGGCCATTAACTGAATAGATTAACTGTGTTTTCAGCCACAGTGATGAGTCATTGCCTTCCACAGAGCAGCCCACGAGTAACGATCAGAATCAAGCTGTGCACCATTACAGACCTTCCCTTTTAATTGAATAATCGTAGTCACATTTGGTCTGAATTTGGTTTGATTCAGATACTCGTTGGGGCAGATACTGATTTTTTTTTTTTTTTTTTCTGTAGCTAGCAATGCAGTGAATAGCCATAGGGAGAAGACAGGAAATTCACAAGGGCAGGTAAGGATGTGAGGTAGTGCTGAGCATTTGCTTCTTAAAATGTAACACAGTAAAGAAGGTAGAGAAAGAGGATCTGCTATTAAAATATGGCTTTAAGTTTCCATCTACTTTCAAGCATTTATTGCTGTGTGTATCTCTATGTTTGTGTGCTTTGACAGCCAGTCGGGTGGTAATGTACGAAGATTGACATCTCAGTCTTGCACAAGGTGAAAGATGGCAGCTAACTTGTGTCTAATGAGTTTCAAGCATTCTGCCCATGAAAGTCACAAAATCAGACAAGATTTGGAAGTGGAAGAAACTTTACTAATTGCATAATCATTATTAATTTTGTCATTAATATTAATATTTATTTCAATTCCACCTTACCAAATATCTCATTTCATTTAATATGTGAGAAATAATGAGTCTTCAAGATGAAATAATATTAAAGTTAATTGAAGTTAGTGGCTAAATGGAGACTGTGAGGACATGACACTAATTCTTCCTCAGCTTCCTTCCTTTCTTTTTTTTTTAGATTTGTTAGCAGGTAAGTATGCATTCCTTATTTCTATATTTACTTGAATTTTAAACACAAAATATTTTGGAGTGTTAGAATTTTTTGCACTAGGGTTTAATTTATTGCATTATAATCAATACATTAATTTAATATTCTAGTTAGCAAATTCATCAATGTTTGATACTATCTTTGACTTCTAGCTGAAAAATAATATTGCAGGAGTCTGTGAAAAATTATTGAAAATTAAATAATAGATAATAGGAACCTTCTCATAGCCATTACTTTATTGTTTAATATCTCTCTTCATATATATACACACACACACACACACACACACACACACACACACACACACACAATCTACTCAGTCTGAATAAAGTAATAATGTTTCATACATACATGTTTTTAGGGCTGACCACTAGGTGTTGGATAACCAGTTAGTGTGTTTTTCCCTGGGGAAAACTATTTTTCCTGATCTCAGCATTCCTTAGTTGCCTGTAGTTATCTGTCTACGGTTGAGGCTCAGTGAGATGTCACCCTTCCTTGTTAGCATGTCTAGTGGTGTTGCCCTGTTCAAGGCTTGTTTAGGCAGCAATGTTGGTGGTACTTCATGAGTGTAGGTTCTCTGACATTTCTAGGAGATACAATCTCACAGTAGATTCACTGACTGTCTGGCTCTTACAATCTTTCTGCTCTCTCTTCCATAATGAACGTTGAGCCTTACTGCAGAGAATGTATTGTAGATATATCATTTAGGACCTGGCTCTACAACTTCATTTTGAACAATTATGGTTTTCTGTAATGGTCTCCATACTTGACATTTTCCTAACAGCAGTTAAAAGGCTGGAAAATAGACACTAAGTTTAAACATTAAATAAGTTTTAAAAGAATGACATGAGTTTATTTATTTCTCATATATATTAACAATCTGGTAAGCATACGTTGAGTACTTAAGTATGTGGCACCATTGTGCCAAATAAATGAATCATCTTATTTAATGTGTATTTCTGAGATTTATTTTTATCTATGTGTGTATGTATGCACATGCATGCATCACATCTGGGCAGATGTCTGCAGATACCATCAGATCCCTTGGATGAAGAGCCACAGACAGTTGTCAGTTAATGTGACTGGTGGAAAATGAACTTGTATCCTCTGAGGCCGCTCCTGGGCCTATCTCACTTAATGTTTGATTTAATATAATGGAGACGTATTGCCATTCAAAAATTATTTTATTTTATGTGCATGTATGGCTGGATTGCATGCATGTGTCTGCATACCACACATGTGCCTGGTGTGCAAAGAGGCCAGATTGTGTCAAATACCCCTCAACCAGAGTTGCAGATAGTTAGTTGTAAGTTGTTATGTAGATGCTACCAAACACGCCCAAAACAGCCCAGGGCCTTTGGAGGAGCAATCAGTGCTCTTAACTGCTGAACCGGCTCTCCAGCCTCCCCGATATGTCACCAGATAGTAGGCATGGCAGTTTCAGGTTGAACACTAAGTAAATGTTTCCCAGTTCACACCACAAGTGAAAAGAGCTTTAAACATAGTAGCAGAGAGCGGGCCGGAGGGATGGCTCAGCGGTTAAGAGCACTGGCTGCTCTTCCAGAGGTCATGAGTTCAATTCCCAGCAACCACATGGTGGCTCACAACCATCTGTAATGGGATCCGATGCCCTCTTCTGGTGTGTCTGAAGACAGTGACTCTGTACTTCACATAGTGTACTCAAATACATAAAATGAATAAGTAAATCTTAGAAAAAAAATAATAGCAAAGGTGGCTTGGCTCCTACGTCATCCTCTCAGACACTGTAGAAGGTATTTGTTGCCAAGCCTGCCTGGTTTTAGTTCAGATGAATTACTTCCTTGAATAAAATAGAGAGGCCTAATACCAATGATGCATAATCATATGATTTTTATTTGATTTTTCTGCACATAATTCAGGATCCTTTGTATTAGTGACTGATTTGATTAATACGTTTCCTTAATCTCAGCCTGTGAGTGACAGTATCAAGATCTAAGATACGTAAAATGACACCACTAAGCTGTGATGAGCATATTGAAGCTTTAATAAGAAGTAGAGCATAGATTGTCCCACGAACTGAGAACACAAGATAAAGCGTGTGAGAGAGAAGAGAAACAGGTGCTGTGCACAGAAAACAGAACAATACTCAGACTCTGAGCCGGACTGAATGCCAAGAAATGCCCACTTTGATGTGGTACCTGGGGCACCTCTGAGACCATAGGTGTGTGAACAACGATATAGAATAGTGGAGAGAATTCCAGGCCCCATTGATCAGACACCTCTAGAACGTGCTTTCAAAACAAACAAATTAGTGTGTCCATTAGGCACGGTTAAAAACCTTAAAACCCCATCCCAGAGGAAACAGAACCATTGTGAAGACAGGCAGATGATTGTGGCTTTCTTTAAATATTGGGAAAAAATTACAAGTAAAATATGTGTAAGGAGGGACCAGCAGAATGTAAAGGTAAAGTGAGTAACTAAAGCTTATGTTTCATCATGATGGTGCACGAGGAGGCGGGGCTTTATCCCCAGAGTCACAAGGCCATACAGATCATCAGGTATGAAAAACTGGGAAAACAAAATAGTTATTGTCCTCCTGTCAGTGGAAGATGGCACATTCAAGAATATTTAAATAACATAAATTGGTCTAGAACGTTAAAAAAATCAGACACAGATTTGGGTTGACATGAAAGCAGAGGTGAATCTGACAATACTTGGGAAGGTGCAAGTGATCAAAACACAAACTTCTCAAAGGATGTATAAAAATAAAGCCAAAAGAATTTAGTAAGAAATTATCCTTGAGGAAAGGGCAAATTGTGGCAAATCTAGAATGCTAAATAGAGAAGTGCCAATAATTGGTAGTCAATCTCCAAAGCAGCAACGGTAGATAGAACTCATCTACGTGTCTCCTACGTTATGTAACCTACGCAGTGTGCTGCTGGCACAGAACGTCTTGCACTGGCTGCTTTTCCAGAGGCCATGGGTTAAATTGCCAGCACCTACAGGGCCGTTCACAGCTGTCTGTAACTCCAGTTTTAGGGACCCAACTTTCTCACACAGGCAAAACACTAATGCATATAAAATAAAAATAAATATGTTATTGCTAGGCAGTGGTGGCACACACCTTTAATCCCAGCCCTCGGAAGGCAGAGGCAAGTGGATCTCTGAATTTCTGAATTTAAGGCTAACCTGGTCTACAGAGTCAGTTCCAGTACACCCAGAGCAACACAGAGAACCTCTACCTTAGGGGGGGGGGGGGAGAGGGAGAGGGAGGGAGGGGGGAGGGGGAGAGGGAGAGGGAGGGGGAGAGGAAGAGGGAGGGGAAGGGGGAGGGGAGAGGGAGGGGGAGAGGGAGAGGGGGAGAGGAGGAGAGGGAGAGGGGGAGAGGGAGGGGGAGAGGGAGAGGGGAGAGGGAGAGGGGGAGAGAGAGAGCACAAGCTGGTGGATCTGAGAAAACATATTAGAAGATACAGCCTTGTCTCCTCTCTTCTAGTTGCTATTTGTTTTTCTCTTCCTCCCTTTCCCCCTTCTCCTCTCTCTGTCTTATTCTCCTGATTTCCCTCCTCTTCTTTCTCTTTTTCCCGTCCTCAAGTCTTTCTTTAATTAGGATGAAGCTGCAATAGAAAACAGCATCTTCTGGAAAGCTTGTGGGAACCCCAGTTGTCTCTTCCCTCGTTTCTCAGTCATGAAGCCATTCGCACATTGGTATTTGAGTCCACTGATGTCCATGACAGTGATGTCCTTGCTGTATTTTGAATAAGTGGGTGTTTTCCAGTGCAATTTGATTCCCTTTCCTCTTTGGAGAGCACGAGGCACAGCCATGCTTTGGAGAAAAGTATCAAAAAGCAGATTGTCTTTTGACTTTTTGACTCCTCTCTCCATGGCCAGTCACAGTCCTCCTGCCAGACACTGGGGCTAGAATGTGTAATTACGGCCATTGTCTGAGGGTAATTACAGCCTAATTTGACTTGAGAGCAGGATGACAAAGGTCCTGGCTGTCAGGCAGGGTCAGAGATCAGCTACTGCCCCACACACTGCAGGCAGCAGCCTCATCAGAATTCTGTGGAGACTCTTCTCGGTTTTGGGATGAGTCTGCAGTTAGTTGTCTGTCTCTTCCTGTGACTTTGGATGAAACATGGAGTGTTTTCAAGACATAAGATCCTAGCATGAAATGTGGCTTCTTATCAAAGATATGGGAATCATTCTAAAGTGAATGAGGTTATTTCTTATGCCCCCTTTTAAAAATAAATTTCAAGTGTAACATGTACATAATCTTAGCATCAAAATATTATACTAGTTTCTTACATACATTATTTCAAATAATTAGGATGTTAACCCATCATGCTATCTTAGAATAAAGCAGTTGTATGTTAGTAGAATAACTTGCATATGAACAAATAAACTGTGTTCACAAATAGAAAATCCTTGCAGATTATATAGCTTCTTAAGTCAATAAGTAAAAATTTAAGGATTTTATGGGAGTTAATCTATTCCTAACAGGAGGATAATTCTTAAATCATTTGTCATGTTTCATCTAATCTACCTTTATTTCTCTTGTAGTTTATAAAAATTTAGATACTCTCATAGAGAAGTATTTATTATTATTTAAAGGTTCTCTACTTTAAATTTTCCAAATCTAAAATATTTATTGTAAGTTATCTATAGCATTTGGCAGACATATGGGTCTAACATTAATTTGAATAATAAAAATAATAAAACAAATACTAGAGATATTGTTTGACAGATTTGCAGAGACTAATAACTTAAGTAGGAATGCTAATTTTCTGTAAATCAAAAATAAAATATCAGATGATCATGGTAAAGCTGTTCAACCAGAAAGTCAGCATCTGATTAGGGACAGTATAGAATGGATAGGAAGAAAATGTTTAAAGAAAAACAAATAACCTAAGCAGTTCAGCTGCATGAACAGGATGCTTAAAAAAGATGTCCCATATACAGCCACCAAAAACCCAGATGCTAGTGTGGATGCCAAAGGTGCTTGCTGACAGAAGCCTGATACTGCTATCTCCTGGGAGGCTCTGCCAGAGCCTGACAAATATAGAGGTGGATACTCACAGCCAACCATTGGACTGAGAGTGAGGTCCCAGATGAAGGAGTTGGAGAAGGGACTGAAGGAGCTGAGGGGGTTTGCAGCCCCATGGAGGGAGCAACAGTGTCAACTGGCCTGATCCCCCCAAGCTCCTGGGGACTGGACCACCAACCAAAGAGTACACATGGAGGGACCCAGGGCTCCGGCCACATATGTGGCAGAGGATGGCCCTGTTGGACATCAATGGGAGGAGAGGCCCTTAGGCCTGAGGGTGTCAGATGCTCCAGTGTAGGGTAATGCCAGGGCAATAAGACAGGAGTGGGTGGGTGGGGGAGCACTCTCATAGAGGCAGGGGAGGGGGGATGGGATAGGGGATTTGTGGAGGAGAGACCTGAAAAGGGGAAAACATTTGAAATGTAAATAAACAGAATATCCAATAAAAAAGAAAAAGAAAAAAAGAAAGTGATGTCATTAAATTTCCCAGCATGGGGTTCTGATCAGCCTGGTGTTTTAGGGTCCAGGAAGAGTTGCTTCACACTCACTCTGCTAAAGAACTCCAGACTTAGCTCCCAGTCCTGCATCTCATCATCCCATTGGTGTGGAAGGCAAAGCAAGAGCTGCATATGCTCAAATGGAGTTTAAGTAGGGTTTAAAACTCTAGAAAGCCAGGTGGTAGCCAACGAGGAGTTTTTCTAGATTACAAGACTGAAAGAAAAATATAGAAAGCAAAATATAGGATGTAACTTAATACTAATTTAATAGCAGACTGGAAGTCCACAGCAAAGCGCTCAGACTGAGGTCACCATGGTAGGATTGGAAGAAATGTCTGCAGACATGTGGCAGCTCAGAGTCCAGCTGTCTGTCTGCAGCAATTTGAGACAAATAACAACAAACAACAATTTGAGACATCCTCAGAGATCAGGTTGGAATCCTCCTTCAACTGATACTTTGCTTTTAAGAGAACTACCACCAGTTTCTTCCAGAATATTTTTTTTTTTTGAAGGCAGACTATTTGCCAGGTCATGGTTTAAGAGCTCCTTCATTAATTCCTTCATTCTTTCATTCACTGTTTTGCTCTATACACATGCATTGAATTCTAAATGTGCCAGTTATGGTAATTACTGGCCAGACACAATAGAGTGTTGGCTATATCATTTGTTGTGTGTCAAAATAACTAGCATATTTCAACTTAAAGGATAAAGATCTATTTTATCTCAGTTTTAGAGGATTTCGGTCCATTGTTTGGGTCTGATACACATCAAAACACCATGGTGGTGGTCAACTTACTGTACCCAGTAAGGTGATCAATTTATTATATTCAGGAAAGAGAGAGGGAGGGAGAGAGGAAGAGAGAGACAGAGGGATAGAGAGAGACAGAGAGACACAGATAATATGATTACTGTTGTTGGACATACCTCTAGTAACCCACTTCCTCTAACTGTGTATTACCTCTTCCAATATGGCCGGCTTCCAATCATGCTATCAAATTATCATTCCATCATTGGAGTAGCCCGCTGAGAAAGTCAGAGCTGTTATGATCCGGGGATGACCCCGCTGAATGCTGCTGCATTTGGTAATGATCCTTGAACACATTAACCTTTTGTGGGAAAACTTCATATCCAAGTCATAATAAGAGCAGTAATAATAATGATAGTAATAATATTAGCAATATGAAGAAATTGGTGGTATAAGGAAGAAATAAAACTGTCAATGCATTGATAATTGATAAATACAGGTGATGAGTTTTAACAGGCTTCTGTCTCCCCTCTCAGAATTACACATATTTGACATGGTCTTTAATAAAGTGCTAATCTGTTCAAAATATTCACTCATTTGCAATTCCACCATGGTCACCTCCTCTCTAACCCTCAATGTGTGTGAGGTCTTTGTAAGCTGCTCCTTCTAGCCAGCTTCTTTCCAGCAGATAGTGACCGTGTCAAACTGAAGCCATGATGGGTCTTGGTCACTTGAGTTTTGCCTAACCTCCCCAGAGACTCTTCCAGTCTTGATGAACTGGAAACCCTGGACTACAAGGCCACTCAGACTCTGCATGCCAGTGATCTCTCCAAACATATCCCACCTTTCTCCCTGAAGCTCTGCCACCTCGAGGGTTTTGAGACCCTCAAACAAGTCACCATTCCATTTCAAAATTTTGTCTCATGCCTGGAAACTCTTGTGCTAGTCTCTTCTGATTTCAAAAACATTTTCCTTGGGACCACCAAACAAAAGAAGCAATTCTGCCCTTGTATTGGATAGGATCATTTCTTTGCTACCATTGTATCATCAATAACTAGGTAGCTAGATTGTTAATTTGTTAGTTTTCATTCACCAAAATGTAAGACAGAAGAGGGTCTTTATCTCTCTCAAGGTTTTATCCTTTGTGCCTGTAAGACTCAACAAGTGTTCATAGGCCTGGATTAATGAATTCATTCACAAAAGAGCCAAGCTTCTGTTCTAGTCATACGCTTGAAAGAACTCTGCTCCAGTGACTGGGTGACTAGAGATACAGCACAGAGATTTCATCTCTCATGTGTACTCATGTGACATACCTTTGTAAACCAGCTTATCCTCCATCAAATGGAGATTATACCAGATTATGGCATTACATGACATTTTAATCCCTTGTCTAGCAAATGAGAGTCCAAGCAATCTGTCTGGTTCATGCATTGATCCAATCTTCAAAATGTCCCTGTTGTTTCTTAAGATACTCCACCAGGGCTTGTGAGGTCTGGCCTCTTTCCAGTTATCTCTTTGCAGTCTTTTCCCAGACATCACGGACTCTCAGTTCTTCAAGTTCTACGTTTTTCCACAATGTTCATTCTCCAGGTCCCTCCTCCAGCTCTTCAAACCTACCTTTATGCTTGCAGAACTTCCCCAAAACAAATGAGGCATCTGCCATGCCACCATTCCCGTCTATTATTAATAGCGCTTATCATATGGATAAACATATTTATTCAGGTTTAAGGGAATATTTATATTTATTCAGGCTTAATTGATTTATGTTGGGTTGATTCTTCTTCTTCTTCTTCTTCTTCTTCTTCTTCTTCTTCTTCTTCTTCTTCTTCTTCTTCTTCTTCTTCTTCTTTCTCCTTCTCCTTCTCCTTCTCCTTCTCCTTCTCCTTCTCCTTCTCCTTCTCCTTCTCCTTCTCCTTCTCCTTCTTCTTCTTCTTCTTCTTCTTCTTCTTCTTCTTTTCCGAGACAGAGTTTCTCTGTGTAGCCCTGGCTGTCCTGGAACTCACTCTGTAGACCAGGCTGGCCTTGAACTCAGAAATCCACCTGCCTCTGCCTCTCAAGTGCTGGGATTAAAGGCATGTGCCACCACTGCCCGACTAGGGTTGATTCTTATTTCTAACAAGTGTCTTTATATCCAGGATTGTATAATACTTGATTACGGGTGTACATGTAGTTTTGTGTGTGTGTGTGATATTCATGATTGTTGATAATAATTACTCAGACATTTTAAAAACTTTCGATTGGTTCTTTGTGAATTTTCCATTGTGCACCCCAATGTCACCCATTTCCCCCTCCCCTTGTAACCGCCCTACACCCTTGTAACCTCCCCAACAGAAAGAAAAAAAAACCTCATTGTGGAAGCTATAGTGTCACAATTTGTCCCAAACTATATATTTTTGTCCACATTTCTTTGTTTGAAAATGTTCACTGCAATGACTCGATCTGGTACCAGACCTCTGGCGTCTGCTACACCATCAATACTGGATCCTCACCAGGACTCCTCTTAGATATCCTGTTGTTGCCCAGTGTCATGGAAATCCTGTAGTTTTGGATCTGTAGGACTGACTCCTTTACACACTCTAAAAGTTCATCGATGGGGTAGATACAAAGCCCTGGATCTGGGCCTGAGAAGTATCTGAGCTGGTCATCCCCCCTCACCATCATAGTGAGCTCTCCTACCTTGCCTTTGCCCCAGCCGGCATGATCGAAAGCCAGCTTTCCTGTTTTCATGCCCTAGGCGCTGGCTCATCCATGCCCACACCACCAAGACCAGCTCTACTGTGCTGCCTAGGGAAGGTGCAGGGCCTGCTCTCCCAAGTGTTGCAGCAGGTAAGGGGCTGGACCAGCTCTCTTGTTTTGATGGCCTCAGGGTGGCTCACCCACAACCAGGGCCAGCTCTACACTATTATGCAGGCCCCCTCTCCCAAGTGTTGTAGCCGGTGATGGACAGGGCTGGTTCTCCCACTCTCACGATGTCTTTACTCATATTTCTTAATCAGTAACTGCCTAAAAGTGATAATATAAGCACGTTATTCAGAAATGAAACATTACATAGAAATCTATATTTGAAATAATTTTAGCAGTTGGGTAACAAGATTTGCTGATGGGATTTTGATAAGATGGGGGGAAGTAGGAAGTAGAAATGACTCCCGTGTTTCTGGCTAAAGAAGCAAATGAGGTTATCACCAGGTCCTATCAGAGAGCAGTTTGGGATGTGTGAAATATAAAGAGTGCAGATGCCTTAGTCAGGGTTTCCATTGCTGTGAAGAGACACCATGACCAAGGCAACTCTTATAGAGGGAAGCATTTAATTGGAGCTGGCTTACGGTTGCGGTGGCTCGGTCCATTATCATCACAGCAGAAAGCCTGCAGGCAGACATGGTCTAGAAGAGCTTAACGTTCTTCATCTTGATCCAAAGTCAGCCAGGAGGAGACTGGATTCCACAGTGGATATAGCTTGACCATTTAAGACCTCAAAGCCTGGCCTCCAGAGTGACAAACTCCCTTAACAAACTTCCCATAAGGCCACACTCCTAGTAGCACCACTTCCTATGGGCCAAGCATTCAAACACATGAATCTATGGGGGCCAAACCTGCTCAAACCACAGAAGGATATATATACATTCATGTGAATATATAATGTTGATCTAAATGATTATATCAAGCTGGCAATATAGTACTAGAAAAATAGAGAATTGTAGAGTATGGGTATTTAAGACTGGAGTTCTGACAAGCAATACTTGAAGTACATAGAAGAGAAAAATTAATTTTGAAGACCTACAGGTAATTCTGGCCAATTAACCCTTAAGTAGAACCATACTTAGAATTCAACAGAAAACTGAGCCTGTCTTAGGAGAATTTTCCATATCCAACAGTATAAATTAGGGAAGAAGACTCTCTTGTATAAGAGAGTTTCTACATTAACCCACAGAAGGGAGAACAGGCCCTAGGAAATTCTCTCAAAGCCAGAACAGCAAGAAGAGTTTCTTGTTTATTAACAAGATAATACTTCCCAAAACCTTCTATAGTGAGAAGAGTTAAAAAAAAAAAAAAAAAAAAAACACAACCCATCTCTACTTCCAGTGCCCGATTTCTAACATGTTCCGTTATCTTTGATAGCTGACTTTCCTCTCTGTGGTTAAATTATGTTGCAAGACAGAAATTGTGCAGACATAAGCACGTTAGTAATCTGTTGACCTTAAAACCAGAAGGTTACAAATGGGCCCAACCCAGTCATGTGTGTCCTTTCAAGGCATAGTTCTAACTTGGTGGCAGAGGAGGAAGTCAGAGGGCATCTCAGAGTAAAGAGGACTTGAGGTGACTTTGAAGATTTGCAGATGGAGAAGGCCCCATGGCAAGAAAGATGGGCCAGCCAGGAGATGCTGATGGGAGTCCTCTAAGCACAGGGATGCTGCCAACCCTCCATGGATATGGAAGTGTGCCCTCCTGCAGACCCTTCGGAGAACAGGGTGGCCTTCCTAACTCCCTGATTTTGTGACTGTCTAAGCAGAAAGCCCAGCCATATCTGCAGACCTGCAAGCCTGTGAATGGGGTGCGCACCATCATATAGTTGAGGCAAATATAGAAGAAGACATGGGTGTATTTGTATTTAGGATAATGCATGGGTCACCATAGAAAACAAAGGAGAGATGAAAGAGTCTGCTAGCCCAGGCATGCAGCTGCAAAGGAGTACGCAGATCTGTAGCCCATGTTGCATCAAATGCTGGAGACATCACAGGACTCGCCAGTCGATTTGTAAAATGTCAAACCCATTAAGAAGTGTTTGCTCCAAATTCTTTTCAAGAGAATCCAAAAGATTATGTGTTGTTGTCAAAGGAGGTTGAAAGTGAAAACATGTCATGTGTGTAACCAAGTTGGTTCCAATGTTTTTCTAAGTCACAGCTCATGACTGTGCTTTCTTATTACTCAGTTTACTCCCTGACTCATGTGGACCTCTGAAAAGACTTCTCTTTAATATGGTTTGATTCTGGTTTCTCTAGGGTGATCTGTCTGATTTCTTCTTTCCTGTAACCCCGTCTGCTTTTTCTCTTCCTTCAACCTTAAATAGCAAAGCACTGTTCTAAGTAAGCCCTGGTATCTTCAGTGTGAACAAATTGCATCAGATCTAGGGTGTAAAGCAGACAGGTCATGGCTAAGTGTGTAAGAACTGTGCAGTAAGAACTGCAGTGTGGGGGAGAGAGAATAAGAGAAAATAAGTAGATTCATATGCAGTGAAAGCAGTCAATTCCCACTGAGAAGAGCAGAGAGTTTCCTGAGAAAAATTGTCACTCTGAAGCCCAGGCCTTCCCTCTGAGCTACCCAGATATAGAGCTGTTAGCATTTCCCAGTGGAAGGAGAAGCAGGAGCTACAGGGCATCAATGTTCAGAGAAGATCTGAAGCCAGTTCACACAGCCTTCTGAGCCATTAGAGAATTTAGGATTCCATTCTAAGAGAAATGGGAAGCTAATGGGGGACTCTTAAGGAGGATACAGACATGGTTGTGGAATGATGACATCTGTGCTAACAGACGAGAGGAAGGATAGATGGGAGATCTGGTGAAGGCAGAAGAGAAGATGATATAGTCTGTCTAGGGGAGAGCTTTTTATATAAAAGATTTAGAGAGATTCAAGAGACACACAATGATGCCAGATTAATTTAGTGGCTTCAGAGAGAAAAGCTAGGAATTGAGTTTGGCTTGGTCCTTTCTAATTACATTATATAAGACCTACTGTGTGTCTGGGTTTGGCTTGATCCTTTCTAATCACATTGTATAAGACCTACTGTGTTTCTGCATACATCTCAGGATCGCACGGGAGTTCTCGTAGTTGCTCTCTTTTGATCCCAAGCTGGGTACTTTAATTCTGTGTTTGATACACAGGTAAAGAACATAAGTAAAACTTACAGAAGATGCGCTCTAGTATCCCCTCAACCTGAGAGACCAGACAGGAGCCCACATTTTAAATAATTTGCTGTAGTGGGTGATTGTTTTAAATTCTTGTGCACAGGAATTTGAAAATCGCTCATACTCTGGGATAGCAAGCCTGAGGTATCTGCCAGAAGGAGGTTTTACGTATTTTTGCCCCTGCCCTTCTCAGCTTCACTCCGTCCTCTCCAAATCTCCATGTAAGAACAAGAACGTAAGGGCAACAAGGAAAACAGAACTATCAGTCATTGTCAAAGGCTCTATAAATGGAGCCAGAAACCCAGTTCAGAACTCCGTTTAACGAGGACAGAGGGAAAAGGTCAGCGATATATCATGGGGTATAGGGTTTCCTTAAAGCATTTGTTGTCTAAGGCTTGTTTGCAGGGTGCCAGCTTTAGTTCCCTGAGAGGCGCCATTGTAAGACTGGTCCTCCAGGCGAGGCTGCAGTCTCTGCTCTGCGCTGCATTAGAGAAAAGAGAAAGGCAACGCAAGTAGATTTGGGGGAAAATTAATTTTTGACATTCGTGAAAGCAAGTAACTCATATGAACAACTGTTTAACTTATGAAATATTAATTAGATGACTTATAAATTATGTATGTGGGAAAAGAAAACTTGTCAATGGCTGGCTTGAGGATTCAGCAAGCACAGAAGCTGATCACAAAAGGTATTTTGTGCAGCAGGTCATGTTGGGGCGGGCTTTCTCTCTTCTCTTGTGCCTGCTAATAGTGAATACAGAACTCTTTATATGTAACCCTGGTAGTGAGAGAGCCAGTCATTTCTATAGAAAATTTATCTTACATGCTGGTCTGCTGTTTAGAAACATAAAAGTTGGTAGAAACTCTATCCATTCGAGCATTCGCGATTCCACACACACACAGGACAGTAGCCTTGAATGTCTAACAAGCACCTGTGATGCAAGAAACGAACATTAGACTCATTCTTAAGAACAGGTTAGATCACTTGTAACGTCTTAAAGGGCAATAAAACATTTTCTTACGGCATCTTTTAAAAATACACCTAATTTGTGTTATTTTCCGGTTTCTTTTCTGTTTTTTCATAACGTTCAGTGCAGGCAGTGACAAGATCCAGGAATAGTCACATACTCCAGCACAATGTCATTAAATGACCGCTGCCACTTTGAGAGACACACTATTAGTACAACTATCAATCCATATATTCTAAAAGCCATACAAACCTTTTTGCGATAGTTTAAAAAATTCAGTTTCAGTTCAAAGTAATTTATTCTAGTTTAAGTTATAAAATGAGAAGCAAAATGATTCAATAAATAGCTATTCTGAGTTTATGTTATATTTATCTTTTATTCTGATCTGAATATGGTTGGAAGTCTGAACATAAATCAAGTCATATTCTCCAATTTGTATGCCATAGATGATTAAATAGGATTTTAAATAAACCAAATTTCTAATTCGATTTAATTTTCCACTGCTGTTCCCTCCTTTCCTAACCTCTCTTGAGAAAAGATTCAATGTTTACTGCGTTTAAAGAAGATAACATGTGCAAAGACGTCACAAACCTGACGGCATAAGTTCAATTCCCAGCACCCACATAAAGGCGGAGCATAGTTGTTCCGCACTAGAATCTCAGGGCTGAGGGAATCCCATACAGGCGGAGTCTGGGGTCTTGCTGGGCCACTGCTCTAGCTGGGTTGGACACTCAAGGCTACCATACTGATCATTTTCCACATGCTCTCGAATGGCTACAAGATTGTATCCTTGCTCGGCTTGTGCATTCAGTTTTTGTATATCTGAGTTCTTCCAACTTTTCTGTCCTTTAATTTTCCCCAAACTCTAAGTTAAAATCAAATGACTGAAATGTGTCCTGTTATATTCTGTGCATTTGTGGTGTCACATCTATAGGGATGAGTCGGCCCGGAGACTAATGTCCAGAGTATCATAAAAGAGAAGCTTAATTATGTTTACTTGCATTTTCAAATTACAACAAATCACATTGGTGACAATCCGTGAAGGCATGACTCCAATTCCATATTCAAAATAATGTGCTCCTGTAAACTGTTCTAATAAGGTTTTAACTAAGTTTTCCTCCTGACCTCACTGAGCTGAAATATTGCAGGCTTCATGTGCTTTCAGTGTCTCCAATTAATTTTTGACCTTGGTGCTGCTTGGGCACAATGGGGCAAGTGAAGGGTGGAGCTCAGATTTAATTTTGAATTTCCTGACTGCTGCTAGTTTGTATTTCAACTTGAGCAGTGCTTAAACATGTTATTTTTGGTCAGTGACTTTCTATCTAGCACACTGGGCAAATGTAATTAAGTGGGTTCAGTTTTGTTCTCAGCTGTTCTCGATATTCTTGTATGGGAACTGCAAGCTTTATCAGGAAGCACCTGTATGGCCGTTGTATACCACATCTTCCCACTGAATTAATAAGGTCTTCCCCAAATAGAAGGGCTCAGCTGCATTTGAAGACTGTGTTTTTAATTACTATTAAAAAAATCCAAACTCTTGGCTTACAAGTGACCTTGATTTGAGTGGGTTAGCAACACCAACGGTCAGCCACCTCGTTCATGTATTTCATCATTTGATATTAGACAATTTAAAATTCACCTTTTAGGCAAATCTCTGCTCTGTGGCAGGGGTATAAAGGTGCAAAAAGAAATCAAATTAAGATCCCACTCTCAAGAGAAAGTAAAAGAAACATAAGAAATTAAGAAAATGTAGTAGTCAGGACTTTATGGTACTTTCACAATATAAGCTAAACAAATACAATCTACAATCCTGATCATGTGATCATGTAAAATCACTTTGAGTAAAACACAATTAATGACTTCTTAGAGACAAACAGAAGAAATATAGATAGGCTTCTGTCTTTAGGGAAAATGAGTTAAAAGCGCACCATTAAAACACTCTGATTTATATAGCAAAACCAAGAATTTTACACAAGACAAACTTCAAGAAGAGTGTAGAAATGAAAACAAAAATCAAAACCAAAACCAAAAACTACACACTGAATTCCATAGCTGAGACCCTGGAGAAGTTGGGTTTGAACCTCTAATAAAGCAAACACTCACATCCTCACATCGAGTTTGAGTCTGCAGCCCTTCCAGTAAAACGTGTAGCACTGTCTCTCACAGACTCCAGTTTAATAGCTTAATGGCTGTGAGGTGAAGCAAGCAATGCAGAACAGAGGAACTGAGATTTCATTTTTGCATCTTTGGTGAAAGTGTGGAATCAAGAAGCTCACCCTCACTCGGAAAAGAGAAGGATGTTTACCAGGCTCAGCTACAGTCCAGCACAGGAAAAGGATCTCCACCCCCTATCTCTGCCTTGCAAGAATTTGCAATTACCAAATTCCCTTCATAGTTTGAACATAGGACAACCTAGAGGTCCAGATAATAACAAGTTAAAAAAAAAACAAGTTGTCTGGGACTTCCTGTGTTTCTGAGTATAACAGAAGCAGATTCTGGTCATGGGAAAAGGCAGCAGCTCTTAGAGAGGATGAGCAGAGTGAGTTGAAATTCATGTTCATACAAAGACATGCGCATGAATATTTACTACAGAAATACATGCACAGTTGCCCAAACCTGGAAAAAAATTATCCACTTTACAACTGAATAAAACACACAAGGAAAAAGCCATTATCAAGAAGATTCAACATCAACAACTTTTAGAATGTGCAAATATAAGAAAAGGGAAGGCATAAAAAGAAATATTTGAAAAATAGACAAATAGATATTCTAGAAGACTTGCTATCAAAATTAATAATGGAATAAGAGCATGAGACATAAATATGAGTCTTTAGCTTAGAGGCAATTAACTTGGGTAGGCTGGTTTTGAACTCCTTCTATAGAACAAACAAGCCCATGGAATTTAGACTGTCTCAGTGTCTCAGTGGTAGGTACTTGAGTTCAAACCATAAGAGATATTTAATTGGTTTATAAGGTTCCAATTTGGCTTCCTGATTTAGTAATGTGAATTTAAGACTCCTCTAATGTTCGTCAGTACTTTCAAAATCAGTTGTTGGATGCTTTGCACCAATACTCTCACAAAACAGCACAGATAGAGAAAATGAAGAGTTGGGCTGAACCAAATTTTGGAGTTTTACAGAAAAGCATGTCTAAGAATGAGAGGAAAATGTAAGAGTGTCTGACAGGAACTTCTGAGCAGAGAGCCATAGATGTCTTAGTGATGAAACACCATAACCAAAACCAAGCTGGGGAGGAAAGGGTTAATGTAGCTTACACTTCCATATCATTGTTCATCACTGAAGGAAACCAGGACAGGAACTCAAACAGGGCAGAAACCTGGAGGCAGGAGCTGATGCAGAGGCCATGGAAGGGTGCTGCTTCTTGACTTGCTCCCCATGACTTGCTCAGCCTGCTTTCTAATGGAACCCAGGACCACCAGCCCAGGGATGGTCCCATGCATGATGGGTTGGGTCTTTTCCCATCACTCACTAGTTAAGAAAATGCTTTGCAAGCCCAACCACAGCCCAATCTTATGAAGTCATTCCCTCCTCGAAGATGACTCTAGCTGTGTCACATTGACATGAAACTAGCCAGCACAGGGAGTGAGCTGAAGGCCAGGTGGTCAAGATTTAATAGGAATTAAGGGCAATGACAAAGTGCTTGGAAACTAGTTGACATGATGGTAGTCTAAGTCACTGTAAACTTTACAAAAGGATTGCAAGAAAATAACTGTACAAAAAACAATAATTACAAGTATCCCATTGTAGTCAAGGAATTATTGGAACTTGGTACTAGAGAAAGTAGCAGTGGTGTATTTGTCAGGGGGAGCAATAGTGCACCAAAGAAAAGCAAGATGCGGTGGCCGGAATATCAAGCTTGAAAGTTTATCTTGGAACTGAGAAGTCAAGGAGCAGAGGCGAAAAATTCTAGACAGTTCATGTAAGCAACAAAATCACTAAGGATGGTGACAATCAAGGAGCAACTGAGTGACCAACTATGATCTACTCAAAGTCACCTCAAACATGCTGAGAGGATCCCAGGATTTAAAAAAAAAAGTGAAATAAAATCATAATGACACATCTCAAGAGATCAAAAGTCTCAAAAATGAAGCTAGCCGAGGGTGGACAAGCATGTTAAACGGAATTATCAGTGTGAGGCACTTGTCAGCACTGGATCCACAGACGAGATGGCTGAAGGATACAGTCTCCACTTGAAGGGGCTGCAGATGGCAGAGTCTTGTGGAGATCAAGATTTCCCTCACAGCGGAAAGATGAAGGGAGCAGTCAGAAGAAACGGGGAGAATGTTTCAATGGCACTAGGCTGTAGGTTTCAAGAGACATTGATAAGCCGGGCAGTGGTGGCGCATGCCTTTAATCCTAGCACCTGGGAGGTAGAGGCAGGAGGATTTCTGAGTTCGAGGCCAGCCTGGTCTACAGAGTGAGTTCCAGGACAGCCAGGGCTACACAGAGAAATCCTGTCTCGAAAAACCAAAAAAAAAAAAAAAAAAAAAAAAGAGAGAGAGAGAGAGAGAGAGAGAGAGAGAAAGAGAGACATTGATAGCATTGTTTGTGAAGAAATCCTGTTTGTTTTAGAGGCTATGAATAGGTTGTGTTCTGTAAACTGTACTAAAGCAGATGTTTATGTTTTGGGGGTTGACATCCCATTTCAACGAAAACACTTTTGATGGAGTCAATATAACTGGCAAATATCAAAGACCTCTTTTTTTGTCCACTACTTATAGACCAACTTATAGACAGCTAATATCTTTAACCTGGCAAAGTTAACTTGGTTTAAGATCCATAAACAAACAACTAGCTAGTGAACTGAGGTTTCTTATAACCACAACGTAGTTTGCCTACCTCAGAGAACCATGGTTAGCAAGAAAGCTGATTTCTTTCTTTTTCTGCTTGCCAGTTAAATAAAGCTTCCTATGCTGAAATTTCTCAGTGCATAGAATGAGAGTGTTCTGCATCCCTGACTAGAAGGTGTACATTCCAGGGAATCGTAGAATCCCGCCACCTCGTTTTGCAGAATACAGTGTGCAGTGTAGGTGCAGAGGAAGTGGAGGGCTGGACTCAGGACCCAGTCTCCTTTGCCAAGAAACTGCTTCCTTGACTTTTCCTGAGATTTAGGGAGGACAAAAGAGGAGGCCAGTGCCAGAAGCTAGTTTCCATAGCAATAGCCTCTCACTCAAACAGGTATTCTGACAGAGAGGATGCTGAGCCCCAGCTGAAGCCAAGGAATGGTAAACCCACTCACGCAAGTCAGGGAGGCAAAGAGCTCCCAAGAGTGATATCTGGTCATAATGAATCACACTTTGCTGTTGTTGTTTATTGTTTTGGCTTGGTTTGTTTTTTTTTTTTGTTTTCTTTTTGGTATTTTTTTGCCTTATGTATCCTCAAAGAAACTCCTAAATCTTTGCACTATATAATTTAAACAAAAAGGCTTACTTGTAGGACCATGAAAGGCAGCCTGGTTTCTGGTTGAGTTAAGGTTTAAAACCCTGGAGACCTAGTAGGGGGTCCCTAGCAGGGGATAACCGGGAGGGGATAACTGTGCAAGGGATGGTAGGTCTTTTGCCCCAGGCTCCTGACTCGAGGCTGCAGCTCTCCATAGGTCTGTGACCATCAGTCATGTAAGGGCAACACCCCAAGCCCCTCCACAGGTAGAGGGTGTGGTCACATAGCCTCAAGACATCTCCATTTTAATAAGGTACCTGGAGGCTTAGCCAATAAACTCCCCTTCCCAGCCACTCCTCCCTGCAAAAGGTATTTACCTCAGGCCTGCCTGAGAAAGTGGGGTATGGTTTTACTCATCTCCACTCTCTGCCATGACAATAAATGCCCTAAAACCATGGACTGTCTCTTTTCATCAGAATCCACCGTGGGGAACAATGGAACAGGCCCCAGCCACACGGAGGAAGGAATATTTAGAGTTATGAATAATCTATGAAGGAATAATTACAAAAATCCAAGGTTAAGCCAGGAAGGCATAGGTTTGGCTTTGTTTAGTCTTTAATATGCTGTTTGCTCTTTTGAAAGCAATATGATGAATTTTTGAAAAATAAAATGTCAGAATAAGTACTTAATTACTAAATAAAACATGAAGATATTTGTGTTACCATTAAGACACTTCTCATAGGTAACTCAGACCTAGAACGACAGAGGAGGAGGGCGGGCGACCCCATAGGAAGACCATCAGTCTCAACTAAGCTGGACCCCAAGATCTTTCAGACACTGAACTACCAACCAGGCAGCATACACCAGCTGATATGAGGCCCCAACACATATACAGCAGAGGACTGCCGAGTCTGGCCTCAGTGAGAGAAGATGCACCTAACCCTTGAGAGACTTGAGGACCCAGGAAATGGGGAGGCCTGGCAGGTATTGGAGTGTATGTGGGGACATCTTGGAGACTAGGGGAGGGAGGGGAGAAGAAATGGGCTGAGGAACAGTCAGAGGCTGGACCGCGAGGGGGATCACGACTGGGCTGGGAGAGCAGACAACAGAGGTGGCATGGGGAAGCATAACTAATACCCAAAACCCTTGAAAACTCTTTATGGTGTCGGGGGTCCCTGCAGGTATTGCAGTGAGCAGGGAAATGAACCAGGAAGAGGTGAGAAAGAAAACTCAGTACAGCTGGACTTGGTCTATCAAACTGGAACAAAACTTCTAGCGAGTCTGAGCTGGAGCTTTACATTTCTTTCACATTTAAACATAGTTAAGCTTTGGGTAAAAAGTCTCCAAGTGACACTTCTCATGAATCAGCTTCAGGGATGGCTACATGGGACACTACTCAGGGAAATACCCCTTTTATAGTAAAGTACTCGAGATCCATTATCACGAGTTCTATTGAGTGAGAAACAGTTTTATGGGTTAGGGTCTAGTGGAGGAACTTGTAATAAGCATAAGGATGGATTCTATTGATGATGGATGCAAAGTACATGAGCCTTTTTCATAAGGATGAGTTCCAGTCACTGAGAGACAAAGCGCAGGATTCTCAGGATCTGGGGGACATTCAGGTGGAAGCTGACTCTAACAGGATAGCAGAGGATGACCAGATTGTTTGATCACTTTCACTTTCAACCCAGCATTCCAGGTAACCAGGCATCATTCGCCCTCCCCCTGAAGAACGGAGGGGTGTGTGCTTAGCAAGCCTGGTTCCCCCAATGCTTCCTTTAAGCTGTGTCTTCTGCATCCCGGAAACAGTACCACAGAATCTTCCTACACACATGGACATTTATCAGGTGGATTTAAATGTTGCTTTGTAATGAAGGAAGAATACCTCTCCTAGCTATAAACAGGCTACCAAACAAAATGTTCTGTATGGTTCAGATATGGGTTACCTCTTTTCAAATTGTTGCTCAGTGGGGTCTAACAGACCTCCAAACATCGCAGGCTATTACTGTTAGCATTTTGTCTAAGCTCCGCCCCACAGTTGCCTGGCAACAGCCAGGTGTGCCTGACTCTCTATAAAAGGGGCTGCTTGCCCCCTCTGCTCTCTCTTACCTTCTTGCTCTCACTCGGTCCTCTTGTCCCTCCCCCCACTCTCCCCATTCCCCTCCCCCCTCTCTCTTCCCGCGCTCATGGCTGGCCTTTACTTCTCTGCTCTGTCTTTCTGCCTTTCTCTGCCTCTACTAGCCTCTCAACTCCCCTCTCCATGCCCTAACTAAACTCTATTCTGTACTTTACCATCTGTGGCTAGCCCCTCAGGGGGAAAGGAATGCCGCAACATGGGCCCTCAGAGGCATCTCCTTCCCCACACCTGACTGTACATCCACCAAACATATTCCTTCTCTCTTTATTTTTATAAAACACAACAATTACTCCCCAGAACAGAACTTCATATAAGAGACTTACTGAAGACATCATATACTGGAGACCGAACGCGGAGAAACCAAGCTGACCCTGGCCTAGAAGCTTCAGCCCTATTGACTAGCTTTCATAGCGGCAAAAGGTTCTCTGTGTGTTAGTAAGCAACTGTCTTACCATGTCTGAACCCTGTGACGTGTAGTAACAAGTAGTCTGGTAAGACATGCCCACTGGAATAATAGTGCTATGCACGAATTCCTTCTCTCCTTGATAGCCACATTTTCACCGTGATGCACCCAACACATCACTACTTTTACGTGTGCCCTTGACACTTGATGGTCATGGTCTGGCTCATCTACTTCAAATCTAAAAATTTTACTTACTTGCTCTCATGATGTTCTTCTGTCCTTAACCCTATTTTCTTTGTCTGAAGTATTAATTGCTGTATGCTAAACACTTGCAAACTGTTTTCCTTTCCTATAAATGACTTTATGCTTTGCACTTATAATCTCTTTATCTCTCTGCAGTGTTATGACAGGATGCGTCAGAATCCAGAAATTTTATGCTTTTGTTCCTATTTAAATTACTGTATTATTCGCAATATTTAATATTTTTCTTTTCTCTTTGCTATTATCTTCTATATTCTCCTGTCCCCCAGTGGTTTGTATCCTATATTATGTTGAGGATCCTTAGCAAATGTAGTTGAAACTGGCTTTCATATTGTTTTACTAACTTTATCTATACTGAGCTTATAACATGGTAATTGTCCCTAAATTTCAAGTCATCGTGAATGTTTGAATACTGGTACTCAGCTTCTCTCCAGTGAGAGAATGAGTCTCGCACTGGCTGCAGTATGGGGCCTGTAGCCCACAGAGCTAGCACCAACAGAAATCCTGCAGACATAGCACTGATTGCCTTAGCTCATCATCCTGCATTTCCATTCCCTCCTTCCAAACTGTCCCTAGACCCCTTCTTGCTCTCTTTCAAAATCATGGCTCCTTTTTGAGATTGTTGTACAATTCATATATGTGTACAACCTAATGACAACCTTCTCAGTCTGTATAGTCTTTTTCATGTATGTGTTCAGGGATGGTCATTTGTTCCTGGATAAACACTGGGTATGCCCTTCTCCAGAGAGATTTATACCCATAAAGTCATGCCAACGAGTCAGCCGAAACAGGAGCTGGACACCCTCAGTTTTCAATCCAATAGGGACCAAAACTATCCACAGCCTCAGTTTCTACATTTGGAAGCACAAAGCCCTATTCATTTTATTATATTTATTTTCTATTCTTGAACACTAACCTATATTTTGTCATGGAGCATGCTTTTTCTTTGTACTTTCTGTTATGCTATTTCAATTAAAATTCCTGCATGGACGATATTTTGGATCTATGGATGTTTATAACCCAGAGCCTAGATGTTGCTCAGTTTCTGTACACTAGTCACATTTCGTTAAACTAATTGTCACAAACCGCGTGTCGTGTGGCTGCTTTTGATGCTTGTGCTGCTCTTGTTAAAGCACTGTCTCAGAAGCCATGCATTTCTCCTGTTTATAATATAAAATAGAAAGTCTGTGATGTACACTGAACTCAATCTAAATATTTGTGTTCAGTTTAATGACATCTTACTTAATTTTATTTGTTAAAACTATGAACTCAGTGCTTCATTACTTTCTAAATATTAGATGTTTTCCATAAAAATCCCAGAAAACCAGAATATGCTTTGAGACCTTTTTACAAAAGATTAGCAATCTTTCATTCAGTGAATTCTTTTCTTCCTCCAAATGTTCACGTGGCTGATAGCTTATCAATGTCTATTGTATGTTACAAATGCTCACGTCAGAAAAGGAATTATAGAGAAAACCAGAGATAACCCTGGGACCATTTCCCATGCCCCACCCCTGGAAAATTCAGGGTGTTGTTAGGAAGAAAAATATATCATGACTATTAAAAATTATTATCATTGTCAGCTGGTCCCAGAAATTTTGAGATTTTTACATATTGTAAGATTTACTGTGCTTTTGCTGGCACACATTTGGAGTGTGTGCAGCATGAGGAGATGGCATCACCCTTCTAATGCTCTGGGACTTACATGCTTGAGGACATTTGTGCTGGAAATCTCATGGAGTATGTGCGGGGAGCCCTCTGACGGGTTTGAGACACTTCCTGCACAGTCAGAAGCTGAGCTCTCCCACGCAGGGCAACCTTATGTACACTGTCCTAAACATCCACCGGTCTTCTGAAGTTGACACCTAGCATCTTACACAGCACCTGAAGCAGAGTTTTCTTTAAACAAAATTTCAAATTGATAAACAGCTGTCAGTGCCGCACAGAGGTATTTATTTATTTACTTTACTTACTTACTTATTTATTTTATGTGTGTGTGTGTGTGTGTGTGTGTGTGTGTTTTCCCTTCCCTTCCCAAACCTTGGGAAAGAAATAGTTCATGGGATAAAAATAAGAGAGACAAAGTTCAGTACAATTGAGACTTGATTAAATTAGGAAAATTTCACTGATTCAGTGAGCTTAAACTTTAAATGTTTGAACATTTAAAGAACAGTCCCCAAATGTCCAAGTCTGGGCATGTATTGCTCACTAGCAGGGCAAATATGCAACTCATAATTTAAAAAAAAAAAAAAAAAACACCAGAAAAGGGGGGCCTGAATTTTAGGTCTCCTAAACACAAGAGCTGCTTCAGAATTTTAGGAGTAGAAGGCTACTCAAAGCTGTTTTTAAAAATCAATATAGAAAGATTAGATTGCAAGCACATTTGTTTTTGTAGCTCCTCTCCCAGCTCCACCCCATCCTCCGTTGCCTTTGCGGGGCTCTTCCACCCTCACAGCTTGCCTACATGTTCACATCACTTGTGTTCTGTTTCCCGCTCTCCTTCCTCACCACCTTCCCCTACTCCTGTGGTTCACGCTCATACCCACACATACATACCTAAAATGTAAAGCCTAGCATCTACGCATGAGAGATGACACATCCTATCTCTCTGAATCTATGTTCTCTCGCTTAATATTTCATTTATCTTTATTTCTGAATGCAACTTCTTTATGAGTATGGGCTACAATTGCACTATTTCTTCCCTTTTGATGGTCATTCACAAAGGTTCCATTTCCTTGCTCTTGGGAGTAGACCAATAATAAACATGGTTGCACAAGTACCTCTGGGGTAGGACAGAGAGTCCTTTGGTTGTATTCCCATGGACACTAGAGTTGAGTTGTATATTGGTTATATGCTTATTTTTCCTAGAAACATGGAGACTGATTTCAATAATGGTTGCACCAGTTTACACTTCCTTTCAACAGTTAATAAGAGAGTTTTCTTTGTTTGTTTGTTTTCTCCACTTCCTTAATAGCATTTTAAAATTTATTTACTTGATGATAGGCATTCTAATTGGGGTGAGATAAAATGTCAAAATTGCTTTAATTTTCAAAAGGATCTTTGTGCGATATCATATGAGAAACAAGTACAACAATTCCTCGAGTAAAAATCTTTGGGAGGAGGCACACTTATATTTTATAAGCAAGCTATCCTTCTCTCTGCTGCTGATTCTACCAAGTGTTACTGGCCAAGCACTACCTACACGAAACCAAAAAGGCTGGTCCCTTCGTATTGTACGGCCGGCTGCTGCAGACCTTACGTAGTGATGGATGCAAGAAAGCAAGGTTTAAGGTTTCAGAAGCAGTGTAGGGGAAAGGTTCCCTACTTGGTGGCCTACTTGGTGAAAGCTGTTCTTGAAAAAGCTAAAGCAGACTTGGTCCAACCACAGGGTGTGCGAGCCAATGCCAGTGGTGGTGGACTGTGTGTGTGGGGAGGGGCTCTAGCCCTGTGTGATTATGATTGATAAAGTTGGCTTGGAAAGCTGGGGTCCATTTTCATAAATATTCACATGTACCAACTACAGCCAAAAACGTGGAAGGAAAGGTCTCGGACAGATAACGGATTTGTTTGGGGAGATAAAGAGATGAACAGTTTCACTAGATGCTACTAGATGAATATTATAATGCTACCCTGGCTAAACAGGCTTCATCTTAAAATTCTTTCATAGATGTAACTTCAATAATTGAAACAATAAAAGTGAATATAGATTTTAAAACATTATAAGCACACTTGACTACTTGGATAAAATATTTGTCCTCAATGAGCAACTACTTAGAAGGCATTTGTACAAAACATTTATTTATGTTTATTGGTGTCTTCAGTCCGCAGATAATTATGAAATTATTTATGTGTTTCATTGTCTCTCTTTTTAGAATGAAATGCTGGAGACTGAGTAACTTCTAAAGGACGTCATCTGGCTGGTGGTTTTAGGGGCCAGCATCTGCTAGACATATGGCCAAGGGCCTCTGGCTGACTCAGACACTGTTACACACATCACATGTCGAACAGAACATACATGTATCATCTCAGACCAACTCTCTTGGGAAGCCACGAGTCTACCATGAACCTGTTAGCTTTGTCTAATCCCAATTACTTCTCAAAGGACACACTTCAAAATATCCTCTTGCTAATTCAGGATTCAGTTTTCAATACATGATATTGATGGGACACACTGAAACCATAGTGCCGTAAAATACTGGTCACGGTTTACGCTCTACTAATTAGCAGGTTGGTGATCCTATTTAAATAGCCAAGTCGAAGCGGAGTATTAAGGTCTCTCAGATAAATACATTTCATTGTATATAAACTGCCATGCTTAATTAATTCTTATTCACTTTGAGGACCTGCCCTGCCTATGGCACCAAAGTCAGGAAGCATAGAAAAAACAGGGTGCACCAGCCAGAACACTGCTTGTGTGAATAGTGGCAAAGCATGTACTCAAGTCATGTTACATAACTGTCCTGTGCCTGATGTTTAAATGAAGGACTACAGTAGTACCTACTTTAAAGAGTTATGAGGATTCAGTTTCTTTGTGCCTTAAAACATATTTTAAAATCCTCATACATAATAAGTTCTAAATATAGAGAAGTATATTAGTCAGGGTTCTCTAGAGTCACAGAACTTATGGGTAGTCTCTATATAGTAAGGGAATTTGTTGATGACTTACAGTCTGTAGTCCAACTCCCAGCAATGGTCAGCAGCAGAATGAAAGTCCAAGGATCTAGTAGTTGCTCAGTCCCACAAGGCACGCCGCAGGTGAAGAAGAGTGAATCTTCCTTCTTCCAAAGTCCTTGTGTAGGTCTCCAGCAGAAGGTGTGGCCCAGATTAAAGGTGTGTACCACCACGCCTAGATCTGGGACTTGCTTTGTCCCAGGCTGATCTTGAACTCAGATTTCCTTGCCTCAGTCTCCTGGGATTAAGGGCATGTACTACTTTGCTTGGGCCTAAGATTTTCACAGCCACTATGCCTCAAGATCTCCATGCCAAGATCCAGGTCAGAAACTTGTGCCTTCCAGACTCAAGATCTGGATCACAGGTGAGCTTTCTTATTCTGGATTGTAGTTCACTCCAGATATAGACAGGTTGACAATCAGTAATAGCCACTACAAGAAGGTATATAGACAATGGAATTTTACCTTCATATATGTTTTAGTTTTAATTAATATCTTCATGTATAATTTCTGTGAAGTATTGTTGACTGCTTTCCAAATATGAACTCAGAGAAAAAGGTGTTTCTCATGACTATCTAGCCAATCAGAGTCAATTTAGGTGCATGAAGATCTCAGGGGTGCAACTCCAGAATGCAATCCACCACGTTATTCTGTCCCTCACAGTGGATTCAACAGTGCACGGGGACAGGTTATTGATCAGGATTTTCCCTGCTTTCCTTTTATTCTCATTATAGACAATCCTTAATGTAACATGAGGCTATCTATTATAAAGCCTTCACCAGAATTCATCAGCAAATTTGCTGGGTGGGTGGGTGGGGGTATAGCTCTGCGATAGAGCAATTGCCTAATGTATGAAGCCCTGGGTTCCTGCCCTGACACACACACACACACACACACACACACACACACACACAGAGAGAGAGAGAGAGAGAGAGAGAGAGAGAGAGAGAGAGAGAGAGAGAGCTATCACTATTTTATACTATGTGGTTGTTACATCTAACCTACTGAACATCGTAGCCTAGCTACAAAGCACACTGTAGAACACTGACTGTTACCTCTTGTGATTGTGTACTTGAAGGGAAGCTGAGGTTCTCTATCTCTGCCAAGCACTATAACACACGATACTAACCTGAGAAAAGTTCAAATTTAAAGTGCGATCCTGTCGATGAAAATGGGCTTCACACCATTATAGTTGGCAAACTAAAAGAGGAATTGTCTGAGTCAAGGACTGTCAGTATGTTGAGCACAGTGTCAGCCAGTGGTGGAATAGGAGACATGATCTCTGATCTCTGCACCTGTACTCAGAGATCCTGGAAGGCTCCCACAGGGCAAGCAGGCCATGGCCATGAGGTGAGCTCAGCCACACACTCATACCCACTGGGACAAGCAATGGGTGACTGTTGCTAATTAAGTCCTCAGTAGCACCTTTTCCTCTTGGGTTCTCAGAACCTAATCCAGGACCCCACAAAGAGAATGTAAATTGGTCTTTGTAGCTTTGCCCTCTGGTATAATTAATTAACAGATTCTCAGTCAGAATGCAGACGAGATCACGTGCACGAGAAAGCTATTTACATAATGCAATGTGGCACACAACAGAAACAGCCCTTCACTTACTGTGTAATAAATGGAGCATCCTTTGAGAAAATGTTTCAGAATTTAGGTACATAGAGGAAAGACATTCCTTTCTCTGTCTATGTCTCTCTGTGTGTCTCTGTCTCTCTTTCTCTGTGTCTCTGTTCCTGTCTTTCTTTCTCTGTCTCTCTCTCTCTCTCTTTGTGTGTGTATGGGTGTGTCTCTCTCTTTTTCTATGTTGCAACTTTCTATACAACAGACAGACAAAGTGAAGGGAGCAAGGTTATTTTCAGAAATAAGAGATAAAGAGACTAGTCAGGGATTCATCATGGAGGAAATATTGGGAGAATGAATGATAGCACTGCAGGAAAGACTTATGCTGTGATGGTTTCCACACACCTTGGACTGGAGGAAAGACTGAGTTGCGTTGGCTATGCAACTCTCCTGCTTCTGTCACATGCCAGAGTCTAATCCTTCGAAAAGAGATGGAAGACATTCTAGCAGATGTCTTACAGGTTTCTACAATACACAACACAGAAGTAAAATGCACAAGTTCATTCATAACCAGCCAATCAGTGGAAAGGTTATAAATTAATTTGTATATACATGTGTAGATAAAGAGAATAAAATTAAGAAATTAATAGTGATATATGTTATTACAGTCCATGATTGGTACTAAAATATCAAGAATAAGAATGCAGTTGGTGCTTAACATTGAAAGTATGACTTAAGAAACAAACTCCAAACCTCCAAGATGATGATTACGAACTGTAGGCGGATTGGAGAGGTTTTATGGAAAAGTTTTCTCTTTGCAATAAGAATCCAGCAATAAAAATGTCCAAGAAAGCAATAACCGCAGAACAAAAGGAAGGTGTACCATGGCTATGGAGCTGTTGGACAAGACAGCACCGGATCTCAAACCGGCTTCATCTCCAGTGCACACTTGCCCTTGTGAATCCTAAAGCTCCAAACCAGGGTAGTGGGAAAGAGATGCATTCTGATTTTTAAGTGAGTAAGTACTCTCTTCCACCACCTAAAGAGTTTACTAAGAAAAGAAATGAGAATGAGAGGGTAGAGCGAGAAAGGAAGACAATGAAGAGGGGACAGGGAAGGAGATATGGAGGAAGGGAAGGAGGGGCGGAAGAGAGGAAAGGAAGGACCGACGGAGGGAAGAAGGCCAGTAAAGAAAAATGCAGTCCAGTCTGATTTACTAATACCTGTGTGGAACTTCCTTTTCAAGTAATGTCTGTCTGAGGGTCTCTGCATCTGTTCTTGTCTGCTGCTGGATAAAGCTTCTCTGATGGTGACTGGATAAGACATTGATCTCTGAGTACAGCAGAATAACATTAGGAGCCATTTTATTGATGCTTTGTAATTGTTAGGTCTGGTTCTTCTTCCCATGCTCCCAGAAATAAGACTCAGTTTTAAAACATATTTACAAATATTTAGCCATATAGTAGGCTCTTCTCTGACTAGATCATACCTTTAAATAACCCATGTATTCTAATCTACACTCTGCCACGTGACTGGTTACCTGTTCTCAGTGTCATGTGTCTGTCTCATCACATCTTCTGGGTGAATTTCCTGCTTTACACTATCCCAGAATCCTTTTTCTCATAGACATCCCACCTTCTATTTCCTGCCTGAGCCATAGGCCATCAGATTTGTTATTGACAGGTGCCATATCTATACAGATACAAGATAATCTGTCTACAATAGTTTTTTCCCCTGGAAGTGTTTGGTTTTATCCCAGGTCTCTGTGCTATCTAGTTTCTGGTTCTTGGTTACCCAAGCAATATTAGATATGGGTTCCATGGTGTGGACCTTAAGTCAAAGCAGACGTTGGTTGGCTACTCCTGAAAATTCTGGACTTGGGGTAGGTGGAGACTGGAACAAGAAGGTCAGGTGGGGAAAGGCAATACCGTCAAGGGAGTGAATTCAGGGAAAGGCAGCTGAAATTGAAGGATGATATGGTAATCTTGGGCAGTGGAAACTTCCTGCACTCTATGAAGGTGATCTTAATATAATGGGGATATGGGGTCTCAACTGGCCACAAACTATGGCCCTGTGAGGCTTCCAGTGATCGGATTAGTTGCATTAATTGAATTGTTGGTCAGTGAACCCATGGGAATCTGCAAACAGCACAGGCTGTTGCCAAGAAAATGGTAGCTCTCTACAACCTGAAAAGTGGAAGGCCAACTTTGCCTAGGACAATACCTCCACAACTCATTGAACGTGGAGAAGTCCAGCTGATGCCTACACAGAGCCTTCACCCTCCCGTTTAGTGTCTTTGGTGTGGGGAGGTACTCTGCAGGCTACCTAAAGATAAACATAAACACCAACTTAATTACAAAACCTTTGACCTATAATCAGTAGCTTTCATTATTCTGTTTCAAGACAAGGTCTCAGTAGTAAAGGCTGAAAACTCAAGATCCTCCTGACTGAGTATCACAAGTGCTTGAATAACAGGTTTGTACCACTATGGGTGGCTGCACGTACCATGGTTTAAGAAAACAAAACACTGAGTAACATAGGAACGGATTGATAAATCTTTGCCATTGCACTCATCAATGGCCATCATTTCATTTCACATGGAGACACTTATAGCAAACCTTAGAACAAGACCGAAGGGTCCACCGACACACCACATAAAACCGTTACATCATGGATATATAAAAACTTCCCAAAATGCAAAGCTTTAAGTCCAATAGTTGTATAAAAACTGAGCTTGAGTATCTATAATTCTAAAATAATTTGAGGTTGAAACAGCATTCAGAGAAATTTCTATAATTTGAAAGAGTGATGAAGTGAGACAAGCTCCTAGAGGAAAAAGCTGTTTTTGTTGTTGT
This sequence comes from Uromys caudimaculatus, assembly GCA_028551405.1. Classification (NCBI taxonomy): domain Eukaryota; kingdom Metazoa; phylum Chordata; class Mammalia; order Rodentia; family Muridae; genus Uromys; species Uromys caudimaculatus. Next base: position 18,806,553 of record CM052708.1, on the reverse strand, counting down.
TGTTGTTGTTTCTTTGTTTGTTTTTTTTTATTGGATATTTTCTTTATTTACATTTCAAATGTTATCCCCTTTCCCAATTCCCCCCCAGAAAACCCCATCCCATCCCCCTTCCCACTGCTTCTATGAGGGTGTGCCTCCACCCATCCACCCACTCCCACCTCCCTGCCCTCGAAATCCCCTACATTGGGGCATTGAGCCTTCACAGGACCAAGGGTCTCTTCTACCATTGATGCCCAACAAGGCCATCCTCTGCTACATATGCAGCTGGAGCCATGGGTCCCTCTATGTGTACTTCTTGGTTGATGGTTTAGACCCTGGGAGCTCTGGTTGGTTGATATTGTTGATCTTCCTATGGGATTACAAACCCCTTCAGCTCCTTCAGTCCTTTCTCTAACTCCTCCATTGGGGACCCTGTGCTCAGTCCAATGGTTGGCTGCAAGCATCTGGCAGAGCCTCTCAGGAGACAGTATATCAGTCTCCTGTCAGCATGCACTTTTGGCATCCACAATAGTGTCTGCGTTTGGTGACTGCATATGGGATGGATTCCCAGGTGGGGCAGTCTCTGGACAGCCTTCCCTTCAGTCTCTGTTCCACACTGTTTCTCTGTATTTGCTCCCATGAGTATTTTTTTTTACCCCTTCTAAGAAGGACCAAAGTACCCACACTTTGGTCTTCCTTCTTCTTGAGCTTCATGTGATCTGTTGTACAGAGCAATAGTGATAAAAACTGTATGGTATTGGTACAGTGACAAGCACGAAGATCAGTGGAATAGAATTGAACACCCAGAAATGAACCCATACACTTACGGTCACTTGATCTTTCACAAAGGAGCTAAAACCATCCAGTGGAAAAAAGACAGCATTTTCAACAACTGGTGCTGGCTCAACTGGAGGTCAACATGTAGAAGAATGCAAATCAATCCATTCTTATCCCCTGTACAAAGCTCAAGTCCAAGTGGATCAAGGACCTCCACATAAAACCAGAATCACTGAAACTAATAGAATAGAAAGTGGGGAAAAGTCTCAAATTCATGGGCACAGGGGAAAATTTTCTGAACAGAACACCAATGGCCTATGCTCTAAGATCAAGAATCGACAAATGGGATCTCATAAAATTGCAAAGCTTCTGTAAGACAAAGGACACTGTTATAGGCAAAATGGCAACCAACAGTTTGGGAAATGATCTTTATCAAACCTACTTCTGATAGAGGGCTAATATCCAATATATACAAAGAACTCAAGAAGTTAGACTCCAGAGATTCAAATAACCCTATTAAAAAATGGGGTACAGAGCTAAACAAAGAATTCTCAACTGAGGAAACTTGAAGGGCTGAGAAGCACCCAAAGAAATGTTCAACATCCTTTGTCATCAGGGAAATGAAACCCTGAGATTCCACCTCACACTAATCAGAATGGCTAAGATCAAAAACTCAGGTGACAGCAGATGCTGGCCAGGATGTGGAGAAAAAGGAACACTCCTCCATTGCTGGTGGGATTGTGAGCTGGTACAACTACTCAGGAAATCAGTCTGGAGGTTCCTTAGAAAATTGGACATAGTATTACCTGAGGACTTAGCTATACCACTCCTGGGCATCTACACAAAAGATGCTCCAACATAAAACAAGGACACATGCTTCTCTATGTTCATAGCAGCCATATTTATAATAGCCAGAAGCTGGAAAGAACTCAGATGTCCTTCAACAGAGGAATGGATACAGATAGTGTGGTACATTTACACAATGGAGTACTACTCAGCTATTAAAAACAATGACTTCATGAAATTCTTAGTCAAATGAATAGAACTAGAAAATATCATTCTGAGTGAGCTAACCCAATCACAAAAGAACACACATGGTATGTATTCACTGATAGGTGGATATTAGCCCCAAAGCTCCGACTACCCAAGATACCATTCACAGACCATATGAAGAAGCTGTGTTTAGAAAGCTGCATTTGATGGTCAAGTGGCTCTGTGTAACTTACCATGAGTACTGTCCACATGAAGAACCAGGCTCATATTCCATTTCTCATTTCTCATTTCATTAACTTGAAAAGTTCTCCCAATTTACCAAGTATGCTGCTCAAGAAATCATTAACTGAGCCTGGAGAGATGGCTCAGGGGTCAAGAAGTGAAGAGAGCACACTGCTTTTCCAAAGGTCCTGGGTTCTGTTCCCAGAACCTACATCTGACAGTCCACAATTGTCTATTAACCCGAGCTCCAGGGAATCTGGCACACTCTTCTGGATGTACTCAGATGTACAGCTCCCATCCTCTTCCCGACAAACAATTAAATACAGAATTAATCATAAAAATAAAAAAAAAATCTTTTAGAAAAAGATCAGGACTAACCATGTAATTTCATTTAAAACTAGTGAGGATCCAATGATTAATAATTGAGACTTTAGCAATTCCTAGAGACATTACTTACAAATTTATACTTTGCTCAGTTCAGAGCAATTCTGGGAAGTAATCAAAGCAAACTACAGGAATATTTATACCCAAAGAAATTTAATGCCACAGCATGTCAAAAGCAAATTGTGACCTGGAAAAAAATTATTAATAGGATCTAGTGAAATAAAACACAGTAATCTCAACCCTCGAAGTATTAAAAAGCTATAAAAGAGAGTGAAGATTTTAAAATGTTGCCTTATAAAGAAGGGGAAAAAATGAAGTAAGAATGTCTTTAGAACGTTGGTAGAATAGAATATAGTATTATATATAATAAATAATAAATGGAGCAGAAATAAATACTAATAATTATTTATTATTAAATAAATGAGAAAATAAGTAAATACCATATAATAAAAAGTCCATAAATAATTACTCTTATTAACTTGTTAATAAGATCCCAGTTTGCTTGCCCCTTCTCTATTAAATTTGTTCTCCTAATTCTTCTGTGCCTTGTATATTATTCTGAAAGTCTTGAGTTCTTGGAAATTTTTATAGAATATAGTCTCTTGTTAGGAATATCAAAATTTCGTTTGCAATAAGCAACTCCAATAACATTTCTGGAATTGATTACTGTGTATTAAGAAAATTCTTTTGTAAATATACTTCAATTTTACGAGTAATTTAGAACAGAAAGCATCAAAAACATTGGTAGTTTTATATCCATGTGTGTCCTTATTGTGACGCCACGAATACAGTGTGCTGCATCTTCACTCTTTTGCACAAATACTCAGAGAAAGGAGAATGAACAATATTCTGAATACAAAGACTTGGGATGATCAGTCTTTTCTTTTTCTCTGAAAGAGAAACAAATTTAGCAGGCAGCAATATGCAATGAAGGCATTAGTTTGGTACTTGTGCTGATGGAAAGACAAAACCTCAGATACTCCCATTTTTCTGTTGGGGCTCAGAACATGCTACCCCATGTTTGATCTTCTGGCATGCTGAATATTTTGAAATGAAGGGCCATAAACAAGATTTCTGACCTTAACTTCTCCTGCCCTCAGTTCTCTCTCCCTTAAGGTTGTTTTCTCACTGAAAACAACTGGATGATGCAAATGTCACTCTGACCTCGTTCTGACCCTTCTGAAAGCCTTCATATGACATGCATCCTACTCTATACCTTGCAAGGGATGCTATACAGAGGAGTCGAGAAAACTGAATTTGCTGAGCCCCACTCTTCTGTGGTGGTTTGAATAGATATGGTCCCCAGAGATTCATTTGTTTGAATGCTTTATCTATAGGGAATTTCAGCATTAGGAACTGTAGCCTTGTCGAAGTAGGGGTGGCCTTTTTGGAGGAAGTGTGTTACTGTGGGGGCAGGCCTTGAAGTCTCCTATGCTCAAGTTCCTTCCAGTAAGGAACACAGTCTTCTCTGCTGTCTTTGTATTAAGATGTAGAACAAACAACAAACAGGCCTAGATGCTGCTATGCCTCCTGCCATGATGCTAATGGACTAAGCCTCTAAACCTGTAAGCTAGCCCCATTTAAATGTCATCCTTTATAAGAATTGCCATGGTCATGGTGTCTCTTCAAAGCAATAAAACCCTAACTAAAACATCCTCCCTAGGGGATGGACCTTAGACCATCTCTGTCATGGTTGGCTTCAATTATCAACTTGACAACTCAGTCACCTGAGGAGAGAGTCTCAGCTGAGGGATTGTCTGGATCAGATGCCTGTGGCCAGGGAGTGCAAATTGTTGTGGGAGGGACTAGGGACTAAGGCACCATCCTTAGAAAGGTGTGTCTGGGATGTACAAGAAAGCTAGTTTCTGAGAGCAATCCAGAAAGCAGCATCCCTTCCTGGCCCCTTGCCTCTAGATTCCTGCTTGAGATTCTGCTCTGACACCCTCAAAGATGGACTGTTAGCTGTTCCTCTACTGAGCTGCTTTGGGTCACTGAGATTTATCATGGCAAGAAAAGGGAACCAGGACAAGCCTTTTTGTCCAGTCTCATTTTTACATTTATCCATTCTTCATGGAATCTAAGGATAAAATGTGTTTCTCTACATCACTTTCTCATTTTAGAAAGCTCCTGTGTCATATAAAATTTTGTCAAATATGTCAATTTTCTGTTGCAAAATTGCCCTTTGTGTTGGAGTCACACTGGTGGTGCATGGAGAGATGGGATAATCTTTTTTAGTCCTACATTGATAAAGCCTCATGCCATGGCTGGCATATGTTGAATAAATGATTTTAGTTGATTGAATGAATGCTATCTTAAGGAAAGCCATTGACATATCTTTTCTACTAGGTAAACATTTCCTGCTAAATATATCTGGCTATACATTAAAAGTCATAGGATATCATCCCTGCAGAAGAATTTCATTCTTCATTTAAAAACTAAAACAAATGACAAGAACTGACTGTCAAACTTCTTTACTGAGTTTAATCTCAACCATGTACAAGTAAAGAGGCAGGTGACAGGCCTCCATTTGGAAGAAGTGAAGCAATGAGGGACTGAAGTAACATTTTATGATACAGAACTGTAATTACATGGTTACACATAGTATTCTATATTATAACCTAATCCATGTGCATACAACTCCGGCATGGCTTTAATATAGTCACAGAGGTGGGAAGAAACTATCAGTATAGTCTTAGAACATTAGCATTATTCTAAAGGGAATTTTTTTCCTTTTTTTTTCTTTTATTGTTGATACTTTATTTACATTTCCAACGTTTCCCCTTTTCTGGGTCTCCTCTTTGGAAGCCCCCTATCCCCTCACCATCCCTACCTCTATGAGGGAATTCCACCTCCCACCCACCTGCCCACCCATCCCCCTATTCCCACCTTGACATTCCCCTTTACTGGGGCCTCTAACACCCTCAGACCCAAGGGCCTCTCCTCTCTCCCTGATGGCCATCGAGGTCATCCTCTGCCTCATATGTGGTCCAAACCATGGGTCCATAGATGTGTATTCTTTGGTTGGTGGTCCAAAGGTCAGGATGACTGCGGGGGTCAGGCCCATTGGCACTGTTGCTCCCTCCATGGGGCTGTGAACTCCCTCAACTCCTTCAGTCCTATCTCCAACTCCTCCATCTGGGACCTCACTCTCAGTCCAGCGGTTACTGTTAAGTGAAACTTGGACATTCTGAAATTTTGGGCTAATATCCGCT
>CM052708.1:18766130-18800486 GCA_028551405.1 Uromys caudimaculatus | reverse complement strand
TTGTTTCTATTTCTATTTTTTTCTCCTGGATGGTTTTGTTTATTTCCTTTGTCTGTTTGATTGTGTTTTCCTGTAATTCTTTAATGGATTTCTGTGTTTCCTCTTTAAAGGCTTCTAGTTCTTTACCTCTGTTCTCTTGTGTTCCTTTAAGGGTGTTAATTTCTTTCTTAAAGTCTTCTACCGTCATCATGAGAAATGATTTTAAATCTGAGTCTTGCTTTTCTGGCGTATTGGGGACTCCAGAGCTTGCTGTGGTGGGAGAGCTGGGTTCTGATGATGGCAAGTGGCCTTGGTTTCTGTTCCGTAGGTTCTTGCCCTTGCCTTTTGCCATCTTGTTAACTCTGATGTTAGCTGATCTTACTTTCTGGCTATGTCTTTTCTCACATGCAGGCTTCTGTATCAATACTCCTTGAAGACCAGCTCTCTCTGAGAGGTGTTTTTTCCACGCTCCTGGGTGAGTAACTTTCTCCTGGAGCTCCTTGACTATGGAACCCTGGTGGCCCAGGCAGACGTCTCCTGCCGCAGCCGCCGCTGTTGGGATCCAGGGGGTTTCTATGCCCGCCTACCACAGTCCCTGTGTCTCGCAGGTTCGGGGCAGTTCCTGGTGAGCTGTGGAGCTTGTCTTGGACCCACTCCCAGCTTTTCCAAGCTCCTGGGAGGGTGTCCCTCTCCCGGCGCTAATCGGCTATGGAGCCCTGTGGCCCAAGCTGAGGTCCCCGGCTGCTGGTGGAGCGGGAATTTTTAAATTGCTATTGAAAGCAGGTATCATAGGGAAACTGTGAACATTTTCTGATGGTTGGTCTTGATCTAGCTGACTGGATTAAGAGATGACTAGGAAGAGTGAAATTCACCTCTGAGTGTCTGTAGGTGTATTTTCAGAGAGAAAGCACATGGGAATAGCAGCTAGAGAAAAGAGGTGTGTAAATGTTCACAGCACCATCCAAAGACCCTGTGTGGATGGAAGGTGATGATCGGCAGATGCTCGCAAGCTCTCCTAGCAAGTGTGTGGCTTTGACATCTATGGTTGACTTCAGACAGCAGCTTTTTTGGCCTTTAAATATGTCAGTTCTGACTAACCAGGGCCTGGAACACTGAACTGAGACTGCTGAGACATCCAGCTTCTTGGACTGAGCAACAGTCACATTCCTGGCCTCTCCAGCAAGGAGATGGCTATTATTGGACTGCTCAGATCATGCAAGTCAATCCAACTAGCCCCCATTTATAATACATACACGCTATTGGTTCTATTCTTTAGTAAACCCCTGAGTAGTGTAGTTCTAAGCAATCAGAAGACCTTGGAGGTGACGGGACATTTCTAGTTAATTTCATCCATCTGAAATCTTTTTATTTTTCTTAACAGGTTTATGCTTATTGGCATAAGGTTTTTGGCAAAATACTCATGACTAAGGAATTCATCATACCCTAGACTTGGGAAGATTGTACATGCCCAGTTCATGTCCCTGAGGCAATGGTGTTTACTACAGACAGTAAGAAATGTGACAAGTCACATGCTATCCTGACATTGTCACTACTGGTCACTGAAAATATTGGCTGTGCATCAGCCTCAAGGCCAATTCCCATGGGTCCTCTGCCAAGTTATTTGAATAAATCCAGGCGAGTTTATAATTCTCATTGTAGCTGAGAAATATCTTTCTCTCAGCAGTCTAGATAGATTTTGGAGCAAGTGAGGATGGACTGTCACTCGCTATGCCCAAAACATATCTTTACTAAAATGTAACCCACTCAGCATGCAATGTACTCATGGCTGTGAGTATACTCAAAGAACAGAGTAGCCATCACTGCAGTCAATATTAGAACATGTTATAGTGTAACAGTTTCCTGAGATTAAACATTACATTCTGCAGGGAAGGTCTTTAAACAGGAAGGCTAACTACACCAACAATTTCAGGAACTCACTGAAACTAATCAGATTCACTAGGCCCCGCCTTTTAAAAGTAAGCAGTAAAGCTGCTAAGAGCCTCTCTCTCTCTCTCTCTCTCTCTCTCTGTGTGTGTGTTTCCTTTCAGTGGAGGTCTGTACAATGCTCAGAGATGACTAAGTCTTACTAGGGTTGAGATGTCTATGTCCCCTGCCCCGCCCCTTCATGAAACATATAAAGTCCTGAGATTTGAAGCTGGGCCTTAACATGCAAGTCCTGGTCTTCTGCAGGCAGCAAGACACTGGGGGACAACTGGGGCAAATTTTCTAGGACCTGTGTATGATCCTGGTGTAGGATGCTAGTGGCCTGGAGTGAGGCTCCTAGGAGGTGAGAGTGGACTTAAGCAGCTGAAACTCAGTGCAGGAAACCATGAACTTCTTGTGCAATGAATACCGGCAGCCCTAGGCAGCAAAAGCTTGTGTCCTACGTGCTGCAGGAAGCCATGCAAGCTAGGCCCCGTAGCAAAATTCCTGAGCACTGTGGTCTTGTCTGATGTATGATCATATCCAGGGCCTGGAGCCCTTATTATTTTACAGGTAGACAACTAAAAGAATTTTGTGGACAAGGAAATAAACAAAATACAAAGAAAAGAAGCATTAGTAAAGTTTCTGAACATTAGTAAAATCTTTGAACTCCAAGAACACTTAAAACTATTTTAATAATTCCAGGCCATTTTGTTGTCTATGAACAAAATTAAATTTGATTTTGTAGACCTAGTATCAAAGTTATAGGAAAATACCATAGCTGTCTGATGTCCCTTGTCTCTGTGAAAAATCCTAGAAAGGCTGAAATTATTAACAGTATGAAAAATCATTAAAACATAAATACCAATACTTTTGCATATAAAACAATAATGATTCTCTTAATTTTACATATCAGAGTATTGTAATGATTAAGTAAACTGCTTATGTTTTAACTATATGGAATTTTGACTATCATAGATATTCAGTCAATAACGATTTACTTAATTTCAATGTTACTAAAAAGATCATGGCAACATTGCCTGAAAACTATTTCTTTATTAGTCTAAGAATGTTTTAAAGCAGTGTACTGGGGTCAAACTGGTTGCCAATCTGCAATGAAGGTGAATTGAGATTTTGTTGCTCTGATGAAGACAGGAGATAGATAACTCTCTCCCTCTTGAAACAGAATGAACATTTTCATAGCAATATTGATTAAAAATATAAGAAATCTAATGGTCCTTTTTTCATTTACATATAAGTATGAATTTACCATGATTCAATTGTATACAGATTCGTTGGTTTTTTAAGTTATTTTTGAGAGAACGATTTAGTCACGATCTCTCCCCCTTCCCCACCACCTCTTCCGTGTACCCCCTCCCCATCCTTCTTCAGCTCCATGGCTTCTTTTTTTTCACAAATTGTTATTACATGTATATGTATACACAGATGTATCCCAAAACATAACCTGTTCAGCCCATATAATACTTGTATAGATGTCGTCAGAGCTGGTGGTTGGGCATGGACAACCAATTTGTGTGCCCGTCCCTGGGGAGGGTCACTTCTCCTGTCTATTTGATGTTCCTAAAACCTCTTCCTTTTAGACTACTTGATTGGCCATTTACCCATCTGGTCATTATTCAACTAGCCAAATAATGGAGCATATTAAGTGATGAATCTAGCATCGAGAAGACACAGCACTTCTTTAAGAAGCTCTGTCTATCTAGGGAGCTACACAGGACAGCATACTAAGTACTATGAGAGTAGGCGCTGTGTATAAAATGGATTGAGAAGCTAAAACAAAATCATTTTCTTATTTTTAGGACATATTCCCGATTGACTATTTCCCTAAAGTAATATATAAACATGTATGTTAATTGTTAAAAATAGATCCCTCAGAACCAAGAATGAGTAGAAACATTCATGTTCAAGCCTTCAGCAAGGTCTCCAATTCTTCCCTCCTTTGAGCTACTTTCGCTTATCCCCCTGACCATGGTGCCAGCCCCAGTGACTGTCCCTCCCACTTTGGCTGCTTTTACAGCTTCCATACTAGTCGTTTGCATGTGCTTTTCAGGTCCTTGAATATACGCATTTTACTCTGAGTAAAGCATCCCTTTTTAAAGTGTTCACATAACTCTTCTACGTAAAACAGCCTCAAAGCTTCCCGTTTATACTAAATGACATGCTAATTTCTGAATGGGCACCATAAGCCCTTGTTGGATATGGTGTCTACCTTAGTCACATCTAAAGTCACTCGGCATTTTATTTGTTGTACTCCAGCAACATACCTGTGCATGCTCTGCCACACGTGTGGAGGCCTGAAACCACATGTAGGAGTCACGTCTCTCCTCCATCATAAGTCCCAGGGATTGAACTCAGATCGTTCGGCTTGTGCAGCAAGCCTCTCTACCTATTGAGCCTTCTTATCAACCCATTTTGTTTTAGTGAGCCCACTTCTTGCTGTCTAACTGCTTTTACCAGCAATCTTTCTGGAAAACTTCCCAAGGGACCAGCTAAATGTCTTCCAGTCCAGGTGTCCTTTGTGCCCTAGGTGTTACTTCTGCATCTCCAAACCTTCTGTCACAGTCACATTCTGTAAGCGCCAGCACCGCTCTCAGAGATACTTCACTTATTTTTTTTTAATTTCTTATTCAAAAATAATTTGTCGCATTGGTGATTCTGATACTTAGTCCTGTAGTTGCATCTATTCTTTGGGGTTTCAGAGCTATGCCTTCTTCTCCCCCCGAGAAGCCTCTGATTGTTCTCCCTTTTCAGAATCAGTCTCAGCTAACAGCTTCACTATCACGTCTGGATCAGGAGCATGGGAGGAATCCCAGAATCCCATTTCCTGCAGTCTAACAGCCCCAGGTTCTGTGGCTTACTTTACAAGGAGGTTCTTATATCTACATTTTTCACTATCTTTGCAACAACTGTTTGGCTCAGCTTGGCTCATCCTATTGCTCTTCTGTCTGTTCTGGGGGAATTGTTTATTTTTCAGAAATGGCTTGAAAGATTGTTTGTCAGGCGATTTAGACTTTTATAATACCACTTTGAAACTGAATCAACAAAAACAGACAGCACTGGGAGAGTTTTTATTTCTAGCTCCGAATCAAACAGTTTTCCCAAGTGAACCATTTTTATATTATTTTGTAAAGTTTCTTTCAAGGACATGACTTGGGCTAGAAAACCAAAGGTTTTCCTTTAAAATACAAATTGTCCTAGAGTTAATATCTAGGCACAATTTTATGGTTACTTTCTTCTAAGTTTCTTAGAAACGATTTCATTTTAAAATGGGAACGAAAAACCACACGAAAGGCAGTGTGACTGCATAATAATAGAACTTTGACCCCAAAACTGGACAAGAACCATCCCAGGAAGGTAGAACTAGCCTCCTTTAGGTCTTGCTCAATAACCATCAGCTTCCTTAATTTTTGCTTGTACTTTCTTTCTTTTTCTTTTTTAAATGTGAATTATTCTATTATTATACAGCTCTGCCTAGAGGTATAATTTTTTTTATTGCTCTTTTGTATCCATGTATGTGTAAAGGTATTGTAATCCCTGGAACCAGAGTTACAGTTGTCAGCCACCATGTGGATGCTGGGAATTGAACCCAGGTCCTTTGCAAGAGCAAGTAGTCAGTGTTCTTAACCATTGAGCCATCTCTCCAGCTTTGCTTTTAACTCAGGATAGACTGCAGGAAGCAAATGTGCTCTTCAAACTGATCATATGGGAGCTCTCTTCAAACTGACTCACTTCTGCATTCCCTTTCCTGAACCTTGCAGTCAGGGCATTCATCTTCAGACCTTTTTATCGCCATAGGCCTTTCATTTATTGGTTTTGTTCTGCCCTGAGTCACTGAGAAATGCTGTTGCTGATGGCTGATTACCATACTGTTACAGCCTCCAAAAAACAAACGCTACTCTTTTTTATTTGAGTAAACCTCAGTTATTTTCCTACGTGCATGATCCAGAAACCTTAACAATACCCCCAACCTACATGTCTCTTGTTTCAGTTATAAAACACTCAGGTTCAACATGAATAGAAAAGGTTTACTGGAAACAATATCTTCTATTTGGCGTCTGGCTGGCCTGGCTGAGGTCACAAGGGCTGGTACCCTGAAGATCTAGCTACTTCCTAGGAGATTTGTGGGGCCCAGTCCCTTGTGTAAATTTCCTCTACCCTGGCCCTTCCCTAATGAACTGAGGGAACACCCATCCTAAGATAAGGCAAGTAAATAGTCCATTGTTTGTTCCAAATGTAAAGTATCTTAAGAGCTTTCATATGGCCTCTTATCTCCTTAATATTTCTGAGATGGGTCCTAGACTGCAAGAGAGGGAAATGTAAACCCTGGGCATTGTGCTAACCTAAGGGGTCAACACTGAGAGCAGGACAGATTTTATTGGGGGCCGGGGGTGGGGGTGGCAATCCTCAAAGGCTAAATGTAGACCAGAAAGCTTTTAAGGACTATGAAAATATTCCTAGATTCCTGGCCCCAATACTGCTTTTGGTATAAGCAAACTAAGACAATGTTTTCTGTTTTTTAAAGGGCTATATAATTTCTAAAGGAAAACAAGATAAAAGGGCTGTGGCAGATGGCAGCTCTGTGTAATTTCGGCATGGCTAGAGATTGTACAAGGAGCATTTGATATCTTTGCAAGGACTCCCACTGTCTGATAGGGCCAGAGAACATTTGAAGAGTTCACATCTGCAGTATTTCCTCAGGAAACCCAGGCAGGGTAAGCCAGCCTCAAAGGCCAACAGCAACTGATCACTCCTTGCTAAAATGCTTTGTTTGCCCCTCACTAATCGAATAGGAAGTTTGTTAATACCTTTGGGTTGTGTAGGATACAGGACTCATGAACTTCTTTAATGTTCTGGGTCTTCGTGGTTTTACTGGGATACTTCGCCTTCTAACTAGGTTGTTTTTGTTTTTGTTTTTTTTGTTTTTGTTTGTTTGTTTTTTTATCTTATTTTTGGTTTTGTTTTTCATTTTTTATTGGTTATTTTATTTACATTTCAAATGTAATCCCCCTTGCCAGTTTCCCCTGCACAAGCCCCCATCCCTTCCTCTCTCCCCCTGCCTCTATAAGGGTGCTCCCCCACCCACTCACCCACTCCTGCCTCAGTGGCCTAGCGTTCCCCTATCCTGGGTCATCAAGCTTCCACAGGACCAAGGGGCTCCCTTCCCAATGATGCCAGATAAGGCCATTCTCTGCTACATATGCAGCTGGAGCCATGGGTCCCTCCTGTGTACTCTTTGGTTGGTGGTTTAGTCCCTGGGAGCTTTGGGTGGGGGGTGTCTGGTTGGTTGATATTGTTGTTCTTCTTATGAGATTGCAAACTCCTTTAGCTCCTACAGTTCTTGCCCTAACTTCCCCATTGGGGACCCTGTGCTCAGTCCAATGGTTGGTTGCACGCATCAGCATCTGTATTGGTCCAGCTCTGGCAGAGACTCTCAGGGGACAGCTATACCGGGTTCCTGTCAGTAAGTACTTTGTGGCATCAGCAATAGTGTCTGGGTTTGGTGAGATGGGGAGGTGAGGGAAAGGGTAGAAGCATAGGCTCAGGAGGGCATGAAGAAGGTGTGGGGCTTCCAGGAGGGATCTGAGAGACAGAAGGGACAGAGTCTCAGAGGCCCTGAAGTGCTTAAGAAAGCTGTGGAACTACTGCACCTATGTGGAGGCTGGAAGCTCCAGGAAGGGGCTTAGAAGAAAGTGAGCAGAGGGGTTAAAAGTCATGGTGACACGAACTTCAATCCCAGGCATCCCCAAGCAGAAGAGACTTGTTGAAGAGGAATGCCCCAGATCACAGAGGAGATGAGAGCAGCATCCTGGCACACGGGTATGGCTTTTGTAGTAGTGGCAGACAGTGCAGGCAGCGCAAGGGCAACATTTATTCAGTAGAGAAGAGAAGAAAGCAGCTGAAAAGGCAGACTGGGGGAAGCTTTTAGGAAATCTGAGGGTTCCAAAAGAGGAAGTTGAGTTAGTGCCCTGGCCGGTTTTGTGTCAACTTGACACAAGCTGGAGTTATCACAGAGAAAGGAGCCTCCCTTGAGGAAATGCCTCCATGAGATCCAGCTGTAAGGCATTTTCTCAATTAGTGATCAAGGGGGGAGGGCCCCTTGTGGGTGGTGCCATCTGTGACTGGTAGCCTAGAGCTCTATAAGAAAGCCAGCTGAGCAAACCAGGAGAAGCGAACAAGCCAGTAAGAAACACCCCTCCATGGCCTCTGCATCAGCTCCTGTTTCCTGACCTGCTTGAGTTCCAGTCCTGACTTCCATTAGCGATGAACAGCAACGTGGAAGTGTAAGCCTAATAAACCCTTTCCTCCCCAACTTGCTTCTTGGTCATGATGTTTGTGCAGGAATAGAAACCCTGACTAAGACAAGTAGTGTCTTAGTAGAGAGTTGCCCATGTGGTGGAGCTCTGGAGGACAAAGTAGGCTTGAGATGTCCACAGGGTGGGCAGCCAGGATGCTGTAGAAAGCTTCAGGAGCCAGAGAGAGGACAGTTACAGAGAAGGCAAGATGGATGGTTAGAGCAGTGGAGAAAGGAAGAAGTGGTTGAAGAGATGGACTCTAGAATTTAGAGTCAAATATGGTAGGTGGCAGAAGCCAGCAGAAACAAATGATCTGTATATACCTTATGAGAATCAAATAAGCAGCTTGGTACCAACAGGTTGAGTCCCTTGGAAGGGCACTTACATAGGCTACTCCAGTAGTTTCAGCATCAGATGAATGAAAATGAGGACTGACCACTCCAAGCTATGGTTCAGGAGGATTTATTGTAGACAATAGGGGGAGAACAGTCAGAGGAATCTGGAAGGGTCCAGAATGAACCAGACCATAAGAAGAATTTGGGGAGAGTATGAGAGGCAGAGAGATGGGAGCAAGTGGACCAAGACAGGAGCTGTGAATCACGTGTCTGAGAGCGAGCCAAGAAATCAAAAGGACACGTAGCCAAAATGACTGAGTTATATAGGGATCAGAGGCTGGGGGAAAGGAAATGAAGCCTAACCCTGGCTTTGAGAGGTTTAGGGTAGAGAACATGGTTAGAAATGCTGGTAGGAGAGACAGGAACAGAATGAGATGTGTCCACAATGAAGAGAGGCAGAACTGGAGATTCAAACAAACAGCCTGATGTGAGCAGCCAGGAATGTCATCTAAGTCCATAGTGAGGTCTCGGCCAACGCTGCAGTCTGTAGCTGAGGGCCATGTCTGAGTCCACTGCCCTGCAATATCAGGATGTGACATCATCGAAGGCCACACAGAGGTCTCTGGTCTGGGCTGCTGCCTGCGGCCATGTTGATGTCTGAGGGCTGTGCAGAGCTGACCTCATCCCTCTGGAAGCGCTTACCTAGAAGGCTTGAGAGCAGGAGAGCTGACCCTACCCCTTGCCTGGGCAGCAAAGTAGAGCTGTCTCTGGTTGCAGGAGTTGCATGTGAGCTAGCCTGGATGGCCCAGTCCCTTGCCTGCTGCAGTCCTCAAGAGATTGGGCCCTGCAATTTGATTGAGCAACACAGTAGAACTGACCTGCTGGCTTGGGCTCTGGCATGGGGGAGGTGGCCCTGAGGGCATGAAAGCAAGAGACCTGGCTTTGTCCCTTGCCTGCAGCAGCCTTGGTTATTGTTGGGGAGCTCACTCTGGTAGGCTGGCCAGCTCAGTTACCACCCAGGCCCAGATCCAGGGCTTTGAGTTGACCCACCCTCACACCTACGCCATCTATGAACTACCGGAGAGCATATAAGGGCTGGTCCTACAGATCGAAAGCTGCAGGATCCCCATGACATAGGGCAACAACAACAGGATATTGCAGAGGAGTCCTGGCGAAGATCCAGTAATGATAGCGTAGCAGAAGCCAGAGGCCTCGGGCCAGACCAGTGACTCAGCAGTGTACATTTGCAAGTAAAGAAGTGCGCTGTGGGACACACTAGGACACACCACAGCTTCCACAACTCTATTTTTCTTTGTGTGTGTGGGGGAGTTGCAAAGTGAAAAGGCAGGTAGATGAGCAGGATTGGGATCCATGAAGTGAAACTCACAGAGAATCAATGAAAAGTTTAATTAAAAAGAAAGAAGGAAAAAGAAATGTACCTTGAGGTTTAAATTTTCAACAGGGCAAAACTCAACGACTACAAAACTCATGAACGGAGTCTCTGCACTTTCCACTGCTCAACTTTCTATGAGCCTGAAAATGTTCCCAAAACTAAAGTTTATTAACAAGCATCTTAGCATTTTAATCAACTACGGCACAGAGTAATCCTTTTACGATTATGATGGACACCAGCCAATGAACTAATGTTCATGGCTGTATATTAAACCATGCCACCATCTGTCAGGAACTGTTCAGGGGACCAGATTTTATGATGAGCATTTGTCTTACATGGTACTTAAAAAACAAATGGAATATCTTCAAAGATCTGCCATATTATTTAATAATACATAGATTTTTCTCTCTCTTCCTGTTGGTGCACAAGATGACAACCTAAGAGAGTAAGGGAACTTCTTGAGTTAGAGGAGATTTTTCTCAGTGGATAACAAGGTTTACTGTGAAAGCATGAAAACTTGGTTTGAGATTCCAGTACCTCCAGGGCATGGAGATGGTAGAAACAGGAGCATTGCTGTGACTTGCAGGACAGCTAGCCAACTGAAGATTGGCAAGACGCAGCGTTGGTAACATACCTAATCTCAAGGAAAGAAGTGGAAAATGGAAAATGTCACACCATGACATATAGCATCATGCTCTGGCCTCTGTGTGTTTTCACCTGCTCATGTACACAGCACACACACGGATAAAGACATATACATGCTCACATAATACTTTTTAAATAACCTGAAAAATATTAATAACTGTGAGCAAGAAAAATCCACTCAAATTAGTAAAGTTATATTGTGTTCCTAATCATGCTATGGCAATGAAATTTAAGAATACCTCTGAATACATAAAGTGATAAGTATAATTAAACCCTAATAATTTAGAATACCTTATTCATGTATTGTGATAGGTACAAGAGGAACTGATGAACTGAAATGGCATCAGATGGCTGAGCGATTTTAGAGATGGTTTTAAATTGTACGAATACTTGAGAAGATAAATAACTACAACTTAGAAGAGAAAGAACATCTGTTCTTGGTCAATGAGTTTCTCTACAGAATAAAACTTCAAATAGTTACAAAGTGCAGAGTCCATCAGTATCGAATTCTACCTTATGACCAGAAGATTACAGGACACACTGAAAGACGTTGGTGTGCATTCTAATTTTAATGGGTAGCTTACTCTGAGGCTATATTGTGGCTGAAGCAAAGAGAGTAAAGAGTTAGATGATATATTCATTTCTTCACATAAAGGACTATTATACAAAGAGATTCCATACAGTAATATATCATAGAAGTTAGAAATTGCAAAGACACATTAGGTCATCTGGTTGCTCTCTGTACTAAGGACATCATTGTTTGCTACAATATACTCTTTGGTGTTTTATAATGGTGAAATATTCTGAAAGTCTAAGTTAAAGAAAAAATATCTTGTAACCCTAGAATTGTGAAATAAATCAAAGTGATGGGAGATTAGATTATTTCTCAAAGCCCCATCTATACCCTAGTATTCTATTAGTGAATGAAGTCATCACTGGGAAAAGCAACTTTCAAAATAAGGACTATAAAACTCTTTTAGGGTAGGAAAGTGAACTGGGGAAAGCAATGCCTAAATGACTTGGAGTTGGGGCAAACTCAGACATACATTAAATGTGTAAAAGACTTCTCTCAAGAATAAACATTGTGGTCCTTTACAAGTGATTAAAGCAGAAGTGATTTGTTCTCCAAATATTGGACAGCTGTAGTTTTCAGTAATAATCTCTTGTCGTAAAGAGAAGATTCTGTGATGAGTGAGAGCTCATTTATCAGTGGGTAGAAGGACAGAAGTCTATAATACAGTCAGGTGATTGTGGGGTACTCAACCCTAGTTGTTACATCTATAACACAACATCTGTACCTAAGGCTCAGGAGACATCAGAGAAGAGCTGGTAAAGAGATTGTGAGAACAAGATAACCAGGAAAGCAGCTGTGAAATTGTGTCTCCTAAAAATGAGAGGGAAGCTTCACCCATACCTCAACAACATGGCTGCCCAAACAAGACTTGAAGAACACAGCATCAATAGACATGATAATGTAGAAAAGGAGAGCTCTCAGGTCTAAATGAAGAAGTACATGCAACTAAGGAATGCTAAGATTGGGAGAAATAGGCTTCCCCAGGGATGAATCCCTTGGTTATCCTATACTGATTGGTCAGCCCTGCTGAAATTATACACATACAAATAACACTAATTTGACTGAGGTTGATGTAACAGTAACAACCACAGAAAAGAAGCCACGATTTCAAAGAGAGGCAGCATATATGTGAGGGTCTGGAATGAGAAAAGGAGAGAAGAAAAAAAGATGTCCTTGTATTTTGGATTTCTAAAAAAAGATTAAAAATAATTGTAAAAATTAAAACAGGACGAGTGACACTGAGATATAAAATGACTTGCCAAAGATATTCCGTGGGACTTGTAAAGATCGAGAAAGTTTATTATATACACAGTTCTCCTTTGATTTATTCACTGAGCAGTCGCTTGCTCAGTTGAATGCTTAATCTCCATGTATTTGCGAATCCTCTAAATTTCTTTTGTGATTTACAATGCCATATCATCTTGATGAGAGCGAAGACACTTGATGTGATCTGAGTCTTTCGATGTTTGTTGAGACTGGCTTTGTGGTCTTATATGTTCCGTCTTGGAAAATGTTCCACGAATATTTGTGAAGAATGTGTATTCTGTTGTTTTGAGCTGGAATGTTCTATAAATGCCTCTCAAGCCACTTTGGTCTGAAGTGCAGTTAAAGTGAAATATTTCATTGCTGTATTTTTATTCTTGGCAGTTCCCACAGAGCAATGCTATATTCCTTAAACATCTTTCTTGTCTTTGTTAAAATTGAAAGAAGCAGGAAAGTTTTTCTTCTCTTCTATATAATACAGAACAGTGACTGGAGTATCAGAGGCATGCAGCAAGTAAACTCATTTATAAACAACAACAACAACAACAAAAACCTGCTACTAAAAGACTAACTCAAGGTCACAAATTTAACCTATAATTTCAAAAACACAAGTCTAGGATTCTTTCTATCATGCTAAATATGTCACAGGACTTTTTGTGTAAGTCTCAAAATCTCTCGTTGAGGAAAGAAAGAGATGGTTTACTGTGGCCTAGGAGAATTCCACGATCAGTGACAACCTTGAGATTTGAAGCCTACAGCTGACATCTCCAGGGACTGGGCATTCACAGTATCTGTGCTTTGCATGTCTATAGCAGGAGGCTAAATATGAGTACGGGATACTACCATTGATTGCATCTACATAATTCTAGCATATACCACTTTGGAAACATAGACATGAGAACAAAATTTACTGATGTTGAGATAACCTTAGAATGTTATTAAGTGTAACATTACTAGCAGAAGTCACTCTTGGTCTTCACACATGATAAATAGGAAGGGATCTTAGCTTCAAATTACAGATTCAAATATAGCTGACTTTCACTGGTACCAAAGTTACTGACATCTAGATTTATCATTCATCTGTAAACCAATTGAAATAATTCCCTACTACTTGACTTTTACCATAAGCATATGCAGTCAGAAGCGTTGGTGCTTTGGCCACACAAGAAATAATCATAGGCTAATCACAACCACCAACACTCATTCAAGTTTCCCGGCCCCTGGAATCAGTTTATTGACACTATTCTATGCAGAGTCCTGGACTTCAGCAACTTTCCTGAGTGTCACAATACATTGAAATGCATCACTGACTAACGTAAAACACAACTGAACCTGTCCCAAGAGTAACTTCTCCCCCTCACTGGCAAGCTTATTAAGGAGAAGGTGCCGCTTTTTGAGGGAAATGCATTCTCACCCTTTCTGAATATTTTTTGTCAGTGGACCTTTCTGGAACTCAGAGTTCTGGAGACTTAGGTTTTGCGGGTACGATCCATTTTGAGCATCCAGGTTAAATTGGTGACTTTCACATGTTCTGGTGAAGTCAAGAGATAAGGTCAGACGTGCAGACTAATTTCAGCATTCTGTGGTCTTCACAGTGAGCAGTTTTTATCATGTGAGAAAGACAGATATCTTATACATGCTGCTTTAAAAATAAGACAAATCCACATCTGCCCTTTAAATAAAATACCATATTCTTAAGAAAGTATAGCAGTCTATGAACTGACTGAAAGCACTGGCATATTACCACATACGCACACACACACATGCACACACGCGCGCACACACACACACACACACACACACACACACACACACACACACACACTGGAAGTAATATGTTAGAGACTTTTTTCAAGACTTGCCAGATGAGAAAACTCAATTCCTCTTCTTGGGTACAAATCAAACAGCCATCAAAAGACAAAATATACATTGCAAAATACCTCAGATTCTACATTCACTTACTGTCATTTACTGTAATTTATGGTTATCAATACATGAGAAGAAATACAAGGTTCATGTGTGTGTGTATATGTATATATACATAGATATTTGTGTATGTGGGTTCATTTAGATTATGTATGTTTTATATTTTACAGTTAAATACAAAGGATAACCACAAAATAGTTATATTTTTTATTCAGAACATGGGACATGCTAGGATGTCATATAAAAACCTTAAACCATAGAAGTTCAATTTAGCTAGTAAGTTGTTGTTTTTCTGGGATATCAATCTTACTCTAAGGCACAGTCCAGCTACTATTTACTGCGTGCTCTGCTGCTTTGAGCTGGAGTGTTTTATAATTGCCTGTTGGTTAAGTATGAAGCAATCTGTTCATGTCCTATATCCTCAAACTAATCCCATGGTGTTAGTACAGTTAATATCATTACCTTTGTACTACAGATAATTAACTAAAGTTAAACTGAACAATTAACATTCCCAGAGTTTGCACAACCATCCGAAGGATCAGTGTAAGCAAGAGCCTGCTCTCTCAGCCAAAATCTCAGACTTCACATGTACCCTTGTGTAGGGCTGACTCTATTCCCTCCAGTAAGTAGGGCCTGAGGTTCAGGAGCCATTGTGGAAGAGATGGAAAGACTAGAGGAGCAATTCCACAGGGCTCTCCTTACACCACCAGAAAACACAAACACTTATGTAATTATTCATAACAGAAGTAAATTACAGTTTTGAAATGGCAATGAAAATAATTTTACGGTTTGAGGTCACTCAATATGAGGATCTATATTAAAGGACTGCAGCAAGCCGGGCAGTGGTGGTGCACACCTTTAATCCCAGCACTTGGGAGGCAGAGGAAGGTGGATTTCTGAGTTCGAGGCCAGCCTGGTCTACAGAGTGAGTTCCAGGACAGCCAGGGCTACACAGAGAAACCCTGTCTCGATAAACTAAAAATTAAAAAAAAGGATTGCAGCATGAGGAAGGCTGAGCACCACTGAGCAAGAGGACCAGGGAGTCTGCTGTGAGACTGTGTCTGAACAGCTTTAAAATGGCTGTTAAGAACTGAGCCAAGACAGTACCAATAGAAATTCTAACACAGAAGGGGAACTCTCACTAATGACAGCTCAGAGCGGGAGAATCAGCATCTCCCAGGGATGAGTTCCCTGATGAGTTATTCAATACGACGTGGTCAGTCTTGATATTATATATGTACAAATAAGAAAAACAGACTGAGCAGGCTAAATGTACACATTTATGCATATCTCTGTGTGTATCAATAATAAACAAAGAACAAGGCCATCAATCTGAGAGAAAGACGGGGAGACATGGGAGGGGCTGGCTGTCAGGAAGGGACATGGAGGAAAGGAAGGACAGGAGTGATATAATTACCTTTTCATGTAAAAATATGGCAGAGAGAGAGAGAGAGAGAGAGAGAGAGAGAGAGAGAGAGAGAGAGAGGAGCGTGAGGGACAGGCTGGATTGGAGGCCCACAGAGACTCTATGGATCTTAACTACCCCATCTGCTTCCCATGTAGTGACTACTTCTAACTCTGCCCAGGAAAATAGTCTAGAAGAAAGTTTTGGATAATAATTCCTATGAATTTTCCTTTCTTTTTTCAATCATGAAAGCCCAACAGGACTAAACAACTTATAGCAAATAGAATACACGAAATTGACCTGTCTGTGTTTAAGCCCACAGGTTTCTGCCACTGAAACCCAATCTGATTCATTTGTATTTTGCTTTCTTCTTTGTGACTGTTTAAAAATGGTATACTAAGATTTATTGTCGGTGGCCCATTTAGCTAAGTCCGTAGGTAAGGCCACAGTCATGTTCCCTGAGGAAATTCTTATCTTCGATGCCGTTTTTGGGAGTGATGATATTTTTGCTACAGAACTCGGAGACAGGCACCGAAGCTTCCACGTTCTCTGTGATTACGGAGTTGTGGTGATGGTAAGTGAGGGGTACACGTGTGTCCTCACGTAAGGCAAGAAGGGATTCTAATGCTCTCCTCTCCCATTCCTTTTAATGATTTTAGTGAATTCTCATCGAAGTTACAACACAGCATGCCAGCTTAATGCCCAGCCGTTCATTCCTTATTTTATTTTTTTATATTTATTTTACATTTTAGAGATTAGGTGTCATATAGTCTAGGCTAGGTATGAACTTGCTATGTAGCCAAGAAAGAACCCAAACTTACTTATCCTCCTGCCTTCACCTTCTCAGAGCTGACATTACAGGTATGTACAGCATGTATGTATGTTTTTCTGGGGACCAGACTTTTAGGGATTCCTGGATGCCAGGAAAGTGCTCTCTTCACAGTTATCTCCAGCCCCCACTCCTTTATTAACTGTGTTAGGGATTTTTCTATCGGTGGGATGTCTTAGAGTTTTACTGCTGTGAACTGACACCATGACCAATGCAAGTCTTATAAAGGACATTTAATTGGGGCTGGCTTACAGATTCAGAGGTTCGGTCCGTTATCATCAAGGCAGGAGCATGGCAGCATCCAGGCAGGCATGGTGCAGGCAGAGAGTTCTACATCTTCATCTGAAGGCTGCTAGCAGAATACTAGCTAGCTTCCAGGCAGCTAAGACAGGGTCTTAAAGCCCACACCCACAGTGACACACCTACTCCAACAAGGCCACACCTACTCCAAGGCCACACCTTCTAATTATGCCACTTCCTGGGCCAAGCATATCCAAATCATCACAAGGGACAAAATATCTTGACCAAGGCATCTTGTAGAAGAAATAGTTTATTTGGTTGTAGAGGACTAGGGTCTATAATGGCAGGGACAACAGGCTTGTTAGCATTCCTTCTGAGCTCTGCCAGCAGTTACCTGGCAACAGCCAGGTAGGCCTGGCTTATATAAAAGGGACTGTTTGTCCCCTCCTTGCTCTCTTACTCTCTTATTATCTTTGACTTTCTTCTCTTCCTGATCCCTTTCTCCCTCTCTCCCCACTCTTCTCCCCCCTTCTCCACGTGTTCCAAGCTGGCCTCTCCTCCTCCTCCTCCTCCTCCTCCTCCTCCTCCTCCTCCTCCTCCTCCTCCTCTCCTCCTCTTCTCCTCTCCCCCCTTCTCAACTCCCCTTCCCATGTCCTAACTAAACTCTATTTTACACTATATCCATTGTGTGGCTTGTACCTCAGGGGTAAGGCATGCCTCAGCATGGCCAACCGAGATAGCCCTTTCACCTCACCATATCTGGCTCTACAAAACATGTCCTTGGCTCCTTTCTTTTTTATAAAACACAACAAAGTTACAGACATGGCAGCTGGAGCTGGTCCCCGAGAGCTCAAATCAGGAAACAGAGCAAGCTAACTGAGAATGTTACCTGGCTTCTGAAACCCCAGTGGCTGCTGCCTGTAGCACATTTCACCCAGGACATCCACCCCTCCTAAGCCTTCCCCAAAACAGTGCTAAGTCTGGATAAACTGTTCAAATGCCAAGACCTACAGTGAAAAGTCTCACACAAACCATTACATTCACCAAACAGGTTTTAGCAGGTGGCGATTTCCAAGTGGTTTCAGGCTAGTGTTGGCATCCGCTTGTGGATTGATGTATTGTCTTCTGAAAAGATTCTTTAAAGAACTATGTTAGACTTTTACTATGATGATGGAATACTTGACATGGGCTACTTATGAAGAGAACAAGGTTTATGTAGTTCAAGGATCATGTTGTGTGCCATTGAAAGCACAGGCAGTAACATGTATGTTTACATGTTGAACCAGGAGAGGCAGAGAAGGGAGCCTGTGGACAGGCTTCCTTTCCCAGGGTATACCTGCAATGACGTCATGACTTCCACTAGACTCCATCTCTTTCACAGAACAATTCACCAGCAATGTCTTACATTTATACTCAGGGATGGGGGCATCTAGGACTACCGTTCACCCCTCCCCACCTCTCCAAGTAAGTGCTTCTTCCCTGTCAGGCTCCTTCTACCTTTACATCTGTTCCTCTCACTCACTGAGTTTAATCGTGATTGTTTGAGTAAGCATGGGGGGGGGGTGTTACTTACTGGAACTCGGGCAACAGATTAGTGGCCATGCTGCTGAAGAAAACAAATCCTCCGCTCACACCCATTAACTGCCCATAGCCCCTCATTGAGTGCGGAAGCCTCATGAGCCCTTCTCCCACACAGGATAGAATGGTGACAGTCCAAGCCTGTACAGGACTGTGCAGATGGCTTTGTCATATCTAGAAGACATCTTCATAGCACTCCACCCAGAAGCTCTCATTCTTTCTGCCCCTGCACGCTCTTCCTCTTAAAGGTCTTCATTATTTCCCAGTACCAACACACAAGGAACCAAGTCCTTAAACACACTGGGCCACTAGGAACACAAACTATAGCAGATGCAGGGAAAAAGCATTTTGCCTTCTCCCATTTTTTTATTCTCTTGTTTTGATAGTGAGTTGGCTGGAATTCTGTCATCTGTCTTGGACCATATGGCTACCTTGAGTATGGAGACAATACACTAGAAATGATGGTGCAGGAGCACAGAGGAGTCTGCATGTCTGGTGACATCATGGAGCTCCCATACCAACCTCAGACTTTCTGACCAGGGCAGCTTCTGTGTGAGGGAACAAGCACAGGAGTTTTGCAGCCACTGTTATTTTAGGGTTAGTGTTATTCTTAAATGATAAAAGATCTTTCAGAAACAAAATAATTATAACGCCAAGGAAGGAGGTTAAGTTTGGCACAGCATACCAGGTTTGTCATAACCAAATATCCAAGCCCTACAATAGCCTTGTGCATGGCTAATACGATCATACTTAGAGAAGATAATTACAGAAGAAGAAATCATAATTACAGAAGATAAGCCCAAAAGGCACATTGTAATGTTTACCTAGTTCACATAGCTACTTAGATGAGGAGTTCTAGAAAAACTGAAGCCTGCCCATTTATATTTTTCTCCCCTTACTATATTTGCTACCTATAAGAATTTATTCTTAGTTCTACATTTCTTATCTTAATTCAAAACCTGCCTCTGATTCTTCTGATCTTGGGTCCTAGGGTTTTTGGAAGATCATATGCATCAATTTATGTGAAACTTTTCAAAACAGATTGTACATATGTTTGTAATAAGAACAGTTATTCTTTTAGATATTTAACTTTATTATTAAATATGTTTTTAATGGGTTCTAAGTATCTTGGTGGTAGGAAATATACTTGTGTTATTTGTGCTTAGAAACATATTGAGACGTGGTTTCTTGCTTTGTGAATGGTGTTGGGTCTCTTGTGGTTGGACTGAAAATGTTAGCAAAGCTTAAGTTGCTCAGAAGCAGGTTTTGCTTGATGCTTTAGTTAATTGTTTAGTTAATTTTCATGCCAGATGACTGGTCAAGTCTGAAGAATGTAATTTGCCTAAGTAAGACAGAGGTCAATTATCAGCCATGTTCTAAGCTTAAGTCATTAATTAATAGGATTTAGCCACAAAAGCATTAATTTGTAAATCACATTAAGATGTGAAATCTTTTATGTCTAATCTTACCCATCTTGAAATACTTAGACTGGGTTCAATTTTAATTTTATCATTTACTTATGAGAAATAAGAAAACATTCTGTTATTTTTATTTAATTATAAGGTTCAAGAAAATCTTTGTTTTGTCCACACAAACCCATTTTAAAACTGACAAACTCATCCATTATACTCGCAGCTCAATTGCTGATACCAAACTGCCTCAAAGGGGTCTCTCTTCAGACCCTCTCTGCAATTTCATAAGTTGATCTACCACAAATCATAAATAACTCAACAAGATTTGCATGAATCTTTATTTTTCTTTTAGGCATTTTTTGATAGAACAATCTTGGGTCAGATGTTAAATATTTACATAAAAAAGTTAAAGTAAAATGCAGTTCACAAAGTAGTTCAATGTCCCTGTGGGAAGTCAAATTTAGCGACAAATCCTCCAGTGTTATCGTCTGCTATTTGTTAGAGTACCATGCAGACTTTGAAGGGGTTGACATCTTTTTAGTAAAGGAAGTTTCAATTCGGAGAGCACGAACTTGAATTCAAACCAATTAAAGGAAATGATATTTGCTTGGAATGAATACAAAGTATTCTGAGAAAATAGACAAACAAAACCAGGACTTTATCTCATCCCATACAACTACTGGGGCTTTTCATTGTAGCGATTTGAGTCAACAACAGTTCTGTCGATAGCCCTCACAGAACTTGGGAGTCCTTGTAGTGTTTCATTGAATTTACGCATGACAAAGTAACAAAATGTTCTTCACATATACCCCTAGTTAAAGATTTGGCTATGGCAGATTTTCATAAACAAATTATCCCATGGTTGGCACAATATTTTGAAAAGAATAATTTGGCATGTTACATTTTGTTCTCCACAAAACCATCTTCCTTGGAAATCACATTGTTTGTGTAGGGATAAAAGGAGACAAAGTTTCCATAGAAAGGAGAGGACTCCAGCAATGATCAATGACCAGGGAAAGATATACGGTCATTACAGATGTCAAAGAACTTGCTGGAATCACAGGCTCCAAGTGCTATTCCACTGAGTACTTAACCTTTCTCTCTCACAGATGATGCTTAGGATAGCTTCTCAAACACTTCACTTTTAGGGCAGGGTAGAGAGAAGCATCACCTGTCAATACATTTCTGTTAGCCTGGTATCTTAGGCAGGTAGATTTCACTTTATAATGTTCCAGATGTTCACCTCTGTGCAAGGACATATGTGTTAGCTGATATTCTTGACCTTTGCTCTGTGACAATTGTTTGGAAAGAGGTCTATATTCTCCCCAGGATGTCTTTAAAGCTTTGTCTAGCATCGCCTCTTTCTTTAATGGAAGCTGTTTGCCCTCCGCCCCCCATTACCAAAGAGGTATCTAAGTGACTATCTGAAGAACTCTAGTAGGCCCCAGTATGGTAGACATGATTTGGACAGGTCTTGCCCTTCCCCCACTCCCTCTTCTTTGATAAAAACTGTTAGATCACATTTCTAAAGCTAGCCACCATGGTCCAGTCCTTTATTTGGCTATTTCCTCCTCCTAAGACTAAATACAAAGGTTTAGCTATCAAAGTATTAAAGTCCAGCAATCGAACAAAGGTTTAGCAATCAAAAAGCCCCTTTGGCTTATCTAACTAACATCCCCAATTAAAACCTATGACTGCATCTAGGCAATCTGACACAGACAGAAAAAAGGGAACATTTTTCCTCTTTAAAAAACAAACAAACAAACAAAAAACCATACCTGCAAGGTCATGTGCTTCTGGTTTCTGCCTTAGTCAGAAATCCAGCCAATATACTTTTCTTCCCTGCTTTATAAAGGACCTCTCTACAAAATAGATGTTTGGGTTGCTTTATGCCTAGTCTGGGGTCCAGAAGAGAGCACCCCTCTGTGTGTGGATCCCTTCAGTAGCCCTGTCTCCCATGAAGGAGGAGTTTTCAACTCTGGCCTCCCGGAGTAGAAACTATTCCTAGTCTGACTGAGCCTCAAAGATTGCCTCCTGTGCCTTCCCAGCAGTTTTTTGCCATCATGGCTAAACACACATGATCAGTGCTCAGTAGGAGCATGGAGGACCTCTCCGGGTCTTTATACTTTCCTTTCCTCTCTACTACTTAGACCTGGGGCCTCTGTTCTTGTTTCTCCTGTCCCTCAGTTAACCTCTTCCACCCAGTAAGAGCACAGAATGCCAGCTCCACTCTCTTTCTCAGCCCAAAGGCTGAGAAACCGTTCCAAGATTGGGCTGGTAGTGCTTCAGGGCTGTTTATTTCCTCCCCCCCCTTTAGTTCTCTCGGTCATAGGCTGTATTACTCACCATTTGAAAACTCATTTTACATACGGATCCCCTTATTTTAGTTATTTAAGAAGATGCAAGGGTCAATCTTTATCATCATTTGGCTAGAATGGAAACTTATCTTTTGTATACAGTGAAAATAGCTTTTTAAAAAAAAATGTCTGGACGTTTTTATAATCACTCAGCTCTGCTCATTAGAATTACAGCCACCAATTTTTTGTTAATAGTTATTGTATTGTTTACTTTTCTTGTGACTCTACCAACTACTTGACAAAAAGCGACTCAAGGGAAAAAGGGTTTTAAGTTGGATCAAAGTTTGATGGGCTAATCCATCATGGACAGAAAGGCAGGAAGGCAGGAACTTGAGGAAGCTGTTTTTATTACACGTACAGTGGAGAAACAGAAGAAAATGGCTGCTGATGTCCTGTTTCCTTGTCTATGGTCCACTACCCCAGCAACAGTTTAAACCTTTTTTAAAAAAGTCCTCATAGATCTTTCCATATGTACATCTCCTGGATGATTCATTAAGCCAGCATTAATTAAAGGCTTACTGTATACTTGATATCATTCTTCAGATTCAGTGATACTGAGACAAAAAGTTGTCTCTTAGCATGTTCCCAGACGAAGAATTGTTCCTCAAAAATATTCCCAGGACTTAGATATTGTTCAATGGGCACAGTGTTTGCTATACCAAGTTGAAGACCTGAGTTTGGGTTTCCAGTACCCAGACAAGAAACTGGTAAGGTGGTATATGTTTGTAGCACTATCCCTGGAGCTGGGGAAGGACAGAGAGATGAATCCTGGGGACTTGCCGGCCAGCCAGTCTAACTGAAACAGTGAATCCCAGGTTCAGTGAGAGATTGTCTCAAAAAGTAAGGTAGAGAGTTTTACAGTGATAGAGGATGGTACCTGATGCTGATCTCTGGCCTCCACACAGGCATGGGACAGCACACAGAAGCACATGCATGAGCAAACCTGCATGCACACTACCTTCCTACACAATCATGCAAAAATAAAAACAATTACATTTAAGTTGTTTTGACATACTTAGAGATGTTGTGTTGGATAGTTTTATGCCAACTTGACATAAGCTAAAATTATCTGAGAAGAGGGTACTTCAATTAAGGAAAAGCCTCTGTAAATTCAGGCTGTAGGCAAGTCTGTAGGGTGTTTTCTTAGTGACTTAGAGAGGAGGTCCCAGTCCTTGTGGGTTATACTAACCCTGGGATGGTTAAGCAAGCAGGCTGAGTAAGCCATGAAGAGAAATCCAGTAAGCAGCATCCCTCCATGGCCTCTGCATCAGCTCCTGCTTCCAGGTTCCTACCTGTGTGAGAAGCCTTCACTGCTTTTGATGATGAATTGCTAATATGGAACTGTGAGTGAAATAAATCCTTTCCTCCACAATTTGCTTTAGTTCATGATATTTCATCACAGTAATAGCAACGCCAAGATAGACACCCCTTTATCATTATTAATTAATTATTAATTAATTAAAAGGACTTTGTGTTTGAATTAATTTCATGCATTTCCAGAATTATTTTATTTTTTTCAGACATTCATTCTGCCTGTGCAAACAAAGTTTTTAATTTCTCTTAAAGTTTTATTATAAAATTCCTCATATTGGCTGAAAACACAGCACTAGGAAATACCATGTTTAAAAGATTACATCAAAAATGACAAAAATGACAGAAAAGAGAAAAGGACTTAGCAATAAAACATGTAAACAAAACCTTACAGCTTGCTTGAAACACGTGTAGTTTTCCTGGGATATGGGAGCGATTGGGCTGAGAGCTGTGTGGGAGACACAGGAGGATTTGCATGAGTCACATAGATACGCTTACGGTCACCTGAGCATCCTCTCAGCACTCGCTAGTTTTCAGCTATTTTACTTCAAAGATACGTCTTAAATACACTGTTTTTCAATAGAATACACGTGATATGAAGGGGGAATTGGAAGTCTGGGGGTATTTAATTGGGAAGTAGGTAGAAGGTAAACACAGGAGAGGGTAATATAGGAAGGATGTTTGGAAAAGTCATAAGTGATCATCTTGGTTTTAATTTACCTAAAATCAGATATAACAAATATAAATCTATAGATTCATCCATCCATACCTCTATACATGCATACATGCATACATAGTTTTAATAAAGCTTTGCTAGGGAAATGTATGCTACTTAAAAAGAATTTCCTTATCTAACTGTTAAGTCATTGATTAACCTATTAAATTAACTTGTAGGTAGTTTTTTTCATTAACTTCAACATAATACTGCCATTCTTGTAAACCATGCAACAATATTACATTCTTCCATATTCTCAAGATCCTTTATATAATCCTTTGATAATTCATTTGTAAGTGTTGGTAATTTGAGCAAGATCATATGTCTCAAGAGGCATGGACTACTAAAAGAAAACCTAACACACTCTGGAGTGTTGGTCTAGGGAGCTCGTGAGACTTCCCAAACAATAGAGGCCATTGTCATTGCCCTTGGTTGCAGCCCAGATATTGAAGGTAAAGTCCCTATTGCTGAAGACATCATGGACTCAGACAGAGGACTCACAGGATTCAAGCTGGATATGACATGAAAGCCTCCTCCTGAGACACAGCTTCTGGCACCAGAAGACGCTATGCCATCTGCCAAGGTGTGTGGGTAGGGTCATTCAACACTCCCACCCAGCTGTGACACAACAAAGACAAGCTTGGAAAGATGTCCCTGAGGATGCAATAGTGGCACTCATATTTTGGTGGTAACTAACATCTCTATATCTCTATAATTGCAGACATATTCTCTGATCCTGTAAATGCTACTTAGATAGAATTTCCTTATCTAATTGTTAAATCATTGATTAACCTATTAGATTAACTTGTAGGTAGCTTTTTTTTTTATTAACTTTAACATAATTCTGCCACTTTTGTAAACCATACAACAATACTACATTCTTCCATATTCTCATGAGACTTTATATAAACCTTTGAAAATGCATGTATAAGTGTTGGTAATTTGAGCAAATCATATTCTTCAAAGGTTTGTAGATTAAAAACACTTGGTCTATTAGAAGTAGTTCATTTATAAACATTCTAATATGAAACTAATGTAAAGGTTTATAATCCTCATTTTGTACTATCTTTTTTCTACATTAGTTTATATATGAACATTTCTTTAAGCACACAAATCTTGTGACTTATAGCTTTGACATTATTCATTAAGGTACTAATATTCACAAAAATTTATTGGAAAGAAATGGACTTTGGTGGCTATGAGAAATATTCAACAATGTATTCTAAAATATTTGTATAATTCAGAAGAAAAATGAGTAAAACAGGTCATCTGACAGAAGATCACACAAATGTAGGCTTTTAATGTATCATTATTTGTTAGAGCTTCTGATAATGGTAAGGCAATTTTAGTAATATTTAATATGATAAATTGTTCCTTAGGTCAAATGCCCACAGGACCAACTGTACGCATTTACTAGTAGTTTGGTGTTTTAGTTTCTAGCACAGTGCCTATTAAATACAATACCAATGAAGAATACACATAACCAGATCAATGAAGATGGCTATGTTATTTTATACTTTGTGCCTTTCCTACAATTCCTGTAATAATTATACATGTGCTTTTTAACTTATACAAACTACTTTTGAACAATTTTCAAAGTAATACCAATGTCTAAAATTCCAAATGTATCTTAAAGGTTCTCAGAACATGCTCATACATACATACATACATACATACATATATCCTACTATATCCTATAGATATTGGATACTTGGAGGATGTTTGTATGATGGGAAGTATTCTTCAAAAGTTCTAATTAATTTTATCATGAAAAGGTCAGAATAAAAAAAAAAGCTATGGTTTTCAAGTAGATAAAAGTTACTCTCATATATATGCTCCTATCTTTTTATAAGATAATTAAATGAAGACATTTTGCAGTTTTATGACTTTACTGTTAATTGAGCTTTAAAAAATTATATTTGTATTTGACTTACAGAGTTTCCATGCGAGGTTTTCATAATAATTCATTTGGGTTGATTTCCCCCCCCCAGCCCCGCCTTCTCCCAGTCCCCCGCTCTCCCACAGTGCACTCTCACACAGTACTCTCCCTTCCATGTTCTATTGTTATTCCCATCCCTTCCTGTAAAGTCACCACCACCACCACCACCACCACGTAGGGCCCTTTCTAGGCTCCTGAACTATATCTATGTTACTCCTATCTGGATACACATTTGTAAACGCTGAAGGCTAGGGTCCATATGTGAAAGAAAACGTATAGGACAGTCATCATTCTGAGCCTGTGTTACTTCACTTTACATAATGTTTTCCAGGTCCATCCACTTTTCCCCTGCAAATCTCACTTCTCCTTACAGCTGAATAAATCCCACTGTTCATGTGGACTACATCTTCATTATCCATTCATCTGTTGATGGGCATCTAGATGGATTCCATTGTTTTTGCTGTGGAAAAAGATCAATAACAAATACGGATGGACAACTGTCTCTGTAGCCGACTTTGGATTCCTTTTTGTATATGCTTAGGTATAGCTTGGTCATTACTAGAATCCTAATTATAATTACTAAATTTACTAAATTTAGTTTTTCAAGAAACCTCCACACTAATATCTGTATTAGCTGTACTATACTTTTGTGAACATATGAACTCATTCCTGCTGTGACTGCATGCACAAAATATATTATAAGTTCAGGTCAGCAAAATACTAGCATAGATCATAGAGGACTTCAAGAAGTCCTGTTCCCAGCTGTGAAGCCATTGGTAATTGATGACTGCTGGCCCATGAAGAGTCAGTTTTCTTTAAGGATAAAACTCCTGAGAGGCTACACTGGCTCTAATACATAATTCTACGCCCACCCATATACAGGCAGAACTAAATGGATTCCATGGGCTTAAAAAAAATTGAATGCATGGAGTTTGAAGGAGATAATGCTGGAAAAGGAAGGGAGAAATTAGAGACAGGGAAATGGAGGTAGATTTGATCAAAATGCATGAATAAAATGCTCAAATAATAAAATACTAAAAGGTTATATAACTCTGTCCTAAATTCTGAAAAGCATAGATTAAAACAACGAAAAACAAAACAAAACAAAACAAAACCAGAGTCTCACTATATAGCCTACAACTCTCTTTGTAGATAAGGCTGGCCTCTAACACAATGATCTCTGCCTCTGCCTCTGCCTCTGCCTCTGCCTCTGCCTCTGCCTCTGCCTCTGCCTCCGCCTCTGCTTCTGCCTCTGCCTCTGCCTCTGCCTCTGCCTCCCAAGTTCTAGGATTAAAGATATGTACCACTGTGCTCGGTAAATTGATGTGCTTATCTACAAATGGTATACTTAACTTTAAATGTAATTTTAAAATTAAGGTAGAGACATGAAAGTTTGGAGTACGTATGTTTTAGTGAGCTGGTTTTCGTTGGACACCCTCCAGCTATATCTGATTAGAGAGGGTTGTCATCCAAAAGAGGAAGTCATTAGTAGTTCACATGACGAAGTGCATTCTTCATGTTCAGTGTGTGGAAGAAATCTTGCCCGTAAATAAATCCACAAAGCTTGAATTTACGAAACTTGTATTAATTGATTGGGAAAATATTTTCTTTAATGTGGAACAACTATCCCAGCAAGGATTCATTGAAATACAAGATTGGAAAAAGCTTTCATAAAACAGAATCAAAACATATTAATGCTGTATTTGTTTAATATTTTAAATTATGTTAAGACGTTTCAACATATAGGACGATGGAAAGAAAATGCAAATATCCTAATTTTTACATCAAGTATAATTGGATAAGAATCATCTACAGATCATAAAAGGATTTGGGGATGTAGGGAAGAGAGACTGGAGGCTGTACATGTTCTAGGAATACAGTGAGCCAAGGAGCCACACAGTAATGAGCTCCCAAGGGTCTAAGTTACTTTTCTATTACTAAGAAACACCATGACTTAGGAAGCATTTAATTTGTGAGCTCACAATTCCAGAGGGTAGTAAAGCCTGTGACCATCATGGTGGGGAGCTTGGTATCAGACAAGGAGGTGGTCATGGTCTGGAGCAGTAGCTGAGGGTTTATATCCCATGCACAAGCAGCAGGAAGAGAGAAAAAGACAGACAGATGGGTAGACAGACAGACAGACAGACTGGGACTTGGGATTTGAAACATCAAAGCTTAACCCTAATGACACACCTTCTCCAACAAGATCACATCCTTCCCCAGATGGTTCTACTAACTAAAGACCAAGCACTCAAATATACAAGCCTATGGGGGTTACTCCCTTTCAAACCACCACAGCAAAGCTCTCTTTGTGTCTTATACATCCAGACCTGGAGGTGAACAATACAGTTCCCAAAAGCAGGATTCCTCCTAAAATAGTTTGCAGTGATATGCTGTAGAAATGGAGAATAGACTGGTGGCTTCAAATGGCTACTTAGAATGTGGAGAAAGTGTGACTATAACCATATGGCTAATTGTCCTGTCAATTTGATTATACTAAAGAGTGTTCAGCAAATAAACTGTCATTCCTTAGTTTCTCTATGAGGATATTTGTAGAAATATCAGCATTTGAATTAGTAGTTAAAAAAAGAAAAATTGCTGTTGCTCATTTGTATGGTCACCATTTAGTTCTGACATAGCTCCAAATAGCAAGAAATATAGAGGAAGGTGCTCTCGTTCTCTCTCTCTCTCTCTCTCTCTCTCTCTCTCTCTCTCTCTCTCTCTCTCTCTCTCTTTCTCTCTCTCCTTCAGTTGAAGCATTCATCTTCTCTTGCTATGCATTATCACAAAATGAGGTTCGCTGGCCTCAGACTCCAGAACCTACACCATTGGTTCATTGACTTTCATGTTTTAGCCTCAGGCTGAATTGCTGCTCTCCTGGTTTTCCAACTTGAAGAAAGCACATTGCAGAACATCTAGGTCCTCATGTTCTTATACACAGTCACATATATGACTATGCATTGATATTAGAATTTATAAATGTAATTAAAAATTGGTGGTACAAAGTTGTTTTTTTTCATGAATGGGATCAGATATTAAAGTTTCTAGCAGAAACAAAAAAAGGCATTTTATTTTATTTTATCATGATTCTTTTACTTATGAACTGTTTGAACCTCTAAAACCTCATGTCTGCCTGTTTACTTGAAGTGTATGAGAGAAAAAAGATAGGGAGGTCTTAAAAACTAGATAGACTATATTACTTTTGTGTGACAAAACTTCCTGGTGAGACGCAACACATAGTCTACTCATAGGGACCCCACGACACACCAGAATAAAGATAACACCAATATCTGACCTAGTAAACGAATGTTTTTTGTTGGAGTTACAGGAATATGGTGACTGGTTACTTACAAGAGCAGAAATAACTCAAGGACAGGTGCACCAACAAATTTCAACCCAGCACAAGCAACAGCTCACAAAGTTGGGGACCTGCAGCATACTGCATAACCTACAGGCAGCTAAAGAGATTAGAGAGTGTCCCTTCTAAATAGCTCAGCTAATTGAAACCTCTTCAGGGCAGCTCCTCTGGTTTCTGCATCTTCTTGAAACCTTATCTGATCCCAGAGTCTTCTTTGTAGTCTAGCTTGTTTACTTTGGGCAAAAGAGGTCAATGAATCTGGTTAGTTTCAGGGACTTCCTGAAGCCATTTTGAATTGTTTACCATCCTGCTGAAGGAGCTTCCCTGAAGCATGGAGTGTTTCAATATCTGAGAAAACTATTTATACAACAAATATCAACATCTTTCATTCAAACTTCCTTAAGGCTAGTGAAGTACTGTTCAGTCAAAAAAATATCATTTTTATGATTCTTTTGCTTATGAACTGTTTGAACCTCTAACACCCCATGTCTGTCTGTTTATTTGAAGTGCATGAGAGAGAAACAGGGAGTCTTAAATACTAGATAGACCATATTACTGTTACAAAACTTTTCCTGGAGAGACATAACACATGTGTCTACTCATCCCAGATAGAAAGCCCACAACACACCAAAATACAGATAGCACCAAAGTGAAGTCCAACACCATTCAGCAAATGGTTTAAGGATAGTTTAAATTCTAAGTCTCAGTTATTCATTCCCCACTATCATAAGCACCTTCTTCTTGACATTGTCTATAAAGCAAGCACAATAGCCTATTTAAACAAGGATGATTTGACATCTGTGTATATATACATGTTTAGAGTGCATTTAAAGTTTCTAAGCACTTTAGCCCCTAGTAGGCTGAATTCAATAAAATGGGAATTTGAAAAGAATTGAAAAAATGTCCACTGTATCTGAAGCTAAGAGAGTTAGTAGATTGGAAACGGCAGGGATTCCTGACTGATCATTCTCTTCTGGTCTCCCTGCTTTGTTCATTCAACAAGCTAGGGTTTATTTGAGGTGATAAGCTGTAAACATGCACCAGTCTAGACACATGACAGTCTTAAGAGAGTCATGGAGGCCTCTGCTCATCTTGTGATTCCACTAAAAAGGTCTTTAAAAGCCACTTTATAGAACTTCCCCTATGTTGAAGTGGAATTTGAGGATAACAATAACAACAAAAATTCTGTAGGATAAATGCTCAAAGTGGTAAAATTAAATTCTGCTGTGAAAAATAACATATTTTGTTTTAATTAGAAGTGACTATTTGAGAAAGAGGGAGAGAGAGAGAGAGAGAGAGAGAGAGACACCTTTGGGCTCTAAACTAGCCTTGCAGGGTAGTTTGGGAAACAAACCCTGAAAATCATATACAGGAGCTTTTTATTTCTATAAATTAATTGGAGAATATCAATGCAGTGTTTGAAATGCTACCAATAATGATCCAGTGTCCCTAGGCTAGGGTAAGCCATGCACACCATCCCTGGGGACCTCAGGATCCCTAGTGTACTGTTACCATGAAAACACATAGTCAATAAAGGCTGGTCCCATAAGTAGTACTTTATAAAGAATGACCCAGCATTACCAGTCAAGCAGATGTTAAGCAACAGCCTACCCCCTTTACGCCTCCAAGTTCCCTTAAGAACATCCCCGCCCAAATCCCTACAGATGTTATTGTTCAGGGAATGACTCTGCAAATTTGTGAACTCTGGAGTTCTTCTTTGTCTTTTCTTCCTTCTCCCTAGAAGCCCAAGGTGCTGATGAAAAAGGAAAGTGTCCCGATAGTAAGAGCAACACAAGAAGCAAGTCATGAGTCAGTCAGTTTTTGAGGAGTAACTGTGACTCATACATTGTCCTTCATTACGGTAATAGTGTCAGTATGACACATCAACTTTTGGTACCATGAACAAGATTTTAGAATTTTTAGTAATTGATGATTTATGATTCAGAAAATCACATGTATCTTGGCTTTGCATCAGCATAAACAAAACCAGGGTCTTAGTCAAGACTTTATGACTCAGTAATAAACAAAGAAATCAAGAAATTGCATATATATATATATATATATATATATATATATATATATATATATATATATATATATATGTCTGTCTGTGGTGTGTGTGTGTGTACTTAGAGAAAAAATTTATTTGTAATCTCATTTGAGTGTACTACCTTTCAATAATTCTTTAAACTCTTTAAATTCCATCTGAGACTTTGAGAGATTTACAGCCATATTTCAAAATGTTTTTCAAAAAGTCTTCTTGGGACTGTTTACAAAAAGATTCCTTGGAAATGGCATAAGAACCATAAGTGTACTATTGATTGAAGAAATTTTAAATACATCTCAAAAGGCCTTTAAATGAAAAAAAGGGAAAAAACAGAAACTACATATAAAATTAATAAACCAACACACACATACACACACACATATTTATTTAAATATAACAATATGTAAACATTTTCTCTATTATCATAGAAAATTCCACACAATGGTGAGAGCAGTTATCAATTTTTGTAGAGCTACAGGTGTGCAGTAGAAATTCTCGTTTCTTTGGAATTCAGTTGTGTCATGTCATGTTTTTCTAGATGCTCTCTTGTGAGAGGTCACGTGATGTTTTTCTGGAAGTTGTCCTGTGAGAGAAGGCTTTGTTGAAACAGATGCTTGAGAGGATGTGTGGTGTTTGGGAAGAGTATAAGTAGAGCCCCACAGACAGTGAAAGGGCGCCCTTGGATTGCTATGCCTTGTAAGGCTTTGCTGGTCTTTGCTGATCTTTGCTTCCTAGAGAAAAATGTTCCAAAGAAGTTGTCAAGTATTCCAGCTAATTCTCTTCCCTTCCACTGACTCCTGCCAATTTGGCAGAGTCTTGTGGTTTCTGCTGGATCAAGCCTCTGCTACTAATTCATGTTTGGTGTCTGCTTTTGGATTGGAATGGTGATATGCTGACAATGAAAACTGAAATCACCCCAAAGAATTACTTCTATGCAGGTCAAACCCCCTTTCCCCATAGACCTTCCTTTTCCCATACCTCTGATTGGTGATCTGGAAGGGATGTTGAATCATTCCAGAACCCTAAATAAAGTAGGTTTAGAGAAAAAGCTAAGCCTACATTGTTTTTACCCCCTCAAATGTGATATGTGTGTTCATGAATTTGCATTATTGATACTATGGTGACAAAGGGTGAGCAGTGGACCAAAACTGTAGTGCAGAACTTCAGGCACCCAGCAGGTAACAAAGGAAATGAAATACTTCATAAATTCATAACGGAATAAAACTCATCCAACAGCCAAACAAGAAATGGCAAACAGTCACATGTCACTGAGTTCAAAATATATCGGGAGAGTCAAGACCACGCATGGCCTAAGGTGGACTGCTGTGCTCCTTGCCTTCCATGTCTCCCAGCAGCGGTCATTGGAAAGAACAGTTGGCACCAACATTTTCAGTGTTCTCATTAAGGTCTCTTCCCACCGTCTCCAGGTCAGAAGGCAGCAAGCAAGTTGAAGTTGTATGGAGGACTAGCTTATCCTGGAACAAACAAGGAATTCTGCAGGGACAAAGCTGCCTGAAGAGACCCAATAGAATGGCGTTAAAGGGCCTGGAGACGTTTGAGATTGTCCAGAGCTTCCTGATGGGTTTTGGGAAAATTGAAAACCTTAGTAGATTCATTTCTAGTGATAATCTCCTTTTCCCTCTTTTTCCAATGAGGTGGAATGACAGAGAACATTAAAGTCTGACAAGACACAGCAGAGCTAGTGATCGCCTGTGAAGGATGCACACCCCACCCCTACCCAGCTTCCACTCTGCTCACACTGCCTTAGCTACTGTCTTCACAGTAGGAAAAAAAAACAAAAACAAATTAACAACAGCAAAAACAAAAGCAAAACAAACAAACATGCAGGTGTTCCACTTAGGGCTGAACTCTCTACAGCGACCTTTCCTGCACCTTGTCCAGTTGTATGTCTTTGTATTAATCGCCTTCCACTACAAATCACCATCCACTAAAAAAACAACCCCCCTTGATGAGGGGTGAGAGATAAACCTCAGTCTACAGATCCAAGGATGTTACTCCCTCCCCCTCCCTTTCCCCCTCCCCTTCCTCCTCCCCTCTTCCTGTCCCTCTTCCTCCCTCCCTCTCTGTTCTCTCCACCTCTCTGTCTGTCTTTGTCTCTGTCTCTCTAATACAGTGGGTTCTTCCCATATATTCTTGAACGTAAGACCTATCTCTGGAGTATGGTCAATCCATCAGTGTGGGAAGCGCGTGTCTTTGTCAGCCTGCTCTGATGTGTGCCCTATAACGAACAACGTGTGCACGGCGCATGCGCAACCCGTAAAAGGGCGCCAAAGTGTATGCCAAGTGCAGGCT
Organism: Uromys caudimaculatus; assembly: GCA_028551405.1. NCBI lineage: Eukaryota > Metazoa > Chordata > Mammalia > Rodentia > Muridae > Uromys > Uromys caudimaculatus. The sequence goes on along the minus strand of CM052708.1, from coordinate 18,766,630 downwards.
CCTCCTCTTTAATCAGGTCACGAGCTGAAACCACCAATCAGGCTGTGCCACACTGCTTGATGGGTTATAAAAGGGAGCTGTTTTCTGGGGTGGGGGTTCTTCCTCCATCAATGGCTGAATAAAGCTGAACTGCAGACGAAGCCTATGTGTCGTGTGTCTTCTTGCTGGCGAGAGGTGCGCAGGACAACTGGTGCTGAAACCCGGGACGCCGGGAGATCTTGACAGCGAGGGGAACCCCCCGCCCAACGGATGGGGAGGCTTCGCAAATCTGCAGTGGTAGGTGAGCTCTCTCAGGTATGCTGGATTTTGAATTTCTGACGGGGTCATTTGCGGGTGATGCACTGCTGGGACTTCTCTTGGCAATTGTGATTGCTGCCTGTGTCCTTCTGGTCTCATATTGTGTCGGCCAGGAGGCACTAGAAGACATCCAGGATAGCTTATCTGAGTCGGAGCGGGACCATAGGTTAGGAGCTCGACCAAAACGGAGAGATGCATCTAAG
>CM052708.1:18662335-18765630 GCA_028551405.1 Uromys caudimaculatus | reverse complement strand
CCACTAAGACCAACCTAAGACAGAGTGTTCTGTGGGGTGACAGAATTCCTCCAAGACGGGTAAGGCTTAGCTGGTTTGGGCTGACCTAAGACAGGGGGTGCGACCAGACACTGAGAGCCCTCATGCCCGTGCCTAACTTGTACCCCCCTATTTTTCTTAACTAAAAGAAAAGGGGGAGATGTGGGAAGCGCGTGTCTTCGTCAGCCTGCTCTGGTGTGTGCCCTATAACGAACAACGTGTGCACGGCGCATGCGCAACCCGTAAAAGGGCGCCAAAGTGTATGCCAAGTGCAGGCTCCTCCTCTTTAATCAGGTCACGAGCTGAAACTACCAATCAGGCTGTGCCACACCGCTTGATGGGTTATAAAAGGGAGCTGTTTTCTGGGGTGGGGGTTCTTCTTCCATCAACGGCTGAATAAAGCTGAACTGCAGACGAAGCCTATGTGTCGTGTGTCTTCTTGCTGGCGAGAGGTGCGCAGGACACATCAGGGAATACACCTCTAAAGAAAACTGACTCTTCCCTCGCAAGTTGAACTTTACAGCGACCTTTCTCCTCCATGCTTGGGTTTTGTCTGGTTTCATCTTGTCCATGTTCATGCTGTCTCAACTCCTGTGAATTCACATGGGCAACTCTCCTGTTGTGCCCAGAAATGCTGTTTCCTTGACCTTTATCCACCACCTCTGGCTCTTAGAAGCTTTCTGTCCCACTTCCACAGTGATCTGTGAGCCTTGGGAAGAGGTGGTATGATACAGGTACTCCCCATTTAAGGCTGAGCGTTCCAGAGTCCCCTACGTTCTGCTCTTTGTCCAGTTGCTGGCCTCCATGTTAACTGCCATCTACTGCAAAAGAAAGCTTTTCTGATGAGGGTGGAGAGATATACTTATCTATAGATTTAGCAATAAGTCATTAAGAGTCCATTTAATACCATGTGCATTTAGCAGAACATCAGTAGTTGGGTCTCCTCTGTGGCCTATGACTAGTCTAGCCACAGATATTTGGTCTTAACGCCCATGCCAGATGTGTGTTTCAGCTTATGGAGTGAGTCTTAAATCACTAGCACACCTTGCCAGGGCAAGTACTAATTGTAGCTTGTAGGGTAAGCTGGTAAGAACGGTTAACTTTTCCCTCTAGTAGACTACATAGCCTCTACCAGCACTATGAAATCTTGACAGCAGAGATGAAGATTTGAGGTCACCCACTTGATAGCTCTGGGATTTATGACTCAAGTATGTGGTGGTTTTGGCAATACCTCAATTCCGGAGGAAAAACCAAGAACATTGTAAGTAATTTGTAATTTTGGGTGGTCTGTGGAGCATCACTGGCCAAAAATTCCTTTTTACCTTTGACTAGCCCTGAGATTTTTATTTATTAACCTGAACTGTCTAGTGTGGTCCTTGTTGCCATTACTACTTTTTAAATCTAAGTGTATATGTGTATATTTTCAAGAAATTTTAAAGCAATAGGGTTCCTTTATGATCATTTCAAAATGTCCTTAGTGTTAGTTCTTCATCTCATATTCCCTTGCATACCCTGCCCTCCGATCCCCTTCCATTTTATCACCCAGTCCTATTGCCCTCTACTGAACTGCAACTCACGGATTCTTAAGACCTCATGAGTTTTGTCTGTATCAGGCTCATTCTCTGACTTCTTCTCAACTTAGGTTCCAAAAGCCGTACAGCATGTTGGATGGTAGCGCCTACCTAGAATCTCTCTGCCCAATCCACACTTCGCATTTCTCTGCATGTAAGAATTGTCTTTGTAATTAGTCTTGATCTCTTGCCTCTCTATAACATCTTAGATCTAATTCACCACTATCTGGGCTCAAACAACACTCCCTTATGGACACATCTGGACTCTTCCTGCATCTTTTTATCTCGGTTGATGATATCTAAGTCCAACACTATCACCCCTTGCTGGGAGTGCAATGCCCCAATCTCTGGCCCCACTGATGCCCATATCTCCTCTATAGTCTAGTCTCAATGAAACAGTTGAATAAACAACAAAAAAAGTACTAATTAACTTTATTTTATTGAGCTAAATGACTTCTTTTTTTGGTGCAGATAACATTTTATTTTTTTTGTTGGATATTTTCTTTATTTACATTTCAAATGTTATCCCCTCTCCAGGTCTTCCCTCTGGAAACCCCCTATCCCATACCCCCTCCCTCTGCCTCTATGAGGGTGCTCCCCCACTCACCTACCCACTCCCGCCTTCCCGTCCTGGCATTCCCCTACACTGAGGCACTGAACCTCCACAGGACCAAGAGCCGCTCCTTCCCCTGATGTCCAACAAGGCCCTCCTCTGCCACATATGCAGCCAGCACCATGGGTCCCTCCATGTCTATTTTTTGGTTGGTGGTCCAGTCCCCAGGAGCTCCGGGGTGTCTGGATGGTTGACACTATTGCTCTCCCCCACTGGGCTGCAAACCCCCTCAGCTCCTTCAGTCCCTTCTCTAATACCTTCCCTGGACCCCATGCTCAGTCAAATGGTTCACTGCCAGCATCCACCTCTGTGTTTTTCAGGCTTTGGCAGAACCTCTTAGGAAACAGCCATATCAGGTTGCAAGCACTTCCTGGCATCCTGGTTGCAACAGCTTCTGGGTTTGGTGACTGTATATGGAATGGATCGATCCCCAGGTGGGGCAGTCTCTGGATGGTCTTTCCTTCAGTCTCTGCTTCACACTTTGTCTCCATATTTCCTCCTATGGGTATTTTGTTCCCCCTTCTAAGAAGCATAGAAGCACCCACACTTTGGTCTTCCTTCTTCTTGAGCTTCATGTGGTCTGCGAATTGTATCATGGGTATTCTGAGCTTTTGGGCTAATATCTACTTATCAGTGAGTACATACCATGTGTGTTCTTTTATGACTGGGTTACCTCACTCAGAATGATATTTTCAAGTTCCATCCATTTGCCTGCGAATTTCATGAAGTCATTGTTTTTAATAGCTGAGTAGTATTCCATTGTGTAAATGTACCACATTTTCTGTATCCATTCATCTGTTGAGGGACATCTGGGTTGTTTCAGAAAGCCCACATACACATGGAAGGTGAACAATGCCCTACTCAATGATAACTTGGTCAAGGAAGAAATAAAGAAATTAAAGACTTTTTAGAATTTAATGAAAATGAAGGTACAGCATACCTAAACCTATGGGACACAATGAAAGGAGTGCTAAGAGGAAAACTCATAGCTTTGAGTGCCTCGAAAAAGAAACTGGAGAGAGCATACACTAGCAGCTTAACACACACCTGAAAGCTCTAGAGCAAAAAGAAGCAAATACACCCAAGAGGAGTAGAAGGCAGGAAATAATCAAACTCAGAGCTGAAATCATAGACAGGGGCTGTCTCCAAGATGAGGGGACCAGCATCTGCTCCCTGGCTGTAAGCCGGCTGAGCCCTGATGTCATCAGGAACATGCTGCTGCTTTGGTGGCTTGACAGAGACTAGGTGAAGGGTTTAGCCTCCTTTAGAGTTGCCAATATTTGTATCAAGCCCAGGTGACTGCTCTTCTGCCTGAGATCTTAGGCTAGCTGTCCGAGTTCATTGCATGTGGAGCATGGTGTCTGGGAGGGAAAGGATGGCCACTCCGCTCTGCATTTGAAAGACAGCATTTCTTCATGTGGTTCCTTATTAAAGAGAGAACCAAGTTCAGAGGAGGAAGATGAATCTTCAAATTTAAGCAGACAGTGCTTACTGGGGATAGCAGAAAGGGATGAGTACTACTTGTCAGGTCTTGGGCAGTAAAATATCTAGAAATGAGCCCAAGCTGGACTGTAGAAGGATTTCTAGTGGTTAGATAAGAGCCAGCCTCCCTCAGGAATCTATAAAATGACTCACCTTCCTTACCTCTGGCAAGAAGGGGCATCTCTCTACCTGTGGCTCCTGTTAGCATACCGCAGCCTGTGTTGGCATCCAGGGCCAGCAGGCCCTTTTCACAAGAACTCAAACATTCCAAACCATGCTGGCCATCCTCACCTCCCTGGCTTCCCCCTTCTCAGATACCAGTGTCTTCTTAATGTAACAGCAAGGCTTCTCTTCAGACCCCACTGTCTCTGGCTATCTTGTTATCTCTACTACTGAATCTCTTGGGCTCTCTCCCAGATAGCCCTGGCCATGTGGAGTCTGCTGGCCATATCTAGTCTACATCTCTTTTCTCTTTGCTCTGAACTTTTCCAGATGGCTCTGGATATTTTCTCTCTCTTGTTCACAATAAAACTCTTCCCTCTAAAAATGGATCCGTCATGTTGGCAATTCCTTTCGTGCACCCCCCATCCACGCTGTTCTCCTGGGGGTATTTCATGGACAGGGAGCAGTATGTCATCTTAGGAAACTCGATTTGTATTGCTGAGATAACTTCTGGAAGTCACTGACATCAGGGAACTCAAACAGAATACCAGAGGTGTAGCTATGTCACTGCCAGCACGGGTTCAAACGGTAAATTCATTTTTCATTTTTAAAGAAGTATTTATTTATCCTGTATCCATATTGACAACACTATTTACATCTAAAGAGAACAATTTAGATCTTCAAGAAATGTTGACCCAAGGTTGTCTTTTCAACCTCCATAGGCCTATCGTTAGATTTCATTCCTAGTATTTGAAACACTTTTTAAAAAAGAAAATAGAATTGTGAGATACTTCAATTAAAAGCTATACTTTGAAAAAAACACATTAGTAAAAATATTTGGTAATATTTCTATCAAGTTATATTTGAGAAAACAGATTTGGTAAACAATTTTTAACACAGTTTCTGAAAATTGTGAGCACTTGAACTTAGTTCCTTGTAATTCTAGTGATAAATATCTTTATTGTGTATTTGTGCAATAAATCAGATAATTCCATTGTCAAGTATGGACAAAATATGAATCAAATGTTACATTACATTCTAGATCAGGCATATTACCCATGACTAGACATGCAAAAATTAAATACAGAAAGTATTTGGACTAAAATGTCAAAGAGGTTAAATTACTGTTAGGTCATATTCGAATCAAAGAAAAATGTGTTTTTATCTGGATCGTTTGGGTTTTCACACAAAATAAGAAATAAAAGCTAAAGGAAGAAGAAGAAAAAAGAAAAGACAAAAAGACAAGGAAATCGCTCTTAGTTACAGACCCAAATTTATTAGCTTCTCAGCACTTCAACTCCTTCTTTTCTTGGAGTTATAACTTAGAAATTCAAGTAGCAGGAAAGAGTAGAATTTAAACATAATTCAGATCCTTTCTTCTACCAGGTAAAGAGAGAACAAAACCCAAGCCAAAGAGAACCCTCTCTTGAACCGGTGTTGGAAGAGTGAAGAAGTAGCGCTTAGCATCCAGGATAACGTGCTCAGAGAAGAAACTCTGGCTGCAGTCAGTGTAGCACCCACAGTGCCTGAGGCAACAGGCAGGAACGTTGGGGGGGGGGGGAGGGGGAGCACGAGAGAGGGAGGTTCAAGGTCCTACCTGGAATCCAGGTAGTTTTAGGTGAAGATAAAGGTGTCATTGTCTGTATTCTCATCCAGAAGTGTAGAGCACGTCAATGCAAAGTGCCTGGCTACAATCAACAATTTTTATTTTGTAAGATGAAAACAAAGCAGACGTCACTTCAGGGACATCTTAAACTAGAAACAATTAAATATATTCTTTCTGACTTTAATGGATATAATTGGATCTAATGTCCCAGTGTTCTCCAAGAAACTCACTGTTCCTCCTTAACAAAACTTGCGCCCGGGGGTGGGGGTTGGGGGGTGGGGGTGGGGGAGGCGGTTAGGGAAGTGATTAATTTAACGGTAACTTTTTCCATTCTGAGTCTGTTCTCAGCATTTGGTGGGGGGAGCTTTAGAGTTCTTACACCTCCCCCTGCTGGCAGTAAACAGGATGTGCAGCTTTTGTACGCACAGCTTTGGCTTGTTTATTCCGAGAACAACAGCTAAATATAACATCAGCTTGTTATTGTAAAAGCAAGATTCCTCTCGTCGTTTCCGATGTCTGAAAAAGTTCAACCCGTAAATTAAAAACACGAAGAGTCATAGAATCTTCTGGAGAAACTATTTCCCGAAGTCGGAGCAACAATGGATTTTTAGGCTAGAGCGTTTAACCGCACAGTACAGCTTCAAGAATCTCATTTCTGAGATCCAGCTCCTGAAAGGACTCAGGATTTGTGGGCTTTCATTTTGATTGCATCGCCTTGCCCCCACGCTTTGTAGAGATTTTATCTGTAACCCTGGGCAGAAGTGAGAGGGATACCTGTCATTTTAGCTGCTCCAACACTTTAAAGTCCCGCTGTCCTTGCAGTTGGGGATCTGCCATGTGTCAGGCACTGACCCATTCAAGAGAGCTGTGGTCCAGAGCTGCAGGTGGCACAGCAGATGCTCCTGGGATCACTGCCTGGCTTGTATGCAGAGATGAGATATTTGTACATTTCCATTTCTTGATCAATAAAATCTCTAAAGTCTGTCTTGCCTTCATAATTCAAAGTCTGAAGATATACCTTGTTATATTTCATTCTAGCCATTCCGTATTTTAACGGTCGCTTTAATCCTGTGGGTTTTTGTTTTTGTTTTTGTTTTTTTTTCTCATTGGAGTCTCTTTATATCAGAGGTGTATATTTCCGTTGTTCTCAATGGTGTCTCTTTGACTAATCCTGCTCAGGCATTCTTGAGCTAACTGGTTTTGCTGTAGAAGAGCCCAGTCGTCATTTCAGGATGTGAAAATTTTTAAGACTGGGAAAGTAACACATCCCCGTCAATCTTAACCAAGTCTTTCATGTTTGGACAGACAGGGGTGCGAAGATTTGAAAGTCGATGTTTAAAATGCTTTTCTTGTGTTGCTATTATTCTGTTGGACCACGCTGTCCATTCGAGCCACTTTCCTTTCTCTTGGCCTCTGTTTTTAGTCACTCCAAGAAAATACATTTAAAGTCAACTCAATTACCTTTAAAATGCATCGCTAATTATTAAACTCATAGCAGGTTGATTTGAGTTTCAGCTAGACAGAGGCTTTCATGACCAGGATTCTGTGGGTTTCCTCAGGGGTTTGTAATTGCCTTTCTTTTTAAACTGGTCACAGGCATATTTGTTACTTCCTGTTTTCTCCTGTTCTTTCTGTGCACTAGGTACGTCTTCATCTCCATGATGAGGTTGCAGTCCTTCTGGGCTCAGTGGTCTGGCTGTTCTCTTTTCTACTGTTGACTGTTCTCATGATATGCAGGGGTTGTTGCAGGGGAGAGTGCCTAGTAGGAACTGCCTTGCCTCGGGCTATCAGCTGGCTCTCCACACGTCTGCACAGCCCACGTACAGCTCAAGTTCTATTCATCTTCCTGCATATCACTGACGCAGTTTGCCCTTCCTTGTTGTGGAAGAAAGGACAACTACATTTAGCTTTCCTTCTTTTAACCAAGCAAGCTGCTGTCATGGCTCCAGAGGTTCCGACCTTGCAAGAAGAGGGTACAGAACCTACTTTACACATTCCAGGGTGTAGGGGATTTTCCATGATTAGGGAAGTAATAAAAAATTCCTTTCTTGGAGACAATGCTAATTGAACACAGTGCTGAAGGCAGGCTTACAGGTGAGGGTCAAGTTTTCCAGAAACGACTTCCCTGTTTCAGCTTCGTTTCTTTTCCCACCGTCACAATCCACTAGTCCTGAACTCTTTACACCTTGGTAATACAGTCTATGCTGACTTTATTCACTGTCATTTATAGCAGTGGTTCTCAAGCTGTGGGTCGCGACCTCTCTAGGGTTCAACAATCCATTCACAGGGGAAAACAGAGATATTTGCATTACGATTCATAACAGTAGCATAATTATAATTATGAGATAGCAATGAAAAGAATTTTGTGGTTGGGAGGTCACCACAACCACGAGGAGCTGTATTAGAAGGTCACAAGCCGGGCAGTGGTGGCGCACGCCTTTAATCCCAGCACTTGGGAGGCAGAGGCAGGTGGATTTCTGAGTTCGAGGCCAGCCTGGTCTACAGAGTGAGTTCCAGGACAGCCAGGGCTACACAGAGAAACCCTGTCTCGAAAAACAAAACAAAACAACAACAACAACAACAACAACAAAAAGAAAGAAAGAAAAAAAAAGAAGGTCACAATATCAGGAAGGTTGAGAACCGGTGTTTTAGATTCCTTTCTATCACCTCTGGATTTCCCTAAGGATCGTTATCAGTGTTTGTACGTTGATAATTCTCATCCCCTGACCCCTGCCATCACCTGTTTGGGAGCCTGGCTTTTGGCACTGTATACTTAACACATCTTCTTTCTGCTCCTACTCATGTATCACAGAAGACAGAGGCAAACAGAGATGTCAGTTGTGCTTTTTGTTTGTTTGCTTTTGGGTCTTGTTTTGCTCTTTAATTTCTTGGTTCATTACATAGGTTAGAGTCTCTAAGGTATTTTATAACTCCATAGCAATGCGATTGCGCAGGTAAACGGCAGCTGCTACTGGGTAGGAAAGGTGCAAAGACACGAATGCATGCTGGTGATGGGGTGTGGGTCGTCTCTGCACCTCTGTAAGGAAGTGACTGAGCGGACTTCAGTCTGAGCAGACGCCTTTTTGGCGTTTTACAACATCCGGTCTCAGTTCTTCCTCCCATCTGCGTCAGTGTGCGCTCAGTTTCCAACCTGCTTTTCTGCATTAGGTTTTAAGACTCCAGGTCTTCCGAAGATGTCTCCTCTCACACTTTTCCTCAGGATGCCTCCACAAAAGAACTGAGCTAGGCTTTCGGGCTGATCTGCACCATTACCATCCTAGTTATTATTACTGAAAGGACTGCGCTTCACGGATCCCCATTTCAAACCTCAAAAAACCCCTTTAGATTTTTAATCTGCAATTCCCAGTGTTTGCCAATTTAGGACCATCTGCAAATTAGTTAATGTGCAGTTTAGCCTTTCTTTGAAATCAGTAATTAAGATGTAAAGTAAGGCTGAGACCAAGACTAATTCCATGGGCTTCCCACTGGGACCTCTCCTGAGCTCTATAACTCTTTCATCCGCACCTCTGGCTTCTCAACTTCCAGCCAAATCTCCAGCTATTTCTCTCGATATGTAATTAAGCTGATGCATGAGGATCACCAGATTAACTTCTGTTTTGTAAAATGCTATCTGGGATACATATTTATTTGACTTGGTTTTGTATTTACATGTGTGGAAACCTTATAACTAACTCGAGAAGACTATTTCAGTTAGATAAACCCTGGCTTTTCCCATTAGCTAATCTCCTACACTGAAGAAAGACACAAGATAGCCTCTTAATATTAATTCTGTTATTTAACTGCAACCAACGTTCAGAATCTAGACTATAACTGCAACTAAGGGCTATTTTATCCTTTCTTTTCCCTTTAAATTTGTTCCAGAATTCTAGAATCTTTCTACTTATCTAAGATAAAATCTGCCTTTACCTACTTATCTAAGATAAAAATCTGCCTTTATTTTAATAAGTTTATTCAATTATTCCCTCATCAGACATAGAAAAACCCTTTGTTTTCAGGTCTTAGGCGTTTTCTATTAGCTGCCAATTATCTGTGTCTCAGACTGACATTCAAATAATTAAATATTCAGGTGCACTGATCTTGCCACCAAGGGTTTTATGAGTACTTGAGAAATTTGTTTAAGTTTAATTGGGAAATTAAGCCATGGGGCAACGTTACTACAGCGCTCCACTGCTGTGCTCTGAGGAACCGCACTAATCTAGGTCAGAAAAACACAATAGGACCCACAAACACCCAAAGAATATGAACCCACAAACACCCGAAGAACACAAACCCCTGCTCTGAACGACTGCCAAATTCGGGGGTATTTTAATCTTTCCTTTCTGGGACTCTTTCTGCCTCTTGTGTGCAGACCAGCCTCTGGTTTATAACCTAAATCTTCTTACTGATTTCTGGCCCCCACCTCTTCCCTCTGGCTCTTTTCTCCCTTCAGAAGTACTGAAGTATTTTATTACTGTGTGTCTGCAAAACATATCGCTCTTTTCTCTGCAGTATCAGATGACATTCCGAGCATTCTGAGTTAGACGCTGGTTTCTCCGTTGCTGGGAAATGCATCCCGACAGGCAGTAAACATTTTTATTCTGCTATAAATACACAGGAGTTTATGATGTATGAGGGACTCTACCATGATAGATTTCTTCCCAGCTAAGACAGTCACACGGGACGAAGGCGCCTGGCTCACTTTATATTTCCTTTAAGAACATATCCTTGTCTTTCAATTAATGTAACTTCTAATTGATAAAAAAAAAAGTATAGGAAAGACAGAGAAAGATAAATAGAAAGGATGGAACGAGGGTTGACTTGGGAGACTAGAGGGGAGTGTGTGTCTAAGTATATTCCAAATCAAACTGTCCTGACTCTTTTCTGTTGTATAACGTTACTGTGCTTTGACTTGATACCCCCTAACCCCCACACAAAGAGGCACTGAGTTCTCTGTAATTAAAACTGTACAACTGTATGTCTCCATTTTGACTTCTTACTAAGCATATCAATTAGCTGAAAATAGGAAATTGTTTTATGAGGCAATTTTACATGCTTAAAACTCTTGAAATCACAACCTTCTAAGATAGATGTAGACATATTAGGTTCATTTTTTAAAAGAAATTTTTCAACTAGAAAGTTGAGGAAAATTATCAGTTTGTTCATGTTGTCATGGCATGGACCCCTGTGAGCCAGGAAGACGCCTGTGCCCACCACATGTAGAAGCATCTATAAGCTTGATTTTTGTCTGCGGCACTATTCTTCTTTCTGAGTATGCATGACTATTTTGTTTTTCCTGCTATTTCACATGGATAGTGCCTTAGGGCCAAGGACCACTAAACCTCGAACAGAAGATGTAAAAAACAGAAGGTGTCATGCCTGAGTGTTGCTCCAAACATACGTAGACATGATGTCACTGTGCTTTAATGAAGTGCGCCTTCTCAAGTGCTGTCTGGATTATGCCAGGTCCATTTTTATCCTTTCGCTTCTTTGGTAAACATTTTCTAAATAGCTTATTTATCGGTTATTATAACAGAGAAAATTAGAGCCATGAGAATAGCAGCGTTCTTCAAAGCTAGACAGAATTGGTTTCCCACATATGTAACTAAGAACAAACAAGAAGTCCCTGTTCTCTGCCTCTGGCTTTTTCAAAGGTTTTGAGGAACAGAATTCATGATATCAGACTCAACTATCATCCTACATGAGTTGTATCAGGTCTGCTATTGAACTGGCATACATTTAAAGTTACATAGAAACTGACGAACAACCGTTCAGCCTATTACGTGTTCCATTCTAAGTATCTCTCAAAGGCTTATGCCTCTGTGTGATAGTGATACCGGAAGCTGGTGAAACGCTCGAGGAGGTAAGAAGGTAATTTGGTCCTCAAGAATGTGTCCTAAAAGGAGACTGGGGACACCTGTTCCCCTTCTCTCTTCTGCTCCGTAACATCATGTTCTACCCCAACACAGACCTAAAGTCCAAAGGCAGGCAGCTAGGGACTGAGACTTCCAAAATCACAAACCAAAACAAATCTCCTCCCTTTCACACTCTTTATCTCTGGCATTTTGTCACAGTAACTGAAAGGTGTCTAGCACACTACTCTTTGGTCAAATCTAATGTAATTAAAATTCAGAGAAGTAAAGACCTCAGCCACAGTGATACCACGTGCCAGTGGAAGGTGGTGACCAGATCTGGAGATGGTCAGAATGCTCTACCAGACCTGACACGGACCGGTGACTTTCTACAAGGAAGCCTGAAGTGAGAAAGGTAGAAGAAAGTAGCTACAGCTTTAGTAAATAGTCCCAAATGAATAAATAAGATTATTTTCTACTAATAAATGATCAAAAACAACAGGAAATATTGGCAATTTGTGAGGGCGTTTAACTTAAAACCCACGGATAAGTCACCATAGTAGAGTCACAAATGGCTTGCATTTGTATTTAAGTCAGCCACACAGGGTCAGCCATTTCAACGTACAAACACTTTAAAACACTAGGACTCTCTGTAAATGTGTTCACCATTATGAAAGTACTAAAGCCTAAGTCTTCCTTACTATCTTGTTTAGTGACCTACGGAGTAGGTGGAATATTACAGACACCATTAGATGGCAGTATCACACAAAACTGTGGTTCAACTTACAACAAGCTTGTGATCTAAATTGCCAAAAAGTTGGTCTGTCACATAGCTAGCAAAAGTGCAGCAAATGTGTTGGCAGCACAATTTTAAACACAAGAAGGAACTCAGATTAGAGATTTGATGCAAGTAAAGGCAGGGTTAGGGAAGAAGAGAATAGAAAGTCTCAGAAGGGCAATAAAGCTGTGACAACTCCTGACACTTGGAAGACAGGTATCGGGCACCAAAGGAAGCCCACAGAATGGAGGGAATATGGTGGCATTGCAGAGTTTGGTAAAATTCTTTCAAGACCATTATTTTACCAGAAAAATACTAAAGTGAAAGTAGTTTAATCGTTCCACGATGCTTTCTCTAAATTTAAGATTAAAAAGTAAAAATCTTTTCAGTCTATTGTCAGATAGAGATAATTTTGAGTTTTTAGAGGCAGGCTATTTACCTAAGTGCATTCTGCAGGGTAATGATTTTGAACATAAAAATACATCTTTACATAAAATATGAAGTATAATATCTCTATTTAATAACTCTAACTTTTAATAATTACCCAGTTCAGTTTTAGAAGCAAGTATTATGTATACAAAAATGCTAATTTAATAAATAGAATCATATTTGTAATAAATATCTGGATTTTACAGACTTCTTTGTGAACATATTAATAAAAACATTGAAAATACAATAAAAATTTACCTCAAAATTGTTTTTATATGGTCTAGTAGGTAGCATGCCAAGGCTTTATTTTATGTGTTATACAAAATGGTGGGCATGTCTATGCAGGAACATAGAAACTACCAAACTGAAAAACACTGCTCAGAGTCTTTAACTGAGTCAGAACACAATATAACGCTCCAACTTATATGACCAGCCTCTGACATGGTGACTGAAGCAGCTTGTGGGGACCAGATCCATGACAACTTGGGATATTATTCATGCCAGGGACATTTTGGATGCCAGCCATATTTCGTCATGAAATTTGCTTGTTTGGTATCAACATCTACAGAGTCTGTGTCTCCTTTCTCAAGTGAGTTCTCTTCAGTAGTGGACTGGTCTAGTTTGTTGAATATTCTAGCTTACATCCAAGGATGTCCTTATATTAGGACTTATCATTTGTTTATGTGATGGTTTTTGAGTTATATTTGGTGTGTGTATGTGTGTGTGTGTGTGTGTGTGTGTGTGTGTGTGTGCGCGCGCGTGCCTGTGAGAGTCAGAGGACAGTTTGCAGGAGTAGGTTCCTTCCTTCCCCTGCATGGGTCCTGGGGACTGAACTCGGGTTATAAGACTTGGTGGCAAGCGCCTTTACCCACTGTTCACCTCACTGGCCCAGCTTGCATGTGATAGAGCTAAAATTTTCCGCCACCCTTCCAGAAGAATCATACCAAGCGGCTGCCCTGCATCCAGGGACCGATTCATTGATGCTCCAGGCCATATTGCTATCACCAGCTGCGGTCAGGGAAGAAAATATAAAGCCCTCACCCCTGTGATATAATACTGTACAATTAGGCACATAATGTGGATTTTATGCTTTTCTCTGGAACATCTGGCGTGCTGTACTTTCTAAAAGCAAAGCTTGACTAGACAGACCTCCTGTTGGATTTTAATATCAGTGTTCCTTTACACATATCAGTTATCACGCTTGTGCCAGATTTTGAAATACCACACTCTAACTCTCACCTCTTGAGTGAGTGTAAATTCAGAGTGCCTGCCAGGAGGCGATGTGTTTGTGTCAGGAGCTAATATCTACCCTAATCTAAATACCAAATGAATTTTAGATTGACATTCTAGCCCAGCATTGGTCTTGGCCCTTGGGAAAAATCATTGTTTATAAATTCTTTTCAGGTACTCAGAATTAAGAATCAATCTATTTAAACTTAGCTGCTTACATTACATTTGCATTTTGGAGATATTAGGGAAATGGGCATAGTTATTACATGTGTCCACAGGAAAAAAACAGTTGGCAATAAAAAATACATTTTAAATAAATTTTCTTAAGATCTCAAGAATAAAAGATATGCTGCCAAGGAAAACTCACTATCTAGAAATTCTTGTGAGCCAAAATCTTTTTCACTGACAAAGTAGGAATGAGCATGTTGCAAAGGAGGGTGCTGTTGCTTGCCCAGACAGCTTATAGCAGTGTATTTTCTTGTTAAAAAAACAAAAAACAAATAAACAAACAAAAAAACCCACTTAGGAACTAACAAATGAGAACAAAGAAAGAGAAAGACAAATGACACAAAGTTAAACCTGAGAAGAAAACAAGAGAAAATAAGAAAACTAAGTATCATTTGCCTAAAGTGGTAAAAAAAATGCTTTAACAGACATGTGGTTGACAATTGTCTATGTTCATTTATTGACCACAGTATGCAGTAGTCTAATTCTACTGATTATGTTAAAATTTTAAAAAGCAACAAAGGAAGTACAAATAACTGCAACATAAGAGAAGACAAATGTATCACAAAGTTAACAGAAAAGTATTACCTTACATAGCCAAATGTCCACAACAACTTCTTCAGTTAGTGGGGTTGGAAAGGATTTTCCTGACATATTTTAGCCCGTCTAAGTCTGAACATTAGACTTAGTGACCTGCAGCCACTTTTTTCTTTGTCCTCTCAGGCTTCCGAGACCTTGGCTGGGGTCTTTTTCTTGAATATTTAGGCTCCCTTATTTGTGTGGTTGCCTACAACAAGATGGCTTCTGTAGTGGTTTCCATATCTAAATAAATATCTATAATATTCAGTTCATGGGTTTTATTATCAAATCCTATCATTGCACAGTATTGGCTCTCTTGATAAGAAAACTAATTTATGACTTGTATATTTTGATACTTTCACAGAATAAGGGTTCTTGGGCAAAATCACAGAGTGATGGCCACAGCATCACCATATTGGAAATGTTGGAAACAGATGGCAGTGTGCGCTCCTTAAGTAGAAGAGCAGATGGAACAAGACTCAGGAACCAACCTTCCATGCTTTGAAGGGTTTGAATGACAGACAGGACAGGACTTTTTTTTTCTCTTCTTCTCTAATTTGTAGCATCACAGGGTCAAAGAAAAGGGAACTCTGGGTTAACTATGTGAAGCGCTGGTAGACAGAATTCCAGCAACAAGGCAGACTGAACACCATGAGAAACACTCCTACTATCACACAGGAGGCACTGAGTAAAATAGAACAATATTATTCTAGGACAAACAAGGAAGACAAATTAGAAACAGGAAACTTTCTTGGTACAGAGTCAGGGGCTGGGACCATAGGCAGAGCATAAACATACAACCTAGAGCTTTGATTACAGAGACATTGACAATCAAATACAGGCTCAGGAAGGAAAGAAGAGGCATATAACCTGTCGTACAGTACGGTTGGGAGACTAGAGGATCCGCCTCTTTCTTAGAGGACAACCCTGGGAAGAGGTAAGAGACCTTATCTCTAGATAAATCAATAAGCCTCCCAGGAGAAATCAGGACTTCAAGTCTAAATTTATGCTGCTGTGTATGATTCACAAATAGAAATGAATGAAAGGACTCTCTGAGTCTGAGCCAGTAAGATCTCTGGAGGATTCTGTGAAGACAAATATAGGAACTCTTCAGTTATATAGCATATAGCATGCACAAGACCTCTCTCAGAGGGTAAGTATAATAAATAAAGTATAAACCCAGAGAGCTCTTAAGAGGTTGGCATGGGACAGAAGGTTAGTAAAAAACCCACAAATTTCAGATAGGCAGAAGATTAAGTTCAGAAGGTCCATCATTAACATTGGAAAGTGTAGTTAAGTATTTCGTGTTTAAAATGTGAGATTACACATATCCTCACCAAAAGCAAATGGTAAGGCTTCGAGACAAGGTATAAATCAACTTACTTAGCCATTCCTCAGTGTATACAAACTTCAAGACAGTATATTCTGTATTTTGAACCAATTTAAAAAAAATAATAAAAGGTATGCTCGCAATAAACTTGCAAGCTACCCGAGGAACGAATGCGCAAAACAACTGACTCAAGAACGAGACAATCAAAGGGTTATAATGACGCAAATGTGTGTGAGCATGCGCAAAACAACCGCGTGGGGAAACAAGGGACAATTTTCTACCTTATACTTTCTTCCAGCTCATCAAATGTTAACAAATAACATATTTTATAGGAAACTATGTGTGATGAAGATTCTTATTTTTCTGCGTTTTATATGCTGACTTTTGGGAAACTTTTCAGGTTGGTCTCGGTTGAAAAGCAGCACAAACGTGCCCTTTCCCCCGAGAATTCTGGCTTATCGAGAACGTTGTAGACAATTCTAATTTCTTATTTGTAACAAGTCTTTTTTTTTTTTTTTAATCTTCACCTGAGCCTTCCATCTCTTTTTCTTTCTGCTTATTACTCTCGACGTACTTTGGCAATCAGGGAGAGAGACAACAAAACCACGGAAATGAGTCAACACCCCACTTTCAAATCCTGTTTATTGTTTCTCTGACAAAGAATGAAGCAATTTGAATTATAAGATTATAGTTTTGCTAGTTTAATACAATATCTTGACGTTATAGCTAAAGTGTAAGGTGATTTATTAGTATCAGAGTTTGCAAAGAGAGGGAAGTTACATTAGAAATCATATGTCTTCCTTGAATGTTGGCAGAAGCATAGATAACCTTTCTTTTTCTCAAAAAAATAAAATCAACTTAGAGCCTGGGGTTGGGGCAGAATATACTCAGCTTTCAGAAAAGGGAGGGGGCAGAGCTAACAAGAGGCTGCCTTCAAAGATGGTTGAAACCCAGGGGGATTTTCATCACAGGATTTGGGCTCTGGAAGGTCTTTGAAGATTTTTGGATTTTCACTTAACAGGTGGTCCTGCGCCTGCTGCTCTCTCTGCTGATCTGAAGCCACATAGCCCAGCATGGCGTCCACTGCTTGAGTTTCTGGAGGTAAGGCCCCAGGAACTGCTCCTTTCCAACTTTTTTTGTTTATATCTAATAATTACTTTTCTTATGAGAGGCTTGCAGTCTCCCTCTTCCTTTTCCCCCACTGACTACCAACCAGCACTTCGGGTTTGAGCCCCTCAATTAAATCAGAGAAAACCTGAAAGGACGCATAGCGCTAGTGCAAAGTGTCCACTAGATGGCAGAATTGATTAAGCTGAATGGTGCGCCGCGCAGGGAGACCGTGAGCTCTCCGTACAGAATCCAGATGGAGGGATGGAGGTCTCAACGTTTTCCCCAGTGTGACTCCTGAGTGGCCCACGGGTGCTCTGAAATGCTCCGGGCCGCACCGTTGTTACAGTCCATAGTGGTGACACTTTAGGGAGTGACGTTATGGTGTCTGACAGCCTGTTACATATTGTGATGCTGTCACTGGAGGCTAGAGACTCCTCCAAAGGTCCTAGTTCAGGAAATCGTGACTTACAAAGTTCAGGTTGTCCATATAGAAAGCCAGACACACTCTTTATGATGTCCCACGAGGAATACTGACAGCATCCCTCATTTAGAAAAATAATATTATCTACCAACTCTCGAGTCTCCATTGTTGCAAACTGGTACGGTTTTGGTCCTAGTAATGGGTTTACACAGCGAAGTTATTCATTGTCCCGTTCTCATTGGGCATCTTCAGGACTGAAACAAACACTATGAAAAAAATAAATAATTTAACCCTGTCTCGAAAAACCAAAAAAAAAAAAAAAAAAAAATTTAGTATTCTAAATGTACTGTCCATTTTGCTCACCTAGTTTATTCATTTAACATTTATCTGATTTTATTGCATGCAGTAATTCAACTTTTCAACAGTAATTCAACTTTTCAACAGTCTTGTGCTGTTTAGAACACACACAAAGTACTTCTTGAACAGTAGCATTTGTATGGCCAACTGGGATCCCTGTGACTATGATAGCAAGCTATCAGGGACACGCCTTAATTACTTTATTCCAACATTGCACACTACACAACAAACACCAAGATGCTGGTACCAATTCCACAAAGGAGCCAGGGCTCCAAACAGCTAGCAGACTTAAGCAGAGCACAGTAACTATAAAGTTTAATAGAAAGCTTCTTCAGTGTTTCACTTGAAGTTTCCTTATTGAACAACGTGTTTTTATTTCCTTAGTTGAATGTGAACATTATAAACACTGTACCTATATTTGATGGTTGCATATAGGGAGATATATATATATATATATTCTCCCTGTAATCTGTGAGTAGACAAACTATCTACATATGTACTAAAAATGAGCAAGCCATATACACAATGAATTAGGCAGCAATTAATTTTGATTAGAACTCATCTTTTCCCAGGCAAACATGAATTGATGATGGATTAGGCCATCTTATAGACAAAGCTGAAGGATGAGGCCGGAATGAACGGATATGTTGTCTTTTACGTTTGCAGCCATATCAGCTGTTGCTCTTATTGTTTCTGTCTGTGGCGACAGAGCATGTGCTACTGAGTGATAGCATTATTTTAGATCTTCTATATGTGTCATAATGACAACCCAGCAGTTAAAACGCTGTTCTGTTCTTTCCCTTTAAGTCATTACAGACTCAGAGAACGGTGTCAAAGGATTTGAGACACTTCTGATCCAGCTTCTTTCTCTTGTCACTTAAAACCGGCACACTGGTCAAAGACTATTAACATACTACTAATCGTATGCTTTGTTTAGATCTACAGAGTTTTTCCACCAGTGCCCTTCTCTGTTCTGGATCTAGTGTGGGACCTGATGACAGGGGAGACCTGATGGCAGGAATGGTACCCTTCCCTTCTCCTTTGGTCTAACTAGCGCTGAAATGTGTGGAGGTGAAACCATTCTCCTCTTTGTCCATTTGCTTCGACATCAACAACTCTAAAACGCTGGGGTCTCATGCAGAGCCCATCGATGTTGAGCCAAATAGGAACTCAGTGTGTGCAGTACTAGGTCAGTGTGTGCAGTACTAGGTCAGTGTGTGCAGTACTAGGTCTGAGCTCTCCCTGTGCGCTGGGATCTGGCTTAGCCTGTGACTTTCTTTCTTTCTTTCTTTCTTTTTTTTTTTTTTTTTTTTTTTTTGGTTTTTCGAGACAGGGTTTCTCTGTATAGCCCTGGCTGTCCTGGAACTCACTCTGTAGACCAGGCTGGCCTCGAACTCAGAAATCCGCCTGCCTCTGCCTCCCAAGTGCTGGGATTAAAGGCGTGCACCACCACTGCCCAGCTGCCTGTGACTTTCTAATGAGGAGCAAGGAGCACTGCCCACGTGGTGAAACTTCAGAGCTTTTGGGTAGACTTGGATAGCCACGCTAGCAGTTAGCTTTGTTCAGCTAGGAGTTTCCTAAGGAAGCATCCAATCAGAATGCATTTTCAGTTTGGAATTTTTGCTCAGCTAAAAAATTGCTCCGGAAAACATTTATTGTTTCCCTGATAAAAACTCCCCTCTGCCTTTGGCTACAGGGGCAAAGTTCAAAGTTGCTCCAGGTCAATGAACCCATATTTATACTCCGTGTCAGTGCCCCCCCATTTAAAATTTTAGTTATCAATCTCTTTAACTCCCCCCCCCGATGTCCCTGCACCCCATCTTGCTTACCTATTCCAGAAAGAGATCATTTCATTTGTTCTCAAAAAGAAACAAACAAACAACTCGCCAAGCACATAGCTGTTAAGCAGACTTACATGGGTTTTTAAAATACCCTTTGGACACTGATACTTTTGTTGTTTTGGTCTGTCCTGTAAGTAAGTCACCACTTCATTTCAAAGATGACCGAAGAGGTCTCCATATTATAGTGTCTTTGCTCTGTACAACACAAGTGTTCTTGACTTCGTTTCGTCTTCTCACAGCATTCCCAGCATCCCACGTGCTTCAGGATAAACACAAAAGCAGTGCAGACAAGATAATGGTTGGCTTACAGTGAACAAGAATTTTAATGTATATTTCTAAACATTTTTTTTATGGTAAGTGCCCAAAAGGGATCATAGATAGCAACAGATTCACCTTTAATTCCATGTTTAACATGAGGGATCCCTACATGCCGACAATCGCTTATAAACAATATACTGAAAACCGTCACTTGGGTGAAATGAAGAGGTTACATTTTTATTATTATAACTTTCGGTATAACTAATGAGGTTTCCCCATACATGATTGAAAAATAACTTTCTGGTTTCTTAGCTGTCAGCTCTGCGCTTGGGTTATGCCCATGACAGTCACACAAATAGGAAGCTTATATTAAAGCCAGAATCAAAGGCAGCAGGAGAGGGAATCAGGCTACATTAATGAACCATTGAAGCCTCTCTCCAGCACGGATGAACACTAAATCACTGGTTAGATCTCTGGTGATTTCCCACTTGAGAGATAAGAAGAAAACGCATGTTCAGAGCCCCAGCAAAGCCCTAGCAACCTGCCAGCCTAACATAGTGGCTGAAAGACTATTTTAAAGAGGATCTTGATAGAACTACTAGAAATATTTCCCTCAAGCATTTGATTCTGCTCTGACCCTTGAAAGGGCCAGTGACATCATGCAGAAGCACCCGGGTCCAACAGACTTGCCAACACATACATTATCAATACTTTGGTTACAATTAACAGGAGTTCCTTTATGGCTCCAGGTAGAGAACAGAGAGACATAAAATTATTGGTCTTTTCTCAAACTGCCAAGGAAGTCACGTTGACTGCTCCCTTCCTCACTTGTGAATGGCTACACTGTAGCTGTGCTGTCCATTACACAACAATGAGTAACTAGTTGGAACTACTGGGCTAGACTATGCTACAAATTAGGCTTCATAACAGAGAAATGTATTTTCACTTTTTTGTCCATCAAAGAGGAGTTGTGCTTTATTTTAAATTAAGTTGTCAGCTCATATTGCAAATCTGTGTGCTGCTCCTTTAGATATATATGTTGTGATTAGCAACATAATTAGCACATGTTCCTGATTGCTTTCCATGTTGGTCACCAGGGGAGTTGAAGATTAGTGAATCTCATCCTCTTTGCCACTTTGAGGATTTCGTTGAGGAGAGAAAGAAATGGGTGAGAATGAGAGAACTAAACAGGCCAGAGTGAAAAGACATCGTCTTTATTTTACTAGAGTAAAACTTGACTTCTGAGACATGTGTCTATGTTTATAGCTGTTTTTCTGGATCACAAAAGACAAGCTCAAAGGACTCGTTAACACTCAGTTATATTAGATAATAATGAACTTCCTATTGTATTATTCTAGGGTAGGATCTCAATAATGGTTTTAGTATTTTAGTTAAGATCATGGAAAATCATGAAATCTGCACAGGGTTTTAAAATAATAGCTTAGTATTAGAAAGTGTGATAGAGGCAGAAAAGTAATTCTAAGAGATGGATGGTGAGAATCGAGTTCTAGAGATACACAACTCTAAGGTACATCTTGGGAATAATATTAGACCATTTTATATTGGATCATGGGGATACAATTTCCATAAAGAGTATGAGTCTTAAGTGTTCTGCTAACACTGGGAAGATATTTACAGGTCTTCAGGTTAGGGATGGGTTGTTCAGAACACTATTTTAGAAGATAAATTTAAAAATAAACATGATTAGGCAGATACTAAATAAATTAGATCGAATGAATGATGAACTTGGAATTTTTTTTTTTTTTTACAATAGTTCTGTTATGTCCATAAAGGGCTTGAAATGGAGTAGAAGTCTAAGTGAAGAAAACATGGAAAGAGAAGATTCACAGCTGATGTTGGGCAGAAGCAACTTAGTACCTAATTGGATTTTGATAATCACGTAGTTAGTGGGGTTGAGAATAATGCGTCTGCTCTCAATCCCTAGGACTTAGGATATGGTGACACAATCAGTCCTGACTGAAAAAGAGAACATAGGTGGTAGGAATGACATTAGAATTAAGTTAAAGAAGCCAGAAATGGCTCTTAAACTTCACACATTAAGATGTAACTCGTGACAGGAAAGGACGTCTCAATAGCCCCCAACAGGCATTATTAGCACTCTGATAAACAAATGGCTTGTGTACAAAGGATCTTAGTTCATTGCTCTCTAATGGGGAAGTGCACAAAGTGCCATAGTTGTTGGTTGATCTGTTAAGGTTTGGGTCTTAGATCTCAGAAAGCTCCCATGTAGAATGCTGTTACCCATGTATAGTTGTGTTCCAAGATGGCGCCTTTCAGAGACAGTTGGAATACAAAGGTTCTAACCACATAAACAGACCCCATACACTTATCAGATTTCTAGCTTAATGATCAGCTAAAAGATGGCAGAAACTTCAGGAGGTGGGGCCTAAGTGGAGTCAGTGGGTTATGGGAGGCATGACACTGAAAAGTGTGTTCTGTTCCTAGCCCTTTCTCTTCTCTTTGCTTCCTGGCCACCATGGAGTGAGTACTTTCCTTTCCAACAACCCACAGCTATGAAGATACATAGCCTACACAGACATTGATGCAGCACGAAGTTTTAGTCAGAAACCTTGGAAACCATGAGTCAAAGTCAATCTTTCTTCTCTTAAATTGATTTGCTCAGCCATTTTGTCACAGGAAACTTCTGTCTTGAATAAAGGAAACAGAGGCCTGCCCAGAATTAGCGATGATTATTAGAGAAACCTGGTCCCAAAGGGGAAGTGAATTTTGCCATATAAAAGTGAGTAAGGCAGGCAACTGTAATTAAATAGTGATCGATAAAGAATGTTGATAAGATATCTATCTATCTATCTATCTATTGTCTGTCTATCTATCTATCATCTATGTATCTATGTATCTATCTATCATCTATTATCTATCTACCTACCACCTACTACCTACCATTTATGTATGTATGTATGTATGAATGTATCTATCTATCATCTATCTATCATCTATTAATCATCTATCTATCTATCTATCTATCTATCTATCTATCTATCTATCTATCTATCTATCTATCATCTATCATCTATCTCTCATCTGTCTATGTCACACTGAGATGCTTTTTACAATATAATTTAACACAAGCATGATAGGTGAGTGAATCCTCACCTTAGAATCGAGAAATGGGGCAATTATTGAAGACAAAAGCTAGATTTCTGAATCTGAGACTGGCATTTTTTTAACTGCAACACCTGAGCATTGGTCTTAGCTTGGTCACATATTGGGAGAGTCAACTTTGAGTATTGCTTCCTTTATGGATCTGGGTACCTATTACAATACTTACGGTAATATTTAACTTATAAAGAGGTTGCAAAGATAGAATAATGGCATAAGTTGAATAATAGTTATTGTTTTTGTGAGATTATCAACACACTAATATAAATGTGAAGTTGTATAACTACCAGGATGTGAAAGAACCGAAGTATAACTGACATTCTATAAGTATCTTACTTAAAACTTTCGAAATATGTCCAGAATATTTCTTCTACTTGATTTATTGTTATTATTATTGTTGTTGCTGTTGTTATTGTTAAAAAACCCACCAGTGTTGTTGTATATTCTGATTACATAAAAATCTTTATTAATAGTATTTTTTATTTCTGACAATTTCATATTTGTGTATCTTGTAATAACACTTACCTCCTATTCTCTCTTATCATCACCTCGCACTCTGCTGAGCCCTTTCTTCTTCTTCCCACCCTGTCCTTTTTCTTCCAAGTCTTTTTTTTTTTTGTCATGTCTGTGTATATGGTCACAGCTGCTGTGGGCTCATGTTTGCAATGACCAGGTCATATTCAGAAGACATTTTGCAGTACTGCTCCTTACTCTCCACCTTTCCACGCCATTTTCCACAATGCTCCCTGGGCCTTGGAGAATGTGACATAGATGTTATATTTGGGTAAAGTTTCCAATATTCATCTGTTTCTAGAACTTTGATCAGTTCTGTCTTAACCATTGCCTACTTCTGAAAGAGCTTTCTCTGGCCAAGGATGAGAACTGTACTAGTTTGTGAGCAGAAACATAAAACTTCAGCAGGCATTTTAACTCCATGTAGAATTTACTAAAGTATCAGTGGTAGATTCTCCCCTAGAGCTGTGGTATTCCCAGCTATAAGCTTTTGACCAGGAGTGCCCTTCAATCCAAGTGGTTGGTTACTCCCAGAAGTTATGCGGCATTACACTAGTACACTGAGCAGGTTGGTACTGCAACGCTCATGGTTTTCTGGGTGAGATCATGGATGACTTTTCTTCCCCAGCAGCCTTCATCAGTTATCTTCCAACACTATAAATGCTAGCCAAGAGGGAGGAAGCTTCATTCTGAGTTACAGCTTGGTTTCTCTGTATTCTGTATCTAAAGCACATGTTATCGTCACCAGTAGGGTCTAACCATCTAGTTGTAGTGAGCAACTAGAAGTGTGGCAATATCACATATTGTTGAGAGAGCGTATAAGAGCTCCTTGGCCAATAAATTACATGAAGTATCCCACATCTGACATTGGCATTTTGTTTTAAAACTCGTGACTTCTGAGAATTGCACTGCCCTCATCCAGAGTACCTCTGTTCAGGCTTTTAATTTTTTTTAAAACCATATATTTTTAGTTAGCTTTAAATCGGTAATCTTCTATATCACTTTTTCACGCATCCTTAGTATTGGTTGACCTTCTCCACCCGTCCGTCTTTATCCCATCTGCTGCCTACATCATTGTTTATAAGAATCAATTAAAGCATACCACAAAATCCATTTACTTCTAAAGATATAACTTACATTTCTAGAATATACTACAATACCATAGCTGTTTTCACAAGACACACAGGGCTAAAGTTTTTATAAATATATTGAGACCTTCCAAATAATGATTAGTTTATTCTGTAATATGACATTCCATCTTCTATGTAACTCTTTTGTGTTCTGTAGTCATCTGTATGTCAATGAAATAATAATAATAATAATGTTAACTAGCAGAACACCACCAGCAAGTCCATATGGGGCTATCAAAGTCAAGTCAGGTAGAACCGCACAGGGACAGCATCATTCAGATCTGAATCTTTCTGGTTCTTACTTGGCTTCATGTTAATAAAACAAATACCAGGACACATGAAGACCTGCTTTTATAACTTGACAAAGTGACTGAGAGTGTAACAGAATTGAATTATTGTGTGATATGTGATTGGTATAGCTTATTGGAGAGTGTAATCACTGAAGGTATTTATTTCTCAGAAAACAATGGCTGCTACCATTTCATGCAGAAAGCAGAAAGCCGTAGACCTAGGTTACTATAATAAAGGGAAGAAGGATGCTTTTGCCTTTTAGCTATGTGGAATTTTTAGGTCTACCACTTTAGAGATGCACTTACTAACTTCGTACTTATTTCTCAGGATTGTTCAAGCAATATCAATATTAAAGTTGTTTAAGCTACTTTAAATCTTAGTCTTTTTAGCTAAGTATTGGAGGGGGAAACATCTGTGTTCTTAAGAACTGTAAGTTCTAATGGTGATCACTTAAAGGTCAGAGTGGGGCTTCCTTTTCAAGTTGCATTACTCATAGAAAGAGTTTCACAAGCTGTTGAAGAGTTCTCTTCTATGCCTCTGCAGCAAAGCCTGGGCTTCTTCATATTTAACTCAGAGAAAATACTACATGGTACCAACCTTCTGATAACAAAGTCCTGTGATTAAGCAGAGAAATGATATATACAGCATTACATATTTTTACATATTATATGACTTTAAAGTCAGTCAACATCATGAATAACTCTATTGTATTTATTTGAATATAAAAGTTATTTGTATTACATAGAGGAATGAGAAAAAACATTCATCACATACATGTATACAAATATATCCAGGGACCCAGGCATCCAGGAAATGGATGTATATCCATTCTGAGATCATAATTATCTACTAAATGCTGAGAGATCCAATTTTCACTAATATTACTCATTTATTTGTATTTTTATTTTCCATATTCAATTTCTATGTATTTTGGAGATTTTTAATTATTTTTACTTTTTTGTTGGTTTGTCTTTTGAGAAACATGTCTTTCTTCTTGAATCTTCAGACACCATGACATATTTTTGCATATCCAACTTAAAATATGCCACGTTTCAGTAAAATTTATGAATGGACCATAACCCTTGAGACATCACAGTTTCAGATACATTCCTTTAGAGAATAAGGAGGTTTTTGCTTTTAAGAATCAACAGCTAGGATGTCCTAGTGTTGGTGAAGCACCCAAGAATTCAGTTTTCTATCAAGTTCGCAGATGATGTTGGTCTGAGACAAAGCCCGTTTCTGTATAAAGATGGTGACAGGGGTCAAAGTCAAGCTTGTCCCTTTCATGTGCAAACATGGTGAAGTCTACTCTCTGAACAAAGAAGCCTCTCATTGCAGTGAACAGAGGTTAAATGCAAAGCCTCATGGCTGCCCACAATGTTGAAAACAAGAGTCAGCTGAAGGTCCAGCCCTAATGAAGATATTTACATCACTTCCTCAAGGCTCAGAGAACATCATGGAAGAGGAGGCCGGAAGAATATAAGAGTCAGCAGTTAAGGAGACAGGCTGAAAAACATCATCTCAGCATGGTACAAGCAAGGCAACCATGAACTCACAGCAGCTGTGCCTACTGACTGGCTCTGGAACCACACAAGTTGGGCCTACACAATAATATAGTATGTGTAGGGCGGGGCTCAGAGCAGCTAATTACTTACTGCTGCTATCTTGGCAAATAACAGATTCTGGTAGGAATAGATGTACAGTCTAGTTGCCTGTCCAATGGTGAGCTCACCAGACTCTAATGAGTCAGTTCCAAACTTAGGGTCACACAGATATTCCAGATTAAAATCTGGAGGACATAAAACAAGATAACACTAGTAAAAATGGCAAAGTGATTTGTAAGGGGATGGAGAGCTGGCGGGAGAGGAGAAAAAGAGAAAGAGGTAAGAATCGACAACTAGAGTAAAATTGAAAATGTAGGAATCTGACTATTCAGGTCACTTAACTCTTTCATTGTC
Organism: Uromys caudimaculatus; assembly: GCA_028551405.1. Lineage (NCBI taxonomy): Eukaryota > Metazoa > Chordata > Mammalia > Rodentia > Muridae > Uromys > Uromys caudimaculatus. The sequence continues at coordinate 18,738,738 of CM052708.1, read as the reverse complement.
TATTAATTTTAGTTCGTAAAAGTGTGATAAAATATTTTGAAGTATGGCAGACTGCATACAACGTTGCTAGGAACTGCTTCTAAGTGCACACATTAATTCATTAAACTGACTGAAGAAGCTTTGTATCTTCACGAGTCCACATGCAGGCGCTTGGTAGGCTGACATCTACGTAGAGAGCTCTATTTACCCACCGAGTAGGGAATGTGAGAGGCAGGGCTAGCGGTGTTATGTTATGTGGATAGTATTTGCATGATTTGTTCCATATCCCCAGTGGTCTGAGTGGTCTAGGCTTTCAGTACACACAGAAGGACAGAAAATACATCATTGACTCTATTGCACCGTCAGCATAAGCTACCAACAGACCTGCAATCTGACTTCTCTGAAGGTTGAGGTTATGTACCAGTCTACTCTAGAGAAACCCTACACCTGCTAGGAAGATTCCTAAAGGTGATGCAGGGCTTGAACCTCCAAGAGAATTTCCACATTGCAATGTGATCCGTGATGCTATATATGCCAAGTATAAACTGAAAACTGAGATCAGGTACTAGACTAAATGTTAGGAAGAACTGGAGACAGATGATGGAAGCTTGTAACCTGTTATCTTCTCTGCACCACTCAGCAGCTTTTCTTAGTTTAAGAGAAACATGAGTGAAAGGTTAGATCAGAAGGTAAAATAGACAAGTGGACCAAAGAAGATAGAATAGAAATTATATTAAGTGCGCTAAAATATGCATGGGAACTTGGGATGTAAGAAAATGCATTCAGATCAGTGAGGTAAAGGTGTAATATTTAAATAAACACAATCAGAACAAATGACAGCACAGTAGACCAAGGACAATGTTGGCTCTTTGACTGAACAGAAGATTATACATGAAGGCAAATCCATACATCCTTCCTTTGTGAAGAGAGGAAACTGGAAGTTTGGAGGAAATCATAGGTTGGTTCTTTTAAAGTCATAGAACAAAAATCAAAAGACTTAACTGTGAGCTACAATCCAAAAGTCACAGAAGAACAGATCAACAACTTTGTTACATAAAATTAAAAATATTTCCAAGATAAAAACAAAACCTAAAGGAAAAACTTCATGTGCAAAGTTAAAAGACAAATGTCAAATTAAGAAAACACATCGATATCACATTTCAGACAAGAGAATTATTCTTTATAAGGTGTAAATAGCAAGGAGACATTGGGCTGAAATAGGCTATTAATCCAACAGAACAAATGGGCAGTTCACAGAAAGAGAAATATGACTGGCATTTAAAATGTGAAAAGAAACCGCAATCTAAGAAGAGAAACGTGAATTGAAACTAGATACCATTCATATCTCACACTGACAAAGAGTGAGAAATTATTACCATGCTGTGTTGACCAGACCATCAAGAAATAGACAACGTTAACCATTCCTGGACAGAGTGAGTGCAGGGTGGTACTACTCTTGAGAAGAAACAAGGCCACAGCTATCACAACCATAGACACATCTCTTTTAAACTCAGCAATCCTGCCTCTGAGAACTACATTACAGATACACTGCATCAAAGAATCAATTACAAGGTTAATCACCATGAGGTTCTTATAATAACATAGAAATAAGACGGGAACTTGGTTGTAAGGGCCATGCTATAGCCACGTACTGGAATGAGATGCCTCTTGACTTAAGATAGACTTATGTTCTGAAAAACTCAATGTAAATTAAAACCTTGTAAGTTTAGAATACAATTATACCCTTTACTCACTGAACATCATATCTACCAACAGATGATACTGAAGTATCAATTTCCCCCCTTGTGAGTCTGTGACTGAGAGTGTCTTGCCATTGCAGAGCATCTGAAGAGACTATTACACCAAACAGCACTAATTTTAGAAAATATCAGAGTTCAAAACTAGAAGAATATGTTATATTGAATACATTTGGCTTTTTGCCTAATTCTGTAGTCGAAGATGTGTAAGTTGAACAATTGTTTGGAGCAGCATCCATTATAAAAGCTAAAGAGAAGCTAAGGGCTCCTTTGTATACATAATGGAGGTGATGTCCAGATTCAGTGGTACGTGAAAGCAAGGTAGCGTGCTACCTTTGTCACACACACACAAATGGGAGGTAAGCATCTATTATATTAACACAGGCAAAAAATGCCAACTGGATCTGAGGAAAACTTATTCCTAGGGAGATGAGGGACTAGCAGTGATGATGATGGACTTTAGTACCTGCTAAAAATAATCCATTGGACAAATATGACCAAAGTACAATGTATGGAATTATAAAATAATTAATGAAAATTATTATAGAAATAAAACAATCTGAAGATATAAAAGAAGTGAAACTAAAATGTTATTGGATTTACGGACTTTAGACCTGCACATTATCCTGACTACATTTAAGGTAAAGAAATCTTGAAGATAGCCTATTACAATATGCTAACGCTTTGAGTGTGATGTAAGCTAGTGAATTATTGGCACACAATTGTAAAGGGTATTTTGCACATATGTGGTGAGTTTATTTTATTTGGTTATTTTTAGACACGTTGCAAACATATATCACCTAAAGAATCCTGAGCCGATGGTTCACTTTGACTTAAGTATTGGGAGATACAGATCTGGGCTTCTTCCAAAGCCCAAGAGGAGACTGAGAGCGATGAAGATCAAGGAGCCCTTCAGATTAAAGCCATGCTTCCATGTATTGATGTGTCTGCATACACCATGAGCTTACTTAAGAAAGCCAATGCTCGGTGCGCCAAGAAGACATAATTGCTGAAGCTTAAGGTTTCATGATGTTCATATCCAAGTACATAAATAGCGCACTGAACATACCGCTCCACACTTGAAGCATTCTTAGAAATCAGAAATGACAAGACAATGCCGTCCATAGATATAAATATCCAGCATTTAAGAGTAAAGCATTCTAGAGACCTTTTGTGTTTATTTTTGCCTACTCTGAACCTCTTCTGAGTGAGTAGGGCTACCAAATACACCTGTATTTGTCTCTGGAGGAGCACACTGGGTGCATGGGATCAAATCCAGACTGCCTCTTACTACTGGATGAGATCGAGCATTGCGTTTCAGAGAAGGGGGTGCCTGCAAACACTGCAGTCCCACATCTAGTGAAGAAATATTTCACTTCAAGGTAAAAAAGAGTTCACTTCCTCTGTCAGGACAAAACAAAACAAAAAACGCTAAGTGGCTAAAGCAGTGGCATTTCTCAGATGGCAGTGATGCCTAGTGGTGGACGACAAGATTGTGCACATGAAAATACTTTTCAAGAACTCCTTGAGAAACAACCGGCTGGCTGGAGAAAAGGGGAAGTGCTGGTCTGCCCGCTCTGTAAGCATGAGCACCCTTTCCCTCTTCTAAGGGAAGCTTACCTTGGCTGCACAGCCAACATGAGCTTGATTTTAGTTAAATTCAAGTCAGGAAACTTACTAAATACCTGTTACTGTCACCAGAGACACTGAGTTCCTTTTGCAGGTTCTTGGTCTTACTGATGAGATTTTTTTTCCTACTTAAATATTTTTTATTATACTATTTTATTTATTTACATTCCAAAAGTCGCCTCCCTTCCTGGTTTCCCTCTCCCTGAGTTCTTCATCCCATCCCCTCTCCCCCACCCGATGCCTCAGAGAGGGTGGTCCCCCATCGCCCCCCCTCACCTCAGCCCCACCTCATCTCCACCAGCATCCCTGTTCCCTGAGGCATCAAGTTTCCTCAAGATTAAACGCATCCTCTCCTTCTGAGGCCTGACAAGGTAGTCCTCTGCTACCCATGTGCCCCCGGCCCAGAAGCAGCTCATGTATGCTCCTTGGTTTTTGGCTTAGCCTCTGGGAGCCAAAAGCTCTGAAGCTTTTGGGTTAGTTGACACTGTTCTTCCTATGGGGTTGCAATCTCCTCAGCGCCTTCAGTCCTTCTCCTAACTCTCCCATAGGGGTCCCGACCTCAATCCAAAGGTTGGCTGTATCTGCAGTCTCAGTCAGTTGCTGGTAGAGCCTCTCAGGTCAGCCATGCCAGGCTCCTGTCTATAAGTACAATATTTAAAAATTTTTGAAAAATCCTTTCCATCCTTTCTTGTCCAACTCCTGCCAGGTCCCCTAATTCCCTCAAGAAATTCACAACCTTTTGTTTTTTGATGACTAGTGTTGGTGAAATATTTTAAAAACCAACTTAGAAAGGAATTTGAGGAGATCTTATATGTATCAGTGAGTGACGGGAAGCCACAGGGCAGGCAGGCTTGAGGTTTGGGAGTCCCCTGGGAAGAAGGAAGAAGGAAAGAAAAGAAAGGTTTCTATCGCTCTGTGGAGGACAAAGTGAGCACACTAGATACATTGGATATAAACAGAAACAAGTGGAGCCATTGATCCTTATAGGCTTTACTAAAGAAAATACAAAATTGTCTCCCAGGGCGTGACATGGGCCGTGACTAGGAAAACAATGCTACACTCTTTGGGCCAAGCAAGAAGGAAATATTTCATCTTTTAATTATTTACTAAAACGTCACATTCAGCCAAGAGTTGCTCTGTGTGGCATAGAGTATTCGAAGCAGGAAAGGACGATCAATCACATTGATTGGTACCAGTTTACCTGTTAGCTTTGCTCCTGAAAGTAGCAGGTAAGAGCATTTATTACTATTAGTTTATTCTTTTAATTAATTAATTAATCAATTAATTTACAGGTAGTTGGTTTGGGGGCCAGGAAGAAGGAACTCATGCATATTTTCTATCATTGGTTTATTCTAACTTTACACCCATTTTAAAGACTCTTCTACTGTTTCATGCTCATCCATGTAATTAGTTAAAGCAGCCAGGGAGTTTTTATCACTTCCTGAATGGTCAGTGCTACTTTATCTTTAACCCACAAGGAAAAGTAAATGGAATAGCTTGAAGCTGGTTTACAAGCAACTCAGACATGTTCTACCGTAGTGCTTTACATGTACCATGTATAAAACAAAGTTTTAAAAATTCTTTATCTACCGAGGTATTAGGAACGACTGGCCACACTATGTGTCTCAAAGGAAGGGGCATGATAATGTATACATCTCAATGATGCCTGGGAAGCAGATGACTACAAAAGTCCTTCCATTTCCTTTCTTCTTACCTGGTGTTCCCCTATCTCTACCTTAAATGTAGGCCATGTGGTAGAAGATGACCAAATGACAGAGTTTAATAGAACATGACCAATGACAGAGTTTAGTCCCTGCTTGCCAGTGGACAAGTGACCAAGACAAGGAGGTGCCCAGAACTTCAAGGAAAGCCCTCATTGCTGAAGCCACCACACTTAGGACACAGGACTAGGAGGAACTGAGCTGGAGCATGGGAGCCTCTTCCCTGAGTCTGGGCTCTCACTATCTCAGTATCTGAAGTTGCGGTTGTACTATTATCTGGGGGCCAATGAACAGAGGCCTAATTAGCCCTAAGGCCTACTCAAAAGAAAGACATTCATGTTTGGTACTTTAAAGACAGCCAACTACTTATGGCAGATAAGATCATGAATCCTAGAGGAGAACCTAATACTGCCACTCTCCTAAATCAGTATTATGCCTAAATATATTCCCAATATACTCTTTATATTCATTGGTAAACGTAGCCTCCACTCCTCACCAATGGAGATTTTTTCATAGAAAAGGGAGACCATTATGGAAATCCACAACTGGTCAAGAAGCAGAGAACCACTGCCTGTGCCCAGCTCTCATAGATTTGACTACCACACAGCTCCTGCACTTCAGGCTCAGGGAACATCACAAAACAGGGGTGAAAATATTGTAAGACCAGAAGATCAGGTCACCTGCCTTAATATTGTGTTTTCTATGTATGACAGGGAGGCTGCATCCATAAACTCTCAATATCGTTGTTTAAACAATATCTACATAACGGCAACATCATTTGACATGTCAACATAGAGGGTGAAAATCTCAGGCCCCACCCTAGATGACCAGTTATAGGAAATTTTTGACTGCTGAGAGAAGTAGAACTCATATTCTCCAGGAATGAGATGGTTATTCAGTCCCAAGCACTAATTCTTAAACACCTATACGTATAAACAACAACAACAGAAATACATGAAGTTGGGTGTTGGATCTTTAATACGGCAACATCTTAGAAGTGCACGAATTATAGTTATGGAAACCCTCAGAAAGGACCACACTGTACAAGGAATTGACAAAACATCATAGTATTTGGCAAATGAACCTGTTTGTGGAGGGGTTGTTTGTACCTCAGAAAAAGAAAGTCTACAAAGGAAATTGCTCGGGTGAAGAAAGAAATGTGTGAACAGAGAAAATATTTCATGTCTGAGGCCTGGAAATATTCTAGGGTTGTGGGAACACAGAAAATGAGAGATGAAAATGGAAGTTAGAATGGAAGTAACTTGTAGGCAGCTTGTGAAGTGCTGTGTTCACATGGTGTGAACTTGGCTGTTGGACTTTATTGAACAGTTTTATTATCTGCCACTCATACTCAGATAACATGACCAATAATCATGGAACTGCGAGCCAGGAGTCTATGACAGACCCAAAGTCTGAATACAGATAATAGAATTGAAAAGGGAGAATAAGATGTATGGTGAAAAATGGTTCTTCCACCAAATATAATCTCATTGTAACAAATGGAATTTTAAGCAATGCTAAAAAAGGTTTTATTTACACTTATTTATTCAGCACACAGATGCTAAATGAATGTCCACTATAAAGTTTAATTGATGCCTTAGAATGGCATTTCTCTTTTTAAAAATAGAATGTAATAGTTATTACTTTTATTTTTAATTTTTAATTTTTTCTTTAGTTTTGAGTGTTCATAGATGCATGAAATGAAATATGATGATATGTACTTTCTGCTTACCCTTCCAAGTGCCATCACACCTGACCCCAGCATGCTTTCTCTCAATTTTATTTGATAACCTACTAAGTCTAGTTAATGCTGTCTATATGTTCATGGAGATGGGACTATCTTAGGAGCAAACTACAAGTGAATATATCCTCAATAAAGAATGGTTTTATCTCCCTTAGCAACTATCTGTTGCCAATAGTTTCTCAGTAAGGGGTTTGAGGGTGGGAGTCATCTATCTCTTCGAAGCTGGGATTTTGCCTGGCTTGGAAGTGTAGATGTTCAGGTGACCACAGCTGCTATGGAATCATGCCTATAACAGCCATGTTACAAGTGTCACATGGCACTGGTATTGCTTATAGTTGTTATATTGTAGATATCTTTAAGACAATATCAAATTTAGAAAAAGCCAAAGATCTTAATAAGTATAGGGTGTCCTTTAGGTCAGAGGTGATCCATCTTCATCTCTTAATGATACCTAATAAGCCCCAGTATGTTTATTTTCTATTTATATGCCTATTTTGGTGATATAGTTATATATATATTTGGTGATATAGCACTAGATTTGTGCCTAGATCTTTTTCCTATATTTAAATTCATTTATATTGTTGAGTTTTTAGAGATTCATATATTCTAGTTATAGAATATGCTTTAAATAACCATTTTCACTCAATCTTTGGGTTGTCTTTTCATTTTTCTCGCATATCTCAAGCTCTTATGATTTTAAATGCTATCACTATTTGGACTCTGGTTCATCTTCTCTGTCCTGAAGCTTTTTAAAAAAGAAAACCAGTTAATGAGAAAAATAAAAGCTTTTACTTGATGGACATTTAAAAATGGTATTCATGAATATTATAGAAAATAGCAAATTTTTTATCATGTCACAGTTTTATCTTCAATTTGAACCATAGTCATTACAATAAGTCTAGACTCACAGATATTCTCTATCATATATTTAATTTGGAAGAACTTTAAATCTTTGAGAAATGACAAAGGAAACTGACACATCTATGAAATTGGACATCAATCTGCCTGCCTGGGCTTTCGAAGCACAGTAAAATAGCATTTTCAAATAGTAAGCTGTCTGGTTTATTTATTGATCTACAACTAGAAATAAGGCTATAGTAAAATGCTCTCTCTCTGTATCTTTTTCACTGTATGAAAACAGGGTTACAGATCAATTGATTTACCATCACCATTGATTAGGTACCTTTCCTACTATCTCTATTGTGACATGAGACATACAGTCATATAGATCTTTCATTAGGAAAGTCATTGAAAAGCTAAGGTTCATTGCATGCTTAAATGCTTTGCAGCCTACTCATTAAGCCATTAACCAACCATTAATATTGCTTAACCTCAAATCTTACAGATAAAATAAGTTACTGCCACTTTATCTTCTAAGCGCACCTTTGAAAAGTGCACAATTACATGATTTTGCTACAATTTGACTTAAATGATCACAGCCATGAGAATAATTTCAGGTACCCAAGCTATTTGCCCTAATAAAATTTATATGTGTACCTTTAAAGAGTGGATGATAACATAGAACAACAGAAAGGGTTTGTTATCTGATACAACTTAAAATTGCTTCTGTCCCTATGCAATTTGCTTTAATATATTCTGCATGCCATCACTACTATCTAGAACATTCTTTAATAAATTTTCTGTCTGATGTGCTGAGTCAATAACAATAAAAACAAAGAAGTGACAGCTCTCAAAGAGAAGTTAATTATATTAAACCTTGAATATTTTGGCGTTTAGTTTCAAATTTAAATGCTTGAATATTCATATACAATATGTAATGATCCTGTTTTCTGTGAAATAAAACCAAAGATATTTGAATGCTTCTCAGTTATTATCAATAGTATAAGCAAGAGTTCGGACATCTTATGAAGTATAATGTAAGTGATAACTCCTTCCAAGTATTTACACCCCCACATTGTTAACGTCCCCTGGAACCAACTATAATGGGCACACGAGTGCTTGCCTGCAAGTCTTTATGAGACATTTGTCAAGAAGCATTCTCCCCAGAAAATTCAACTGTAAAGCCAGAATCAACCAGTTCTGTTAAATCTAGAATAAAACAAGCAATTGAACACAAACCCATAACTTTCACAGCATCAAAGGAAGAGAGCAAAGTAGAACATGTGATTAGGGAAAACTCTAACTAGAGCTCACATGTGACTGCAGGGGATACTGCCTAAGTAAATGTAGGTGACCTTGAACCGGGAACCTGCAAGGGGAAAACTGATAGATATCCAGCGTCTATACAAATCCTGTCCTCCAGCATCAGGCTGGTCAAATCACAGCCGAACGCCCTTCTGCTTTTCATTTTTTCTCTTAAACCTTTAGAATTTTTAGATCTATAGCAATTAAACGCTGGGTTATATGACATCACATTGATGAATGAAAGGTAGGCATGTATAATATCATCATTGTAAGTGGTTTACCAAAATACCATACAAACTCAAATCAGCCTAAAGAAACAACCTTGTAAGACCTAAAGCATCCAGTTATAGTTTGCATTTATTAAAATCATTTATAATGGCTCAGTCTTTCTCCATGGACAGTCAGAGGAACCATATAAACAGGTAAATGTGATAAACAGGGAGCCAGTGCCTTGGGCTATACCTTTTGAGAGATTTTTAATTATTTTCAGTGTGCAATAAGGACATTGACACATGTCCAAAGAACCAAGGACGTAGCCCTTTGTTGAAAATACACCTTATATCCAGAGACGTTGAAGAGGGTGCAATGAACTTTGGAAGAGTTAAGCATTTGCACTGGAATTTGAGAGGTCAAGGGTGTAAGGACACATGGCTTTCTAGTGTTGCTAGCCTGTAAGCTCGCTGCTTCTGCATCTATCCACATTTCTGCACAACTCTGGTCACGAGTTCTGGTCACAAGTTGTTTTCAAATAAACACACACACACACACACACACACACACACACACACACGTGCGCGCACACAAACACACACATGGGGGGAGGAGGAGGATGAGGAGGAGGAGGAGGAGGAGGAGGAGGAGGAAGAGGAGGAGAAGGAGGAGGCAAGGAATGGTCTCGCTTTGTTTAGTAAAGCTGGCATGAAAGACTAGATTTCTTTACCACAAAGCAAGAACAGGCATCTGAAGGCAGTTCTGCCTGCTCGTCATCTTCTTTCAATACTGACACAGAAGAGTTGTGACTCACAGCAGATTCGAAAGTCTTGTCTAGGCCAGTGAGGATGGAAGTAGGCCTACTGAAAGGACATGAGTCACGATGTTGGCTCTTAACCCCAATGAGGACATGCATTGCTTAGAAAATGTCATGGGCTGAAAAGTTCTGTTTCAGGGTTTCCCTAACACAGAAGTACACGGTTCATGAAAGTTTCTTGAGGTGGTGCTGCCAACCTGGGAGAGTTCAAAGACTGGGGACCTGGGGATGTGGTAGATTACCAAAGACTGGATCTGGAGATGTGGTAAATGCCATAGGGGAATAACTCCCAGAATACAATCAGTATCTCTCTGTGTCTCTGTCCTGTCTCCATATCTCTAGGTCTCTCCCTTTGTCTTTCTCTCTGACTCCGTCTTCCTCCCCCTCCCCCTCTCTGCATGTACATGTGTGAGATGTGCATTTTCCAGTTTTTGTTGTTGTATTGCTTGGGTGTTTTCAGAAGAATGGGTTGAATTGTACCCTATATGTAGCACAAAATCTTCACGTAGCCCAGTCTGGTCTCAAACTAGTGATTCTCCTGCCCTAGTCTCCTGATCGCCAGATTACAAGCCTGTGCCACTATGCCCAGCTGATGTGTTATTTATCATGTTATCTCTTCATTGAAGCTTTTTACTGGAAGGAAAGCCAAGATGCCAGTGCAGGTCACATTTGTAACCTGAGCCACACTTGGATCAAAGTGTGGCTCATGCCATCATCTTGCAAAACACTGCTCCGAAGGTGGATGTTTGCAACAGTGGACATCCATGGGTGCAGAGACTTTAATTTGAAAATTTCCATACAAGTGAGTTCTTTAGTTTGATTTCTTCACATGCTAAATAAAAACAAGAAAAGTACCTAGCCCCATTCTGTCTGTCTGCTTGTCATCTCTCTCCTTTTCTCTCATCGATCACTTATTTGTAGACCTATCAGCTATGGGTTTGCTATTCTTCATCTACTCATCACTATTTGTTGTCTGTTATCTATCTTTCTATCTTATCTATCTCTATCTATCTAATCTATTTATTTATCTATGTATCTTATCTATCTTATCTATCCATCTATCTCTATCTAATCTATTTATGTATCTATCATCTACCTATCTTTCTATCATATATTTATCTATAATCTATCTTGTCTATTTATCTATCATCTATGTATGTATGTATGTATGTATCTATCTATCTATCAATCATCTATCTTCTGTTTCTCTCTTCACTCTTATATGCCCTCTTAGTGATGTTAAGGCAACAATTTAAGTCATCCACCTAAACAAAAATAACTCAGAAAACAACAGCAGAATTCTCTCCTCTTTTATTTATGTGGCTATGGAAATAATTATTAATTGAAATATTATTTGAGAAATTAAATAAAGAGTAAGGGGAATTTTTAAATAGAAGAGATTATTTTCCTATTCCAGAAAATTATTGTCACCCTTTTTATAATTTCCTTTAGCATAATGTCTTCTAAACAGTGTTCTACAATTAGGAAGACTACATAATTTACTGTGTGCTATAATGTTTTCAGTATTCAATGAAGAATATTTTCCCGAGAATACAGTTATTATAAAATCATGTGGTATGAAACAGAATCTCCTCATGCTTAAATTGTATTAATAATTAATTGCAAGAAAAGTATTTCATCTTGATAAATGAAAGATGGTATGGAAGGGATGATGCCGTTTTGTGGCTGAGATAATATAGTAACATGCTGTTAAATGCAGGATATCATATTAAATCTTACAGTTAAAGTACAGTGACATTAAAATATATTAAAATTCAAATTGACTATATTTCTGGAAATTCTGATGCTAGAGATAATAATTGAGTTTTGCCACACAATTATTAAAATGAGGGAGAAACAAGGAAAATTTTCTTGTGTGGAAACTGCTACCAGTGCGGCGAAGTTCGATGCTAAACTGAGCAAGTGCATCGAATGAAAACATGAAGGCTCTGTTAGCCATAAACTAATCACTTCAAAATGAGATGTCCGTGAGAGGACAGTGCACTCAGAGCAGCCGAAAAGGACCCAAGTCCTTAGATTCATTTTTTGTGTTTTTTTTTAAAATGTAGATTTAAAGAGCACATCACTTTTAGGTATTGTTTTGTGAAAGTATAGTGTAATTCATCCATTTAAATGTAATAGACATATAGATTTCCTGATAGTGCTCAGAGTATAAAGGATGTCTTGATTATGCCTCCCCAAACACATCTGAGAAAGAGGCGGGTGATAAGTTGCCTGCATCACCAACCTTACTAGATTACATCAAATTATTTTGTGAACATAGTTTTAATTCATGCTCAGTGGGATGAAAATCAGCTATTCCTTTCTCTTTTCTTCTACACACAGGTAGCTGGCATCTGGCAGTATCCAGACTGAGAAAGCTGTGGGTGTTTTGAAATATGATGGAAGTTGTAGAATTGTGCTGCTAAGTCTGGCTTTTGTGACAAACGCTGGTATCTACTTTGCCGTCTCAGAAGAAGGCTTCAGTAGTTGCTAAGCAGGTCTTCCTCCCTACACGGTATGCTGTATCTCCTCCTCCTCTTCTGTCCGCCTTTCCCATCTTAACAGAGACATGGATGAACGGAATTCTCACTTTTAACATAAGAGCATTTTCCCTTTTCTGTTTGCACTTTTGGGCCAGATCAAGAATGAGTTTCAGCTGGGAATAAAACTCAGAGGTGGAGCACTGACCTAGCAGGTGTGTGGCCCTGTGTTCAATTCAGAGCACTGTGATAAAAAATTGAGGACTTAGTCTCCTACTTAAATATCATAATGATGTGAAAATGTATTTTCTCCTAAAATTTTGATAGTTATGAAAAATCATTTTTTAGTTAACAAAGTTTATTTTAAAAATTTCCATGTGCTGGGTAGCCAGCACTGTAGACCAGTTTTGAAACCACGCTGTTTGCTCACTGATCTCCTTGTCTGCCTTGTGATCATTTGCCTCCGTGGTTCTTCCTGCCTCTGGGTGTCTGAAGATGCTGAATTTGATTCTGTGTTCGGATACACCTGAACGCTAGCAACGCCTCTCACTCCATGATAATGACTCCATTGCGTTGTGATTTTTAGTAAGTTAGCTCTCTGCAATTTTTTTCTACCTTGTGAATGTCTTATAGAGTCTTTGCTCCTTTCTCCTTCAGGAAGGGACTGAGCAAGTTCAAAACAGACTTAGCAAGGTGCACCAAAAAGTGCCAGCCAGGGATGTTATCACAATTGCAAGAACTCTGTAGGCTGACTGGAGATTAACGGACTGGGGTTAAGGAACACATTCTTTGTAAATTCTAAGATTTCTAATACATAAGTGTGATGGACATCTTTGCCTAGTAATTTTATAGTATTTTAAAATTTTATTTATTTGATCAAAATATTTTAAATAGTTGATACATTTATCCCAATAAGTTTATGTTATCCTTCAGCCAACCTTCTTAAAGTAAAATTGACAATTAGCAAAAGGTTATATACGTGATTTTTTTATATTTGTATATTGATCATTAAAATTTTATAAATTATTAAATTAAGCCAGTTGTCATATCCACCGCCTTATGAATACAATTTTGATGGTAAGAACATTTAACATTTATTCTCTTAGTGAATTTTAAACACGCGTTTTTATTCTCACCAGTGTGCTGTAATGCTTACCTAGAGCTTACGCATCCTCACCGATGCGGAGTAGCTTCTGAGCAGCATTCCCTCACTGAAAATTAGAGCCTTGCTAAGCTATATTTATTGGCATTTAGTGCTGTTGCACACGGATGTAATTGACTTTGTATATGCTTTGATAAAGAAAAATCATCAAGTTGCCTTCACTACAACTCTGTTAATTCATGCTCAAGTCATTTCTGTGCTTGCTATATTTCAAATAAGAATGACTTCTATTTCTTTGGTTTCGCTTTTTAAATTAATTTATTTTTTACACTACAGATGTTTATTCCCCCGATGTCCACCCTCCAGCTGTTCCACATCCTACCCCTCCTCCCCACCCCCTGTCTCCCCGTGGATGTCCCCACCCCACTTGACCTCCCCACTCCCTGGGGCCTCCAGTCTCTTGAGGGTTAGGTGCATCATCTCTGACTGAACCCAGACTCGGCAGTCCTCTGCTGTATATGTGTAGGGTCATATCAGCTGGTGTGTGCTGCCTGGTTGGTGGTCCAGTGTTTGAGAGATCTTGGGGGTCCAGGTTAATTGAGACTGCTGGTCCTCCTACAGGGTCACCCTCCTCCTCAGCTTCTTCAGCCTTTCCCTAATTCAACCACAGGGGTCAGCAGCTTCTGTCCATTGGTTGGGTGCAAATATCTGCATCTAAATCTTTCAGCTGCTTGTTGGGTCTTCCTGATTGTGGTCGTGTTAGGTTCCTTTTTGTGAGCACTCCAGAGCCTCAGTAATAGTGTCAGGCCTTGGAACTTCTCTTTGAATTTCAACTCACTTGGCTTTCTGTTCTGGATTGGATATCATATTCAGGTTAAACAGAAGTTATAAAGTTTGGCATGTTGCCTTACAGAAGCTTTGCAATTTCATGAGGTCCCATTTGTTGATTCTTGATCTTAGAGCATAAGCCATTGGTGTTCTGTTCAGGAATTTTCCCCCTGTGCCCATGTGTCCGAGACTTTTCCCCACTTTCTCTGGACACTGTCAATAGGACAAAACGGCAAGCAACAGACTGGGAAAAGATCTTTACCAATCCTACATCCAATAGAGGGCTAATGTCCAATACATACAAAGAACTGAAGAAGTTAGACTCCAGAGAACCAAATAACCCTATCAAAAAATGGGGAACAAAGGTAAACAGAGAATTCTCAACTGAGGAAACTCGTAGGGCTGAGAAGCACCTAAAGAAATGTTCAACATCCTTAGTCATCAGGGAAATGCAAAGCAAAACAACTCTGAGATTCCACCTCACACCAGTCAGAATGGCTAAGATCAAAAACTCAGGTGACAGCAGATGCTGGAGAGGATGTGGAGAAAGAGGAACACTCCTCCATTGCTGGTGGGATTCAAAGTTGATGCAACCACTCTGGAAATCAGTTTGGCAGACTCTCAGAAAATTGGACATAATACTACCTGAGGACCCAGCTATACCACTCCTGGGCATATACCCAGAAGATGCTCCAACATGTAATAAGGACACATGCTCCACTATGTTCATAGCAGCCATATTTATAATAGCCAGAAGCTGGAAACAACCCAGATGTCCCTCAGCAGAGGAATGGATACAAAAAATGTGGTACATTTACACAATGGAATACTACTCAGCTACTAAAAACAATGACTTCATGAAATTCACAGCAAATGGATGGAACTTAAAAATATCATCCTGAGTGATATAACTCAGTCACAAAAGAATGGACACGGTATGTACTCACTAATAAGTGGATATTAGCCCAAAAGTTCAGAATACCTAAGATTCAATTCACAGCAACCATTGGACTGAGTGTGGGGTCCCAGATGGAGGAGTTGGAGAAGGGACTGAAGGAGCTGAGGGAGTTTGCAACCCCATGGAGGGAGCAACAGTGTCAACTGGCCTGACCCCTGGGTGCTCCTGGAGACTGGACCACCAACCAAAGTATACACATGGAGGGACCCATGGGGCTGGCTGCATATGTGGCAGAGGAGGGCCTTGTTGAACATAAGGGGGAGGAGTGGCCCTTGGGCCATAGGGTATTAGATGCCCCAGTAGAGGGGAATGCTAGGGAGGGAAGACAAGAGTGTGTGGACGGGTCGGTGGGAGGTGGTTTACCCTCATAGAGGCAGGGGGAGGGAGGATGGGATAGGGGGTTTCCAAAGGGGAGACCTGGAAAGGGGAAAACATTTGAAATGTAAATAAAATATCTAAAAAAAAGTTTGGCATGTTGCTTTTTTTTGACATTGTTTTTAATGTTTCACAATGTAATATTAAAAGTTTCTGTTTGTTGAGTTTTCTTTATGAATATCACTCAAGTTGCTGTTGGTCTACTAAATTGAATTTTCTGAAATCCTTTATATCTAGGTTATGACCATTTCTCCCCAAAACAGTACTCTAGAAGTGAGTTGGCAGAGTCTCTGTTAGATATACATCAAAGCCCAAGGCTTCTCTGCCAACTCCTGGGTCTCCTTTTCTTTTCATAAGTTTCAGATCTGTGATTATGCTGCTCAAACTTGTCTCCTCTCCTTTATCCTCCACAGAATCTGACACCCATGGGCTCCCACAGGATTCAATCGCAAGCTCTTAAACTCCTTCATGTTTTCTGGACTGTTTATACAGTAAGTTTTTACATATATTTGAGATTTTAATTACATAATTACATCATTTCCTCCTTCCCATCCCTATCTCTAGCGCCTCCCATATACCACCACTCCCTTGTTCTTGCACAAATTTGTGGTTTTTTCCCTTTAATTATATATATATATATTATATATATAATATATATAATATATATAATATATATAATATATATATAATATATATAATATATATATAATATATATATATATAATATATACAATTGAGCAGGAACTTAGGGAGCATGGTGCTCTGGACTTACACCCTGTATTCAGTATTGAAAGCTCTGTGTTAAAGGAATGCAGTTTGCCATCACTTTCTATGGCATTTGACTCTGACAAATAGAGCGCAGTTTGGAAATACAGAGCATGATCTTCATGATTCACAGGGAAAACTATGTTAATCATCTTTACATAATTTTAAAAGCCATTGATTGTTTTTATAAGTACATAGGAAAGTTAAAAAGTTTGACTAATATTTCTTTAGTATACTACAATTTAAAATAGAAGCACACAGAAAACTTTTTAAAAACTTTTAGTCTGCTGTGTCTGGGCCACATTTTATCCCTCAGTGGATCAACGCTTAGACTGTTCCAATATCTTGTGGAATGTTTGTTAAGACCACGGTAGAAGAAAGGTGTTAGAAAATGATGTTTGCTTTTGGAATAATTAAGTGTGAGTCCCCGTGTTGATGACCTCCCAATGGCTTAAATCTCAGGACCAAAAATTCAGGCACATTAGAAGCCTTAGAAGGAATAGAAAAGAATTCTGTTTTCATATTGGCGTAAGGACAGTGGTGATGGGAACCAAGATGGATGGCTGAGGAACGTCATGAGCACTGAGAATGGAGGTGCTCAGGTGGGTAGGAAGGAAAGGAGGATCTAGAAAGAGTCAGAGGGAGGACTGAGAGGACTAACACGATCAAAATATAGTGCATGAAATAATTCTCAAATCACTAATCAAAATACTGTATTATCTTAAAAAGTAATCTAAGTGAAGGCTATTATTTTTCTTTTCAAGCTATAATGGCTGAATATGAAATTTTAAGTAAATAATAATGACAATTTTTGCAGCTTACCAACAATATTTTTCAAGTGCATTGATCCCATCCTTCTTTTCCTGTTTGTTCTTTCTGAGTTGGGAGATGCTGGGCTTAAGTTCCAGGACTCAGGTGTTCCACCCTGGTCAGAAGTCACCAAGATTACAGGTGTGCCCCACTCTGTCTGGCTGTGCCTACTTTGGGAACAGATGTAAAAAAATATATTCTAAATTTTTACTTCAACACTTCAGTGACTTTAATTTCTCATAAAGTAGATGAAGATGAGAAAACATTCTTTAACAAGCATGTGTCCACCTCTTCTCTGTTTCTCTAAGGCTTTGTTATACTGGTAAAACATATAGAATCTGGTTTATTTACTGAAAGTTATATATTCTTCAATACACAAAACTATTGGGGCAGTTAATAACTTGGATCACTTAGATTTTTTAAGATTTTACTTTCTACTAATCTTATAGGTTGGGGAACCAGATAGATATTATATTTCAAAGTGAGAAGTCTATGAAGAAAATTGCCACAGTGAATAAAATCAACTTTTCAGGTTTTACTCAAAAAATTTTTTCAGAAAATATATTTTGGGCAGTGGCTTATGAATTTTTTCAAATAGTTCCAAATGCCACCAGGTACACAAATTTGCCTTAATAGCTAGAATTTATTTTTTAAATTTAATTATAAGGTGAGCTTGCTGAACATCTTTGTTTAGTGGTGTTATAATAATCATAATATATGTAAGTAGTCAATAAATTTATATGATATAGGTAAGCAATACATTAAATGTGATTTTAACCAATTATAGTAGAAGTAGAAGGGTAGCCAGTCAGTCACACAGTGGACAGAAATTTCAAAATTTTGATTATATGATGATATTTCATTTTTAGAGTTAATGGGGTAACAGCTATCATTAGCATCTACTTTTTATTGGAATTTTGTTTATTGATATACTTTACTGAAAAAAAACCACCAGAAAAGCCATATTAGAAGCATAGCATGGTTTAAAGTGAACTGGATGAAGATATTTCTGAAAAATGGAAATAAGGTATTTGTTGAAACTAATTTAAGGGCATTTGTGACTTCTTTTGTTATTCTTGTAACTTAAGAGAGAGAGAGGAAAAAAAAACCCAACTCCAGTAAGATCTCAAGTCTTCATGTAGAACATACTCATATATTACTCAGCATTCTGGGTTGCCTTTAGCTGCCTGACTTCAAGCTCTACCCTAGAATGTGAGATGCCTGATTCTCTCATTCAACAGAGGGCTTCCAGTGCACAGCTCTTCAAGTCAGCTTAGGCAATCGAATTGAATTCAGCTCTTTCTTCTCCACTTCACTGTGTCGTACTGAGCAGCCTCACTCTGAGAGCAGACTCCTCTCTCCCTTTGTGTTTCTTAGCTTCCTTCTCTTCCTCTTCAGCCCTTATTACATACCACCCTTCTAACCCAACTCTGTATCTTACCTGTTACCTCAATAGCTTCCTCCAGGAATCAATCGCCCTCCCTCTCTACCTCACTCATTCCTCCCCTCTGGTTTGAAGTTTTAATACAGTCTCATTTTGTAGCTCACTGTAGCTCAAGCTGGTCTCAAACACATGGTAATCATCCAATCATTTGCTGCCAGCATCCTATGCGACAGATCACAGTTTTTTTTTTTTTAATTGTATGCATATGAGTACACTATAGCTGTCATCACACACACCAGAAGAGGGCATGGATCCCATCCCAGATGGTTGTGAGCCCCCATGTGGTTGCTGAGAATTGAACTCAGGACCTCTGTAAAAGCAGTCAATGCTCTTAACCTCTGAGCCTTCTCTCCAGCCCCCCATGTCTTTTCTTTTCAGTCACCTAAACAAACATTGAAAAGGATTCAATCCCAGCCCCATCTCCTGCAGACACATGGAAAATTCCCTGCATAGGCCCCATACCCAGGTTGTACCACACGACTAGTACTAGGTAATATGTCAAGAGGAACCAAGATAAAGATGATTTGTAATTCTGTCAGGAGTTCTTTTGTCCTGCTGAGGTCCTCCTCACAAGGGGCTTCCCAGAAAAAGATTGTGTATTCCTAAAAGACTACGTAGATTCAGAGAGCAGGAATCCTTGGATAACTGTTTAGAGCAAATCTTTGAAGAGTATGTCATCAGTATGGGACCTTAGGTTGACAAGACACAGAGTATTCAGGTTTACGTTGTTACTGCAGCATAGCTATGACTAGTCTGATTAATACTTAAAATTAAATGAAAGCATAAACACACCATCTGACGATCAATGTCTCTGTAGTGTTCACACATCACTCGTGGATGGTAGCATTTCTGAGTCTCCACTGTAAAGACTTTTTAATTCTTCCTAGAGTTCTTGGAATGAAACCGAAAGAGGTACCTGTTTATATAACTAAGAGAGTTACATCAAAAAGAATGCCATGCACATGAATTTTCAATTAGACAAACTCAATAATCCAGGACCTTTATATTCTAAAGCTCAGACCTCCTTCATAAACTTTAGAAATGCTTCTGCACTTGTTTACTTCTATTTAAATGTATTGTTTGTAAAATCCTTTCTGAGAAGAAAAGTATCATCTTGCATTTGGTCAGGGTTCTCTAGAGTCACAGAACTTATGGATAGCCTCTGTATAGTAAGGGAATCTGTTATGATGACTTACAGTCTTGTAGTCCAACTCCCTACCAATGGTCAGCTGTGAATGGGAAGTCTAAGGCTCTATTAGTTGCTCACTCCCACAAGGCTAGTAGATTCCAACAGATGTGCTGGCAAGTAAATGCAAGCTGGCGAAGAAGAGCAAATCTTCCTTCTTCCAATGTCCTCATGTAGGTCTCCAGCAGAAGGTGTGGCCCAGATTGAAGGTGTGTGCCACCAGGCCTGGATGTGGGACTTGCTCTGTCCCATGCTGACCTCGAAATCAGAGATCTCCTTGCCTTATCTCCATACCAAGATCCAGGTCAGAAACTCGTGTCTCCCAGCCTCAAGCTCTGATCACAGGTGAGTCTTCCAATTCTGGATTGTAGTTAATTTCAGATATAGCCAAGTTGACAACCAGGAATAGCCATTATAGCCTGTCTTAATTCACCTGAGTCCATTGGATTCAGTTCAGTGGGCTCCAATTCAGATACTGTTGTCAACAGCAGCTGCAGAAGCAGCAACAACAGCCAAAAAAAAAAAAAAACAAAAAACAAAAAACCCAAAAACCTTAAAATTTTCTGTGAATAAACTCATATGTTTTCTTGCCTACCTTTCAATAAGAAATACAATTTGTCTTTGAAAATGTCTATAAACATGAGAGTATAGTGTTGTTTTTCTGTTGGGCTTTTATTCACTTCTGTTAGATTTTTTCTTTATAACTAGCAAAACTCCTCTGGGTCAATTAACATTGCGTTAATTCATGTTTAAAGGCTTAGTAATAATCTTTGAGTTTTATGAACCAGAAACTTTTACATAATTTCCCTATTGTCGGACATTCACTTTATTGAAAGCTTGTGTTATTATAAATACTAATCATTTTATTTCTAATCTGAATTGCAAATGTTTTGCTCATTTTAGTTATTTCAATAACTTGAAATTTGCTTGTGAATATGACGTAAAAATGATACAAAAATTTTTATATTCTACCAAATCAAATAGAGTCAATAGTTTCATTGCAATTTCCTCAAGAAATTAAACTTCTGCCTTTGACATATATTAAAATTTTATGTATGCAGATTTACCTGTGGAGTTACTGGACTCTTCTATAGATGTCTCTCTATTTTTCTACCAATATCATATTTATTCGAGTAAATTTATGGAAGATTTTGATATAATGCTTCCAATAATTTTTCCCCAGTTAGCAGGGATTATTTCATTGTCTTCTACTCCAGTTATCGTTGATGGAGACAGGCAAGCTGACTCTTGTCAAAGTATCCATAGGAAATGTCTCCACAACTCTCGTTCTCAATTGTCCAGTCTCAGAAGTTACTCAGGCAACTCCTGTTGTCTCTCATGGGCAGGAGCAGGAAACAGTCCCAAGAGAATATCTGAGTTTGTAGACCCTGATTGTGTGTGTGTGTCTCCTGAGTTGTTCTGTTACATGCTTTGTGTCTAGAAAGTGGATGGGGTATGTGTACTGGCTAGTTTTGTGTGTCATCTTGACACAAGCTGAAGTTATCACAGAGAAAGGAGTTTCAGTTGAGAAAATGCCCCCATGAGATCCAGCAGTAAGGCATTTTCTCAATTAGTGATCAAGGAGGGAGGGCCCCTTGTGAGTGGTACCATCTGTGGGCTGGTAGTCTTGGGGTCTATAAGAAAGCAGGCTGAGCAAGCCAGGAGAAGCAAGCAAGCCAGTAAGTCACATTCCTCCATGGCCTCTGCATCAGCTCCTGCTCCTTGACCTGCTTGAGTTCCAGTCCTGACTTCCTTTCCTGATGAACAGCAGCATGAAAGTGTAAGCTCAATAAACCCTTTCCTCCCCAACTTGCATCTTGGTCATGATGTTTGTGTGGGAATAGAAATTCTGACTGAGACAGCCTGGTACTTTGAGAAGATCAACACTGGCCCTTTCTGACTCCACTCTAGACTTTCCCAGCCCGTGCTGTCAATTGCTTACTGAAACCTTTGTGTAGTCGCTATGGGCTTTGAATATGTTTCAGGCCTTCTGCCTTAATGGAGACTTACTAGAAGGCTCTTTAAAGGCAAGAGCTGCTCCATTTAGATCGAACTCAAAAAACACATGTAATGCTTTGCATTAGTAATCAATGCTACTGATTGACCTGTGAAGATTTACTGTGACTTGGTAAGAGACTGTCTTTTATTTTCTCTCAAATCATTAAAATTTTAAATTCAGCTTATGAATGCATTCCGCTTTCTCAGTAATATTCATTGTATATTCACTTTCAAAAACATTTACAGCCCCCGATAATATAAGAACCCTTAAATTAGATCTTTACTTGCACTTTGTAATTAACAAAGTGGTATTAATATTGTGCTCTTTCTATTTTCTTACAGAGGTAAGATTCTCATAACACAGAGTAATCTTAAAGTTCTGGAGAACAATTATTTTTAAAGTTTTGTTTTAAAAATGAATTCTAGGTACACAGATTGGAGGTCTTCAGACTTCTAACTGATAAGTTTGTAGCCTCTCCTCAGTAATTTCTATATGACAATCAGAGTCTTCCAATGGGTCGCCAGAATTTCACATCTTAAGTGGACACAGCCTTAGTGATGCTGTTGGTTTTCCTATGGCCAGGATAGGCCTCATGGACCAGCTATGTGTCTATGAGAGAAAAAGACCCCCAAACCAAAAACCTCTAATGCCTCCTTTGACCTTTCGTCTTTATAACCTAGACTGTCAGATGTAGTCATTGATCTGCTAGGTGCCTTTCCTCCCCATTTTCAGATAAGAGATGGCTCATGCTCCTATTTACATGTGAACAATCTTACAAGAAGTGGAGTCACTCCAAGAGGAATGGGTTTGAAAAGCTTCTCCACAAAGAAGATAAACTTTTTTTATACTTTAAAAATGTATCATTGCTGAGTCACAATACAAAGTAGCAGGGGGCGTTTTCAGACATACCTCGTTTATTGTATTTTAATTTCCCACAGCTCATCTCTCCTGTGGCCCCCCTTCCTGGTCTCCTTTAATACTTTCTCACTCTCAGCATTCCCCATTCTGGTTTACCATCACAAGCGCTCTGCTCCGCTATCTTCCTGCGGAAGCCCTTTCCCCTTCTTAAAAGCCTTCTGAGTTTCTTGGCCTTTCCTTTCACTCACTTATCATTAATGCACAAACATAAAAATTAAAACCAAAATTAAAAAATAAAAAATAAACATAAGGAAGTAAAATGAAAAACAGAATTTATATTTTTACAATAAATAAAATAAACATACACAAACAAAGAAAATAAAATACATATGAGTGAGAACATACAGTATTTGTCTTTCTGACCTGAGTTATCCCATCTAATGTAATATTTTCCAGCTCTATACATTTTACTTTAAAATCAAGATTTCATTTTTTTTATGTGTGTGATTAAAAACTCTGTAATGTATCTATACTGTATACTCATTATCCGTCCATGTGTTGGTGGACACCAAGGCTGATTCCCTGTGGCATTTGAAAGTTTTGGCCATCATTTGTCTTCTTAAAATGAACCATTGCTGTTCACATCATATTTATCTTTCAATTTTTAAAATTACATATGTACAGCATCAACCTCTGGCCTTGGATAAACTCATTTTCTCTCAATAGAAAGGTTTCTGGAATAATGAGAACGTTGAAAATAATTCTGATTACACATTTCTTACTAGAGGAAATGAAAAATCTGAGCCAAATAATAATGCTGGAATATCATTCTATTGTCCAGTGAGCCGTCTTCTTGAAAGTTCCTGAATAAATTTAGGTTGGATAAAATAGATAAAATAATAGTATTATAACAGGAAGCATGTGGTGTGTGTGTGTGTGTGTGTGTGTGTGTGTGTGTGTGTGTTTAACACACACATATGTGACAACAGAATATATAAATTATATAAATATCAAATTATCTTCTATTTGGCCTTATTATCTTTTGCTTGGAGAATATGAAGGGAAATAGGAAAATGCCATAAGATTAAAACACTTCCTTATCACAAACAATTAACCCACTGCACCAGTCCCAAGGAAACAGCCCAAGCAATGGCCTTGCTAATCACACCATCTGAGATTCCTTAGCATAATACAGCTTGTTTTGAAAACACTACTTGGGTGAACTAAATAAATAAGACAAAATGAGAGCTATGTGTTACCAAGTTGTTTGTTGGAAGACAATTGGCAACAAAAGAGACTCCATAGTAAGTAGGCAGCAGCTCTGCTCTTTGGCTTTTAGCACACGCAGGCTTACTGATACCTGCATTCCATTGACATACTTGCTTGCTGTATGTACTGCCGGTGCTGGCTAACACCACATGCACACGGAATGCTCCATTCGGTGAGCTGTTCAATTTTACATGTATGAGACTCCAGAGCTGTGAAGTAAACAGCCTCACTTAATATCAAACGGAATTCAAAGAACTCTAAAGTCTTGATAATGTGTGTGCTTGCTCCTGGGAGGAAAAGATGGAAGCAGGAGCTTAGATGGTCAGAGCGTTCTCCTTCATGCCGCCACCTAGGACAGTGTAGGAGAAATCATGGGATGGGCGGTAAGTAAACAGAATCAGTAATGACAGAGACGAGGGATGTTTTCTGAAGTCAGGATGCAAAGAGAGTTTAAAGGAAGTAGTCTCGGAGTCTCGAGGGCTGGCCTTCAAGAGAAATGCAGGCTTATTCATAAAATGCCAGTAGAGAAGGCTGTCTCTTAAGGCTACAGGCATGCAATGGATTATTTTTTTAGTGCTACAGAAAAATATTGACCAAATATATGGAAAAGGTGGGTGCACAGGGGACAGAAGCACCACTGCATGCCGAGTCTTTACTGACTTAGAAAGGGGCTAGAAGGTGAACAAATGGTATCAGAACTTCCGCTAAAAATGAACATGTCACAAAATGAGTCGACTTTCCCTCAAGTCTGGGGCCCTGTGTATGAGGACACTCTGAAATCACATGCATACAGTTTGTCACTGATGCTACCTGTTACCGAGAGAGCTCTGTTTCTATCCACATGTTCATGTCTTGCTATATTGTAGAGAGAAAGCATCAGAGCTGGGACTTTTTTGCCTATGGCCCTTGGGCTAGGCTGTCTTCTACCTTCCCAGACACCCTGGGCTGGGCTTCCCATAGCACTTATGAAGATCATCTGTCATCAGTACCACTGCTGTGTGTCATGTTATACCACAGCTGTTTAACAGATGTCCTGGCAAAGGGAAAGGTACTAAAAAATATGTAAATTAACGTTTGTTCTGCCTCGTGTGAAAGGTGAAGCCACTGTAGATGTGGTGACTCTTTGAGGTAAATATGAACTGACAAAGCTATGTCTGGTGGCATTCATTTGGACCAGAAATCCGCTCTTGCCAGGTTCTTTCTGTTCCTTCAAGTGAAGGAAGTGTTCATTCTTGAATCTTGTCTGTTCTCAGTGAGACCCTTCATTCTAGTCTGTGCTCTAGATTTCTCTTACTTAAGTCTAGAGTGTAAATTCCAGATTCCAGGTAACTAAAGCAGACTCAAAAAATTCTTTTAATATCTTCAAAGGTGATGTCTTAGAGTTTTTTATTGCTGTGGGCAGACACCATGACCAAGGCAACTTTTATAAAGGACAACATTTAATTGGGGCTTGCTTATAGGTTCAGAGGATCAGTCCATTATCATCAAGGTGGGAGCATGGCAGCGTCCAGGTAGACATGACGCTAAAAGAAAGAAGCTGAGAGTTCTATATCTTGATGCAAGGCAATCAGGATAAGAGACTGGCATCCTCAGGGAGCTAGGAGCAAGCTCTCAAAGCCTAGCCCCACAGTGACACACTTTCTCCAACAAGGCCACACCTCCTAAAAGTGCCACTCTCTGGGCCACACATATTCAAACCACAGAGGTCATTTGCTTTTCTCTCCCCTATTGTCTTCTTGTGGCAATCCAGTTTGTCTTAGAGACCTACACATGCATAGCAGAGCATCGGAGAGAAAATGGAGACTGGGGTCATGGTATTTTGGTGATTTGTCTACTGCAATTCTAAGAGCATTCCATGAAAGCTCCTGCTGAGTCCACATGGTTTGAGTACTGGAACCTTGACTAGAGGATGGGAGAGAATGAAGATTGAAGAAAGAACATGTGTACAAGAGAGCTGGGTCAGGTGGGAGTGTGCATTCTGATGGAGGATACTTACTACTACAGGCAAACTGGAACCTCTGCGTGTCTGCTAGGTACAACAGTGGAGAGGAGTTAGCTAGTCTCTGTAGGTGTGCAGGCTCTGGCTGAAAAGATCAGGAGCAATCTGCAGTTGCTTGTTTTTGTACTTAGACCAGAAGAAAAAGAAAAGGAAGGAAAAGAAGGAGGAAGAGGAGGAAGAGGAGGAGGAGGAGGAGGAGGAGGAGGAGGAGGAGGAGACTGTCAATTTCAAACCTGGCCCATATGGGGAAATGGCTTTTCCTGTTTCCATGGGTCCAAGGCCTTGCTCTTTGTCATGACTGTGTCCATGTCAACAATAAACCTCCATTCAGGATTTTACACACCCAGGGCTTCCTCTGCTCTCACAAACCCCCAGACTATACTCAGTGACTGCTGTACCTCTTAATTTCTCCTCTATGGAAGCAATTATAGAAGGTAAGTATGTCTAGGTGAGTGATTACAAGATATAGGAATGAAATGTGGCATCCAAACTGAGTATAGAACACACAGAGTAGAAAGGTATAAAATGGCTTGATCGAACAAACAAACAAACAAAAAACTAAAGAAATTTGGTATTTCCAGAGTTTAAATTACAAAACAGTAATGTTTGAAGAGGAGATTACAAAGTCACAATTGAAACAACGGGTTTAACCATCATAGAGTTTCCTACGTTGGGTGACCTCAGGAAGCAGAAGTTTATGTGCTGTTTATTTCTCAGAAACTGTGACTGCAGCCCGGCTGTGTGAGGGAGAGTGAAGGTGGTACAGGATAGGGGACAAGGTGAGCTACAGATTTTCCTGGCTATCTTACTGTGATGCAGTCTTCTACAGTGCCTTCTGAGAACCCTCATGAAGGACCAGCCTGCTCAGGAGCAGAGGGGAACAAGAAATTTTGTCTATCACATTTTACTTGCCATGAGTCAAAAGTGTGACCTATTTGCCTGTGAGTTTTTAATGGTTCCATAACATCTCAGTGAGGATTTTTCCTGCTATGGAAAATATGACAGCTCAGAAAATGAGCTATCTATATTTGACTCCCCTACTGGAATGATCACAGATCCCATAGAGCCTCCTTGCCTTGAAACCACCCCTAGCACTGTTAAATCTGCAGTCTGTGGGCTGTGGAAGATTTTGCAATGATTTTGACTTATTGAGAAGCCTGGTTTGCTAGTTAACCTCTGGGTTGGATTAGCATTAACAAATGTGCCATGCATGACACCCAGGAAATGAACAAATGTGCTTTTCTCTAGTAGAAGGAAAGTTATTTCAGAGGTCATTGGTGATGAGATAAAATGTATTTGTTGCTCTCTCACAAACCACTCAATATAACATTTCTGATGTCAGTTGTATGGGCATTATCTCCACATACATTGGGTGAGGTCTCTTCTAATTCAGTGAGGACACTAGCTACATGGAAATAATTCCAGGACTCACAGGCTTAGTGCTCTGTCTCCCAAGACCCCTCTCCCTCTCTACATTCCAGATATGGTTGCTTATGTCTAACCCATAGGTCATAGCTCCTTTCTTGGTTTGGTTTCCTTGCCAGAGTGACTTTCAGATGAAAAAGAATACTACAGAAGATACAGAAGACCAGCGGCCAGATGCTAGTGCTATGCAGGGCATGCAATGTGAACAGGGATGTCCCCTCTACTGTACTCCTCACCTATCAGCTCCCTGAATGTTCTCCTCGGATTACAGTTCTCTGAATGTTTCTTCTTGGATTACAGACATGATTTACCACACCAGGTTGATATTTCTATGCTTTATTATATATTTACCTCATTTACTATGAATCATAATCATGCCCAAACTTCTAGGAAGCATTCCAATACAACACAGAACAGGTCAGTGATATTCTTCCAGAATATTTTATCTTGCCTGAGTCATAGATCATTCTATTCTATTAAGTTGCCTCCTACCAATTCATACTAATTGTTCTTCCACTATAAACTCTTGATGTAAAAACTCACCTATATTCTTTGCTACTTACGATGCATGTTGGCGAGTTAGTGTAAAATAGATATATACTATTGCAAATAGCTTTGTACTGTTGTATTCGTTATTTTCTATTGCTGTGATAAAATACCGTGACAAAGGCAACTTATGAAAGAGTTTATTTTGGCTTATGAGTCCAAATGGATACTAGTTCATCATGGGGCAAGGCGCGGAAGCAAGCAGCAGGCATGACAGATAGTAGAGCAGGAAGCTGAAAAGTCACATTTCAACCAGACTCACCAATAAGAGAGAGTGAACTGGAAGCAGGGTGAGATTATATCCCCTAAAAGCCCACCCGGTGCAGTAATATGTCCTCCAGCAAGATAGCACCCCTGAAACCACCCCAAACAGCATCAGCAACTGGCTAGCAAGTGTTCAAATACTCAAGCCTAAGGGGGCCATTTAATATTTAAGCCATCACATTCTATTCTTTGGCCATCATAGACTTACAGGCATATCATAATGCAAAACAACATTTAGTCCAACTTCAAAAGTCCTCATTGTCTTTTAAAGCTTCAACCCATGTTTAAAAGTCTAAAGTCTCTGTTGAGACTCAAAGCAAGCTGTTGTAATTTCCTTTAAAATAATAATAAAAAATGAATTACATACTTCAAACCTAAATGTTACCAAAGCTACATTACCATTTCAGAAGAGAGGCACGGAAACATACAGAGTGTTTGAATGAAAATAACCCCCATAGACTTGTGTAATTGAATACTTGGTGTCCATTTGGTGGAACTGTTTGGGAAGGATTACAATGTGTGGCCTTATTGGATAATATCTGTCATAGAGGGTAGGGTTTGAGGTCTCAAAACCCTACACCATTCCCAGTTAGTTCTCCCTGCCTCATAGTCATATCGCAAGGTGTAAGGTCTAGGCTGCTGTTCCAGCACCATGCCTGCCTTGCTGTTGCCATGTTCACTACCATAATGAATATGGACTCTGACCCTCTGAAACTGTGAGCTCCAAATAAATTATTTCTTTTATAAGTTGCTTCATTAATGATATCTTGTTATAACAATAGAGAAGAAACTAAGACAGTGAGAAAATATTGGACCAATGCAAGAAGGAAACTCAGCAAGGAAAAACACCAAATCCTGTATTTCTAGAACTTAAATGGCTTTGTGCTTCAACGTTTTCTGCCTGCAATGTCTATCTCTCACTTGAGATGCTCCCACTCCCTGTGAGCAGCTCATTAAACTCTGAGTACTCAAGGACTATAGTTGTTAAAAAGAATAGTGCCATTATGGAGGGACCTTCTCTACACTGGAGTAAAGAACAGGGTGCCCTCAGGTCAAGATACTACTTCAGGTACCAATGTCTGTCTGCATTTGCTTTCTATTGTTGGGATAAACATCAAGACCAAAAGCTACTCAGGAAGAAAGTATTTATCTGGATTATATATCCCAATCACAGATGATAGTTGACAGAAGTTAGGGCAGAAACCTAATCAGGAGCAGAAAGAAAAAATCTGTTGGATCAAGGATGCATATTGACTTGCTCTCCTTGCTTTTCTATGCAGTATAGTAGTATCTGCCCAAAGGCAGCACCACTCAGTGTGCTGGGCCCTCTCTCATCAATCATTAATTAAGAAAAATTCTGTGCTTGTTAGTTTTTTTGTTAACTTGACACAAGATAGAGTTATCTAGGGAGAGGAAACCTCAACTGAGAATATGCCTCCATCACATCGTCCTGTAGGAAAGTCTATGGGGACGTTTTCTTGAGAATAATTACAAGTTTAAGACCTTGAGCAATTTACTTAGCTCTTAGTACCTCATATATAGACAGTTTATTAAAACATTACCTTAGAAGACTTTTGAAGAGAATTAATTGAAGAGACAGGCCATTTCTTTTAATCTTGCAACTTGAAAACAGAAAATCGTCAGGAAAACGGTATGAAGAAAGCTAAATAGAAAATGAACATTTTCATTCTCCACCCTTGCATCAAGCCAGAGATTTTTCGTGTGCAATGATAACCTGAAGTTTGAAAATTATTAAGTATATTTCTAGTTTTGAAACAATGTAGCACCTCTAGGATAGAATTTGATCCTAGAAATGAATAGGCTTCCCAGTGTTGTCTAAAGTCTGGTGACGCAGCCTTCTCCGGGAGAGTTTTACACTGTAATTAAGAGGTACAAGTACACATGGGGGTAGAGAGCTTACATCACATTTAATCTCTGGTGTTAAATTATTCTTGTCTTTCACCAACTCAGACCCCCGCTGAGGCATCATTTGTGTTAAAATTAAATGAGGTTTCCTGGTTGAATCCCCTTTCTTTACTGTGAATCATAGAGAGCAGTTGGTAAGTGAATTGTGCTTGGAATAGATCAGGTTCTGGGGTCTTTCTGCAGTGGTAAAACCAGATGGATATATCTCTAGCTCATATACGTTAATGTGTTTACAACTAAGAGAATGAGAGAAGAAATAAAAGTGCATTACCCTTTTAAACATAGTGTATTGTAACTGCTTAATGTAAATTACTGGGTGGTCAGCTGTTAACAAACTCAACCAGGCAAAAGTGTCTCTTTTCCTTGGTGCTCCTGTGGGTAATTAAATAGCTAGATGTGCCTCAGTATGCTGCCAGGGGTGTGGGAGGAAATGTCCACTGATGAGGGGAATTTGGAATAGGAAGAAGGCTGCTAGTCAACTCCACCCCTGCTGTGGATTGGTTACAAGCTCAAAGCCACTTTGGGCTATATGTGTCTTAAGTGCCACCAGAATTGTACTATTGAGGGGCAAAAGAGTTTCTTTCTAGTTACTGAGTGTATTTTATTATAATTAAAATAAAATACATAGAAAGTGTTAATATGAGATGGATGAGTATAATCTCTAAGACATGTATTTTTGGAATAAAGTTTGTAGAGCATAGCAAACTAAGAATCATCCATTTATGATTTTCTTTTAAATTGTGTGTGTGTATATATATATATATATATATATATATATATATACACACATATATATGCATATATATACATATATATATATACGTATATATATATATATACACACACACATGCATTATACTATCTTTGAAAATAATCTAAAGCCTTATTAACTCCAATTTTCTCACCACATGGGATTACTTTACTGTGTTATTTTACTTAAACCTCATAACAGTATCATGGAATATATATTGATATTTCTATCTTATAAGTGAATGCTTTGAATCTGAGTCAGTTTATGTAACATCAGCATTGCTATTAATATTTGGTTTACAAAGAAAATACCTTTTGCCATCTCATTTAAATTGAGAGCTTTTGCTGGGAGATTGTGACATCTTTATGAGCCATAACCTTCTCCAGCAGAAAAAGGGTGTCACATTTACTAAAGTCTCATCAAAAATGCCCAAGGGACCAAGTAGCAGGCCCACCTTAGGAAAGCCACTAAAAGGCCTCACCTTTAATTCTGCTGTTTCTGAACCTCTTTTGTTTCCTGTGTTTAGGTATATGAAAAATATTTTTTATTGAGGAATTATCATAGTCTAGTATCTCATTAAACGCATTAGTTGTTCTATTGGACAATGTAGAGTTAGAATATGATCACACTACACAGGAAAAAATCATTTCCTCTCAGAACCATGAAATAACTTGATCAAGGTGGCAAAGATAGTTATAGTCAGTTTGATCCTCAGCTGCCAGATTCATACCTTAGGCTATTGGTAAAAAAAATTTAACATTTTATTTTCCCCTAGTTTTTACTTTATAAGTGATGTTTCTTGGTGCCAACCTACATAATGTTGCCTGTTCATTTGTGTGGCTTTCTTTTCTATTTTTATATGTCTTTGTTTACTCCTATGTTTTGGACTTTAGTCTGGTTATCTCCATCCTCCGTCTCTAAAGGGACAAAGAATAGAAAATAAATTGTATGGTTAGTCTCTGAGACAATGAAGATATAAACTGTAGTTGAGCTAATGCTGTGTTTTGGAATGGCTCCTTGTTTGAGATACGTCTCTGCTCAGGACCTCATGTCTTCTCTGATATGTGGGAAGATAAACAATTCCACTCCTGTAGTTGTAATATTACCATGTTTATGTCACCAAAAATTTCAGTATATTCAAAATAATGCGTTCAATAAGAGTAGAGTATTTTTTGTGAATCTTGACTTTCTCCACCTCAAAAATATAGGAATTGAAACAAGGGCACTTGTTCTTGGCAGCTAAATCTATAAAAACTTAAAGACTATTAATTGAAAATATGCTGTTAAAATTGTTTAAAATTGAAATACACAGATTCATTAGCAATAAAAAAAAAACACTTCCAAACCTGTGTTATAAAATATTAACAGTTCTAATCGAAACAACTGATTATCAAAAAGCCTGGTACCCTGATTCCATTCTTTTATTGACACAACATCACAGTCTGTAAACCTATGTGAGCCTCAAGTTTAGTCAAATATGTACTTTTGACAGCACTCAATTGGTAGTTTTAAAGCTCAGTTATCTGGTAAGACAGTTACCTATCATTCTTCCACAGTTATGTCGAAGATGCACAGGTGGTGGATGGGAGTTGTTTGTCCTACCCAAAATTACCCCTGATAACAGAAATAAAAGAATCCAGTCAATGCATAGTATATGTATGATACTAGGCGCTCATATTCATTGGAAATTATATTGAGTAGCAAAATAAAACAAAACAAAAACAGAATAAAACAGCAATTGGAGAGATAGCTAAGATGGTTGAAATGATAGGGTACTCTTTAGAGGACCTGGATTCGATTTCCTGTATGCACATGGCAACCATTTTTATCTCTAGTTTCATGGAGAATCTGATGCCATCTTCTAGCTTCTGTAGGAGGCGGGCATGCTAGTGGTGCAAAGACATAAAGATAGCCAAAGTACTCATACATCTAAAATAAAGTTTAATGTGTATTCTATAAAATGTATAACAATGGTCCAGACAATGTAAGCACTTATAGTTGATACATGTTACAAAGAAATCTTAAAGAATGTTTGACTTCCTGGGGAATGTTTTAATGTAATAAATTTCATAGTATGCTCAGCTAAAAAGTCCAGATATTCAGAAATATGTTGGAACTAAATACCATGATTCGTTGAACTGCTGAAACATTGAATGAAACTTCCAGAAAATTCTTACTACGTATTTTGCTATATGTTTTTCCTGAGAATACAAGTAAAAAATTCTGGTATTTCTTTTTTTTAATTTCAGTATTTCTCTAGTCCAAGGAATTTGGGGATCAGTTTGGAACCGAGAATCATGCCAGGAAGATAAATTACATTCATATGTCAGATATTGCTGTACAATGCTAGCTAGCTCAGCAGGCCATAATGAGCCCCCACTCACCAGCCCAGGTTCCAGCCAAAAAAATAAATAAATATATAAATAAAAGAACACCTACTGTTTCTCTATCAAGGGCAACTCTCTCAGAGGGCAAACAAAAGCAGCAGAGGGAGGCCAACCATATCCACACAGTACTATGGGTTGCTATGCAACCCTCTGTGTAAGTTGGGCAGCAACAGATGGACACTTTGAATAGAATTAATGCCCCTCTGACCCTTGTTTTAAATGATGCCCAAACCTATTGCCTGATGAATTCTATTAACGACACGCATACTTACACATATAAAATATAGCATGACGAGTGACACTGTTATTACCCTCTTTGCTAAAATAAAGTCATAAATCCATTGCAAAATTTGAGACCGATAATATTCAATGAGCCATTTCTACTTTTTTCTCTTTTTCTTGATAAATGAATCACCAATGTCTCATAACCTTGGGCTACATATTTCCTTTTAATATTGCTCCGGTGTTGTATGCAAACCTACAATGACTGCTCTGAGTTTTAGCTTTCTTTTTACACAAAGTCCAGTTCCTTCCTCGGCCAGTGTCACCTGTGGGCTCTGGGCATTGTCTACGAGACCTCTTTTTATTGTAACTTTTAGAAGGAACATAACGCCAGATAAATATTTTATATACCTTCATGGGGACAATGTTGTAACCGTGTTCCTGATTGAACAATCAATCTGGTCTATACCCAGAGCTCCCAAAGTTCTTTGTTGATCTGCCTCCTGTCTAGGGCGACTTTAAGGTGGTATTATAACTTGTGGTGCTCAAAGGAAATAGTAGGTTCTCAAAAATTATCAGGATAAGACTTTCTTCAGCCTCTTAAATTTTACATCGTAGCTGACTTTGATTATTACACTCTAAAAGGGAAGAGTAATAGTTCCTCTAAAAATCAGAATGGTTGTCATACTGGTGACAGCAAGAAGCTGTAGAATTTTAATGAAGCAAGTATGTGATAATATACCTCAATAAAGTTACATTGAAAACAGAACAGTGGCATAGAAACCCAGAGAAAGGCCTCTGGTCCTAACTCAGCATCTAAATTGCCTCTATCTTAAAAAGGGGAGAGAACACTTTATCTTTCTTGATAATGCTAACCTGGAGGGATTTTGCCTATACAATGCCTTCCAGACCTCACCTTTAATTACTCATCACCTGGGGGAGGGGCATTGGTTAAAAGATGTAGCTGAAGATAAAATGAAAGTCTGGAAAGATTTCCCAGCAGCTAAAGCTCTTTCCAGGAAAGGATGAAGATCAAAGGTTGCATCCCATAGCCTATGTGAAAGGCTGACTGGTGGCCCTCCAGAAATCCCAGCACATGGGAGGCAGAGACAGGCCAATCTTAAAGCAATCTGGTGATCCAGACTGCCAAATTCATGAACTCTGGGGTTTGGGGAGAAATCCGGCCTCAATGCATGAAGTAGTAGGCAATGTAAGAAAATACACATACATGCAGAAACAATAAAGTGGTATAAGGTGAGTGGCAATTTTATCTCTGAACATGAAAATAATATTCAAATCCTATTTTTAGTTAATTATACTTCTTTTATTGGATATTTTCTTTATTTACATTTCAAATGTTATCCCCCTTCCTGGTTTCCCTGGAAACCCCCATCCCCTCCCCCTCCCCCTGCTTAATCCTAATATTCACACATAATTATAAAACTCTCCTGATATTGCACACATAGAAGAAACCTGACATACCCCTAGATTCTACAGTCTACAATATTCCAGCACCTTCTTTTTGGGGACTGGGTTTCCATTCCTTGCAAATGTGACTATACAGAGCAAAAGACGAATCTATCCATGGGTTCCTAGCTGTTGCAGAGTATTACATTCTGTGCTGTGTTCTCTTGCCAGAGCCATCTTTCTGCAGAGGGGGACAATTGCACATGTGCCTCTGGTTTCCAAAGCAATACTGCTTCTCTGTCAGGCCTCCTGCTGCTGCCCAGTATGTCTTTGTTTTGGAAATATGAGCTTGGCTTTCCACACTGCGTGCACGAGCCTGTGGTCTCCTTGCTGAGAACCATCACTTATATAAACACGCATATACATACATGCTGCATATGTACTCGTAGAAAAATATTTGCTTGCTTTTGTTTGCTCATTCTCCCACCTCCCTTGAAGGCCCCGGGGGTGGGAAATGCAGCGTCCTGAATTATATTGTCATCTTTGGCAAGATTTAGCATTAATGACTTTACGGGCTGTTACCACTCCGTTGCCACCTGAAGTCAACAAGGAAACATTCAGTTCTGCAGCAAACTGGTCTCTGCCTTTGCAGTCCTATGCACTTTCTCATAAAACAAGGGATTTGATGTAGTCCTCCATTTATTCTGCTATTTATCAAGCTGTGCTTCATTAAAGTCTCAGGCTATACATCTTCAAAAGAACCTAGAGTATTTATGCTTCACTCTATAAGTGATGTTGTTACTTCTGCTCCATTTATATCACACGTATCTCTCAAAACGATCTTATTTTATTTTAGAGACTACTATGGCTACAGTGTTGAACATGTGTTTTAGACAATAGGGAAGCAGGACTATGTGGATTGAATAATAACAAATGAAACCTTTGGATGCTGTACCCTATACTTTTTTTTTTTTTAATCCACTGTGAAAAGGCCTTTGCATCCTACCTGTCTGTGGTATAGATGCTGAAATTCTAAGAATGATGTTCATGACTGGCAAAAAGAGTCAGGTGAACAGATATTATACACTATATTAGGCAAACTTTGCTAGAGAAACAGAGCCAATGATAGAATGTACTTACGTTATTGGAGATTTATTAGATTGGGTTGTACAACAGGGGCTGGGCATTCCAACAATGGCTGCCAGGTCAGAGAACTGAATACTTGTTCAGTGTGCAAAGCTGGGTGCTTATGCAGTCCCAAACTGGTGCTGACTGGCTGCGGGGGGAGTCAGTGCTATTGAATTCATGTTAGAAGGCTAGAAAGCTGGAGTCTAGTATCTTGCAGGACAGCAGCAGCAGCAGCAGCAGCAGCAGCAGATGCAGTAGATGCATTGGTTCAATAAAAGCATAGGAAGGCAGGTAACACTGCTTTCCCCCGGAACCTTTCTATATCCGGTCCCCTCTTGGAAGGGGTCACCCACTCTGAGGGCAGTTTTTCCCTTCCTCGGGCAGTACTTTCTGAAAATGCCTGCACAGACACATCCAAAGGGGCGTCTGTTTGATGCATTCTAAATCATGTCAAGAATACTATTAAGACAAACCATTGAATTACGCATGGAACTATACTTTTAAGATTAGTAGAATCAAATCTTGAATTGTTTCAGATTGAAGACAGTTCCCCCAACCTTAGGTTTGTATCAAAAGGAAAAAGAAGTATACTTGATACTAGAGAGGTCTGGCAGCCTTTCCAGTTCTCTGGAGCTATTCACTGCTAAAGCCGTACACGAGAAAATAGCATTTCTGGTTGGTAGATTTACGGTTGGGGTTAATGTCTATTAGCAAAGGGAATATTTTCTGACTTTAATATTGCCAAGCACCTTTCTAAAGGTGATAAATATCCATTTTCTTTTAATTCTGGAAAAATACTTCATAACATACATAAAAATTTCTCTGAAATAATATTTTATACAAATGTCTATAATAAACTTAGATAATTTTTGTTCGGCTCTTGTTCCAAGTTGTAGATAATGCATTTGAGGAGGAAATACTATTTTTTAAATATTAAAATATTTATTTTTTAACAATAATTAAAATAACTATCTTTTAACATATATGGATATTTTGCCTGCATCTAAATTTGTGTATCATATGCATGCTTGACAGAGGCCAGAAAAAGGCTTCAGATTCCTTTCAACTGGAGTTATAGGTGTTTGTGAGCCAATATGTGCATACTAGGATTCAAACTCAGTTCTTGTGGAAGAGCAGCCAGTACTCTTAACTGCTGAACTGTCTCATGTCCCACGAAATACTGTTTGAAGAAAAAGGATTCACAAGTATATTCACCAATAGAGAATTAAGATTTCCTTTGAATCAACTTGTTTCAACCACACTGGACATTTTATATTAAGAAATGTTCATCAAATCCACTGAGCTGTCATTTATTTTATAGCTGTTGCAGTTTATCTATTCGTTTGACTTAGGGACCATTCTAACTGCAGGGGTCTCTGAGTAAGGACTGCGAGCTTTCGGAGTGGTTCTAATACTAAGAGTTTATAACGGGGCATTGTCTAAGAGATGAATCTACATATATAAGCTTTCTAACAATCATTTGGTCTAATCATGACTCTCTTGAGAGACCAGCCATTTTAATTTTGATTATGAAAAATATAGAAGTTAGTCTAAATGTTGCTGAGAGTCTCTTAACTCTCAGGTTTTATTCCTCCCCCAGCCCCCACGTTTATGATATCTATTTTCTTCTTCCATGTGTTTATAGAGGTTCCAGCAGAAGGTGTAGTACAGATGAAGGATTTTTTTTTTTGATATTTACTTTATTTACATTTCAAATATTTTGTCCTTTCCAGTTCTCCCCTTTGGAAACCCGCTATACCATCCCCCCTCCCCCTGCTTCTATGAGGGTGCTCCCCCACCCACCCACCCACTCCCGTCTTCCCTCCCTGGCATTCCCCTATACTGGGGCCTCTAACACCCTCAGGCCCAAGGGCCTCTCCTCCCCCTGATGGCCAACAAGGCCCTCCTCTGCCACATATGTGGCCAGCACCATGGGTCCCTCCATGTGTATTCTTTGGTTGGTGATCCAGTCTCCGGGAGCTCCGGGGGTTCGGGCCAGTTTATCTTCTAACCTCAAAAGATCTGGATTAAAGGTGTGTCTTATTACCTCAAAAGATTCAGATTAAAGGTTTATATTAAAGGTTCATGTTTCAAATTATTTAATTAAGAAAAAAATCCATCACAGGTATACCCACTTAAGTTTTAGTTGATTCCAGACATAGCTGAGTTGACAACCAATAATCACTTATAATTATCGTGCCCTCCCACCCCTGTGGTACACACCAGTTTGTCTTTGTGTGCCAATGAGGAAGCGCCCAGTTCAGTTCAAATACTTTCTGGGTTTCAACCAGAAGAAACCAGTTACAGCTGGAAATGATTAGACAGATACTGCCTGGTAGTTTTGTTTACTTGTTTGTTTTGCTGTATATTTGCGGCTCTATTTGTAGGGTTTGGAAAAGTCAGAAGGATTAGGGGTGTGGCTTTTTTGAAGGAAGTGTGTCACTGGGTGTGGACTTTGAGATTTCAAGAGCCCATTCTAGACCCAGCTTCACTCTCTCTACTGCTCAGTGCCTACCCACGTGCTGCTATGCTTCCTACCATGACAATAAGGAACTAAATTTCTGAAACCTAAGCAAGCCTCCAATTAAATACTTTCTCTTATAACGCTTGCCTTGATCACGGTGTCTGTACACAGCAATAGAGCAGTGGTGAAGACAC
The DNA here is from genome assembly GCA_028551405.1 of Uromys caudimaculatus. Classification (NCBI taxonomy): domain Eukaryota; kingdom Metazoa; phylum Chordata; class Mammalia; order Rodentia; family Muridae; genus Uromys; species Uromys caudimaculatus. The sequence goes on along the minus strand of CM052708.1, from coordinate 18,699,946 downwards.
CTGGGAACTAATTAGAAATGTAAATTTTACCACTCTCTCCTTTGGACTCCTTAGGTAGGATTTTGGTAATCTGTGTTTAAAGTACCACTCTGGATATTTTGATATATGCAAATTTAGATGCTCTAATTCCACTAACCTTGCTTCATCCATCAGACAACTAATTTTAAAATAATGATTTTACTAATTACGTACTCTTTTTCATGTATAATTACTATAGATAAATTTCAGTTTAGGCAACACATGGAATATATAGGATCTTATCATCAAGTTTCTAGAACAAACACAAAATAGCAAGTCTGGAATCAGACTGTGGGGCTACCCATCCCTTTCCCACATCTCCCCTCTTCTTTTTCCTGCAGAGTAGCTTTATGGTGGACCTAATTTGTAGCACACTTACCACAGACTGTAAACAGGCTAAGAAGTGGCGGTTGGAATATGAGGTGAGGGGAGGTTATTCTCACACAGAAGATGGAAGCACATAGACTTGACCACAGAAGAACGGGGTAAGCTATATTTTCTGAAATTATGTAGGCTTAGGGAGATCATCCTTCCAAGTAGATTTAACTTGTAACAGTGCTGCCACCTGGCAAGTCGCTCAGAAGTATGTGGGGTACTTTTTATTCTTCTACATGACTATACATATAAGAAAAGTCTGAAGATCTTAAATGTCTTCAAATACATGAACCAGTCCTTCATAATGATGAATGGTGTTATTTTGTGAAAATAGCAGTAACCTAAATGCTGATAGCAGTGACACTGGGAATATTATGATATAAATATTTGTCTTTAGTCCTCAAACTGTTGTCCCTTTAGACCAGGGCTCCTTAAAAGGTTTCCCACTTGTGATATCTTTTTCATGAGAATTTTTAAACACAAGCCTGAGACTTTAGATAGACATGTGAAATAGAGATATCAAACAACGATTGATAACAAATCATGAAGAAATGTATTTTAAAATGCTGCTACAGATATAATTTCATCATTTATTAAAGATAGAACCAAATTTTCACAATAGTTGGATGGATGTATTTGTTTATAGTTACAAAAAGATTTGAATTTTCTCTGAATATTAGATACTTCAGGACATGCACACAACATTTACAACTATTTTTCAGAATTGATTTATATATTTATTTTATTTATTAGAGCTGAGGATAATGCTTTACCTAGGCATGTGATACAAAATGGTAGAAATACATTTAGGACCATTTGTGAATTGTTAACAATTCCGTTCTTCTTCCAAGCCCAAATTCACTGAATGATTTTATGAAATTCAAGTAAAAGAACCTTAGACATAATTTGTAAATTCTAATATTATAAAACAATATAATGCAAAGAGATGCTAACTTGATACTTATGTTCTGAGGGAAAGTAGTAGAAGATTAAACGTTGTATTTTCTATAATTATATCATTATTCTGTTATAAGAGTAGAAAGCCTTGTACCTCAGATAAAACCTTATAATTTATAACGAACACTGAGCACAAGAGTCTTAGCAATGCTCAGTGTTGTGTGGCAAGACTATTTGAACAGGGCAAAGTCCACATGTTGTGCATTCAGTTAAGACTGCAGCAATGCTTCATGACACAGCAAGGGCAAGTGATGCTGGAAACATCTTGTACATTTAATTTTTTTCCTCCTTTGGCTGGCAGCATTTTTTTTTTTATCAAGCATAGCTTTTTGGGTAAAAAAACCAACCAAACAAAAAACTATAACTTGAATTGTAAGATTTGGAACTCCAACTTTTTATTTTTTAAATTTTAATATAATTACATCATTTTATTTTGAATTAATGTTTATATTGTGTGCTGAGTAGCCTTTCAGTACTGTCAAATTTTTCATGATCTCCACATTTAGTTACTGATCTTGTAACTCACAGTTCAAGAAGGACAGTCCAGACTTCTGAAAGTTAAATTAAATTATAAGAGTGTACTGGCTGGTTTTGTGTCAACTTGACACAAGTTGAAGTTATCACAGAGAAAGGAGTTTCAGTTGAGAAAATGCCTCCATGAGATCCAGCTGCAAGGCATTTTCTCAATTAGTGATCAAGGGGGGAGCGCCCCTTGTGGATGGTACCATCTGTGGGTTGGTAGCCTTGGGCTCTATAAGAAAACCAGCTGAGCAAGCCAGGAGAAGCAAGCCAGTAAGTTACATCCCTCCATGGCCTCTGCATCAGCTCCTGCTTCCTGACCTGCTTGAGTTCCAGTCCTGACTTCCTTTAGTGATAAACAGCAAGGGAAATGTAAGCTGAATAAACCATTTCCTCCCCAATTTGCTTCTTGGTCATGATGTTTGTGCAGGAATAGAAACCCTGACAAAGACAAAGAGTATCTGGTCTCTAACTGTACTAGGGGAATTTAACAGTATATGATAATTAAGTAATGAGAAATAATAAACTCTCTCATTCAAGCAAATCAATGCTGATGAACAGTGGCACTTTTGCCGTTGATAAGAAATAAGTTTTGGAAGCAAGAAGCACCTCTCCTCTTACATCATTGTCTCGTGTGTAACCAGTATTTGGTCATAAGCATCTTGTAATAAAAACCTCAAGTTTTGTCACCAGATCAACCAATGGAGCGTCCTTTCACTTAGTGAGGTTTGATCTACTACTTGCACCATGTTTAAAACTACTGTTGCTTATATACTTGGTCTACCAGTAATGCCTGTTAAGTTTAACTTTACTATATATGCAGAATTCACACACTACATTTCACATTCACTGCCTCCACTACAGTCTAAGTTGCTGTGCCAGGATTATAGAGCTAATTTCCTTCTCAGTCCCCTGCTTTCAGTCTCTCTTCACCTGAGATCTCAAACTGGAGTCATGTGATGCCTATGGGTACAGTAGATCCTTTCGTCTTTTATTCATAGTAGAGAAAACCAAGAGGTGACCAAGGCCCCACCTGACAGCTAATCCCTTGCTCCCTCTCTTACACATTTGCATTTACTTTCATTAGCTTCCTACTGTGCCATGAATATATTATGATTAGTCTCACCTCACCCTCGTTCCCTTATTTCTTTGAAGCACGGTCACTTACAAGCTATCTTCAGAAGCAGATCTCTCATTTCAGATTGTTATTTTGAAGTCATTTACCTTGGTCTGATCATTATTATGAAGACATCAACTGTAACTTGCTCATTTCACCATCTGAAACACACAGACAGACAGACAGACAGACACACTCATTGTTCTATGTTCTGTCTTTTACGCTAGAAGACAAAGGTCAAAAATGTTTGTCTGTGTACTTCTGCATTTCCAGTGCTTTATCCAGTAACTGGTACACAACAGACAGTAAGAACTTACGAGGTATGTATGTGGGGACTGCATGGGTGGTACCCAAGTAAGAGCTTACAGGGAATGTGGGCACTGCAAGGCTGGCTTGCCACCTATTTCTCAATCAGCTTTCAAGTAAGTGATTTAAAAGAGGGACATCCTACTTACTAGTTCTAGATTCTGTTTACACAGTGTTCTCATTTAATTTAAAGAAAGGTGTTTTCATTTTAAGTAAGAGAATATTAAGTGATTAAGAATGTCTATGCATCTTTAGCACCCAACACATCTGTATTCAACCTTGACCCTCATGTTTTGAAATCTGCAAAATACCGAGAATCATGTCTTTCTTGCATGGTTCTCATAATAATGTAAAATTTTGTCATGTTTTATGTATTTAGTAAGTGCCTTGACTTCTCATTGTATTGATAACAGCAGACAAGATGCAACTCGGAGGCTGAAAGTTGGAGTCATATGACTTTTTATTATTGACTAGGGATGACAGTACCACCCAGTGTAGCATGGGGAGCTCTGCATTTTACCCAAATAGTTACTACTGTATCTACTTAGTTACTTCAGTAGTTTCAAATTATTTTGATTAATTTAAACTTTACTTTCTCTTTTTGCAACCTTTTCAAAAGATTAGGGCTAGTAGGTTATCATTTTATAATTCTGGTGATGTAACCCTTGACTTGGGCATTTGTTGTGGGAGACGAGTTACCTCAATAGGATTCTAGTGTGGTCTAATCATGACATTCTCATTACATTTCACAATAGTTCCTTAAGAGCTATAACCAGGTGTACGATTCCTACTTGCATTGATTTGATCAGCATATTGATGGCTTTTGCTTGAAATGCCTCCTTTGGGAATATTTGATGAGTTTTTAATCGGAATTATCTTCAAAGCTGGGGAAAGCACCAGATTCAGCGAATTCTATTCTCCATTTGAGGTTAAGAAAATCAAAGATTCTGTCACAATTTTCTTCATTCAGAGTAAAATTGATACATATTGTCTCAGTAACTTTGGTGGGTTGCTGCAAAAATTACAAGAATAGCAATATATTAATCTTCTTTTCATTTATCCCAGCCTTCAGTACTCTAGAACAAGGTTATTCTAAGTCAGAGAAAGCTACAGACTGGATGAAGAATCTTCTTGCTCTTTGCAAGGAAACTTGTTTTTATGATATCATGTAGGGTTATCATCTAGACATTAAATAAGGTGCTGATGTCAAACCCTTATCTCCTTTATTAATCTTATATATTTTTCTTTCATTGTAATACATTTTTCCTTTTTTTCCAAAGTCTTCTCGCTTGTGACAATTATTTTAATAAAAAATAGTCATCTATGTTTCAGAAATCAACTGTATTTGAGGGATTTAATTTATTTAAAAAAGGTCTAGTTAATGCAGATGGTCCTAACTGGCCAAAGCACTAAAAATAGGTGATAATTGAGAGTTCAACTTTAAATACGACATCTGTATCACATCTTGCCACCCGGTTCAAGGAACATGTCAACATCGAACATATCACATGATCATTACATTCATGAATTCACAGAAGCTGTGGTTTACTGCACATGATGGGCCTGTGTACATTTTAGCATGGATACAGGAGGCTCACATGAGGCCCCGCCTCTAACTAAGGACCTATCATCAATTAGTGACTAATGAGGCAGGGGAATCAATGTTCTTAAGGGTTGTCGGTACAGATAAGTTACCTACTATCCAATAAATAGCATTACACCTATTTCATATACAAAGCCACCCTAATGAATCTCAGTGAGTTAGTCTGAAATCCCATGAAAGAGTGTGCTTGGGGTGGGCGTGTAGGGAAGAAGGGCTCTGAGGGGAGATAAGAGGATGGAGACTGAATATGATCAAAATGAATTCTGGGCATGTAAATTGTGAAAGGACAAATAAATATTAAAACACAGGAGAGATTTGTGGTCAAAAGAAGTAGCAAGTTGTCAGCGGGGTACAGTTAGAACCTGATGGACCAATCTTTAGGTAGACCAGTACCTAGCTAAAATCCAGCTACACAATACTCTTCCTTCTCACTTTGGCTCATTTAAGAGTTTTTTGTTCAATATTCAATTTGTAGTTTTTGGAGTTCCAATAACTTCTCTTTTGTAATGCTGATGCTCCTTTATATAGTAACTTTCTTATGACATAACATAAACGGGATCACTTGCCTTGTCTGTAATTATCCAATTTCCATCTCATCTATATCGTTCTCTCATAGCACAGAACAACCACCAAAATTGGATTTTTTTTTTTTTAACATCATAAGGCTGAACTCTCCTAATGTGTCAAATCTGTTATTTGAAGAAGTTGAATTGCCAGCTTTTATCTCAATTTCTTGACTATGGCTTAAGAGGATTAGGGTCTCAGTCAGCTCCACCAGGGTGGTTCACAGTGACAGGCACTGTTGCAGCTCAGATCTGAAAATCAATGAGCTGTGACTCAGTGATCCTGATTAACTGAGCCTCTATTGCCTGGAAGATGCTTAATGCTGGTTAGCTCCAGTTATGCAAAGCAAGGTTTGCAGGAGCCAGAAACTACTTTTCTCCTCTCTAAATCCAAATATCTAGGGAGTAATGGGGAGAAGAACAGGTGCCATTATGAAAGAGAGAAGGTGGAGAGGGGTCTGCTTATGTGCTATTATCCTTCCAATGGAGGTTTATATTAGATGTAGACAGATAGACGTACAGGCAGGTAGACAGTCAATCAGACAGACAGATAGGCAGGTAGGTGGACAGACAGATACATAATACCTACAAAGAAAGTCATAAAGGGAAAATAATTACATGCCTTTTCTCATTTTTAAATTGTGCAAAAAAAATACTGTGTAGTGATGCAATAAGACTTTTCTTTAACTGAATAAAGTACTGCAATGATCACCACCCTTTTACATTTTAAAGGCAAGGGGAAAGTAATATCTCCTGTCTGTACAAGGAAAGAAACAGCCACCTATTTCTGCTTAAAGGTAATTTTTTCTTGAGGAATATTGTTGCTTTTTTTTTTTTAAAAAACGGGTCCAGCTGAACCCAGTATTAAAGGGTTGCATGTGACATCACTCAGTGTACCCCAGCAGAGCTGCTGAACAGTGCATAGTAAGTGAAATGTCTTCAACTCTCAACAAGCATTCTTTCAACCCAGTGTTGTATGTGACTATAGAGAAATGCAAAGGACCCTGTGCAACTCTCTTAAAAAGAATAGAAGATTGACCCCCTCCCCACAAGTTAAAGGACTTGGCAAGGTCATAAACCAATTGAATTCTTAACATGTAGAGTAAAGGGCTTGAAAGTAAGAGCTTTTAGAAGGGTGAAAGGAGCACAGATTTCAAACCATGGCAGTTTTTATGCAGTTTAAAATATCAGCAGGGGCCTTGTGAGATGATGCAGTAGATAAAGACGCCCGCTGCCCTGCCCGGTGATCTGAGTTCTGTCCCTAGCAGAAGGAGAAAGTGGAAGATCTTCTCAAGTTGTCCTCTTACTTTTCATGAAAGTCATGGCACATGCACCCATGCACATAAAATTAATTACAAATAAACAAATTAATTAATTAAATTGAATTTTTAAAATAACATTGGGATCATCTGATCCACTATTCTCATTTAGAGAATATAATTTGTTCTTTTTTAAATATAAGCACTTTGTGTTTTGTACTTTGCGGTAGAGTAATTTAGGAATAAGGGAAATTTGGAGCTAAGTTCACCTCTCATTAAAATAGGTCATCTGATATTACTAAGAACCACAAAGAGCTATTGAAACCTGATGCTTCAGAGAAAGAAATCTTTATTGTAATATTGCAAGAAATCAGTAACCTCACTTCTAAGTATCATTGCTATGGCCAAAGATTAGTTCATTCAATAAGAATCTTGTGATATGGAGCTGACACGAGTGCAGTAGACTTTATGGAATGGCTCAGAGGATTACACTAATTAAGGATAATCTCATTTGGACAATTTTATCTTCTAGAAAAGAAATGTGATGTCATCCTCTGGGAAGAGACAATGTTTAGTCTCTGGAGACGTGGGGGAAGAAAGCTCTCACAAGATATGTGCAATAACAAGAATTAGGGTTGATCAGTCTTAGATCTACCCATTGCTCTCAAAAGATCCACCGCATAGACTGTTAAGCCCTATAATTATCTCCCCTATTTGTGACAAGCGTGGACTAATCAGTCTCTGAGGGAGTTTCCAGCCGATGCTGAGGCAAGTGTGCATTTTCCAGCCCTCGCCATGCTATTCTGTACTCTGAATCGCAAGGAGCTGACCAAACTTCATTATCCTCATCTAGACCAGAATTAATTCAAATTAAAAAATAGGCGTTTTTAAACAGCCATGTGCTTATGATTTAGAACAAAGCATCTTCCCTATTTTTATAACAGCAGCATAGGTTCTAGCTGCCTATAATCTCATATTAAAAGATTAGAAAGAACATCTGAAGAAATCAGAGACTGTCTAATTGAGGTTCTTGCCTTTAATCCTGCAAGCCGACTCCCTCTTGGATATCAAGATCTGTCAGGGCTGAGTCAGGGGAATTCTGTAAGGAAAAAGCAACCATGAGGAACGTAACACATTCTTTTCCTACTTAAAAAATAAAAAGGAAAACACAGTTGGTGATATCAAAACCTAAGCCACCATAAAATCAGGGGGCACACCCAGAGTGGATTTGTAAATATAAGCTATTAAAAAGAGAAATAAACTTGACAGTGCTTTTTCAGTGTTTCAAACAGTGTGTAAAATGGGGTGCAGAAATGGATAAGAAAAATTAACAGGAAACATTAAATAATGATGTAATAGTTATGAATAGCATGAAATTAGCAAAATCTTTACTAAACATATTTTACTTCTACATTGAGTCTTAAAATGTCAGTCTGCTTAATAATCTTGTCAGAAAATTGTACGCTAATGAATATTTTCATAGTAATATCAAGATGTTTTACTATGAAAAGTTTTCTGGGTAACTTATAATATTGTATACAATAGAATTTATAAGCTACACTTGTTGAAAATTATCATTTCATGTTATTTACTAAAAGAAAGAAAAACAGCTTTTAGGTTTTGCAGTAGTAGGTTAAATTAGCCCTAAAAAGATGACGTTTACTTTGTTTTATGGAACAAATATAATATATTTATAATATAATAAAAAATAAAACAGTAACCAAGAAGAAATAAGTGAAGTAAAATAGTGCACTAAACTCAAAATATATTTTTAAATAACATGTTTAATAAAAAAGCAAAATGTATATTCCTCACTTATTACTTAGAAATTGCTTAAAAATATGTAAGCTATGCATAGATTATACGTAATACAAATATATTTATAAACAGATGTATATCAGAAGCATATCTCTCTAGTCTCTTATGCACTAATACATTAAAGAGTTAATTTGCTTCACATTAAGGAATTTTTCTTTTGCTTCCAATATAAATTTAATTCTGTAAAAATTGTTTTAAGCTTCTTAATAGACAATTTAATATTTAAGTAAATAGATATTTCTCGATAGTGAGAACTTGAAATATGGAACTTGAAATATGATCAAAGTTGTTGAGATTCATTCTATAATACCAGGAATAGAACTTTGGGAACCAAACATAATTATGGAATAATTGACTAAATTTAATACATTTTTCTTTCTTGACCAGCACCTTGCATCTCACAATAGACCCCACACATACTCAGGAAGCACTGTCCTATTATGTGCAGGTGTAATTGGCATTTAAGCAGTACCTACACAGATTGGTATGACTGGTCAGTATACAAAACTTAGAAACACGAACTTATTTCAAAATCAACTTGGTCAGTATTTTAATGAACCCACTATCTTCTCGGTAAAGGTACATAACCATTTTAAAGTCAGATTTTGTTCTGTGTTTTAAAAATATGATTTATTATTTATTATTAATATAGTGTTCATTTTATTAGATACAGATCATTATGAAATTAATGCAAATTAAAGCTGACTACTACATACCCAACATAAACTGAGGATTAAGAATGTTGGAGTGACCATCACGGCCATCCCCCTGGTGACTGCTGCACAAGATACCATGACTACAGTCTTCCCCATCCTACCGTCTAACTACAAACTATGGCTAGCTTCAAGGTGAGGCTTTTATATCTCAAAGGCAAACAGCACGAAGTAATGGAGAGGAACATATAAACGGTAAACATAATTACCATGATCTTGCCATAAAATCTGAGGTTGTCACTCACGATTTTAGGGATTTGGTTACTGCATAAAAAATGTGTATCTGGAGTTCTTAATCACCAAATATTAGATAGGAAATAAACATCAACCACTGATTTAGTTTATATGTAGCATGTTTTTTTTCAGAAGCTTACTTTTAGCTTGACTTCTCAGATTGAAATAACAAAGAAAATTGAATGTTTTATGTAGTGCAAGTCATAAAATTATTCTTTATAGTTTTGTGTTGAAAGCTGAAAACTAAGTATTATGATTTAGCTACTAAACCAGTGTAATATAAATTTTAATTTAAATACCATCCATAAATCATAAAAAATTGAACAATCAGAAACTTGGAACTTATGAACACTTAAAAACTTTAACCTTTATGTGATCTTAGGGTGTCATAGACATTGCACTGGTGTGACAGCTTAGATTGTGGATAAAGATTGCTTCAGTTGCTTACAATTGGGATACAATTACCATACTGGTCCAAAAGTGCCACCTGAATAATATAGAGGAAATATGTTAGAACCCTTGTTTATCCATGCATATGTGTCAGATTCAGTCGTGCAAGAAGATTTACAAAGTCCAACATCTCAACAAAAATCTGTGATGGAGAGGGACAGCAAGAGTGAAGGAGAAAAAGAGGAAGAAAGAAGGGAAAGAAAGAAGAATAAAGAAAAGCCATGAAGGAAGGAGTCAGGGAGAGGGAGGGAGGGGGAGGTAAGAAACGGGGGGTGGGGGTGGGGAGACAGAGAGACACACACAGAGACAGAGGCACAGAGAGAGGCACACACATACCACAGAGAGAGGAGAGAGGGGAGAGAGACAGAGACAGAGACAGAGCGAGAGAGAGCCTAGAGCATCTAGGCATTGACAATGTTTAAGGTCTCCAGGTGAAGCCAGTGTACAGCCAAGGTTGAAATCTATTGATCCCTTCCAACTCTGCTTTCTTCCTGGCAACTTATGAAATAGTCTTAAATGGTTTCTTGGAACCAGGGCCTCCTCCTAATGAACTAGAAGCCATTAGGAAAATTCAATGGCTCTAACACGTTTTTATGTTCAGGTGTTTTTAGTTTTGAGGCACTATAGAGTTTTATTGATGTTGTGCCTCTAACAACACTTACTACATTGGAAATTATAACCAAGACATTTAAATTCACTCATTAAAATAACTTAAACATAAAAGCAATGGATCCAGGACAGAGTAGCATAAATATATTTTATTCAAAATTATATTTTATAACACAGTAGAATCAGGGGAAAAGCAGCAATGTTTGAAATATTTGCAAAATCTTTTTTGATCTTTATTTCTGTGGAAGGCAGCTCAGTTTTCATGTTGGGCTTATCTCAGTTCATGCAACAACACATGTATGGCACACTTCTCAATGCGCTTCCCAAAGAAAGAAAGTGAAACTGTAAGTAACATCCTGGAATTAAAGCGATGATAACACCATGAGCCACTCTTACTGAATCCCGCCCCACCTTACAAACTGATGGCATAACCACAGTGCAGCCAAAGACAACAGTAGCAAATCCGTCATCTCCAAAATGTCGATGTAAAGGAACTGCTTACGTGTGTAAATTAGGATTCTGTTGCCCTTCACACGATGATAGTCAGGTCTTAGGGGAAAGGTTCCTGTTTCAAACCGTAACTTCTGTTACTGATACCGTGCTGCTGGAGGGTCAGCCCAGTGCCTTGTGTGTACTAGGCAGGTGCTTTGCCAGCTACATACCCAACCCTCAGCGTGACTCACTTCAGCAAATCCCATCATTAGATTTTTTAATAGATCAAAAAGTCCATGAGAAAATATGATTGTTTCATTGAATCATTTTTGGAAATCTAAAAATTTCAATCCTTATTCCTCAGAATTATGCATTATAGTTGGAGAAGCAGATGGTGCAAGATAAAATTAGAGGGGTGTTTTGAAATGTCAGATTCATATCCGAAGCTCCGTATGCGTGTATGTTTGTAAAATGTTCTTTACATTTTTGTAAATGCTCTAACTTTACCCTCCATTTCCACCTAAATTTTCTTCTGTAAATTTTTTAAATTAAAGAACTAAAAAATGAACCAGAAGCTTTTGTAGGCAAATGTATAGAAATGATTGAATCAACGGAAGGAAGCCCTGACTCAGAAGAAAAAGGCTACGCTTTATCTGAATAGACATCCTAGATTTTAATTTTTATATATGGGTTTGCATATTGATGTAGGCATAGATCAAAAACTGGAAAGAAGGCCATAAAATGTGGGGAAAAGGTATTAAGAGAGTAGATGGAGAAAATGAATAAAAACGTAATCTCATGGATATGACTGGAAAGCAGGGGCGGCCATGATGGGGTAGGGTGGGGCCAGTAAGAGGCGCTAGGGAGGGGCTTGGAGGAGATGATCCACAGAGGAAAAGATGCTTGGAAATGTCAAAGTGGAACCCATTGTTTTCTATACTAATTTTAAAAATTAATCAAAAAGGAAGCATGCCTCAGTTGTAAGTGGCGATCCTGACTTGTAAACATGGCTCAGACAGATTTTATATAATAGTTTATATTTATTCCTAAGCATTTGCACTTGCTGCTCCCAGGGTGTGACTGTGTTCCCAGAGTTCATGTATTGGAACCTTCATTCCCATGGTGCTGATGTTGGGCGGTTGGTCCTAACGCTTGGTTCTCAGTTTCTTGGCCACATGAATAGATAAAAGTCATTATTGCATGAGTGGATTCTATATAGAAAGGAGTCCTGCCTCCCCTCAACCGCTCTTTCTCCTCTCTTTTGTGACACATGTATCAAACTCTATATCATGCCCTTAGACCTCTGACCTTAGACCTCTGACCTTAGACCTCTGTACTTCCATAATGACACACTGATTCATCTATACTCAACAAGATTACTGTCTGCGGCTTAGTTAGCATACTGTAGGACTAAGTCCTTGGGGCTACTGCTGCGTTTGCTGTTCGCCTCTTTGTTTTAACTTTACAAGGAAGAGGGTTGGGTTTACTTTATTCGCAACACAGGAGTTGGAGAGATGTGGCAGTGACTTGAGTTTGCACTTGGTGAGGGCTCTGTGGAGGGTGGCACCTTACTGAGAGGGCCTTAAAGGAAGTGAGAGGGCACATGGTGAGATGATCTTCAAATCGAAGCACTGTTCCATTAGACTTACCTCCTGTAATATTGAAAAGGGTGGTTTCCTTGAGATAGGTGAGGGTGGGGCGGAGGTCTGCAGAACAGAAGAGACAAAAGGCATGGAAGTATAAAGGAGGGTCGGAGACTGTGGGATGGGGGTGGGGCAGAGGAGAATGTGAGGAAAAGAGTCGGGGGGGACAACAACGCAGGCTATTTTCTAAAACACCCAAATCAAGCCCAATGCTATATGGTACGATAATTAATTTTGAATGAAGTAGCATTTTCCCTTGGGTTTTATTTTCTTATCTATGGATATCTCATTTGCTCATTCCACATGCTAGACTGTGTGTGCAGCAGAGACATGCACACATCCAGTTTCACTGTCTTGACCACCACTCACACAATACTTTGAATTGTGATTCTATTCTCTCAGATCCGAGCTATTTCTTCTCCTCAATGGCATCAGCAGACCTAACAAGCATACTTGATGGTCTATCATTCTGCTCATTGGAAAATGTTAAATAGCACTGAAACGGAAACTGACCCCTGCAGAACCCTTCTTGTTATATGTTTCCCTTAATTCATTCCCAAAATGATACTTATAATCTGCATGTTTAGATGTGTGTCCAGTAAGATAGCCACTGGTCCTTTGGTACATAATATATTTCTAATAATTAAGAAATATTCTAATTGGGAAACTATCTAGAACTCCTAAGGAACTGAATATTCCCTCATAAAGGAGGGTGTGCATAAGCATAAATAGGCTAAAATTGGCCCTTAGAACAGCAATGCAAAGTCAGGAAGCAAGGAAAAACCCATACTATATCCAGGTGTACACTGCTTGCTTCAACTTTACTAAAATACCCACATGACCCATGGGAAATTATAAAGAAAAATAGTGTTTTATAAATCATTAAAGTTTCCACTGTAGCATTCCTAGTGGCAAATTATGTCTAAATAACTCTCTTTACTTCTCTTTCTAATTGGGACATCATATCTAGTGAATCCTGGCTTATCTCTCTTTGCACTCCCACCTCTAACTCACGACGTTCAGATGGGATATGATCCACACACCTTTTCATTAAAGAGCAATATTGTAGTATTGATGTTTTTAACTGTTAAACTCTTAGCTCTGTGTGTGTGTGTGTGTGTGTGTGTGTGTGTGTGTGTGTGTGTAGGTTGGTGTCTGTTTTGAGAGATAGGTTCTTGCTATGTGATTCAGGATTAACACTGAACTCATGTCTCTGGGATAACAGGATTAATCAGGGATATCTATATGTATGATATATATATATCACATATATATGTATATCCTTGATTAATCTAAAATTAATTGATTGCTTTATATTAGTTTCCAGAGAGAACAAGGTTAAGACGATACTGTAACAAAAATGAAGGCCATTGAATTTTCACCATGAGGTGTATTTTAAGATAATTGATGCTGTTACTGATTAAAATGAGTTGACAAAATTTTATTAAATGCCAACATCTATGCATAGATCAGAGATGCTTATAAATATTGCAAGTTAAGTTAACTTCTTGTCATTCTTCAAGGGCTGTTAGGCGGCCAATGAAGGTCTGACTAGAATGGACGATGCTAACAATATGTCCCAGGATGCCTTTCTACAAGAACAATATTTTCCAGAATATATCTCAAATGATGTCTCAAGATACATCACTAAAGAGATGATTGATGATATTGGTTTGATAGAAAAAAAGGAACGTGTGGAAGACACAAAGTAATGTTTGAGCATATTCCAGGTGGTAGAAAAAAATGTGTAAAAGCAGGAGGCATTAAAGGCATACACAAATGTGGTCTAAAGTATATAAAATAGGAGACACCCACCACATGTTTGAAGTGTGGGCCTTCTGTAAATGTTAGGAAACCTGTCTGGTACTGCAGGATACCTAAGTTGATAGGTTTTATAGATAAACATTGGTAACATAAAATAGATTTTTTGTTCTGTGCATAACACATTACCCTCAATAGGAGTTATTATCTCAATTTCAGTGGCATTCTGGAGCAGCTAAGCTGAGAAGTTTGACTCAGGGTCTCAAAAGGCTACTGTTTAGTCATTGACTGGGTAAATCCTTCTATCCGGACTCAGCTGAATTAGTATCTTAGAGGAGCCTCACCAAAGCTCTCTCATACGGAGTTCTCCACAGGACCACAGGAAAGTTAGCTGGCTTCCCCTAGAGCTGGTGAAGAAAAACAGAGATAGGATGTTTCATGTCCTAAGAAGCATGATAACACATCACTCCATAGATATGCCCATCCCACACCTGAGGGGAAGAGGCTCTGAAATCTAGGAGGCATTGCTCAGTAGTTAAGAGCACTCACTGCTCTTTCAGAGGACCAGGATTTGGGTTACAGCATCCACATCGCGTGTCTCACAACTGCCTATACTGCCTATAATACCAGTTCCAGGGGATCCAATGTCTTCTTCTGATCTCTAAGGGCGCCTGGGCACACAAATTCACACAGGAAAGCATACATATACATCAAATAAACAAATAAATCTTTAAAAGAATACCCACCGCTATGCCACGAAGCACAGGTGGGGAAAGATACCTACCTACACAGCTCAGGCGGACCATAGGAACACAGAGCCTGCCTGCAGCCATGCAGCTCAGAGCAGGAGGAGGAAGACATCCATAGACCCATCTGCCCTGACCCATGGGTGGGCTGTAACACCAAAAGACCCACTTGCTGCCACAAGAGGTGTAGGCGGGAGGTTACCCAGAGGCCTACCAGTCTCAAGACCTGTCT
This sequence comes from Uromys caudimaculatus, assembly GCA_028551405.1. Lineage (NCBI taxonomy): Eukaryota > Metazoa > Chordata > Mammalia > Rodentia > Muridae > Uromys > Uromys caudimaculatus. The sequence goes on along the minus strand of CM052708.1, from coordinate 18,684,591 downwards.
GTAGTGGGAGGCATTACCATGTACAAGTATATGGTGGACAGATGGGTAAGAAAGAGAAACAAACCAATTTGAGTATTATGAAAGAGATGAAGCTGGAGATGCGAAGGTGGATAAGAAAGTGGGTAAGACGAGGCACAGACCCACAGCCGAGCAATGGATAGAGCTTGGTGATTCTTGTGGAAGAGTTAGGGAAAGAATTACAGGCCCTGAAGGGGATAGAAACTCCCCAGGAAGACCAACAGAGTCAACTAACCGGGGAGAACAGACCCTGCATCTTGCTGAGGGAGCACGGTGGAGGCGTCCATGAGGTGAACACATGGTGACTGCATGGGTAAGCCAGCCCAGAGGGTATGAGAGCAGGAGAGCTGACCCAGTTCCAGGCTGCAGCACTTGAAGGATTGGACCCTACGCAGTGGAACTGGCTCTGGAACTGTGTATAGCGGTAAGGCAACCCAAGGGCATAAGACTGGGAGAGCTGACCCTGCCTCCTGCCTGTGAGCTACCTGAGCAGTGCTGGAGAGCTTGCCCTGGTGGCGCAGATTAGGGAGAGCCAGTAGGCTGATCAGCTCGGCTACCACTCAAGCCCAGATCCAGGGCTTTGAATTGGCCCGCCCCAAGAATCTAATCATCTGTGAACTGCTGGAGCAGGTGAAAGTGATCTAAAGCTGCAGGCACTCCCTGACACAGGGCAATAATAGGATGAGCGCGAGGCGTCCTAGTCAGGATCCAATATTGATCCTGTGTCAGAAGACAGAGGCCTCGAACCAGACCAAGGACTCATTGCAATGAACATTTGCAAGTGAAGACGTGTGGACAGAGGGGTACACTGTGGGGCACACTGTGACAAGCCTCATCTTCTGTGTTTTCTATGCTTCGTTTTGTTTTACTTTTATTTGCTTGGTCGTGCGTTTTTTTTGTTTACTTTTTTTTGGAGAAAGGTTACAAGAGCAGAGGGCAGATACTAGGGGATGAGGACATGAGGGGGACTGGGGTGCATGATGTGACTTTCACAAAGAATCAATAAATAAAATGTAAAAAAAGATACTGGTATAGCTAAAAAGACTGACAAGTTCAATTGTTTATTAATATCTAGATACCAATTCCCTTTGTAAGATGTGCTGTGTCCAAATGGCTACACGACTGTGATGGTTTGTGTATGCTTGGCCTAGGGAGTGGCACTATTAAGAAGTGTAACCTTGTTGTAATAGGTGTGTCACTGTGGATGTGGGCTTAAGACCCTCATCCTAGCTGCCTGGAAGCCAGTCACCTCCTAGCAGCCTTCAGATGAAGGGGTAGAACTCTCAGCTCCTCCTGCACCATGTCTGCCTGGATGCTTGTCATGCTCCCACCTTGATGATAATGGACTGAACCTCTGAACCTGTAAGCCAGCCCCAGTTAAATGTTGTCCTTGTAAGAGTTGCCTTGGACATGGTGTCTGTAGCAGTAAAACCCTAAGACAATAAACTATACCTGAAGAATTTCATTTCTTTGTACATATAATGTATTAAAATTGGTAATTTGTTTAAGAAACAAATCATGTCAGTGAAGATAGAAACCATGAAGTTACATGCAACAACTTGGTTAAATCTCATAAGCAGAAAATTGAGCCAAAGAAGCCAGATGCAACAGAATAGATACCTAGTATATATGTAGTTATTACATACAAATATACACATTGCATAATCCCATCTACGTAAGCCATGAGGGTCAGTCAGCACAGGCAGAAAATGGTCCTCACCTCAGTGATAGTCAGGTGAGGGTATTCATTTTGTGGTGGCTTACTGACTATGGCTCTGTCTTTTCTTTTGAATGCTACATACTACTAAAAATGTTTTTTTTTTTTTTTTAACGTTCAGCTTCATTGCAGCTGAATTGAAGAATATCAAAGACGTTTTTCTATTCTACTTTATCTATTTACTTTTAAATTTAATCTTTAGAAACTTCATACATGTTTACAATGTATTTGATCATAGTCTACTCTCCAAGTCCTTCCCTCCAAGTCTCAGTTCCTCCCAACCACCTTCCTTCCATTACCTGTTGTTTATAACCCATTAATTCTCTTAGTGCTGCCCACAGATTTGTGTTTGTGGAGTCATCCACGAGGGGTGGGGGGTATGGAAATACTGCCAGCAACCACCCTTCAACAGTGACTTTCCCTCTTCCAACAGCCATCTCTGCCAAGGGCTAGGGCCGTGACCACATGAGCCCCTCCCAACTCCATGCTGGGACTTTTACCTGAATTGATCTCAGGCAGTACTTTTTAGGTAACCACAGCTGCTGTGGGCTCATCTGTATAATAAGCATGTTTTTGAGGTTTGGCCTGTGGCTATGTATTGGGATGCTAAATACTGGCCCCCAAAGCCTGCTTGCTTCCAGGGATGAGGTAATCCTCACGTATACCTCCTGATGCTATGTAACCTTGCTCCTTAGTTTAAAATGATTGGTTGAATGAAGATGCCTGTAGCCTATAGCTGGGCAGAAGAGAGGTAGGTGGAGTTTTGGTTTCTGGGCTTGGGGCTGGAGGCAGGGACACATGAGGAGAAGAGAGAGGAGATGGAGTGAGGAAGTGAAGCCATGGGGTAAAGAGTCATGAGAATTGACCACGAGGACTGGCCAGTCAGAATAAGAGTGGCCTAGGCAGAACATGGTGTCTTAGTCAAGGTTTGTATTCTTGCACAAAACATTATGACCAAGAAGCAAGTTGGGGAGGAAAGGGTTTATTCAGCTTACACTTCCACATTGCTGTTTATTACCAAAGGAAGTCAGGACAGGAACTCCCACAGGGCAGGAACTTGGAGGCAGGAGCTGATGCAGAGGCCATGGAGGATATTTCTCACTGGCTTGCTTCCCCTGGCTTGCTCAGCTTTCTTTCTTATAGAACTCGGGACTACCAGCCCAGGGACAACACCACCCACAATGGGCTGAGCCCTTCCCCCTTGATCACTAATTGAGAAAATGCCTTACAGCTGAATCTCATGGAGGCATTGCCTCAAGGGAGGCTCCTTTCTCTGTGATAACTCCAACTTGTGTCAAATCCAGCCAGTACATATGGCAAATCATATCTCAGGCTTATTGGGTGGAAGTAGATGTAATAGCATACAGGGTAGATGTTTGCCCACTTCTAGTGCTTTAAAGGTTTATTATAAATATACAGTTTTGTGTCTTTTGTCTGGGAATTGAATGATCAGAGGTTGGGGTAGAAACCTCCGACTGAGAAGAAATATTTACCACAACACCATATCCTGTTCAGATGGCAACATTTCATAGCATGTCTTCCCAGTCTCTGGCTCCTGTGCCCCATCTACCCTCTCTTTCCCAGTGTGCCTCAAGCCTTGTTGTGGACTTGATTTAGATGTTGCAGCTGCAGCTGATGACTTACAGTCACTTAGTCCCTGCACTTGGGACAGTTCTGAGTCTCTGCGTTTACACTACCTACTGCAATAGGAAGCTTCCCTGCCCAAGGCCAAGAGGAATACTAATCTGAAATTTTTATTATTTCATGCTGCTTTAGAAAACAACCCTACACTCTATTGACCACCATGTCAATATGGCCATGGCTTGCCGTTGCAGAGTAACTTTTGAATATTATGTTAAATTGGAAAGGGAAGGGAGAGGCAAATGCCTTCTTACCAGCCCATCTTTCTCCTGGGAACAAAATACCATTTCACAGCCTTTGTTATACTCGATTGTTTGTTAACGATGGGGCGGGCCATGCGTTACTATGTTGCACAACTGCTCAAAATTCCAAAATACCAACCCTGGATGTTGACTCTCGCAGTGGTTTCTTTTCGTTTTTTTCATCCATCTGTCCCTTTATTCCTGAGAGTTGTAATCCATAGGGACCTATTAAGTAAGTTAATACCTCCTGCGGTTTAAAATTGGGAAGTTGTGAGATTCTTTCCTCTAGAAATTCTTAAAACATAGCTGTAGTTAGTTCAAAATATTGACCAGCTGCAGCCTCAATATAAAGAGAATATTCACTTTTAGTTACTTTTAAAATATTTTCTTCATTCATTATTCACTTTACTTTTAACATTTTAAAAACTTTGTTTCCTTCAAATTTACCCCAAAGGGGAGGGAGAGACTATTGATCCTATAAATATGTTAAATTGCTCTTAGCAGGGATCTGAGGAAATTTTTGGAAATGATGGGGTTTCTATTGGCTGCTACTTTTAAACTTCTTTCTTAGGTTCAAAGCCCCAGTAACTTTAACAACATCTAATCTTAAGATCCTTATGCTTATTTCCTAAAGGACTTAACATTAAAAAAATCATCTTACTCTTTTCACTTCAATTAATTTTATATATAGTAAGTAGATTTTTATCAAAAGCAAGGAGAAAAGTGAATTTACATTTTAAAATTAGAATCTGAAAGCAGAAATCATCTACCCTGTAACTCTAGGATCCCAAATCTTCAGCTGCATCCAAACAATATATTCAGCCTTGACATTTATATCCCTGCTAACAGGAGATTAGCATTTCTATAAAGTTATTTCAATCTTTAGTTTCACTGTGATTATCAAGTCCCCTCCCCCCAATTAACTTAGTGGTCTTTTTGTGAAAAGCTTCTAAAAGCAAGGTCCTTGGGTACCAAGTCCAATCAGAAGTAATAATGCAGGAGGCTTTTCTTTTGTTGCTTCAGGAAAGGTAAGCTGATGTCCAGAGATCCAGCTCTTGGATTCAGGTGTCTACATATAGAAACATGCATGTCATTATTCATTTTGGCACAGGGGTAGTATGAAACTTTAGATGGCCAGTATTAGTTGAATATGAAGTGAGAACTGGGCATTGTGTACAGTGCTGGCAACCTAAAGGATGGAATGGATCTAAGTCCCCAGGTAAACCAGCAAGGAGACAAATGAGACTGTTGGACAGAAGGAATAGAACCTGCGAAGGCAGCTAATGTGGGGGCAATGACCTAGCGGAGTTTTGAGAGCTGTATCTTAAGGTGAAATAATAGAATGTGACATATGTATGTGTATGTGTATATGTGTATGTGTGTATGTGTGTGTTTGTACATATACATATGGATTTGCTAGTTAAAATAATACTTTAAGTGGGAAAAAACTAATTCTGAATGTATTGTTCCTTTAATGAGATATTTCTTTAGTTCCTTCCAAATTTACTTTGGTAACAAACATTGCTTTTACTCAAGAAGTATTTCGCGAATGAGGAAAAAAAAATAGCACATAATCTTTTATTATTTAGGGAATTGTAAAATATTGGATAAAGTCCTTTAAAGTTTAAACCAGTTTATAATGTAGTGACAAAAAGATGGTTGTAACTATGGCAAGGGTTCAGACAACCTGCACTGCAGCTGATTGTTTCAAACCACTGGGCTGCAGCTGTTTGAGTGTGTGGGGCTCCAATGTCTGCTCTGTTCAGTGGCCACCAGGCCCACTGGTCTCTACAGGAAATGAGTGTATGGGGCTCCCATGTCTGCTCTGTCCAGTGGCCACCAGGCCCACTGGTCTCTACAGGAAATGAGTGTGTGGGGCTCCCATGTCTGCTCTGTCCAGTGGCCACCAGGCCCACTGGTCTCTACAGGAAATGTGCTCATTTGCGCGTCTTCTCCATCTCCTCCACAAGGGTCTACATTCTCCTTCCAACATTCTCTATGTGGTAAGCCAGCAAAAAGTCATTGCACTGTCTTTTTCTTCATGTGAAACTTAAGATATTCCAATGCCTTCTGTTTCTAGTTTAGGGCTTGAATTGCTCTATATTTCAACAGTGAAATCAGATTTCAGAATCAGCTATAAGATGCATGAATGATTTTATTATTGGAGCCACAATTTAAAATCTGTCTTATGCACCCGCATACTTTCAACTTGAAATCTGAAGACTTAGGCTAGCTTTTCAGCTCCCCTTTCTCACAGGTTTTAAACATTCTATACCTTAGAGCTAGAGAGATTGCTCAGTGGTTAAAAGCACTGGTTGGTCTACTGGGGGATCCAAGTTCTTAGATCCAAGCACTGTGGCGGTTTAAAGCCATCAGTAAGTAACTCTAGTCAAGGGGCTCCAACGCCCGCTTCTGTCTTCTGCAGGCACTGCATGCACACGATGCACAGAACAACACGTAGGCAAAACACTCATATTCGTGAAACAAAGTTATTTTTTTAAAAGCATTCTATACTACATGGTCTTTTTATTTTAGTTTATTTGGGCATTTTTAAAAATCTTATTGGTCTTTTCCTTGTACGTTATGGTTTTCAATTTTGAGTTTTTATGGGTTTTATTTGTGTGTGTGTTTGTGTGTGTGTCTGTGTGCATGCAATGTGTTTCTTTTTTTTTAGTTTTTTTTTTTTTTACTTTTTGATCTTTTTTATAGTCCATTTTATATCCCCCTCCTGGTCTGCTCTCTGACTGTTCCTCATCCTATACCCCCAACCCCCTCCCTGTCTCCAAGAGGATGTCCTCACTCCCACCATTCCCACCCCACCAGGCCTCCCCACTCCCTGAGGCCTCAAGTCTCTTGAAGCTTAGGTGCATCTTCTCTGACTGAGTCCAAACCCGGCAGTCCTCTGCTGTATATGTGTTGGGGGCCTCATATCAGCTGGTGTATGCTGCCTGGTTGGTGGCTCAGTGTCTGAGAGATCTCGGGGGTCCAGGTTGGCTGAGGTTGCTGGTCTTCCTATTGGGTCACCCTCCCTCCTCAGCTTACATGGTCTTAATTTATAAAATGCAGCAAACACCCATTTAATAAGACTTTAGAAGAAATAAAAAATTTATTAAGAAGTTGTATTTATAACAAACCTGATAGGATGTGTAATTATTGATAGAAAATAACCGAAGAAGGTAAAACAAACAAGCAAACAAAAACCAAACCAAAACCAAAAGGAAGCACTTGCTTTCATCAACAAATTTCCTTTGCGTTTTTCTAAACACATATCTAAAGTACTCGAAGTTTCCTCTCTGTGTCCTCGTGATGTACTCAGGCCAACGGTGACCATGGCACTTTGAAAAATGTGCCAATTTGTGCTGTAAAACTGAACAGCTTATAAGAGGTAGTCTGCTTGGTTCATAGGACAAATCTGATAGAGAATATATTCTTTGGCTGAGTTGAAATATGTTAACCTTGTAATATCTTTTGTGCCACCGTACGCATGACTTATCCCGGGAGCTTAGTTATCATTTTGCGGTGACGAGCCATTCACTTTGCCACTACAGAACACCTTGGCAATGCTGCTGTGAATTACTGCTCAGTTAACATTGTTTACCACCTAATTATTGAGAAGCACCTCCATCCATCACTGACAACTCACTAAATGACTCAAGTCACCATAGTACTTGCAACTGGAACAACAAGGTCATCGCAAGTTTAATTAGCCACTATCCATTACCGAACAGCGAATAGCCTATGATTAGCAGCAAAATTCCAATTTCTGAATATGCCTCATAAAATGATGGAAAATTGCTCATTTCCCAGTGATTCTAATAACAAATATATGTAATATCACTTACAAAATGTTTTATTATAATCTATAATGAGCAGTGAGCAGAATTAGTCAGAGGTTACTCGAAAGTCTCTATCTATTGGTTCTTAATTTTAAAGTACCTTCTAGCATTTGATATAAAAAGGACAGTGTTGTTATTACCATGTGAAAATGAGGTTGAACATTCTATTGGGGATTTAAATGTGGAGAGATAGATAAAGTGTGAGCTGGTTCCTTATTATCAGTGCTTTGATTTAAACCTTCAAAATTTCTGGAGACCAGCCAGTGTTTAAACAAAAGTAAAATTCTGAAGTTGCTACAAATTTTCCGGATGCATGCAGAATCTGGCTCTTGTACGTCTTCTGGTGAGGGTTTTACTGCCGTCCCCACTCCTGCTGATGGACTGGGCTGAAGCCTCTGGCTAAATGAATGCATAGTGGGTTTCATTTAAAAAAATGAAATATAAGAACTGAGCCAAGGTCAGGACCCCGATGATTAGCTTGGATCGATCAAAATCATCATTTTGAGAGGCCGTCTGTTTGGGATCTTAAGTCAGCTCTCCTGTGGGAGCCAGCCCATCTCTCCTTTCTGTTCTTTGCCCCATCAAGGCATTTCCTTCCAGTTTTGAAAGTTGGGTGAATACAATGAGTACAGCTTCATACATTGTATTCATATTTAATGTTTAATTTCAAATGTCAATTAAGATACTCAGTTACCTGATCTTTTGTCATGTAAACATGACTAAATTATCAATGACTATAAACATCTTGAAATTTTAAAATTGAACACTGATATAACTCTAAAAATGTGTCATATAATGAAATAAAAAATACAGCAATAAACTGTTTTCTGACCAACTCAAACAGAGGAGAAGTCATTGATTTCTCTCTGGATTATTTAATATATAAATTCTCAAACTTGAGTGAACCTTATACTCAAGTTATACTATAGATTCCTGGAACATTTCCCAAGGTATCTAATTCCCTAAAAGTTAGAGAAACCAGCATACAAATAAATCTTAAGTAAAACTGTCCAAATGTGGAAAGTTGAAATTTCAGTGTTTATAATAGTCTATGTTGCCAAAACATCTTTGCAAATTTACAAAGTCAATCACACTATTATATTGCTGTTTTTCTTGTCTATTCCTTGATTGATTTGTAATATAAATTTTTTAGTATTTTTTAGTATTGGCATATGTTAAAACATTGACACGCTAATGTATTTTAGATCCATGAAAAAAAATTTAAGGCTCTGTGAATCTAGGAGATTTGAGAGAAGCCCATGATTTGGGTATGCGTTTTGTATTCAGTATATTTTCTCCCATCGGGTGGCTTGCATCATAACAAAAATTCCGGTGTATCAGTGGAATATTCCCTTGTGGCACCCAGATTCAGGGTTTCATTTCTTGCTATATTTTAGCCTATAAACATGTTTTCTAGCATGGTGAAAGAAGTGACGTCACATGCTGATGCAGATGCAATCTTTGGGCTTCTTTTCACTTTACACCAGGAACAGAAATAAAGTCTCATTTCAAAAGAGAAAAGTGCTATAGTGTTCTTGTTTCTTTTTCTACCAATTAGAATACCATTCTCTTTTAAGTTTGCCATTGGAAACTTACATTTTCAGTATAAAAGACAAAAATTATAATATACCTAGAAAACCTGTAACATGCTCATTGGAATAGTTGTTCTTTAATTTATATGAAACTATCTTTAGAAGCCTTACAAATGTGTACTTAAGATAGAATCAGTTATTTTATATGCATCTTTGTGCTGAGATAACTTGCTGCATGTTACCTGAGCACATCACTCCAAACTGCATGCTTAATGTAACTTAATTAAATCATTGCAATGGTAATTATTACCCTGTTTTTTTGTTGCAGTTATCAGTGGTTCTTATAATATTTCCAGTGTTGTAAATCTCTCTTTTATTTCCTCTGATGAAGGGATGAGATGAGAGATGCACAGATGTATAGATACACAGCTTGGGCTGAGTTCAGAGTGGTTCTTTCTTTGTTCTAACTATTCCTATGACTAGTCCTGGAAGCTTATAGATTCCATATAATCTAATCTTCCAAGACGACTCATTTAACCCAGTTTCAACTTGCTCTACTTAACCTCATACTAACTTTGGCAGTAGTTTCTAAGCTTCTGGCTCATTCTCTGACTCATTTTGTCTTCACCTGTATCTAGCTTGTTCTCTCTGAAACCTGTTTCTGTAACACACACACACACACACACACACACACACACACACACACAGACCACTACCACCACCACCATCTCCCTCCCTCCCTCTCTCTCTCTCTCTCTCTCTCTGCTTTTAAGTAGCATCTCCTGTGCTGTTCTTGTGAGAGTTGGGCGTGTCCTAATTCTGACTCATTCTGTCAAATCTTTCTCTGATTTGTCACTTTGTGTACCCCTCAATTAGATGTCACTTTCAAATGTGACTGCTTCCTTCTATGAACTAACTTTATCTTCCTTGTTTGGGATGGAAGATGTGTACTAAGGGCATGTCTGTATTCTAGCAAGAGTGATTGAAAGTACATCATTCCAGCTGGATCAAACAAACCTAGAAGGTCTTTGGGTGTGATCCTTTGCCAGAGCAGCCATGTTGCTGGATTAAAATTCCTCTACACAGTGTCCCATTAACCTCCAAAATACATTCATTTATTCATACATGCATGCATGCATGCATTGTGTGTTTATATAATATTCTGGCAGTGAGTATAAATGATGGATCTGGGCACTGTTCAGGAGACCATGTACCTCTTTATATGTCATTCAAACCTGTTGTCAGTCTTACAGATTTTCTTCATTACAAGAATTTCCAAAGATCTTCCTTCCTCTCACCCACAGTTCCAACCTCCTCCCATCCCTTATACATCCTATATCCTTCATCATGAAATAGTGATAATTATTCTGGGTTTCAACTTCATTGCTTGAGTCAACCTTCAAGACTATTAACATTTCCTTAGTAGTCTTGATGAAATTAATGCAGAAGTATTTGGATTGACCCATGCACAATTAATCATTCTGTCTATATATGTATATACTTCATATAGTTATATATAAAATAGAAATATATAGAAAATCTATGTTTCTATCCATCAGTATAACGTGACTACATGTCCAACTTTTATCCTAAATCTCTAATGAGCCACACTTATCATAAAATTTTTCTTCAAACATTGATTTTTGGAGTCCCATTGTACTCAACTGAAACTTTAAAAGTCTTAATGTTTAATACAAAATTTCAGCTTAAAGCCTCTCACAGTTTCTGTCTACATGAAAAACTTAAGTTCAACTTAATGACTTGCTGGTTATTCCACAATCTCCCAGCACTTTACTGTATCTGAGAATTCATCTCCCATTTCCCCAGAATGTCCAGTGTTCTTGTCATCTCCCTATATCTTATCTGTTCTAAATCACAAGTTCATGCTTACATTTTCCTTTCTTCATTTATAATGGCATCTCCATTCTTGGTAATACAATCCATTATTCTGCAGTAGCCTCAACCTACCTGTAAATGGTCTATTTTGTTCACATTGTATTTACATTCTATTTGTTATGTCTTGCCTATATAACTGGCTTATAAATACCTTTGGGCAAAGTTGGACACTATTTTTTCTAGCCTCCACCTATAATATAATCTTTTTGTTTTGTTTTGTTTTTTGTTTTGAGACAGGGTTTCTCTGTGTAGCCCTGGCTGTCCTGGAACTCACTCTGTAGACCAGGCTGGCCTCGAACTCAGAAATCCGCCTGCCTCTGCCTCCCAAGTGCTGGGATTAATATAATCTTGTTCATATCTTGTAACTGTTTATTTTATGATTACTAATGAAGAAAATTAAGAAAAATAGGATCAGCTCCTAACATACAATCATTAATAAGTTAAATCCATATACTTCCAGCAATTAATGGATAAAATGCTAGCAAAGAACCATTTCTTGTTTTTATTACTTTAATCTAAAATGAACAATTTTATTGTTTGGGAGATTGTTCATTTTATAGTATTAACTCCACCTTCACTTAATGATTTAACCAATTTTGTTGAAAATAATGATTTCAGATACCTGTATAATAAACATGCAATGCTCAAGAAGATTCAGAACCTCCAGGGTAAATCTCCTCCTCTCATTCTCTTAGATCGAAGCTCACAGGCTTCATCCAGAACTCCTTTCCCATGCCAGCCCTCATTATTCTTTGTTATCTAACTCTAAATTGTATTGTCCCCCATCCTAAGAAATAACGCATATCCAGAGTTGCAAAACTCTCCATTGTCTTCAGGAACATACAGAAGTGGGCAAAAATAACCTCCTTAAGGGCTAGTAGCCATGTACTCTGGATATTCCAGCCCAGTCAGTAGCCAGATTTGTAGAAAGGTTTAGGTTAGCACTTTCCCTTTCTCTTTGGCAAAATAGTGCTCTTTCTAGTCTCTGTCTCTTAGAACGTGCCTCATTGAAGCAGTGCTTGGGTGATATCTACACTTAGAGCAAAAATGTGTCTGTTGGTTTTGCTTTTACACCAATGTAGTGATGGAATGAGGTAATCTTTAATTTATTCCTTCATCCACAGCTGAGATCAACCAAGAACAACTTCTCTAAGTTTGTTCCAATAGACAACAGGCTGATTTAAATTTATAGAAGCCAGTCTTTGCTCCACTTTAGTTTTGTACAGAGTATACCACTTCTCACAGTCATCTTCCAACATCTTCCTTGACTTCTTGTCATTTTCCTGGGTGGCATCAAAAGTGGAATTGTTTCTAAAGTGTAACTTGAATCACTAGTTTTCCTAATTTCTCATACTAGATAAGAAAATACAATTTATTTCCTCATGACTGATATTAGAAATGTCCTCTAGTTCATAGCAATTATAAAAGCTTAGTATAGTGCTGCCCACTTTAATCCAGCAAGAGAGAGAAAGAAGCAGGGAACTGACAAAGTTCAAACTCAGCCTAAGTTACAGAACAAGAGCATCTTAGTGCTGAACAAATAAATAAAGTTCTAGCTCCAGATAAGCTGAATTAAACATACTTGATCCAGTCACTTCTGATCAAGATATAAAACCTAGACAGGATGCATGAGGAATCTAATGCATTTTGAGACCATGTAGGTGGTTTGTGGAAAGATAGTAGGTTTAAGGTATTGTGACGCCAGCATGAACTATTCTTTATTCTTTCTGTATTTCTCTGTCTCTGTGGAAGTGAGTCAGAGAGTGCAGGAAGGAGATCCATGTATGCCCTCAGTTATATGTAGGAAATAAGAAAACAATATTCAAGATCAAAAGAAAGTGAAACTCTACTATTCAGCTTTTGTTTTCTTTTCTGTATTTATTAAGACCTTTGTGTGGCGTCAGGGACTGAAATCAGGAGCCTGTAGGAGCATTACTCTGAAGAAAGAGTTTTTCTTAGAAATCAATGGGTTTATTGAATAAGAAGAGGAAAGAATGAACCAATCTTATCTTTTCCTTCTCTGCCTATTCTATCATATATAGATATGTTAAAGCAACAGCGAACAGTGGTTACATAGAGGTGATACAAGACCCAGGAACTGAGAGGTGTTGAGAAGGTCATGGAGAGAGAGAAATGGGAAAAGTATTGTGTAAAGTTGTTCGGGGATAGATGTACTCAACTCTGAGCTCACATGTAGGAAACTGAGTGTGTTCGTCAGAACGGAAGCTTGAGATCGGAAGTAACTCATACCCATCCCTCATGTCACAAGACTTGTGTCTGCATGCAGGACAGATCAACGGGACACTACAAAAGTCTCAAAACCGTAACTGGTATCCCACAGACAGTACGGTACAATTTATAGGCCAAACCTCTCATGATTCATATGTCTAACGTGCCTATTTTCACAGTATTTGTTCTTTGCTTCAATACTTTGAAAAATTCAAATACTTATGGAGCAAAATGATACTATCAACATTGTTCATAATAATTACACAGGGCTTAGAGCTTCATAAAATCTTCAGGTCGTCCAGGACACAATCCCAATGTATGCAGCATAAGAAGAGCACAAAAACCTCCCATCAAAGGAAAGAACAATAGTTATCAATGCTAAGATGGCGCTGATATTAAAATTATCTGAAAAGAACTTTAAACTTTCTATGATAAAGCAATTACTGCAAGCCATCATGAATACCCTTGAAACCAACAAAGTACAAAGAGTTATAGAAAATATAAAGGAGCAAATGCATCAGGAAGTATTATAGTCAAAATTAAGAGATTCTATTAATATATCCAATATACAGAGAAATATTAATACTAACAGGTCCACATATACGATCACATTTTTAGGTAGTATCATGGGCAATGCACACAAAATATAGCTAGAGGTACAGTAATAAAAATGAGAACAATAGAAGATATAATTGTGAATATAGATATTTATATGTTGAAGTTGTTCCCATGATTCGTAACTATTTATGGTGCATTATGCTTTTTAAATAGCATGATGAAGCCTGAGCCTTTTAGAATAGGTAGAAATTGCTTCTAAGTCATGAAGGTAGAGACAGGTCCATTGTTATAAAGTACCATGGTGGCAATTGCACTTACAAAGAACCAGTCTAATATGTCCATTTGCATATCATTTGCATTTTGTCACCACACCTGTCAATCAGCTCTAGCAGATAGCAAATCAGGTAGTTCACTTGGGAAACTGGGCCAAAGGAAAACAATTCAAGGTGATCAAAAGTGGATGGAACTCTGTGTGTGTATTTATTTTTTAGGGAATATTTTTAAAAAATAATACTGAGTGAAAACACCTGATTAGATGCCTTGCAAAACGACTTTTCATTTTTTAATTACATTTGTTATTCATATCAAACATTGTTTGATTTTTTTTTAGTTCTTTTCTGAATTGTTTTCAAATTATCATGGTACTTCAAAATATCATTTTGTGGTTAAGTGCTAAGAAAATCTTGTCCTGTTTTATATATATATATATATATATATATATATATATATATATATATATATATATATCAGAATTTAATACATTGTAAAAGTTAGAATGACTGAAAAATGTTTGAAAATGCTAAGATTACAGACACAAACACCTACATCAGATGGATGGATCCAATGACAAGCAAAAGGAAATTGCTATTTCTAGCACAAAACGTCAGGGAGGTTGAGTGACTGTCCCTTCTTAGGTAGGGCTTCTGGGGTTTTGCCCTGGTGCTTATATTTCATTCTGGAAGTTAAAACCTCTGTGAATGATGACACAGGGAAAATCCTGCTTGCTTAATAATGAAGCCTCCAGAAGTGATGTTTCTTTGGGGGGTAATATCCAGTTATTGTGTCTGCAGAATCCTGGTTTCTGGGAAGATGCTTAGTAATCGTTATCACTATGGTTGCTCTGTGCAGTCGCTGTGAGAAAGAATCTTCTCAGGCCCCCTAGACAGCACAGCAGTCCTGACTGACAAAGAGTACTTTTTCCAAGGGCTACAATATTTGACTTAATTTATATCTAATGTTTCAAAATGAGCTTTTCATAAGGACACACAGTGAAATTACTATTTTGACCTCGCTAATGTAAAAACTGTGATGTTGGCACCCAGAACACTCTATAAGTTAGCTGTGAGGTTGGGCCCTTAGCATCTTCCTCGGAACATGCGTCCTTCCAGACGCTTCCTTTGCCTTAAATCTATGACCACACTAACATCCATTATGGGACAGGGGGATAACCCAATCAACAAGTTTGCTTAAACAGATAACCTTTCTTTGTTAAAACTTGTACACAAAAGATATGTTGTGTAGAAGTAAGGACTAAGAAAAAAAAGAAAAAGAAACATTGTAGCAATTTGCTGAACATGGAGACTTATTGAGGATGCAGTCCTGAATAATACACACTAGCTTTGCTCTTCCCTCTTTAGTCTGTGTAGAGAAGCTATGAATCATTCATGGTCTCCCAGCTGAGAAGGGCTTCAAAGGGGTTGCTTCTGATTGGATGTCCTGTGTGAATTGCCATGCGGCAGAATCCGCTACACCCCTAGCACTGGAGGGTGGAGGAAGCACTTTCATCTGGGCCTCCAAAGTGTTTAGGGTCACAGTTCACCAGGAGATAACGATGGAGATGCACATTCGGAATTAGCTGCCGAGATACCTGTGTAGTGGAGTGTGGAAAAGTGAGGCAGTTAGATCCCCAGTGGATGCTGCGAATCAATTACTGTATTCTGAATACAAGGTTGGCTGCAGGGGATAAACAGATGTCAGAGAATTTTTCCCTAATAAGACCCTGGTAATAGAAGAGCACTGTCAGCTTCGTTTTGCATTAAAAATCTCATTTGCTCTTTATATGGCCAATTTTATTAGTTTCCTAAACAAAAATATTTTGTGTATCCATAAGGAGCATCCTGTGAGTGCTGTCACCAAATTTTGTATATTTAGACTTTCTCACAAAAATTAAGACAGGAAAAAAAAATAAGTCTATCTAAAGTTACAACTTGATCAGTTGAATAGTACAGGAAATCACAACGCAGTAGAAATAATTTCTGTGTAGAGCGTCCACATGGTGGTTGGTCATATTTGATTTTCATATTAAATCAGCAGCATCAGAATTCTTAAAGAATTCACACAGTGTGAATTAAAGCTAAAAGTTAAGCTTCTCTGTGCTATTTTATTTTTCCTGGCAGGGATGACACTAATATAAAGTCGCTCCTATTCCAACTCAAGTGAGAGTTAACGTCACTGGATAATCTCATTTTTAAAACCTTATGCAATGTAAAGTACAACTGCCATGGTGCATTTCCTAACTCAAGCATTGCTCTCTCTCTCAAAAGAAAACTGACATCTGTATCCCTCCCTCTGTAGCCTTTGGAGGCCCAAATTGATGTCAAATGTCATTCTGAGGTATCTACTAATATCCAATTAACCTCTCCCTTCATCTGCAACTCTTCTGAAAGAGACAGAGCATCTCCTTCAGGCTGCGGAACAGCAGATTTTCTGAATAAGACTCCAAGTAGAGAAAACAGATGAGGAGGTGATGCAAGTTCACTTCTCAACGTCTTCTATTGATTTCTCACGGATATGTTGTTTCAAGACTCACTGTACTCCAAATCCTTAGAACGCAAACCCTCTTGTTCCAAACATTCAAAGCCCAAGACTTCTCAAAGAGGAGCTTTTACTTTATAAAGGAAAAAAAAAACCTGAAACAACAAAGGTCACATGGCAAAGGTCTTCACGTGACCAAATCAGACAGGCTGGAAGTGTGAAGCACATGTTACAATGTGTGTTGCATATATACTATACTATGGTACTGTAAAACTTAAGCATGTCTATTCATGTTATTTATTTTGCCATTGCCCACTTATGTGAGACCAGTATGCACTCTCCAGAGCCTCTCTGTTGACTGCCCAGGATGGACCACAGACTTGTCTCTTGCAATAGAAGTTTGGGTAGCCCAACTCAACCTGAGCTCTGACACAGTATAGAAAGGACTCTGACAAAGCTTCGCCAGGTGGCGCTCTTCCCCTGGTGTGGGGAACAATCCCCTCTTGGTGGCTTCCCTGTGGAATATGATAAATTAAACCAAATGATCAAGCAAACTGAGATTATAATTGTTAAAGATATCACATATTTTTAAAAGAGAAATGGTATCCTGTCAATACCTCTGTTCTGTTCATTGTGTTTCTCCAGGATTCTGCCTCAATTTCACTTTAAATTTGATGTTCTTCACTACAGGAGTGAATTTTGAGTAACTGATTTTAATTTTTAATTTGGTGTCCTTCACCACTGGTTTGAATTTTGAAGACCTCCAACACTTATCATTGCTTCAAACATTTCCCCACAAATAATATTCCAAAGGATTTCTTCAAACAAAATGAGTGGCATTATTTATTGACCCATTGGCTTATATTAGTTAATAATAGATTAAGGAGAGGTGAAAAGTAAATCTGCAAGATTATTGACATATTGAGTATTGAATCATTATTCATTGTCATGGTAAAAGAGAAGCAGCAGTCATCCATAGTCAGTAGATTTTCTCTAGATCTTTAGAGTTTGTTATCCGTGTTATCACAACCACAAAGGTTATTTGGAAACCAAAGGCAAATCCACAGCCAGTTACTAAAAATGTCACCATTTTCTTAGGATAATACACTCTATTTATTGTTAGAATATGGTTATATGCTGTTTTGTGTTTCAAACACTGGGTTTTTATAAATAGTATGGTATCTACATAAAGATAATTGATTACAAATAACTTAATAATAAATTAATTGACATTCTGATCTTGTTTGGAGTCTTCTGTTTTTCGTCTGAAGTATGTTATCTTATGGTTTGGCGATCCTTCTCCACAGAAACGATTGGACATAGGTTGTTTTGTATAGTCCCCGCAGCAGAAAGGGGATAAAATAGTCACCTGAAGGAAAAAGTGAACTTCGCAAAAATAGTGGAGTAGAAAATGTCAAGTGCAGAGTTCCTCAGGGATGAGGTGGAGCAGCTGGGCAAGGCTGAGCCCACACAGCGGCATCCTGACCGCCTGGGCAAGGCTGAGTCCACACAGCAGCATCCTGGGCAAGGCTGAGTCCACACAGCAGCATCCTGGCCGCCTGGGCAAGGCTGAGTCCACACACCAGCATCCTGGCCGCCTGGGCAAGGCTGAGTCCACACACCAGCAACCTACCTGAGTTCTGTTTGTTTCTATGATGGCTGAGAAATGGTTCTAATAACATATAAATGAATCGATTGTTCATGAATGGTAGTGACAAACTGGAATAATATTTAATCCAATACCACTTGTTGGTGAGAAAAACTTGTTAGATCTTTTATTTAAAAAGTTCAAATGTTACTTATTCTTAAAGACAGTCCATTAACTCCCCTACCTTATTTTTTTCTAAAAAAATTCCTCTTGTTAACATGTTTTGCATATTAAATGTAGATATATTTGAATGGATAGTTAAAATTCAAGGACCAAAATGCATATTGGGTTATTGTAAGTGGTTTTAAAATAAGAGGTGATGCAGTATACATTGAAATATACAACCTAACAAAGATTTAAAGCACATTTCCAATTATTTAGTTTGATCTGTTTGCCGATTGGGGAGATCACGCTTTATATATTTTAGAAGTGAATGTGAACATTATCATGAACATTCTGGTACAAGACAATGAGCCATTAATTCACTGTAGCAACATGCGGAGCACACAGTGAGTGCCTTGTGATAGGCTTATATGGATCGATTAACAAGTAAAGAATGAAAGAAATGAGAAAAGTTAGTGAAAGCCATTAGATTCCACGTAGCCCATGCACACAGTAAGCACTGGCTTGGCCAGTATTCCAAACATTCACGACAACAGCTCTCCTCACTCTTGCATATGCTCGATAAATGAATCCTGACGTCTGCTTATTGCTAGACAAGGTAGAGTAGCTGGCACTCAAAAATATGATGGTGAGTGATATCAGAGGGAAGGAAGATAATTAAAACTCAATTTAGTAAATGTAATGCTAGAAGCCAGTGTAATTATAGCCTCTAGCCTCTGCTTGAGTCAAATATGGTGCCTCAGTTCTCCGAAGCAGCAACATGGAGTCTGAGCCTAGACCACATAAAAAAATCACTGAGGAAAATGTGGGTTCAAGGTTCGGAGCTGTGAAAAGTGATCGAGCAAAGGTAGATATATCCAAGGGGCATCACCATAGTCAATTGTCTGGAAGTCGTCAAAGGGCCCCGGTGTAAATTTATTTTTTAATTGATTTTTTTTTTTTATTTCTTCGAAATGGGTCTCATCTGTGTTGACATGGAACCAGCTCTGAAGCTCACTTAAACTTCTAATTGTTCTGCTTCAGCTTTTAAAGTATTTGGATTATAAATGTGATTCACCACACATGGCTACACTTGGTGTTTTTCATGAATTTGATAAAAAGCCACGGATAAGAAGGGAAAGAGCACATGATTTATATTTGTGTTTGGAGCTTGACATGGTGGTGGTGTACACCTTTAACCCCAGCACTCCAGAGGAACGGCAAGCAGATCACTGGGAGATCAAGACCTTCATGGTCTAAATAGGGACCATGCAAGGGCTGCATAGTGAGAACCTGCTTTAAAAGAGCAAGTAAAAATAAATGAATAAATAAACTATGACTAAGTAAAATTGATTATGATAGTATAAATATACAGATAATGCATTATTTTATAAGAAGGCTAAGATGTACATTTGCTTGGAGTTGCCCAGACATGAAGACAGCAAACAGAGTTCTAAAAATCTACCAATATCAAACTATGATATTTAAGAAGACAAAACAGAGGACAATTTTGTAGCGATTTAAGACTCAGCAACAACAAATGAACCCTTTCAAACATGTGAAAAGCAAAAAAGCTCCCAAAAAAGAAAAGAAAAGCAAAACCAGACAGCATTAAAGAGCAGATCCTATGTGACCCGCCTCATCAGATGATAAGCCCCTTACTGCACAGGGCGGTAGTTAATGCGCAGACCCAGAACTGGCCATTGTGCTGAGGATAAATAATGAAGGGATTCCTAAATGGGACAGTCATATGACTTTCTGAAAGGTTAGAGGAACATTCTGGAAGAGAAATCCCCACCCATCAAGGTCATTGGGCTGATAACAAGGTCTCTCTTAGCCCCAGGAGCATCTGTCTTGTCAGCATCTTCCCTCCACTGCCTACTCTACCTGGCCTTAGCTGCTCCTCAGGGTGGTTCTCAAGGGAATACTACAGATCACCAGTGTGGTTCTACAAGATCATTCTTCCAATTAAAACAAATTCTACTGAAACTATCTAGAGATATCATTAAAGGAGGAAACTGACGCTTGATTTTAGTGTTGGTGTTAAGGAAATAAAAACATATATAACCCCTTGTCGGGCTTAGCTGCACACTCTGAGGACTCAATACAAAATGGCGCTGTGCAATGTCGCAGACTGCATGTCCACGAAGCCCTCTTTGATTTCCCTGTGCTGCATGGGCAAACCTATGTATAAATGACAGTGAGGTGCTATCCAGGTTGTTCTCCTTGGGGAAATCTGTTCTTAAAAGTGCAGGTGCTGTTGTGGAGAATCAACCATTAAACAGAGGCATACTCAGTTCTATGTGCATATAAGGAAGGAAATGGAGGCACATATAAGTGAAAAGCTCACAAGGAAGTATCAAATATTAACGTAATATGTGCTTCTTTAAACTGGAAGCTAACCAGCATCCTATATAAACACTGAGCAAGAAAAAAAATGTACCTTCAACAACATATACTGATTTTTTAATGAGCATAGCCATGCGTTTTTTTATTTTACAAGCATCCACATACCCAAGATTCCATGTATCCAAAATGAAATTATAAGCCAGGAACATAAAATATGTAATAAAAGCAATTCCTATTTGTCTGATCACGAGCAAAGGATTTATCTGAAAAGAATTATCATTTCATCTTTATACGCAGTTTGGTTCCTGGATGCGTTTATTGATGTCTGCTATTTTCACAGTTCAGCACTAATTATTAATTTGTGTGTCCAAGAGGATATACATATGGTCCTCGCTATTCTCAAGAGATTTGTTTTGGTAAATAATTGTGTAGACGAGAGGCTCAAATTGTGTTTAGCTCTCGCTCCTGGCTTCACATTAAAACCCTGTCAAGGAGTCATAAGTGCAAGCGACATCGTACCTCCCATAATTAAGGTACCCATAATTTAATGACAGTAGACGAATTTCATGTTAGAGGAACACAGAATGAAGAGTTGGTCCCTGGATGCTGTTTCATTTTAGTGCCAAGGCATTAGCATCTTGAATATTTGAATGTGAGCACAAGAAAGTTCATAAGGGGATGGGGTAATAATAATAATGTCAGATTTATACAGAACTGCCTTCTGAAAACTGTTTAGTTGCTTCCAAAGCAAGACTAGACCAGTTTTCCGGGTTTCCTTTCACTTTCTGTCTTATTTATGAAAAGAGGAAGCCCAAAGTACTTAAAATGATTTAGGTCATTTTATTTCTTTGATTGTAAAAATAAACTTCTAACACATCTTTGTGTATGCTGCACTGGTGGTACTGAGGGTGGTAGCTGAGGTGGCTGTCCTAGGCTTATGCATGCCCTGTCACACGTGTGGAGAGCAGAGGACAATCTCCAGTATGAGTCTTCATCTTCCACCATTTTGGAAACAGACTCTCTTATTCATCTCCTCTGAGTACGGAAGCCCAGCAGGTCCATGAACTCTGGGGATTCTCCTGTTTCCACCTCTCTGCTAACCATAGGAGCACAGGGATTACCAGTGTGCTAGCTATGGTGTCCGGTTCTGCATGCATTCTGGAATGTGAACTGAGATACTATGCTCATGTGGCCAGTGCTTTACACACTAAGCAATCTTCCCAGCTCCAAAACACAGTTTACTTCACATCAATATGATTTTTCTAAAGAGGGGGGAAGGTGTGGTCTCTTTCCTTCCACTTGACCATCAGCCCTTAGAACACTTTGAGATTCTTTCTCCACAGTTTTATTAGGTAAGTATACTTAACGGTACACTATTATTTTTAAATAATTAATGGAGAAGTTTGGACAATATTTTGAAGCTGATAAATATTTTCTATTTAATTAAATTCAATAAAATATTATTGGAATTCACTGTGGCTAACTTTTGCACCATGTGTCTGAAGAAAACAAGTCTGAGATTCCACCTCACACCAGTCAGAATGGCTAAGGTCAAAAACTCAGGTGACAGCAGATGCTGGCGAGGATGTGGAGAAAGAGGAACACTCCTCCACTGTTGGTGGGATTGCAAGCTGATACAACCACTCTGGAAATCAGTTTAGCGGACCCTCAGAAAAATGGACATAATGCTACCTGAGGACCCAGCTATACCTCTCCTGGGCATATACCCAGAAG
>CM052708.1:18631896-18662235 GCA_028551405.1 Uromys caudimaculatus | reverse complement strand
AACTCAGTCACAAAAGAAGGAACATGGTATGTACTCACTGATAAGCAGATATTAGCCCAAAAGTTCAGAATGCCCAAGTTTCACTTAACAGTAACCGCTGGATTGAGAGTGAGGTCCCAGATGGAGGAGTTGGAGAAAGGTCTGAAGGAGCTGAGGGAGTTTGCAGCCCCAAGGATGGAGCAACAGCGTCAATGGACCTGACCCCCCCCCATTCATCCTGGAGTATGGACCACCAACCAAAGAATATACATCTATGGACCCATGGTTCGGACCACATATGTGGCAGAGGAGGGCCTTGTTGGCCATCAGGGAGAGAGGAGAGGCCCTTGGGCCTGAGGGTGTCAGAGTCCCCAATAAAGGGGAATGTCAAGGTAGGAATATGGGAGTGGGTGGGCGGGTGGGTGGGAGGTGGAATTCCCTCATAGAGGCGGGGAGGGGGAAGGGATAGGGGGTTTCCAAAGAGAAGACATTGGAAATGTATATAAAGTATCAAAAATAAAAAAAAATTAAAAAAAAGAATACTATGTGATCAAGACAAAGATTCATGGATTAAGATACTCATGATCTACTGAGGCATGAGGCTCTCTTCAGATAGATAACCCACAAGCCCATTCTGGTAAGTGCCATGGAGAACTGTATGGCCACATGGCAGGGAGATGCTACTCCCTGAAAAATAAGTCTTAAAGAATGAGTAAGAATCCAAAAGTTTGGCAAGAAGGGGCAGATGAACTATTCAAGTCTGAAGGAGTCTATTATTGATTTTGAGATGTCAGAAGAGAGGAGAACATTTCTCACCTGTTCAAATGAGTCTTTAGTGTATATTAATGAAGAGTTGTAGACTAGATTGTCACATCGTATGTCTTGCATTTGAAGTAGATGAGGATATTGGGTTTGTGAAATAGAGATCAGAGATAAGAACTACATTCTGAGTGTGAAGTCATGTAGCTCAAATTTTGTGAACTATTTTACCCTTGACAGAAATCAGGTGATGGTGGTGGTGGTGGTGGTAGTGGTAGTGAAACACATCTAACCATATTTAAGAAGCACACACAGAGCTTTTCAAAGTAAAAGACTCTGCACTGAAAGAAAAGAATGGCTTCTTCAGTTCTGTTTTACAGCTACTTTACAGTACGGTTTAAAAATCTATTGTCTTTACTGGGTAAAAAGATTGCCTGCATTGCTACTCTAGGGTACAGATACAGAATAAATAAATTAAATAAATAAAACTGTTAAATTATCAAAGATTCATGTCTGGTATTTTTGATATGTTTTTAAAAGACTAAGAAGTCTCAGTAAAGACTCTGTTAACTTGTAGTGATCAGATTATTGTGTAAAAGACAGGAAACTTTGTCTAAATATAAAGAGAAAGAATGTCCTTCATAAGGTAAACATCAATTCGTATCATGAATATCTTATATACAAACATCTATAAACGTACCCTGTCTACATCACTAATAGGGCTGTAAAGGAATGCCTTTCCTATACTCTGACAATCCTCAATACACAGTGCAACTCTGTGATTACTAACACCAAGTTTGAATCTCTGGCTTCTGACCTGTTGTTTTATTTTGCTCTTCAAATCTTATTCCTTGAGGCTTACCCCACCCTTCCTGGTTTCACATCTTTTCTCCTGAGTATACATATAACCTATTTGTTTGGTTCCTCAGACGAGGCTTCAGACCAAGGAATTGGAAGTTGCTGCCTCTTGACAGCTTGTTCTTTATTCTTCCTCCATAAAAAGCATCATAAGTAAAGAACACCAGCGGTGGCTTGTGTAGCTTCTGGGCATTTTTTTTTGTTCTTGTGATCTGAAGTCCACTTATTGTGTTTTCTCTTATTTGGAGGTCATCAAACTTTGATCACTAGTGGGGAGTGTGGGGTTTTGCCTTGATCTTTGAGATCACACTAGAGGCTGATTTTAAAAAACATGTATGAAAGGTTTATTTTAAAATGAAAAAAACGGGCTATAATCTAGTTGTGTGAAGGTAAATGTTTAAGAATGGATGAAATTCAAAGCTGTACTAATTATAATTAATTTGTTATGGAAGAAAGCAACATCACGAATGATACACGGACACTTAAATTCAGTTGGGTTCATTGCAGAGTACAGTAAGACTCTTGATTCAGGTCCAACTCCCCCTTCCCCACCGTGTGTGTGTGTGTGTGTGTGTGTGTGTGTGTGTGTGTGTGTGTGTGTGTTGTCATGAGTTGATGAGGAGGATAACCCATCAAAGTGTGTGCCCATTTTATCGACAATTCACTATTTATCTCCATGCTATTCAGATGAAATGATCTTGTATTTTTAAGTGACAATGTAATTGTTTTTGAAAACTTAATTGAGCAGAAGCTGTAATAAGCAAAGCTGACAGGTTCGTTTGCCTATATCTCCCTAGCAAATACTTTAGTTGTTTAGAAGACTCAGAGTCTCATGTTCTGCATGCTTGCCCAAGGTTACTGGGAGAAAGAGATGTTTCTATAACAATAAAATCTGGAGACCAGTTTCCCACTTCCTCGCTTACTAATCTGAATTATTACACATTTTCACTGATTCACTCTCTAAGTAATCTGCTGTCAGAGTACTAAGTTACTATTACTTAAATTACTACTTTTAATGTATATAAAGGGAATCACCTAGTATGTCTTGTCTAAATCTGTTGAGTTTGTTGATGGAACTCTTTGTTTTAGAGGTGCACTTTATGAAAGTAAAGAAAAAGCGCTACTTGAAACACACTGTGAACTATAAGGCATATGGAATTCCTCTTCTTCTTCTTCTTCTTCTTCTTCTTCTTCTTCTTCTTCTTCTTCTTCTTCTTCTTCTTCTTCTTCTTCTTCATCATCATCATCCTAAAATTTGTACATCTATGCTTGCCTCTTCCTCAGTAACTCCAGGACCGTCCTCTTCTCTTTTCTATTTCCTAGCAAAGCAGCATACTAAATAATAGTCGAGACAAATCAGAGGAAAATTTAAAGACTAAATAAGCTTTGACTTCAAGTACTAAATGCCATAGTAGAAAAATAGACGTATACAAGTTAAAATAACAACAAAGAAACTTTGATTAAAACCTCATTTCATATTTATTAGAAGATAGGAGCACATGAGTAGATTCTGGAAGGATGTTTGGAATCTCTCGGATCCTGTTCTGACAGTCAGAACATACACCGAGACGCAGACTTGGTGAGATACAGGCCCAGGTTTGCAGAACACTGCATTTGCCAATCTTGCTTTAGTAGAGGATCCACAAGGAAATAGTTTAAATTAATCCTAAAGTGGAAAGACGAGACCCTGAATGGCATGAGAAGCCACGTGGAAGGGAGTCCTGTGGAGCACATCTTCCAGAACGTGTCTTTGCTCATCAAGACCCTTTCAAAATGAGGATCCCTGGCTAAAGACATTGAGAAGAAATCAGCCATCTCCGTTCCCTCCTGGAGGCTCACACCCACACCAAGGCAAGCCGAAGGTTGAGAGGCTCTGCCATGAAAGCCAACCAACGACTTTCTCTTTACTGTTTTTACTCTTTGCCTCTCAGTTTCAGTAAAAATCAACTTATCTTAGCTTGTGAACTGCTCCTTCGATGGACCTTTGGATATTTCAGCAGAAAGTAACAGCATACCACTTAAATAGGAGCAGTATTTGTATTTCATTCTTAAAGAAGTAAGTATGAAAGTTGAATGAATTCAAATAATTTCTGTCCAATTAAGCAGGGCTGGGATGCAATCTGTCCAGTTTCTGCTTAGTGAGTTGTTCTCCATTGCGTACGCCATCCCCACAATAGAATTAATAGGTTTTATTGTTCTCAGGCACTATCAAATATGATAAATCATCATAATGTTCAACAAGTTTGACAAGATTCTCCCACCAGAATTTATAAAGTGATGAGTTGCTTCAAATATTAACATGCTTAATAAATATTAAATGAGCTCCTATGGCAAAAAAACAAAACTTATTTACAAAGCAAAGGAAAACAAGCAAACAGAAACGTAATAATCACTGCTTCTAGTTGAGGGAGGTGTGTCTGTGACAAAGGAAAATCTTTACCCTCTGTATAATAATTTAAATCAGTTAAACGTTTGGCTAGCTTATTATTATTGCTTTGACTAAGATGTTTATACATGTCTCATAATGATAACTAAATGATGTTTTAGAAAGAGAATCTGCAACTTCTAAACCAGTGCTGTAGAGGACAGAGGAGCCTCTTGTCTAAGCCTGGCCAGCAGGGCATTTTATTCCTTTTGGGATTTGGCTGTGAGAGCAAGAGGCATTAATATTTTCCCTCCTGCGAGTGTCTAAAACCACAAGTATCACTTTAAAAGTGTTTAGCAATGTTGATGTCACTTCTTGGAAATAAAGATGCCACAAAAAGCACATTTCTGAAAGCTATGAAGGGCAAAAGGCAATGTGAGTATGCACTAAAAATAAAAACACTGGGCAGCCATTTTCAAGGAGCGTTAGAATTAAGAACCCAGCCTGAGAGGATCATATTATAAATTCCTCTGCCTTCTAAAAATACTAAGATGTCTTCATTCTTCAAGAATTTTATTTTTAATTGACAAAATTGGATGTCTATGATGTACAACATGTGTTTTTATGTGTATATTTTATGGAACTGTTACATCAAGCTGAAGGTTGGGGATGGAAACTATTAAACTGTCATTTCTATCTTACATTTAACAAATACAACCAAGAAGAACATGTTTTCATACACATAGAAACACATAGGGGCCAGCAAAGAGTTTTGCAAAAGGTTTCTAAGAGCTGTTAATCTCCTGGCTGAGATTTGTAGGAAGAGTGCAGAGAGGGAAAGACAGCCTTGGAAATTGGGAAAGATTCTGTGGCATTAGTATCCTGGTAGCAATGTGGGAGAAATTCTAGTGTTATAAAACCTCGGCAAAATCAATAGGCAATACACAAGAAGCAGAACAAATTATTAATTTACATTTTCAGAAGTACATACATGTAGTTCTCATAATTCTCAAGAACTTTTTATAAATGACAATGAAGATCAGAGGCTGATCTAGCTCTCACTTCTGGCTTCAGATTATAACCCTGTCAAGGAAATTCTCTCTGTCAGTGGTTCTCGACCTTCCTAATGCTACGACCCTTTAATACACTTCTTCATGCTATGGTAACACCCAACCATAAAATATTTTGTTCCTGTTTCATAACTGTAACCTTGCTACTGTTATGAATTGTAATGAAAATACCTGATACACAGGGTATCTGATATACAGCCCTCAAAGGGGTCGTGACCCACAGGTTGAGAACCCACATGTCTAACTTGCTGCTTCCCCCTCCTCTGTTGTGGACAGGGATGCTGATGGTATATTTGTATAGAAATTCTACCCCATCGTTTTGCTTGGAAAAGAACACTATTTAACTCAATATTGTTAAATTAAATTTCTTTCATTGGTTTTCAACTTTCAGAATGAGCTGTTGGCCAGGTACTATTGTGTGGGTGTTAAATGTCTCTGAAAGAATCATATGTCAAAAACTTGGTACCCAGTGTCATGCTATCGGGAGGTACTGTAAAAATATTTGCCATTCTCTATATTTTCACTAGTGGCTCTTAAAATTTAATGCATGGTTATGATGAAGATTTATTTTTTACATCTGATAAGTCACTTCCCTTTTTGGGGGATCTTGATGTGCTTATTTTCTTGTCTTGTGTGTCTTTCTGGAATATTTGTTAAGGGACTGTTTCACAATGAGGGATTAGAAGATAAGTGTCCCAAGTCTGTACATTTCCAAATATGTTGTATGTATCCTTCACACCAACTCTGGGTACATTTGATTTTAATTTGTGACTGTGAGGAACACCCACCCAGTACAGCTTTACTATCTATGGTTGGAGGTCCAGCACAGGTGTCAATGGGCT
This sequence comes from Uromys caudimaculatus, assembly GCA_028551405.1. Classification (NCBI taxonomy): domain Eukaryota; kingdom Metazoa; phylum Chordata; class Mammalia; order Rodentia; family Muridae; genus Uromys; species Uromys caudimaculatus. The sequence continues at coordinate 18,656,362 of CM052708.1, read as the reverse complement.
AAAATCAAAGCAGAACAGATTTGCTTCTTTGCTTGTGCAGGTGACAGTGGAATCAACCTTTTGTGTCTGTGCTTTGGAGACTTCTGTTGTCTTGCTCTGTTTTCTGGAAACTCCTGTACTTCCTAAGCTGTGGCTTTTGGCTCCACCCCAAAGCGAGGACTACCTGACAGAAGGATTGTCACATTCCTTACTCTTCCTTTGCTTTCTTTTCAGTTTCATATTATTTTTAATTAATATACAAGTAACTGGTTTCATGATAGCATTTTCATACAGACTTAGTGTTTGTTAAGTCTTCACTCTCAACCTGTTCTCCTCCCATCTTCAGCATTCATTGTCGCCTTGGGCCCTCAGTATCCCCTGTTATATTACATGTGTTCGGTTACCCGCCTCCCAACATTACCCTTTCAAGACCCACACCTCACAGGCCTGTTCCTAATGTTTTCCATTTCCATCAGTTTCCCTGGAAGTTTTCTAATTCCATTTTGTCTTCATAGTTGAATAAAATTTATTTTCCTATATTTCTTTTCTCTCACCTAACCATGAAAAGTTCTCATGTAAATGTAAGTAAAAGTTATGCAAGTCAAATGGAGGACTGTAGATCGTAGAGGATAGAATTCTGTTAGCCATACATTTTTGCTTAATGTTGCCTCATCAAAGGTAACCAACCCTTTCTTTCCCTCTGTTGAGCTTTTGATAAAAGTAACTCTTAGTTTGACTAACTGGCTTGTTGGCTTCCTATACAAAACACACATTCTTCATATTCTTGTGGTGCTGGCAGCCACATCGCCTCAGAGATTTTTCTAATGCTACAAAATGTGGAGGCTTAGATTGTTAATTTCACTGATTTACTCTCAAAGCTCCTATCCTTTTGAAGCTAGAAAGATGGCTCCATCATCCAGAGTGTTCAATACTTTCCCCAAGGGTCCAAGTTTGATTACTGGCACCAACATCTGGATGCTTACAGCCACCTACAAGCTCTGGTGAGGGGTCTGACACCCTATTCTGATCTCCTGGGGCACCTGCATCCTTGTAGTATACATTCTCACAGACACACATGCACAAAAATAAGAATAAGTCTTAAAATGCTTTCATCTTTTTTGAGTTTTTTTAAAAAATTTTTTTCTTTACTTGTTTACTTTCCATCCTGCTCACTGCACTCCTGGTCACCCTCTCCCACAATCTTTCCCCCTTCCCCTCCTTCCCTTCTCCTTTGAGCAAGTTCCCCAACCCTCAGAAATCTCCCACCCTGGCATTTTAAGTCTCTGAGAAGCTAAGCACTTCCTCTCCCACTGAGGCCAGATAAGGCAGCTCAGCTAGAAGAACATATCCCATGTGCAGGCAACAGCTTTAGGGACAGGCCACTTCCCAGTTGTCCAGGACCCACATGAAGACCACGCTGCACATCTGCTACATTTGTGCAGGGAGGCGTAGGTCCAGCCCATGCATGTTCTTTGGTTGGTGGTCCAGACTGACAGCCCCACAGGTCCAGGTTAATTGACTGTTTTGTCTTCTTATGGCTCCCTATTAGGGGCTGCAATCCTTCTTCCTATCCTTCCATAAGAGTCCCCAAGCTCCATCCACTGTCAGTATCTGTATCTGTATCTGTCTGAGTCAATTTCTGGGTGGAGCCTCTCAGAGGACAACATGCTTCTGTCTGCAAGCATGACAGAATATCATTAGTAGTGTCAGGGATTTGTGCTTGTCCATGGGATGGGTCTCGAGTTGGGCAGGGCATGGATTGGCTGTTCCCTCAGTCTCTGCTCTATCCCCCATGCCTACCTTTCTTGTAGACAGGATAAATTTTTGGTTGGGAGTTTTGTCGGTGGGTTGGTGTCTCTATCACTCCACTGGGGTCCCTGTCTGGCTGCAGGATGTGGGCTCCTCAGGTTCCATATCCCCAATGTTGTGAGTCACAGCTATCTTTTTTAAAAATAGCTTCCTGATATTTTGTTGAGATGGGAGCCAACCTCCAGTTCTTCCTGATCATTTTTGAAATTTTATTACATTAATATTTCTAGTAAGTTCTATCTAGATTTTTACAATGTGCTGTATCAATAAGATTTATCCTGAGGTCCAAGAAGGAGATAATCAAGTTAAGATTTATCTTGAAAAAGAGGAAGGCATTTGAGATAGTTTTTTCCTGTTTAAAATCATTAATTAAAAAATATTATAATTAAAAATTTATTTTTTAGATGCCACTTGAGCATGAAAATCACAACTCTATGTGATTCAGACATAATGAGCTGTCAGATCTCTCTCTCTCTCTCTCTCTCTCTCTCTCTCTCTCTCTCTCTATCTCTATCTCTGTCTCTATCTCAGACAGTATGAGGCATTTCCTACCATTTCAATAAATGAGTGCCTTTGAAACAGTGAGTCAAATAAATACATTTATCCTGAGTCAGTCTTCTTGTCCTGGTGATTACAATAGCAAGATAGAGAAAAATAAATAAGGCTGGCTGTACAAACTAACATTGTAATGAAGATCTAACCTCAGCCATTATCTCCTGAAATAGCAGTTAGGAGGTACAGAGGGGGCAGGATATTGCTGTTCATCTGTGCACTCTGCAAGGAGAAGGAAGCAATTTTAATAAAATATCTAACAAATAAACGGTTGGAGATTTGTCACAAGTGTGGCGCTGGTCTCCACAGGAAGTCTTTGTGGAGCTTAGAAGGTCTGTAATGATGAGGGAGTCTCTGCCCTGGTCTTCCATACACTGACCACCAGGGGGTCTTCCCAGCAGCTGTCTCTTTCTGCGACACGTTTGCACATGCCTGGCACTGTATGTCCAAACTCCATGAGCCAGCCAACAGCCTCAAGCTCCCATGAGCTTATTTAATAAGTGATGGCTGTTCTTATTTCATTCAGATTTGCAGTGCATCCTGATTTGGAAACTTGTGTAGGTTACATCTGAAGTAATAATTTCCAGATATCCCTAAAGTCTCCAGCAACTGCAGAGAAAGCCTCAAAATAGCCACATTCTTCTTTATTTAGTTTTTAACAAAATTGTCTAAGAAGAGAACAATAAAAGTGAATTCTTATTTTGAATGTCACATGTCAACTAAATCATTCTTTAAATAAAATCACTCTGTAATATAAATTCTGGAAGAATAAGGATCCAGGAGAAAGGTTGGTCTGTCAGTGCTATCGGACTGTGAGCATGAGGACCTGACTTCCATCCCAAGTCCTCTGAAATAGCCTGCGAGGCAGCATGTCAGGAAGGCAGGGACAGGTGGGTTTCTTTGGACTCATTAGTCAGCCAGTGAGGACAAATCAGTTAGCTCTAGGTACAGTAAGAAAATCTGCATTAAAACAAAATAGGAAGGAGAGTAGTCAAAAAAGTTACCATTATCAACCTCTAGCCCCCATGTTCATACATAAACTTGTGTACACACACATGTGAATGTACACACACACACACACACACACACACACACACACACACACACAAGGAATATGTGTGTTAAGATCTTGTTTAATTGTTATTTCTAAATGAAAAATTTAAAGATTTGGAAGGAGATAATTCCAATCAAGGAATTAATTACTTTAAGCTTAACTCACAATCTTAATGTCCAAAGCTAAAGATCTGTATAGTTTGACAGCCCACAGGGACTTCTTACCCTTCAGTGATGGCCTGTGCCTGCTGAGTGCAGCCCTAAGGAGACACTGGCAGGAGATCGGTACAAGTTCAGACCAGCCTGCTATACATATCAAGTCGTAGGCTCAAGAGCCTAAAGTAAGAATCAAAAAAAGAAAAGGGAGAGGGTAACTTAGCAGATATACCAAAATAATGATAATAATAATTCCCATCAATCCAAAATGAAAGTAAATTATGAAGTCACAATTCTTCTGTTAAGGGTTTTTATCACTGTTTTAGTTCTTCTGCTTTATTATCATGGAAGGGAAGTCCAACCTGTGTGAGTGAGAATATGAAGAAAAGGAAACTCTTATTGTGTGGCCCATGTCTCTCTCCTCTGGGTATATATCTAAAGAAAATGAGATTGGCCTGGGGGGAGAGGTCCCCACTCCCATGTTACTGCAGCACTGCTCAGAGCAGACAGGGTAAGGGAATCAATCACCTGAGGTGTCTCTTAGTGGGTGGGTGGGGAAAGAAAGCATGGCATGTGTGTGGTGTGGCCCCTATAGACTCATGTTTGAAAGCTTGGCCCATGGAGAGTGGCACTATTAGGAGATGTGGGCTTGATGAAGTAGGTGTGGTCTTGTTAGAAAAGTGTGCCACTGTTGGGGTATGCTTTGAGGTCTCCTATGCTCAAGCTCCACCCAGTGTGGAATTCCAGTTTTCTCCTGTTTGCCTTCAGATCAAGATGTAGAACTCTCGGCGTCTCCAGCACCATGTCTGCCTACATGCTGCCATGTTTCCTGCTACTAATAGACTAAAGCTCTGAAACTGTAAGCTAGCCCCAATTAAATGTTTTCCTTTACAAGAGTTGACTTGGTCATGGTGTCTCTTCACAGCAATGGAACCCTAACTAAGACAACCCACGCACACGCACACGCACACGCACACGCACACAATGGGATAGTATTCATCTACAAAAGGAATGAAACTTTTCATTGTGGCAAAATGGATCTAAAAGACATTAAATGAACTAATACAGATGCAGAATGACATACTACCTTCATCCTTGTAGTTGGAAGTGAAAAACTTGATTTCAGAGTAGAAGTGAATAAAACTGTTTCTGGGGGTTAGGAATTGTAGATGCGATGATATATAACCATACTTACTTTGAACTTGGAATTTTCAATGTCCAGACTATGAAATATGAATTTCCATTTGTAGCTGCTGGCATCTTGTCAGTCTAAGTCCATTGAGATATATCTACAATCTTAAATGTGAAAAGAAAAGATGTAGAATTTAATGACCTAATTCGATTTAATAAATTAGAGGGGGAAACTACCAAAGGAATTAATTACAAAAGGAGAAATGAATTAAAGAATGGTAGAAAACAATAAAACAGAAAGCAGGTAAACAAAAGGAAGCTCAAACAAGCCAACTATAGCTCAGATATGACTAAGAATATTTATGAAACTTTAGCGAGACTCAGAAAATGAAAAAAGAAAGGACACAGGCAAGCAACAGAAATGCAAAAGGGTTCAACCTCAAGAGCAAGATTACACAAACAAAGATATGAAGACACATTTTCCTAGTATATTTGAAAGCTTTGGGTAGTTGAGTACATTTCTAAAAAATCTTTTAATTATTAAAATGTCTTTGGAAACCAACTTTATATCTAAATAATTCTATAATTTTTCACCATAAGAATCTTTTAAAGTAATATTACTAGACTTCAGGGAAAAAATTAGGTTACCTTCATGTGAACTATTTTAAATGATCAAGAACTATATTTCTCTGTTAGACTCTTCCATTGTTGTGCTAAAACACAACCTCAGAGAAATTGCTCAAAAAAAGAGATTTATTCAAGCTCAACGCTTCCCAGGTTTCAGTCAGAGATTGTCTGGTTCTGCTGTCTCTGGGCTGTGGTAAGGATGAATGTCATGATGGGAGGGAATAACAAGGCCAGGTCTCTGACTTCATGGTGACCGGGAAGCAGGGACTTAGATAGCAGAAGGGTCGAGGGCAAAATACATCCTTTAAAGACAAGCCCACAGTGACCTACGCCCTCCAAGCAAGTACACCTTCCGACAGCATTGCGATCTTCCTATAATCTATTCAAATTTACTCCCTGATGATAAGAACCACTGATAACAGCAATCCATTCACTTCTCAAAGCTGTATCTGTGGCTACTTCTCTCACAAGGAACCAGGCCTTCAATTCTTTTCCGGTGGTGGGAAAAGTGTGTGTGTGTGTGTGTGTGTGTGTGTGTGTGTGTGTGTGTGTGTGTGTGTGTGTTTCATATCCAAAGAACTGCAATTTTACTGCTTATAAGAGATAACCAGGCTCTTATCTCTTGCCTCTCTCTTACTTCTCTTACCTGTCCCCATTCCCTTCCCCGCTCTCTCCACATGGTCATGGCTGGCCTCCACTCCTCTACTTCTCTACTCTCTCCCTCTCTCTGCCTTTCTCTGCCTCTACTACCCTCTTAACTCCCCTCCCCATGCCCTAAATAAACTCTGTTTCTATACTATTAAAAAAAGAGGGAGAGAGATAACCAGACTTTCATGCTAAGATCTGACAAAAACAATCTGAGGAGGAAGAAGCTCAGAGTGCTAACATTGAACATTATAATTGGAACTTAATGTAAGGATCAAGTAACTTTCATCTTTGGGATGTATTATTATATTATACATCATGATAAAATTGTGTAAGGGGTCAAGTCAACTTTCCCTTGGCTGACCATGGCTCCCACACAGAAGAGATTGACTTCCTCCAAATTGGGATGCAGGTGAGGACATCCAAGGCAGCCTGCTTGTGAGGTGCAGCAACTGTGCTCTAGATGTTCCAAGTCTTGGTTGCTTTTGGAACTTTCAGAACTGATGTGATTCCTGCTTGTAGCTTACCCTATAACAAATCTACTACATGAATTTTAGAGTCCAATCTCAGAATACCACACATAAAGTGGGGCCATCCTGGTCCTCAAACCACAAATGTTGAACTGATAGCCTGGGTAGGCAGAACTTCCTTCTCCAGGTATCATATCACAGGAACCATAATGACTCCAAAGAGAGGTCATTGATTCCCTAGCAAGGCATACCCCCATGGTGTGGGGGGATTCAGGGTGTCTTATCTGTTCCTTTTGGGTTGTTATTCATGGATACCCAACAAATGGGTGCTACCTACCCAGTTCCAGTCTCCAGAAGACCAGCATCAAGGACTGTGTTCTCTTAGATGTCTTTACAATTGACTTGTTATGCTACACAATAAGAATGGATGCCATAGACTCCCCCAATTTTGTTTTTAAGGCTTAAGTATTCAGTGTGACGATGTTTATAAGTGGATGTAGGAGTAACTGGGTTGATGAAGCCATGAAGATCCCACCCTCACCATAGGCTTAGTGTCCGTGCTTAAAGCATGACTCAGATTTTCTTTGCCATTTAACGGTTCAAAGTTGTTTACCTGAAAACCAAGAAGGGGGCTCTCACCAGAACTTGACCATGGCGGTATCCTAATTTACAACTTCGGGGCTTCATTAAAAAAATCCGAGGGGATGTTTTTCTATGGTTGAAATCGCCTGTCTAGCTCTTTGGTTTGACACCTCTAGCTAGCTCGTATACTGGCTTTGAATGAGCAAGAGGATGAGTGTACCAAGGCCTCTCATAACTAGGAAGTCTCCTTTTGAGTCTAATTAGCTTTCTTCCCGAGCAGCAAAACAGGCTAGATCTTTCAGCAAATGCTGACTGAAGCCCTCATTTCAATTCACTGTTGAAGCCCCTGGATCTAGGTTTGATGGCTTTTACTAACACTAGAAACAGACATATCTCAATAAAAATTTTAACATTCTAGAATGAAATCAAGAGCCACAGAGAATATTACCATGGTTTCTTAACTTTACTGCTCATTTAAGTTTGCAATAGTGTTAGGAGGAGGTAAAGGGCAGGTATTTAAAATACTTTACTTCCAGTTCAAAAACAATCTGGGTACAGTTCCCCCTGTTCCTGAATTATTTTTCCCTTTCTAAAGAGTTTCTTATTGAGCAGTGTGATAGTCTATGAATTGTTGGAGTTCAGAAATCAAGGTGACATCTTCCCCAGATTGTTCAGTAAAGCTGTGTCAGTCAGCAATCGCTAGGCTTCAGGGTTTCAGGCAGACATAGATTGTTCAGCTTGGATGTTAAGCATTGTGGCAAGCTTGGACACTTTATTAACAAATTGAAGAAAATAAAACACCAGCATGGGTGTATGAGCTCAGCAGTCAATCTCGTAAAGAAATGTTTTCTCTTCTAATCATCATTACAAGCAAATGATTTAAATAATTTTATAGGACCAATGGTGTACATGAAAAGCATCAAATATAGCACTATAGAAGAGCTTGATATGCATCTCTTTAGACAGACCTCCCTATTTAAAGACCAAGTGTCATCGTCAATGTCTTTGATCTAGTTGTTCTCTTCCTTCCTTGTCTTAACTGCAATACAGTCCACAAGCAACTCGTGACAGAACCTACATGATCGGAAGAGTAGTGTTCATTGCCCAACGAAGTCTGAAGAAAACTGTCCACATCACTATGAGGCTGTCAGCTCTCAGCAGAAGTATATAAAATCTGCAATAGACAAATGTACTTTCATTGGTGGTATACTAAAACCATCTTGCAGATATCCTAATGAGGAAAATATATGGGCTAGGATAAAATAATGCTAATAATTTAGTCTTCCCTTCTTCTTGCCTTAATTATAAAATGATGTGCAGTGAAACCAAATGTGTGTGTGTGTGTGTGTGTGTGTGTGTGTGTGTGTGTGTGTGTGTGTGTTCTCTCCTGCTGTATTACAGACATTGACCATTGCTCCATGGAAACCTGGAGCAGTACAAAGCAAATTCCCTTCTCTTCATTCATGGCAAAGGCTTGTGATGCCACTGTGTCACATGTGTTTCCAATTAATCTCCCGCCAGGCTATCTGATTGAATTATATAATTGCTGAACATTTTAAGGGCTTTCCTAACTTGAAGCTCAGTCATAGGCTAAACAGTCAAACTGTTGGACTATCAAACTCAAAGAACATGTTTAACATAAGCAAATCATTTCCCAGGTACAAGATAGACCATGGGGACCATGGTAAGTAAGGGCATGGTAATGGGGTGCTATTGCCTAATTTTGTCCTTAATCACCAAACATTAGAGTACTTATTTTCTGAATACTAAAAATAAGGTTCAAGGAGACATTCCCATTTATCACAGTACAGACAAATAGTACAGATAATTCAGCAACTGTTTACAGAGCAAAAAGTAAGGTTCAAATTTCATACATATTCATGATTAGGGTGGGATATCAGTCCAGACAATTAAAAAAGTCCCCTAACTCTGTAGTCCTGAGAGAACCTATTCATCACAGAATTATACCACCACTTTATTGTTAAGTAGCAATACCAAAGAGGAGAAAATGCCTTATTTTCAACTTATTTGCATCATCTTTGCAGTTTCACAGTGTGGAGAACCGAGGGCTCAGTCATAGACAGGGGCTGTTCACAGACTTTTCAAATGCCTGGACTGCATTTTAGCCATGGCCACTCTCTTTTGTCTTCTCAGTTTCTACCCCAGGGTTTCGTCAGTTCGTGAGAGATGCCACATATGTCTTAGGTCCCTGAAGACTCATCCAGTTAAGAGACCCTAGAACCATGTGACACAGTTGCTCAGAAGAAGGCAGTGCTTCATCTCACACTGAGGAAAGAATGGTTTCCTTCTCAAGGACAAGCAAGGAAGAAAAAAGATGGCTTGCCACTCTAAGGCTGAGGAGGAGGTAAAAGAATACCATCTACGATGCAGGCAAAAATTGAAAAATCTCCAACCTCTGGGTTCCCTCTAGTGTTTCCTATAATAATTCTGTTTATACAGCAGTTAGAAAGCAGCTAAACAAGAGATGGGGTCGATGGAAACCCACTGGGAGGGAACAGAGTACAACCTCAGATTGGTAATTAAGAGCCAGAGCTACGACTGTCATGCTCACATGCAGACCTCAGCTGTGCTGGGAGCACATAGATGTCAAGGCATCTCAGGTGAAAACCTTGCCTCCCAGAAGTGCCACGCCTTTCCTCCAGAACCCTGCAAATTTTACAGGCACATCACTTTATGACAGTCCAAAATTGAAGAAGGTTGGGGCAGGAATGCAAGGCAGGAGCTGATGCAGGGGCTGTGGGGGCGTGCTTCTTACTGGCTTCCAATTCATGGCTCGTTCCACCTGCTTTATTAAAGCACCTGGGACCACCAGCCCAGGGGTGACACCTCTCATCATGAGCTGTGCCCCCTCTCATCAATTGTCAGTCAAGAAAACCGATAATAGTGCCCACAGGTCAATTTTTAGAAATATTTTCTCACTTAGGTTCCCTCTTCCAAAATTGTTCTAGCTGGTGTCAAGTTGACATAAAGGTAGCCAGCACAGGCAGTTACTTAAATCTCTTTCTCTTGCTGGCTTCAGTAGTACATATATTAAATCTCTTTCTCCATCTCCACCAACATACACACACACACACACACACACACACACACACACACACACACCCCACATATACAAGCGCCACACACACACACACACACACACACACACACACCACATACACAGAGAGAGAGAGAGAGAGACAGAGAGACAGAGACAGAGACAGAGACAGCGACAGACAGAGAGACAGACAGATACACAGAGAGACAGAGAGATAGAGACAGACAGACACATGCACACAGAGAGATAGAGGCAAAGAAAGAGAGAGACAGAGAGACAGAGATAAACAGACAGACCAGACACATGCATGCCCACACACAAGAGAGAGAGAGAGAAAGACAGAGACACAAAGAAAGACAGAGAGACAGAGTCAGAGACAGAGACAGAGGCAGAGACAGAGAGACAGAGCACCAATCCAGACCTTGTGCATTCTAGGCAGGTGTTCTAATACTAAGCCGTATTCTATCCCTTACATTTCTTTTAATCTATTATATTTTTGACTCTTCAGTGCTTTTTATTTGGAAAACTAATGGGGTTATGTGCCTTGAATAATTACCCATATGCAGAATTTGTTTGATCATATCCTTGTGGAGCCATGATTATGTCTTTTTATTTCTGTAATTTTTCACATTAATTGGCTTTAATATTAGAGGACAGATGGACTAGACTTAAATGGAGCTCAGAAAACTGCATAAGCTGTGGCTCACATCTCTTCCTCTTTTCCTTCCAGCTGGATTAAAGTGAAATTGACAAAAGTTACAAATGGTGTATGATTTTTCTTCACAGGATCAGGATTCAGCTGTAGGCTCAGTTTTCTTGTTACTTTTTGTTTTTAATCAGGTTCCCACTATTCTGCTCAGGCTGGATTTGAACTTACTCTGGAGCCCGGAAAAGCCTTGAACTTGTGTTCTTCTTGCCTCGGTCTCCTGAGAAGTTGAACTTACCGGTTTGGGCCACAGACCCCACCCAATGTAATGATTTGATATAGGTGTACTTTGTGAAATTATTACATCAATAACATGAATTAATCACCCTAATATCTCATATGATTAGAAGTTTGCATGTACTTGATAAGATATAACATTATTAGCCATGGTCACTACGCTCTACGTTAAATCATGCACATGTATCCTGTAGAGCTGAACCTTCATATGTATCTCTGGCTAATGACCCTCACCCTCCATGTAGTGACAATGACTATTCTCCTCTAGATTATCTTGGGTGACCTCAAGATTAAATTGGTCTAAGAAGGTTGTGCTGCATGAGTTTTCTGTCATTTGCTTATTTTGCTTAGTTTAGTCTTCTCCAGTTTAAGTTTATAATTACAAATGATAAGACTGTCTTCTTTTTACTAATCTTTTGTACTTTGAGAATATCCTAAATATATTCCTAAATATAGGAAGGGATTATATCCGTCCCTCTTTTCCATTCCCTCTCAACCCCTGGTGGACTTCCTCACATTTCTCCCTACCAAGTTCATTTATCCATGCTGTAATACAGAACCTGTCTTCTTTAAACAGGTATATGTTTACATTTTTCTTTCTTTGTTCACGTGACAATTACAATGAATGGTATGGAATATATATATATATATATATATATATATATATATATATATATATATATATATATATATATATTCCAAAAGAGTCAATGGTGGTCTGGTAATTTTATTTTTAAATTGTGAGGAACTCTGCAGTGGTTTTCATATTAGCTGTAACAATTTTCCTGCCTAAGAACACTGGAAAAGGGTTCCTTTTCATCTCACTTGCCTAACTTTTTATGGACATTCAAAATGTATGAGGTAGCATTTCCTTACACTTGTGACTTGCATTCCTTCATTCCCAGTGACACTGAGCATTTTCTGTAAACATTTTGGTGATTTATAAATCTTTGGGTGGAAATGTCTATTCAGATCCTTAGTCTGTTTTTTAGCTGCCCACTTTCTCAGTGGGTAATTTGCCTTCTTGCTACTGGAGCTTCTCTTGTCTCTTTGCCCCGTTGATTGTGCGTTTTGCTGTTTGATGGATGACTCCTCACCTGCATTTGATGTTATTTCCTGTTCTGTGGCAGTCAGTGTGTGTACTGGTCATTTTTGCATCGCCGTGTTGGAATATACGACAGACTAACTTCTGGGTTTATTGTGCCTCGTGTTCCCAGAGGTTTCAGTGCATCACAGTAGAGAAGGTAGAGCAAAATAGTCCAGGCTGTATGGGAGCATTTGATAGAGCTGATGGCATCAGATGCATGTGGCTCAGACTGCTGACATCACAGAACTAGAAAGTAAGGAATTAGCCAGAACCAGGAGTCAGGATAAGCCTCTGCCAGTTAGGTGCCTCATCCTAAATGTTCTATTCTCCTCTGAAATATTTCCACCCACCAGAAAGCAAGTGTTCAGAGCATGAGCTCATGGTGAGCACTTCACATGTATTAATATTGCTAGTCAGATTTCTGATAAAAAAAAAACAAGAGAAAATCAACTTAAAATATAAAATTTATTTGGGTTCATGGATTTGGAGGTTTCAATATGTGGCCAACTTTCTTCAATGCTTCTTAGTCAGGTATAACGTAGTGGTGGGAGAAAATGGTGGTTCAGAAATTTTTACTTCATGATGGATGAGAAGGAAAGGCAAGCCAGAGGAACAACAGAGAAAGATGGAGAGCAGGGGAATCCATTCTTCTCAACTAGGTCCCACTTCCAGTTTCCATCACTTGCAGTGCTCCATAGAATTATGAATCAATCAAAAATTAACTCATTGAAATGCAATCACAATTTATTTTTAATCATTTTATATTTTAACTTTTCTAGTGGCACTCAAAATGCTTTATGGAGCATCATTTTACTATGGTGGTCTGAATTTGATTATGGTCTTATCTTTTGATTAAGTTTCATTTTTTGTAATTGATTAACACTCATTCATTTTTGAAAATCTACTGATGATAAACTTCACGACTTCTGTTTGTCTGAGAGCACATCTTTTGCTTATCTTTGAAACACAGCTCTACGGGAAATATCATTCCTTCTTGGAAAGTTTGTAACAGTGAATATGTCTTTCGACTTTCCCTTATCCCAGGAGGTTTTACTGAGAAATCAGTAATACATATTTGGGAATCCCCTTGAAATCAGCCTTTGTTCAGGCTGAAGTGAATTCTCAGGAGCTGCTTTGAGAACCTGCTTATCATCTAAGTTTGACCGTATGACAGATTTTCATGGACTGGCCTGGTTCTGGGGCGTCACTGAGACAGAGCTGTCAATGGGTTCTGAGAAGGTGAGTTGCATCACATCGAGGGCATCTGTCTCTAAGCTGCACTGTGTAGCTATGGGCAGGCATGACCAGATCACATGAGTAGTTTTTGCTGTCCTCTTTAATGAATCTTTAATTTTTCCATGTTGCACCAAGCCTGTCTACTGAGATTTAGCTCTCACATTTTTGCCAGTGGTTGAACATTGTAATTGTTGTTTTCCTATGAAGGGAGAAGTGTGAAGATGTATTCTATCATCTTGATGCTCTCATTCAGAAACTTACTTACAAATATATCAAGAGAACACACTCCTAGTAGTTATAATAATAGCATATCTTTAAAATGATGCTTTTATCCTTTGAACATTTTATACATTTGTGTATGTAATGATCATATTCACCCACTTTCTTTCAACTTCCCCGTCTCTTTCCCTCTCAGTTTCAAAATGAAATTGAGTGTTGTCTTTTAGGTAGTGCATCCAAGTCAAAGTTTTACCAGCCACATCAGAGGGCTATTGGAATTTTACATAATTTGTCTATGTTACTTAATTTGAAGTTGAGGAGTCATCATTTTATTTATTCGTGACTATTTTTCTTTATTTCCCTACCTCTTTACTAGAAAGTAGTTCGTATAGAAAAGTCAAACTAAATACTGAATACTTTCTCCCACTCTTTTTTTCTTAGTCTTTTTGTGGAATAATGAATTGATACCCTAGCAACACCTAGTGGTGATAACTGATGGTTTTTTAGTGTAATTATAGAGTTACAAACTTAAAGTGTTCTGATATTTCCATTCCTCATAAACATTATCACTTTTGATTTCCATTGATTAGTCATCTGATGTTATAAAGAGCCCCTCAGATCAGCTGTTGCTCTCTTTGACATGTCCCCAAAAGTCATACATGCACACCCATTCCTGACATAAGACATGCGTTTCAGATTCATCTTCAATCTATTCTACCCTAGACCAGGAATCATCTATTTAAGATTCCCTCATTTGTGTATGTGGTGGGAATAGCCATTTTAGACTTCTATGCCCCTAATTTAAGCATGTTTTCCCTTATACAGAAGATACTAACATAAGAAATGATCAAGTATAATATGTATATGATGATATGGTCGCTGGAATGTCTTATAATGAATAACATCTTGCTCATCCAACAGTGGCTGTCTGCATGCTAGAGAGGTTGGGAATCCAGTCTACGAATCTGGATACTTCAATGGTCTCAGTGTGATGCTGAAATCCTGGGAGATTCCTGGGGGGAATGTCTCGTCTTCAGTACATATTAGAAGATCAAGGATTCTGATGTTGGTTAAGAATGTCATTGACAACAATGAGATAAAAGCACCAGGCAGCTGGGAGGGAAGACCAACATACAATAGCACAACCTTCCTAGGACTTCTTTATATCTGAGTTACCACCGGAATTTCCTATCCACTGTAAGGGATGGGTTGCCCTACTCAGTGACTACAAGAAAGTCCCTCCAGAGACTCTCTGAGAGGAGTGCTTCTCAGTTGACCCCAGATCCAAGGAGGTTGGCAATCAAGACTAACGGTCACAGTCTCTATTACTTTATTATTCTCACTCATCCTTGAGGCTTACACAGGTCTTGTCACATGATGAAACAGCTCTAGGGATCAGGATCTGTCTCACAGAAATCTTGTTGGATTAGGGTATGAACTGAATACCTTGGAAATGCTCGTCCACAGCCGTGGCCAGTGTGTACATGTTGCCCTGCTTCTTGTCCTGACCTCCTACAGCACTCCTGCAATGTAAGTGAGACACAATTGGGGGCTGCGAAGAGTCTTTGAAAAAAGGGAAAGGCCAATATCTCTTCTCTTCTTTCTGTTACAAGGAGAAATGAGGACATGTAATAAATACTTGGCCTTCAAATTTCTATCCAACAAATAACAACAACAACAGCAACAACAACAAAACAACAGCAAGAAACAAACAAACAAACAAAACAAAACAAAAAAACTCAAACAGGCAAACCTTACAAGGAGTAAAACATGGCCTTGCCTATTTTATTGCTGAGTTTGAATAGTTTGGCATCTAAATGTTGCCCTCACTGAAGACAGGAAACATTTCTTTCACATTAAGTATCTTTAAAATCTGTCTTTGGATTGTATTCAGATCTTACATACCTTTGTTTCTTGACTCAAGCTTCTATGTTCTCAGTTCTCTTAAATGCCTTACATCAAAGCTGTAAACCTTCTCAGAGTGAAGGTTTTCTGAACTCTTCATCCTTATTAGGACAGCTTCTGGAAAATTTGTGGTTTGGTATGATTCCGAATTTAGTCATATAATACTTAAGATTTCACTTTTCTTGGAAATCTAGTATCTAATCTTAGTCAATGCAGCAACTTTGGAATCTTAGTCATTTTGAAAACAGTTCTATACTGCTGATTATCACGTTTATGAAAATGACTTTTACATCTATACATCTTTTCAAAGGAAGAAACGAATGATGATAAATTATTAAATCTTGTCAAAACGCTTCAAAATTCTGTTTTTGTTTACCAGATATTTTAGTTGAAACACTTTCTTAGAAAAGGAATCCCTTAACCCTGTCTCAAAAAAAAAAAAAAAAAAAAAAAGAAAGAAAGAAAAGAAAAGGAATCCCTTATGAAGAAAGCATTGAGCTCTCCTTTTATCTATATATTAAGAAGATTATGCATTTTTTATTCCTTTAATTTTATGTGCCAATGTTTTACCTCAGGTATTTTTCATGAAGAAGATTCATAACATGAGAAATATTTATTATTTGATTCTTTTAATAAAAGTGAGTAACTGCTCAAAAATGATTGTAAGATAATGGTAGAAGTATAAGTTGTGCTAGAGAGTAGATAATGATATATTTAAAAACACAAAAGTGCATTCTCAGTGTTCTTTTACTGTACTGAAATACCTGACATGGGCTATTTATGGCGTAGGGATTTTTTTATTAACTCTGAAATATAGAGACTGAAAGTCCAAGATCAGAAAGCCCCATGGACTTGGCCTCTGTTGAAGGTGACTGATGGTGGACCATCAGAAAGGTACATGCATGATGAAATGGTCACCTTATGAACTAGAACAGAGGGCACACATTCCAATCCCCTTTGAAGGCAACCTTCAATAACAAAGCCCTCTCAAAAAGTTCTACCTCAGTGGTCCATACATTTTCTGCCCCACCCCTGACTCCTGAGATCTCCTTTAAATATGTACCTTTAGAAAACAAACAAATAAAGCAACAGCAGTATGCAGCTGCATGCAGCATAACAGGGACCAAACACTTGTCTGTTGATAACATTTTCTAGCCTAATAGAAAACTTAGACCTACACAACTGAATATTTTTGAATAATACTTTTTCCTTATTATTAAGAATTTCCTTCATATATATATATATACACAATGAAATATGGCCATATCTCCCCCTCATTTCATGTTGACTCTAGAATTTTCCTCCCCATCCTCTAGCTCTTACATCCTGTCTCCTCATCTTTGATGTTTCTGAGCTTGGTAGTGGTGAGGATGCTGGGAAAGATGTCTCGTCTTTAGGCCTGAGTTCACAGCTTGTTGTTTTTAGTGCTATGATTAGTTAACTATCACAGCATTGACAACTTCCCACTGTGGAAAGAAGCATCTCAGGCCAAAGCTGAGAGTAGTCCATATCTATAAGTATAAACACAAATATTTAGAAAGAAATTGACAGAGAACATGACGTTTTAGTAAAATAACAAAAGCAGGCTCTACCTTAGGGCTTATGACCTCCCTAGCCAGGGACTTTTGATCTGGATTCCAGTACAATGAAACTCCTTTTTAAAGTGCAGTTTTCAAATCTAATCAGAATACTATTACAGATGACATTTAATTTCTAGAAATATCCGATATGTAGGTATTCTTATTCAATTTTACCATATTCTTCTATACATCTTATGTACTGGTTTAATAGAAAATAAAATTTAAAGCACCTTATGCCATGTTAGTGTATGATTTCTGTCAATTGTTAGACACAGATCAGATTATATGCAGACACAGCACACAGTATTATAGTAAACAATGTGTACTAATTACTTTGAATGTTCAGACACACAGCCATAGGGAAGTGAAACAGATCACTAGGATGTGCTGTGCATTGTCTTTGCCAGTGGACACTGACATGGAAACTGCTGAGATACTAGAACCACAGAAGTTTTTATAAATGCTACCTTAAAGCCTATTGAATATTGATTGACAAATACTGATTTGAAATTTACTTTGGCAATAGAATACATAGGCGCTGTGCCAAGCTGTTTATATTTATATCAATGTTTGTGCAAATGGGATCCTCACAACTCTACAAGGGTGGTGTACTCTTACCTTAACCATTGTGAAACACAGTTAAATGGCCCTGAAAATAGATGCAGCTGGAGGTGGTCAGTACCTGAAACCATTGCATGTTTTCTCTCATTGCGAATATAGATCTGTAGAACCTAGAACCTCTCTGGAGATCAGACGGGATTTAAAGAGCTGGGGACAGTTAATAGCAAGGGAATGGATATGGGAAAGCAAATTATATACTTGTATGACGTTATGAGATGCTGTGTAAATAAAAATAATAACAATATAATAGTAATAACAATCTAATATACCTCTGGTCATATGGCACTTCAGCTGAGACTTGAAGCTGAGGAGGGCCCCACCAGTGCTACAGACAGAGAAATGAGTCTCATACACAGAGAATAGCAGGTACACAGGCTGGAGGAAGACATCTGGGTATGCTTAAGGAGTGGAGAGAATGGGTACAGGCCTGAGCATGAACAAAGAGGGCTAAATAAGGTACGGGGTGACAGTCAGGAGGAGTCAGAAGGCAGCAGGGAAAGGCAATGGAGATGAAGGGAAGGCGTCACTCATCTGAGCCTCGGGGACCCGTGTAACAGAAACTTCACTGGGAAATGCTAAGACTATAAGAGAGGTGGATACCTCAAATGCTGTGTTCCATTCCATTAAGCTATGAATATTTAGGTGTTCAAAGTAAATAACCATGAAAATTGGGTATTTGAATGTTTTTCTTTAACTTTTAATTGATTCTTTGTGAATTTCACATCATACACTCCAGTCACCCATCTCCCTGTTCCTTAGTATGAAAGCTTCCCCCCCCACCCCAAAAGGAAAAAAATCTCATTGTGGAAGCATAGTGTGTCACATTGTGTTTCACAGTATACTCTTTCATACACACTTTTGTTTTTTACTTGCAAATGTTCATTGCAGCGAGTCACTGGTGTGGGTCAAGGCCTCTGTCTACTACTACACTGGATCATTACAAGGACTCCTTGGATATCTCATTGTTGCCCTGTGTCATAAAGATCCGACAGCTTTTGATCTGTAGGAATGACCCTTTCAGATGCTCCAGCAGTTTCTAAATGGGCTAAATATCGGGGTTGGGCCAATTCAGAACTCGGGATCTGGGCCTGCGAGGTATCTGAGCTGATCAGCCTGCCAGCTCTCACATACCCATACCACCAGGGTGGTCTCAGCAGCACTGGCCCAACTAGGTTACCAAATGCTACAGCCATCAGGGCCAGCTCTCAAGTTCTCATGCTCTCAGGGCCAGCTCACCTGTACCCATGCCAGCAGGGCTAGCTCTACTTCTGGATGATGTGTGTGTGGTCACACGGATGGAGGACACCTACTCTCCAGAATACTGCAGTTGGCGAGGGGCAGGGCCAGCTCCCCTGTTCTCATGACCTCAGGGCCAGTTATCCCACAATGCCCAGATGAGGGGTGGGGGCACCTTTGCACAGCCCTCAGACATCAACAAGGCCCCAGGCAGCAGCCCAGACCAAGACATCCACCTGGCCTTTGGTGGTAACAGACCCCCGCCATCCCCACTCCCACTGCCGCAGGGCCACAGACAGACCCAGATGTGCCCAGGTGGCAACACAGACCATGACCTTACCATCATTCCAGGTGGCATCACTGGCTATTCACACCAGGCTGTTCCTCATTACTCTTGAGTCTCCAATTCTGCCTCTCTTCATTGTATACACATCCTTCTGCTTCTCATTCTCTTCCATCTCTTCACCACTTACTTGTTCATCTTAGTGGTTCTCAGGGCCTCTGGGTCTGTAGGGTCATCTCAGGAGTGCTATGCTCCAGCCGTGCTGTGTGGCTACTGGCAGAGGTTTTGTCAGGCTTGCTTTGCCTGCCTGGGCCTGTGGTGATGGGCTGGGGGATGGTCATCTCTGAGAGTTAGTTATTATAAAATCAGAGAGACAGACAGAATGACACAGAGGCAGAGAGAGACTAAGACAGGAAGAGAGAAAGAGACAGAGACAGAGAGAGGCAGACAGAGACAGACAGACAGACAGACAGACAGGGAGACAGAGACTGAAGTTTTTAGCCAACAAGGGGAAAGCCTGGAATTCAGAGACACATCCTCATCTGAGATGAGTGATGTGAGCTGCTTGGAACTGAAAGCCTTCCGAGTCTGCAGTACCGCGCTGGGCACTTCAGTTCTGTCAGAATTTTCGGAGTCACACAGTCTTAAAAACTTTGGCTAGGAGCCACCCAACAAGGTCACCCCTGACAATATCACAGTCATGCATTACCTTTATGTTATGTGTAATAAAGTCCACAAAGAACCTCAAAAAATTGTATTTAGTCTTTATATCTCATTATGTTGACAAAATATAATATTAAAAGCTTTAAATCTAAAATATCTGTGGTCCCAAGCATTTCAAATAAGAGATAAACGTGGAGACAGCTTATGGGGCCTTGTGTGTTTTGGAGAGAACCCTCTAAATGCTGATAAAGGCTTACAATTGGCTCTTTCTCTAGAAGAGATCAACAGATGTACTGGATTTTTTGAGAGGCAGTATGAGAGTGGGCGTGAGTATGAAGAGTTAGCCTCTAATTAGATCCCAAATTACTTTAGAGCATTCCTGACTTTCACTTGACAATTCTCTAGCAGTGAGCATTGATTGAGCTCTTGCGATCTTAATTTCTGAACTGGAGTGGTGATAATAGAACCCTAATCATACACACTTGTCATGCCACTTTAAATATACATATATTTTTGTAAGCACTGGCATAAAGATAATATTGTTATATTATGGAAAGCAGCAGAAAACATCAAAGCCATGGAAATTAGTTTTCCTATCTGTAAAACAAAATGGTCAGAGAAGTAATTGCCAAGGTCCCTTCTTGAGTTCTTCAGATGGTTCAACTCTAAGATTCTATGCTTTATATAAAACAGAGCATTAATTTGAATTCATGGTGTTTATTTTAAGCTATGTATTTTATCAGGTTTCTATGTTTTGTATTATGTTATTTCTTTATTTACTAATACTGCTATGATTGAACAATGGGCAATTTTAGTTTACCAAGTGGTCTGGACTCTTGTGATTAAATGTAGTATATAAACATAAGATGGGTTGTTATGGCCCACGACTCCTTGAATGAATGAGCAACTCAGCACACGTAGTCTTAATCAGAATATAGATTTCACTAAATGGTTTTGACATCTTACTTCACCCTAATGCTGTAGACATTCTGAATTAATAACTGCAATAAACATGCTCAACCTATTATATGGGTCAGTTACAAATGTAATGAATATATTGTAAAACACATTTTAATGTTAAGACCTCGGCTCTCAACTGATTGGTATTCTTTTTCTCCTATTTCCTGGCATGAGGGAGATTTTAAATCTGCTACATAATATATGTAATCAGAAAATATAGAAATGAATTTAAATATGCTGCCCTCAATTTAATTTTTTGTATTGCCATTACTGTTTTGTCTGTTTTATTTTAAAGCAGCATATAAAACACATTTGGAAACTAATAAATATGATAAAATATCTAATATAGAAGAAAATAAAAAATTTTAGCAAAATAGTCAATGTCCTCCATACTCTACCCCAGGATCTACATCCATTGATTTTTTAAAACCTAGTGATCTTCGACATAAAATCTACATTCTTTAAATATCTCATATTTATTTGCACACAGCACAGTTTTTCATATTTTATATCACTATTTGTTATCTTGGGTTTCCCTCTCATTCCTAGGAGACACATTCTCATAGCCGACTTCCTGGTCCTCTGGCTCCTACACCTTCTACCCTGATGCAATTGGATCATCTTCCTCATTTTTTGAAACTCAGCACAAGACTATCTTCTCTCAGAAGCTTTGGAGAGAATCCTCTCCCACGTGAAGGCCTTTCTCAGATGCACTTTTGACTGTAGTAGTGAACATATATCGAACACCAAATGTTGTAAGTGCTAATCCTGGATTTATTTTTATTTATAATCCTGTAATCAACACCTATATCAGACAGCTGTGGCCTTTCATGTCACCCTGTAAGAGGATGGAGAGAAGGCACGTAACTTCTCTGAGTTCTGCACAGAAGGACCCATGACAGAGTAAAGTAGCACCAAATCCTTATTTATTTTAGCCAAGGGTCAGAGTCAGTGAGAACTATGTAGCCTGTCTGGCCTGGGACTTGCTCTGCAGACAGTGTTGGCCTTGAATTTACAGAGATCCAGCTTTTCCTCCCTCCTGTGTGCTGGGATTAAGGAGGTATTTAACGCCACCCAGCTTCCAGTTCCATTTTAATACCCATCAGTGTATGGGTCTATATACATAGCGCAGTTTCTTCATTAACGGAAAGCACAGTGGGCAGAAATGTAATGCTAAAATTCAAGGCAACGTGTCAGTTAGGGAACAGGATTTTTTAATACGTATTACATCATTTCTCCTTCCCCTTTTCTCCTTCCAGTCTTTCCCATCCCATGTATTAATGCTTGCTCTCTCTTGAAATACGCCGGAATATATAAACACAACCTGCTCTGCCTATTTAGTGTTCTTGTATCTGAATGTGATTTCAGGACTGACCATTTAGTATTGGATATCCTATTAGAGGGCTTATCCCTGAAGGGCTATTTCTCTGGTGTTCAGCATTCTAGTGTTGCTTGTAGTTCGTTGTCTGTGGGCAGGGGCCCTTAAGATTTCCTCTATCTCTGCTATCACTTCTGGTGGTGACCTTCTTCAGGTCTTGTTTAGGCAGCCATAGTGCGCAGATGTCATGGGTGAAGTTTCCATCTCGTTCCTAGGAGACACAGTCTCACAGGTGACTTCCTGGTCCTCTGGCTCTTACAATCTTCCTGTCACCTCTGCCACCATGTTCCCTGAGCTTCAGGTGCAGAAGTGGTCTGTAGATGTACTGTCCGAGGCTGGCCACCGCTAATCATCTGTCCTCTTTGACCAGTTGTGCTAATGCTCTCCATCCGTCTTCTGGAATGATCTCTATCTGTTGCAAAAAGAAGTTTGTTAGATAAGTGGATACAAGGATACATATCTTAAATTCAGTAAGGAGTTGTGCTCATTTAGTAAGTTGGTGGTAATTGAGTCTTCTCTGGGATCTATAAGCTTACTATTCCCCATGTAGTTGGCTGGGTTTCCAGAACCGGGCTTGGCTGTACTCTTCTTGAGTAGGCCTTAAATCTATTTAAGGAGCTGCCGCCACCAAGGCGTAAGTGCCACTACGGCACCCTTAGGATTATCACGCCATGTTAGTTATTGTTGTAGTTCATAGATGTCAGAGCTGAGTAGGGCTATTGGTTGCTTTCATGTCTTGGAAGCTTGTATGGTGCCCTCCAGTACAATGAAGGCTAGACCTCGAGGAGGAGGAGGAGGAGGAGGAGGAGGAGGAGGAGGAGGAGGAGGAGAAGGAGGAGGAGGAGGAGGAGGAGGAGGAGGAGGAGGAGGAGGCTTTCCAGTCATATTCAGCTAGAGTCTTCTAGATCTTGTGAAGGGACGTGATTTTTAAGAACTGCATATTGCAGTTGTTGATGTAAACTGATTTGTTGAGATCACTAAATACAGGATTGTTTGTGTTTGGGCTTTTTGGTTGTTTTTTTTTACTTTACTTTTTAAATACATGGTCACATATTATAACCCAGGCTGGCTTAGAACTCCTGGTAATTCTCCTACCTCAATTTTCTAAGTTCTGGGATTACTTACAGTGAACTAAATAGAATTTGCCAATAAAAGTGAGACTTGAACATGACTTCTTTTAAGAAAATATGGAGCAGTGGAAGGGCAGGCAGCAGTCACAGAGGAGAAGAAAGGGAACACAAACACGAAGGGAAATGTGAGCTCCAAAGAGGACAAGGAACCAGAACAAGGATTCTCTGAGCAATCAAAGGCTATAGAAATATCAATGCGTGAGACAGTTAGGGTTCGAATAAAGGATACCCCTTATGTCTCATGTTCTGAAGGCATCTTTCTCCCACTGGCAGGGTGGTTTGGGGTGTTCTAGAGATAGTTAGGACCTAGGTGGAGAAAGTAGGTTACTAGAGGTGTCTCTTTTGAGACGTATCCTGCGGCTAGCTCCTTCTCTTTCTGCTTTCTGTCTACCATGCTATGATGGACTATGCCACTACACTACATAATTCCAAAATGACGTTGTTCAGACTCACCTCAGGCCCAGGGTGGAGCCAGACCTCCACAAACAGACTCTAACTATAACCAAAATAAATCTTTCATCTTTTTAAACAGTTTTGGTCATAGTGATAGAAAGTCCCTCCCTCCCCCCAGCAGAAAGGATGAGGAAGTGGTTAACATCCTTGCCAGTGGATAGAAACGAGGAGGTAGAGATTGCTGGGGGAGGAGAAGGGGACACTAACAGGACAAGAGTTCAGGAAGAGAATAGTTGAGAAACAGCAAGCAGAGAAGCTGAATTAATTCATTCTACTTCACAGGCTTCTTGTATGTCAGATATACGATTTAACCACGATCAAAACCAAACCAACCAACAACTAAAAGAGACACCAACCCCTGAAATATCAATTCCTGACTTATTTTGAAGAATATACAAAATAGTACAAAATAAACTCATAGATTAAATGTTTTACATAAACGACTTCATTAAGTCTATACTTAGAAGCCTGGGAACACAGTGGATTGGACGAACCAAAAAGTAGCTGAAACTCCACCCTTATCCACCACATCTTCCCAGCCTCTTGATCTACTCTCCAAACCCTCAGTGCTTTTCCATGGTAGGGGACTTCATTCTACAGGGATACTAGATGACTAAATCATCAACTATAACTGACTAGTTCAATCCCCCACCTTCTTTCTCCTTGTTCAACTTTAGAGGTGGAGTTGAAAGTTCCAACCCTCTAATCCC
>CM052708.1:18579396-18626896 GCA_028551405.1 Uromys caudimaculatus | reverse complement strand
AATTCAGGAAGTCCAGGGTTGGCCGTAAGGAAACCAGTGCTGAATGGAAATCCCCATCTCAGGGCATATGTGAGATTTCTATAGGTGTCCTGCCATTGGGTGGCTCACTGGGCTTGCTGAACACTTTCTTGCTCTAAGATTGAGCTCTTTCAGTAACATTGCTGTTGTAGATGCCTTCCATTGGTCTTCATTCAGTTCTTCCTCTTATTTTGAAAGCAATGCTCTCATCTCTCTAGGAACTGTTAAAAATTCTCCTTAATAGAACAAAAACGTGCTTTAAATAACAGCTCTTTCTTAACTAAACATTCCGAGAATAAATTCTTTCATCCTCTAGCACGGGTGCATCCTGAATCTGACAATAAGATGTTGCGGGGATTCCGTATTTACAAAATCGTCAGAAGGAACTTACACACACATTTTCTTTGCCCCTCCTTCCAGTTGCCCCATTACAGCCCCGTAGTGAGAAAGGGTGCATGGGCGGGCTTCCTCGCAGGACACTGTGTTTTAATAAAAGGGTGGCAGACACTTCATTTTACCTAGGGCACTTCGCTGCTGTGTTTACTCTCTTAGGAGAGCATACACAAGGACATTGAGTGTGCTGCTGACGTGTTGCCCGTGAGGACAGGTTCACTGCGTGCACGCTGCACCGCAAATTAACAGCCTACTTAATGTAACCAGTGCGTAAGTCACGCAGAATCTGCAGGCCCGAAACTTCAGTGCTGCACTGTGGGTGTGGGTA
The DNA here is from genome assembly GCA_028551405.1 of Uromys caudimaculatus. Lineage (NCBI taxonomy): Eukaryota > Metazoa > Chordata > Mammalia > Rodentia > Muridae > Uromys > Uromys caudimaculatus. The sequence continues at coordinate 18,626,157 of CM052708.1, read as the reverse complement.
TGTTTTTATGGGACTGCAAAAACTGTTTTTGTGACTTTCTTAGTTGAACCTCCATTGTATATTTTGATTTTTGTGTTCATGACAGAACCCAAATCAATCTGACTATTGCCTGCAAGGAAAATTCGGGTTTTACAAAGGCCTCAGAAAATTCCAGCCGTCTCAAAAGGATCTTTTTGTTTTAATCATATCATATGGTTACCTATAATAGGTGGTGAGGGCTATTAAGGCCAGAAATAATAGTTTTTGGAGCACATCTGATTTTCTGGTGTACTTATGCATATTTTTTTTCTGCAGAAGATTACATAGGTGAAAACCGCTCAGTGTCAGATGATTTGCTCTAGCCCTAGGCATTACCTGGGGTTACTGGAACATCCCTGGTTTTCAGTATTGGAAAGCGAAATGCACAGCAATGAAAATTTTATTAAAATGTATGTTAACCCATTACTGTATGTTCATTTTCAATTCTTTATAAGAAAGCATGATGTATCATTTTGTGTGTGTCATTCCTTAAAAAAAAAAAAAAAAGAGACGAGTCAAGTGAAGGAGCATATTTAATGGGGCGATTTTATGGGAAACACTAGACAAATGGCAGTGCATGTGATTCCCATTATTAAAATAATTTGTCATTGTACGGAAAAAAAGATATAAATTTCAAGAAAGAGTCTTCTTTAGTTATCTGCCCTTTTTTAAATGACAGTGGCTTTTTGTGCAGTAGCGACAGACACGTTCTTAGGCAAAGCCCATTTCAGGCCAGAATTTCTGAAAGCCCTATTAATGTTTCATGCTAATCAAGGAGAGTGGGAAATAGAGCTGGCAGGTGCTTTCTACTCTGCTTATTCCTGTCTTCCTGCATTAGACATCACAGCTACAGAGGACCAGTGGGCTTCTTATCCAACACACATAACAAGAAGGAAAGTAGAAAATAATTCTTGGCTTAAGTTTGTTGTTGTTTTTCATCTTGGATGAGCTGATAACATTCTTGATCACATGAGCACATTGATTATTAATAAATCTGTTTTGCTCTAAACTCTAACCGCAAAAGGGACCTACCATTTGGACCTAACATTCAAGTACAGAGAGCAATGCTAATTTTGAATCTATGTAAGGGTCTGCCTGGGCTTGTCATGTTAAACTATTGTAGCTGTAGGTTATTTGAGCCTTCGTCTATATTTGCAGTTTTAAGTGGAAACTTCATAGATGGCTATGATGACCTTAGTTCCCGTAATGTTATCTAGAGATCTGGTTTAGGGAAGGATAAAGATACTTTCTGCTCCCTTCAGTAGAACAGTTACTAACAAACCAGCCCTTCCAAACCCAGTGTCAGAATGACTGCATTCCATCCCATCAGGACCAAGGAAAGATAATGTATTGATTGCAGAAAGTGTATGTTTTTAATTGCTGCTGTTTTGTTGATGTAACATCTAACTGATGGAATGCGTTTGATTGTTTTAGGATTTCTTGTTGACGTCCAAGTACCATGTTCTCATGGAATATTTTTCATTTATCTCAATAAACATGTTCTTGAAATGGTACCTTAGCAAAACTTTTCCACATCTTTTAATCATTTAAAAAAATGCTTCTTGTTCCTTAAAGTGCGTTTAGATATGCCAAGGACCATTACATTCAACGTTGACTCCTGATAGTCTATATCTTGCTGGCACCTACTATCTTTCATAAGCAGGTGAATGGTGACATGTGGTGGCTTCGAGATAGAATGACATAATACTGTACAATGTTTTTGCATAATATGGACAAGATCACAAAAGTCTTAACAGAAGGACAAACTATGGTTATCCACAGTTGAATGGTAAAGACCTAATCACCTTCCCTCTTTCTTGAAGAGGAAAACTCCTCTTTTACATTGTTAGTTGCTTCTTCTTCTTCCCCCAAATCAAACTGCTTTAAGATTTTAGGAAGTTAAGTAAAAGTCTATGCCAAGAAGTCTGATAAAACATATCTGAGGGCTTAGAGCCCTTGAGCACGCAAAGACGTTATTCCTTTTGCCTCAGTAAAATGTTCATTCTAGCCATGTTTGCATATCTGAGCTAAAGCAAAACACAGAAGGAAACCTAGGTAGTGTAAAGTAATAAAGATTGGATTTTTCTTCTCAGCTTCCCAGATAATAGCAAACTCTTCACTTTGTGTGCTTTTCTTGAAGGAAATGATCTAACACAGGAATTCTCAACTTGTGGGCCATGACCTCCACAGTGGGTCACAGATCAGATAACCTGTATATCAGATACTTACATTATGAATCTTAGCAGTAGCAAAATTACACTTATGAAGTAGCAACAAAATAATTTTATGGCTGGGATCATCACAGCATGAGAAACTGTATTAAAGGGTTAGAACATCAGGGAGGTTGAGAACCACTGGTCTAGTCTAAAAGGTAATCAGTTGCAGAATTCAGAGAAATATATGTTGATACAGTAAAGTTGCTACTTAGATTTCTTGAGATATCATTTATACGGATGTTATTTTTCTTAATTATTAGAGAATTTATACAAAATATCTTGTCCACACTTACCACCCTTCCTCCCAGATCATTCCAGAACCACTCTTTCTGGGTTTTTTTGGTTGTTGTTGTTGTTGTTATTGTTGTTGTTGTTTTGATAAGACTATATTGCAGTCAATGTCCTGGTCCTTTGGATCTTACAATCTTCATTTATGTGAACAAATGTGCTTACAAGCAGGGCTTACTTTTCTGTTTATTCATCAAAATGCTTCCTTTTCTTCAGAGTGTATTCAGATATGCCAAGGACCATCACATTCAACTTTGACAATCGAGAGTCTTTCATTTTTTAACACCTATTGGCTTTCTTAGGAAGATGAATGGCTCCTGCTTACCTATCCAGTCTATTAGTCTATGGCATTTTATTGGGGAATTGAGCCCGTTGATGTTAAGAGATATTAGGGACCAGTGATTGTTGATTTCAGTTATTTTTGTTGTTAGAGGTACAATTATGTTTGTGTGGCTATCTTCTTTTAGGTTTGTTGAAAGATTTGTTTCTTGCTTTTTCTTGGGTGTAGTTTCCCTCCTTGTGTTGGAGTTTTCCATCTGTAGAGCTGGATTTGTGGAAAGATATTGTTTAAATCTGGTTTTGTCATGGAATATCTTTGTTTCCCCATCTATGATAATTGAGAGTTTTGCTGGTATAGTAGCCTGGGCTGGCATTTTTGTTCTCTTGGTCTTTATGACATCTGCCCAAGATCTTCTGGCTTTTAGAATCTCTGGTGAGAAGTCTGGTGTACTTCTGATAGGTCTGCCTTTATATGTTACTCGACCTTTTACTATCAACCAATCAGACTGCCCAGAGCTCCAGGGAGTAAACCACAAAACTAAGAATACACAGAGAGGAACCCATGGCTCCAGCTACATATGTAGCAGAGGATGGCCTTATTTGGCATCACTGGGAGGGGAGGCCCTTGGTCGTGTGGAGGCTTGATGCCCCAGCTTAGAGAAATGCTAGGGTCGTGAGGTGGGAGTAGGGGTGAGTGGGTGGGGTACACCCTCATAGAAGCAGTGAGGAGGGCGGATGGGATAGGGGGTTTGCAGAGGGGAATCGGGAAGGGAGATAACATTTGAAATGTAAAAAATAAAATAACCAATAGAAAATTTAAAAAGAAATGATGAAGGGGGACATGTGTTCCCTCTCTGTGATGCTCCCTGAGTCTTACATGTCAGAATTGTGTTGTATTAGGACTTGGCACTCATAATCAGTTAATCTCCACATTTTGACCAGTTGTAGCATTCTGTCATATTGCAAAAAGAAGCTTCTTTGATGAAGGCAAGAGCCACTTTTCTACAGGTGTAGGATAGGTATTTAGAATGTAGTTGGAGGGCTGGAGAGACGACTCAGTGTTTAAAAGCACTGACTGCTCTTCCAGAGGTCCTGAGTTCAATTCCCAGCAGCCATGTGGTGGCTCACAATCACCTGTAATGGGATCTGCTGCCCTCTTCTGAAGGGAGCTCATATACACAGAATGCAGTTTGAGCTTATGCTGCTATAGAAATGGACAGTGGTAGGGTCTCCTCTAGGTTTCATGGCCTCAACAGGCACTGTTGGTTAACTTTACAAAAGTGGGCATGAATTCTCTCTTGTTGAAAAGGCTTTACCTATATTGGGCTACTGTTTCTTATCCCAAGAATAGAAGCACCACTTCTGCACCTTTCGGAGTACTTGCCAGTAGGTCATTGTTATGGTTGTTGGCATTATACTTGGACAGGACTATTGATCTCGTTTCTCCATTGGTAGCTTGTGTGGTTCTTTCTGAATCTATGAGAGCTAAACCTCAATGAGGAGACTTCTAGGTCAGAGCCACATCACTCTCTCCAAATCCTGTGTTTTAAATGTGTGGTGTTCTCAGAAGTAGATTCTTACCTTCTTTTTTCTGGAAGCCTCTAGCACCATTTTAAGTTTGGGGAAATAAAACTTTTCAAGTCCTATGGAAGTCACAAATATGCTCTTTTTAATTTTGTGTTCATTGAGAATTTCATGCATGCATATAATTCAATCTGACTGTGTCCACCCCTTTATGCCTCCCTTCCAATTTCCCCCTTAACCTTCCCTGATGCATGCACCTCTAAACTTCATGACTTTGTTTCCTTTTTAATAACCCACTAAGTTTCTTTACTGCTGCCCACATGGGCCTGGTTATGTAGCGATCCACTGGAGCTTGAGCTGCCAGCCTACCAATGGCCATACTCAAAGAAACGTGGTTCCTTTTCTCCCAGCTGCTATCAGTTGCCAATAGCTCCTCGGGTATGGATGGAGCTTCACAGGCTCCTTGGTGGTCTGTACTGGGACACTGACTTGCATGATTTTGAACAGGTCTTTTGCAGGAAGCATAGCTCCTTAGAACTCATAAGTGTGATAGCCACATCTTCTCCAGAAGGTTCTCCTCTTCTCAGTCCTCCTATCTTCTTTGAAGTTAATTTTGACTCTCTTTTGCCATGAGCTCTTCATGTTGGTTGGGGCAGGGTGTTGATTATGATGTCAAAATTTTACTTTTACACAAATTACATAAAACTGAAACAGGAACAATAGTTTAAAATAAAAGAAATACAACTTTCCATTTATATCAACCTAATTAGTTCAAAAACTACAATATAGATCCAAACTCCCCTTTTACTGCAATAAGAAGTCTTTGTGTTCAGAACAGAGGAAAAATAAAAAAGGTCCAGACAATATGTGGCTTTGCTACTTTTCCTTTAATCACACCCATTGATTGGTATTAATCCTACTCCATCATTTACGACAGTCTCCAAGGGGGTCATTTGTTCTTACATATGGAACACAAAGGTCCTAGTAGCCTCATGAAGGCAATGTAAAAACTTTGAACATTCGAAAGTAGACATGGAAACTCTATGTCTAGCATAGTTGTCTGTATTCCAAGAAGTCTAGCCTATTTTTGGTTTTGAACACTATAGAAATTCATGTCTTTTGCAAGTGTTGGGGGGGAACTCATAATCAAATGGGTGTACATAAACACATGTAAATGCATGTGCATGCGTGTGCATGCACACGTGAAGGCCAGAGTTCAACCTTAGCTGTCATCTCAGTAATATCTGTCTTGTTTTGAGACAGGGTTTCTCACTTGGCTTGGAGATCACTGAGTCGTTTATGCTGGCTAGAAAATGAGTCCCAGGGGTGGACCTGCGCTAATTTTCCCAGTGCTGGGATTACAAGCACACGTACTATTCCTGGAGTTTGTATCTCTATCCTGGGGCTCAAAACCCTATCCTCATAATGTGTGGTGAGCAGTTTACCAACTGAGCTGCTTTTCCAGCAAAAACTTCATCTCCCTGACAGCACTAAGAGGAGTCACCCTTGACTAGTTGCAAGGGAGTGCAGGGTACACCTATGAGCTTTTATTTTGGATGCAATGTGTGAGATAACAGATTCACCAAAGATTCTTATGCTAATCAGTGAGAAAGCATGTACAGAAAGACATTTAGCTATTGATATTTTCTGTAAGACTAACATTTGGATTCATTAATAATCCATATTAGCTGTAGTCAGAGCTCTACATTCGTGTTAAATAGTAGTTATTCATAAGACTGCTTCATGTGGTCTCTCTGCCTTTTCCCAGTCCAGAGCTTGTCACTCAGCAGATATCCAAAAGGAAACCAGTTTACAGCTCATGATGTAATCTGGGATGAAAATGGAAACATCCAACACCTTGACAAATTCCAGATCTCTCTGTTGACTTTCAAAGGTAACTGCAGGGTAGACTGTTTCAATCTCCTCTCAGAGTTGCAAACCCTCTTCTGTCCTTTGCTTTTCCTGTACTTCTTTACATCTTTATATCAGTTTTCCAAATATTTCATTTCTACCAGGTTAGATGTTTGGCAGGATGCCAATAAATTTAAAAAGAATTAGTCCTGGCAAAATTTTGCTTGCAATGGGTGGTATCAAAATGGTGATGAAATGCTCGCCTCAAACTTTGCTCAACCTGGAAAACAATGTAATTGTTTTATCATCACACATAACTATATAATTCTTATTAATCAACACTTTGAGTCTTTATTTAATCAAGATTTCAGATTCTAAGATTATTGCTATTGAAACTAGTGTTAGCTTTTATAGTGGAATAGAAATTATTAAGGAGTACTAGTTTTACTAACCAAAATTAATCCTTCTTTATTCTAACCAACCTTCAATTGTATGCTACCTTTCCATGAAGGATATAAATATCCCCACAAGTACACTGGCTTTTCCACTCAAATTTGACACTTAAGGTTTCAACTTTTTTGTTTTTCAATCTTGGAGCTGTAAAATTGTCCTGTTGCTTCAACTTGCATTAGTGAAACTACTGTTAGATATATAATATCTAACTAAAAGCAAAACAGTGTCCCAGTATAGGGATATAACCTAGTTTTCATCAGATAAGGTTTATTAATAGTTCTCAGACTATTGTATTCGGAATCATTTGTCTTGTTTAGCAAATAGGAAACAAATATGTTCCCTGAGATAGCATATATTTTAATGCTTTTTAATTATGCTTATAGAGAAGAGGAGTACAACTTTTAATGGGCTCACTCTTTTAACCCTTGTCAGTTTTTCTAAAGGAAAAGTAACATCTTGAGCATCACTGGCATTTCTAACTCAACCAGAGTCCCCAAGCAGCCACAGACTCCCCTGATAAGGACAGACATAAAGACAAGCATGGAGGTTGCTTTTGTGCCATACCTCAGAAGCTATCTCCATGTACTTTCCCCAAGCAGGAGAAAAACACCTCAATCTATTTGTCAGGCACACACCTCAAGAGACTAGTCAAATCCAGAAGCCGTCACAAGCATGTTCGTGATAAAGAATCAGTCCCCAGCAAGTTCAGTCTCTGTCACAGTAACACCATCCAGTTTAAACCATCTTCAAACTGACTATGCCTGGAGAGGTCTGAGAATCCTCAGCTAACACAAGAGTGACTGCGAACACACAGCCACACCAGGGACTTGGGCCATACGGCCATAAAAGATGGAATTCCCCTAACTGGTCCCCAAGAGAGATCTTCCAACTAAGGAATCCATAAAATAGTTTAATATCAGTTGAAATTAGAGTGAGTTAGAGGGCAGCATAGATGTAGAACTGAAAACACATTTTAAGAAAGAAAGATTGCTTGGGTTTCATGTGTCCTAGTAACTCTTATTTAGTCACAATTTGGACAAACCTGCCTACTGTGAGAAGAGCAGAGTTGCCTTAACAGGGAAAGCTCTATGGCTTATTTCCATAGTGAGCTCTAGAAGGAAAACTCATTCAAGTTAAAGGATGCTCTTTTCCTGAACAGATAATCAAGATACATGGTAGATCTGGTAAACATACGGGAAACATATAAGGCAAAGTGTGGTGACCAATGCAATAGAAAGAAGATGAAGTGGAGAGCAGTGTTCAGAGGTCTATTTAAGACACTCACATGTGAGAAACTGTTTAAGTAACTGTAATAAATCATTAATGAGTGAGCAGTAAAACACTGTTTAATCATTAATTAACCGTGTATTAACAGTAGAAAATATTAACAATTCATTCTTAATGCACTTGATGACAGCTACCATATTAAGTGCTATGGATTCGTGTAATTGACTATTTAACTTATTTTCTAATTAAGTTTTAATACAGTTATAATTAAATTATTGGAGTTTTTGCTTCTGTTAACCACCTAAATAATAAGATGTTCTACATGATGGTTTCAGTCTAATGTTACTTTGTTCATGTTTTGCTTATTGCTGACGTGCCTCTCTACACAGACGTAGGTTCATTTAGATCACAAAATTTTTCCAAAGGCAATGAAATAGTGATTTAGCTTAATCGTTTGTTGTAATTTGACAATGACTTGACTTGATTGAAGACAATTCTAGGATTCTTGGATGACCAGTACTGTCTAAATTACCATGCAAATCTTATTCTTGCTACAACCTAAATGTTACTTAAAGAAATTCTAACTAAAGCTTCACCCTTATGTAGCACCTGGAAAGTTGCTAACACACTCATTTTTTTATAAAAAGGGAACAATATATAAAAATGACAACAGATATTTTGCCTCAAAGAGAACATTTAACTTAAACAATGACATCTCCTTTTATGTACTTGTGAGTTAAGAAAGAGAGAAAGAAAGAGAGAAAGAGAGAAATGAGGTAGAGGAGAAAGTGGAGAGAGAGGAGAGAGAGAAAGAGAGAGAGGGGGAGAGAGGACTCAGAATAAACAATTTATTACTGTATAGACTAAGAAAGCAATGTAAATTGTAGCCTTAATATTTTCTTCTTCTAGTTAATATTATAACAATGATTCTTAATAATTATATTTGTAGAAAAACAAAGTATATGAATTTGTTTGTGTGTCAGGAACATGAGAAGATTGACTCTCTACTGTGGAGTCATAGATCCTAAGATGCACTTTACTGAAATAGAATATTAACATTTTTAATCAAATGTTTACAGAAAATAAATATTTCAGTTGATCATCTGAACAATAAAAACATTTTCAATCTTTGGTGGCTCTGAAGTAGTCATAAAGAGGAGGTAAACGTAAACAGGAACAGAAGTGAATCTCAGATACTTGGGTTAACTCTGGGGTGTATTGAATGTAAAGGCCACCAATTCACATCCCAGAGATATGGCCCTGTGGCCTTTGTCACACTTGTCAATCAATCCCCGCCATTATTCAATCAGGTGATAAGCAGGGAATCCTAGACCAGTGGGTACAATCCTGAATAAATGGATTTGTCTAACAAGGTTGCATTTGGTTTAACGACTGTCCAGTTACTAACACTACTCTTGCCCCCCACAGGCAACATTTCAGAAGTGTCATAGGGAAAATGTGATTGCTAAGACTTCAGAAGTTTCCTTTTCTTCCTTTGAAACTAAGTTTCATATATTTCCAAGTGTGAACTGACTGGCTTTTATAGTATAAGTTTTTCAGAATAGGAGGTGAGCATCAAAAAGCATTGCATAGAATAACAATATTTTGTTGTACAGGCAAGACAAAGCGATTTTTCATGTCAGGCATAAGGCTGTTTACCTAAATCACCGTTCCCAGCCTGAGAAAGGGATGGGCACTGCCATGTTGGAGAGGTGTTCTCTTATAGAACAAGAAAGGTTGTTTTCCTCCTGCATCTTTTCAAAGGATGACACACTTCAGTACTTGTAATTACTTCGGCTCCATCGTGCTGAATAGAGCCAAAGCTGCAACTTTAGAGACTACTGCCGACAACAGAGCACATCCCTGTCTGTGAGGGAACTTGTGAATGGTCCTAAACAAAGTGCTGTAGCTAGATGTAATTGCAACCATTGGGGGGAAATCAGTTCAGAAAGCCTGTCTGGTGGTTCACACCCAGCTCATCCTCAGGGGCAGCGATCTTGAAGTTTTCCTGAAGTAAATGGTTACTGTAGGGCTGCAGACATGGCTTAGCAGTTAAGAATATTTACTGGTTGTGAGGAAGACTCCACTTTGGTTCCCAATATCAACAAGTACTGTTGCTTACAACCTCCTATAAATCTGGTTCTAGGGGATCTGATGCCCTCTTCTGGCCACTACAGGTATCAGATATTCATAGGGTGCACATAAATAAGTCCATTCCGGCCAAACACTCAAATAAACACAAACATAGAAATTAAAGCAATTAATATAACAAGCCACTTTCTCTGAGCATAAAAGTCATCCAAGTTAGAATGGAATAATGAGACAGAAAAGGAAGTTTTGTAGAGCGCTGCTTAGTGTTAAATGACTTTTCCATATTGGGATTACTGACTCAGCAGGGAGAGCAATGAAAAAGGCATTTAGCTTTGGATGTCAAGCCACTGGGAAACATTACAGCTGGAATTCTCACTGCAGACTTTCTGTGTAAGTACTGAGCTAACATCCTTGAGGGCGAGCAGAGCCCCAGAGCTTATCCCCCGTGTTTACAGCCCTGCAGGTCAGCACTGCCCGATGGGAAATAATCCGAGCCACATACGTAATTGTAATGTTCATTTTTACAACACATTTTACTTAACACAAGAGCTCAAAAATATGTTAACAATTTAAAAATTGATGCTAATAGAAAAGAAGGCATTTATTTTCAGTTACACTGCTCAGGTTGGTCACAGTGCTGCCGCTCAGGACACAGAGAGGTGGCTCACAGCACAGCTGTGAATGACCAGTTCATGAGGTACAGGAGTAACACATGAAAGACTGTCAAATGGGTAACAAGTACACTTAAGATTGTTTTGAGATCACTACAGATATGAAGTTTTTATAAGCCAACATGTTTTCTTGTAAAATATATTTTTTAAAAATTTAAGATTAAAATATAATTACATTTCTCCCTTCCCTTTCCTCTCAACAAACACTCCCATATTTTCCTCCCCACCCCCTTCAAATTCATCACCTCTTTGACAGTAATTGTGATTTCTCTCATGTATGTGTATACTTCTATAGTTCTAAATGTAACCTGTTCAGTCGATATGATGTTACTTGTATGTACGTTTTCAGGACTGACCCTTTGGCACTGGACAATCAAACAATTGATGTCTCATTCCTGTGAAGACAATCTCTCCCACTACCAGCTTTCCTCTGTTTCCTATGGTCCTTCTCATGTAGGCTTGAGTCTTGCAGGCTTTCCCCAATCCAGTTTATCATGATTATTGGTATCACCCTGGTCAGCTCATGTTTGAGCAGTCGTGTTGGTGAGCCTTATGGGTGTAGTTTTTGATGTTCCTAGGGAACATGCTATCATAGCAAACTCACTGATCTTCTGGCTCTTACATTCTTTCCACCACCTCTTCAGTTCCCTGACCCTTAGATGTGAGAGTGGTTTCTAGATGTATCCATTGGGACTGGGCTCTACAGCTCTGCATTTTGATTGGTTGTGGTTTGCCACAATGGTCTTTGTCTATCTCAAAGAGACATTTTCTTGATGAAGGATGAACTCTGTATTTATCTGTGGGTATAAGGTAAAATGTTTGTTAGGAATCATGCAAGCTTCCAAAGGAGGGAGGCAACAAACAGTCCTACACAGCTATGGTGACTATGAATCACAGTCAATAGCAAGCATGGCACAATAACCATGAGGATGTAGTAGTGGCACACATACCTTGGTGGTAACCAACAGCTCTCTAACACAAATCCGTTCAACGTGAGTGGAGCCATACCTGGGACTGCAAACCTAAATAACTAACTCAGTACTAGTGGAGTCATGGTTATTGGAAAAGAATCCACAACCTCTAATTTATTACAAAATCTTTTAAATGGTAGTTGGGAATCATCAAAATTATCTGAGTTTTAGAATAACATGACTTGAATTATTACTTTGTCTAAAAACTGTCACCAGCTAATTGTAACTATTTTCCAAAATATTCATTGCCTAAAACTTGAGAAATAATTGTATAAAATATGCATATAATATATATATATGTATATATTATATGCATACTAATTAAGCTTTCCTAGGCTTTTTATTGACCCTAACCCCAAATTAATTTTAGGTATAATTTTAGTTACAAGTTAAAAATATCTTTCAAGGAAATTTATTCTAATTATAAAATGATTGCATCGGTTTGATTATAATTTTAGATGTGGTAGTAAATTATATGCTGGTATCTAAAAGTGAAGACCTTGTAGGTAGAAAGTGCTCATCTCAAATACGTGTGTCCAAACAACATCCACAATCAGGTGTTCTCCTCAGTTTTAACAACAGTTAAAATTACAGATAGAAGAAGATATGGTTGAAATTTTATGTATAACTTTCAGAGAAATGGGTGAGGAATGAATTTGATATACATGCATTGTACAGTGTTTTCAAAGAACTAATAACAATGAAGAAATGGGGGGTCTTCAAAGCTATATGTGTTGTGTGTAGCATAAAATTGCTAACTAGGTAGATTTGCATGAACCACTTTAAAAGATATTACATTCTGGGCAGTGGTGGCCCACGCCTTTAATCCCAGCACTTGGGAGACAGGGGCAGGTGGATTTCTGAGTTCGAGGCCAGCCTGGTCTACAGAGTGAGTTCCAGGACAGCCAGAGCTATACAGAGAAACTCTGTCTCGGGGAAAAAAATAAAAAAACAACGAAAATAAAAAAATTATTACATGAGAACATCATAGGGCTAGAGGGGAAGAAATAATTGCTTACTGGAGGAATATTTTATTATGATAAAATACAAAGTTATTTTAATCAATTCACAAATTGTTCCTCTCTGTACAGAAGCTGTTTTTTGATCATTTCTCAACAGGATAAGTAGAAAAGAGTCTTTTGGCCAGCTGTATGGAGCACTTAGAAAGCATAGGTCAATCATTCCATTTATAATCCAAATATATAGGAATGACCTAAATAGCCCTGTTGTTTTTCCACTTTCTATTTCAGTTACTTGACATCATCATAAATATTGAAGTGCGAGGCTAAGGATCTGGAAAATCAGTTGCTACACTTAAGGTGTTATTTCCACCTCATTTTGTGCATCTACCACACTCTGCAGTGACTGTCAGAACTTTCAAATGATATATCTTAAAATTAAGTTTTAGCAGGTTAAATAAAAACACATCTGACAGACTTGGGGTCTTTCTGCCTAAATACAAGAGTTATCCGGCCAGTCAGAAGGTGTCAAAATAGGTACCCAGCTACTGTGTGATTTCTAAGTTAGTAGTCAGTCTTTCTCATCGTAGCAGATATTTTACTTATATTACTTTATATTTAGTTCCCTTGCCTGAGACAGTACAAGCTAACAGTATTTCCCCAAAGTAAATATAGTAGTTCTCTTATCCTCAGACTTGGAGGTGTTTTTGTGATTTTTCTTTTTCTCTTTCAAAATATACAAGTCATCTTCCACAGCAAAGCATACTTGTCAACGCACATGTCAGCCAACTTTAAAAAGAATTGTCTGAGAAAAAAAATAAAAAGTAAATTATTTAAGTGGAGTTGTAGAGGAACCTTGAAAGAAGGAAGGTTTCTTTGCCTCTCTTTGCCAATGGAAGGCAGGTCTGCATCCCCTGCTAGTGAGCTGCTGTCATAACTCAGGCTGACAGTTCACATTGAAAATTCTGTTTTCCTCTTTCCCAGGAAAGCAAGTCAAAGTTAAGCCAACAAACTGTTCTTGGCAAGTGCCTCACTGCTGTTTCCTCTCCTTTAAATTAGCCGTTTGGGATCTTTGTGGCATCTGTGAATGGGTTTCCAGGGCTGGGGACAACAGATTTAAGAGGGTAGTAAACACTGAAGGAAACAAGAGAAGGCCCTCTCTGATGAATCCTGTGGTCTGGTGACATGATTTTACACAAAAAGAGACTCTTGTAGTGTTGTGTAGAGGAAGCAAAGAGAAACGGCTTGTCTGAAATTACTCATGAAAAGTTGTTTTTTAAGCTACAGTTGGATTTGGTAGGGAGCTGTAGTCTGTCAAATGCATTACAGCTAATGAGAGTCTATTCCAGAGGATGAACGGACTGGGGGAAAGCCTCTCCGCATCACTTAGCTCTTGTGGACAACAAGCTAACTATGTTTCTATTTTGTTTCTCAGGGCTGTCCCATCAATGGGAAGTTTGAATCACTATAATAAACTTTGCCAAAGTAGTTACAGGAAGTTAATTGATGATTAACTCAAGGGAGTTGCATAGCCAGGATTTACTTTATGAAAACCTAGTAGAAAACTCAAACCCTAGAAGTATAATTCAACAAGTATGGACAACTGATTCTATTCACAGTGAGCTAAAAAATCAATTGTTTCACTAAAAGACTCACATTCCTTTTTCCTTATATTTTTATTAGCATATATACACTTAAAAATGAGTATTACCTTGACTAATAATGTATGTACACAACGTGCCTTGATTCTATTACTTTCTTTCTGCCCTCTCTGTCCCCTCTCCCACCTTCCATTGGTCCCGTTCCTCTTTCCAAATGTCTATCCATCTACTTCCTTCATCTTTTTTTTAAAAATAAGACTTTTAGTAAGGTCTCCTGAATACTGAATATCAAAATTTTATTTTCTGACAGTTTTCCTCTAACTTTAGAGGATCTTTTATGTACCACATTACAGTAATTTTATCAAAATATTAAATCACTAACAATTACATTATAGCCATGGACATATCTGGGCCTAGCTATATTACAGATGAAATAAATATTGGCATGGGAAGATGGCAAACACATAAAATGTCTATACAAAGATTTTTGTCCTCTTATCACACATATTTATATGTATTCAACATAGCTGTGTGGACCAGTGCTGTTCTCCTAACCAACTTATCTGTAGACAGTACAGTATTTGCAAGACCAGTTCATTAAGGTTAATTTGTTCAAAAATATTAGAATCATTAATTTCTGGCTTCTAGCTAATGGCTGTTCTCAGCCAGCATCTTGCTTCATCATTAGTGTCACCGGGATTATAACTCACACCCAACTGTTTTTACACTACCTAATAGAGTCAATTGATGCAATGGGTGACAAGATGTTCTTTTGCATTTTGTCATCACACTAATGTACATGGCTTAAAGGCACTGGCATCCATAATGTGGGGCAGTTTTGTAGGAGACTGGAATAGGCTGAAGCTGCAAGGGCCATTTTCATAAAATATTAATGAAATTGAAAAATACACTGGGGTTGAAGGCTTGTCTGCTAAATGCAAGGTAAAATCTATTCTGCTCTGCTTTCTGATGACTGTAATTAGCAGCTCTAATTAAAAATTCAAACCTTGTGTATATTTGAAAGCATGAATCTTAGCTCGCATCGTGTTTATTTCCTTTACAAAGTATTTTATTTTACAACACTAATTGAACAGGATCCTTCCTAGTCCGACAGCCGCAGCTGGCTGGAGCCAGTTTATGTATCCAGTCTCTCAAGACTACTTCCTTTTGTAAGCAATAAAACATCTTTAAAAAACATGTATGTGCTCTCTATGAGCCATTAACTCTGTGCCACCCAGCATAGGGTGTCCTCTCCACAGACATTGTTTTCTTATTTTTCTTTTTTTCTTCCCCCCCCCTTCACTTAAATGTGACCTCTTTGAAGAGGCTGCTTTTTCCCGATCTTCAATATTTAATGTGGATTTACTTACATTAAATGGCCACCTTACGAAAGGAGCGGAGGCCCACTTCTGACATTATTTATGAACCACATACACTGTGCAAAAATATGGAAGGAATTGCATGGGAATACCTATTAGTTCTGGTAGAAAAATCTACTGTTTAACATTGTTCTCTAAACTTAGCTTCGAATTTGTGGCCAGAATGTTGAGGCCTCACTAGGGAAGTAGGGACAGCAACTGAAGTCGTAAGTGATTAGACTCAGCTACTGAGAGAGAAGAAACAGCAGGTGGAATCACAGCCAGAGCTGGAAAGGAGTCAAAACCAGAATCCAGTCCCCACCTCTCAAACCCTACAACAAAAAGGTCAGGAGGACAAGACATCCTCTAAATGAGACGAAAAGAAATTTTCTTTAAAATAGCATCAATTTGTTGACGAGTGGGGGGAGGCGCTGTGGGGGGGGGGACGCAGAGAAAGCAACCTGAATGTGGCTCAGGATAGTTAAGGAAACATAATGTCTGCCTTTTGCTTACTCTGTCTGAGTCTGCCAACCTTGAGTTACATTTTCCTCAGCTATAAAATGGGGATCCTTATAACTGTTTGACTCTGGTGTTCTATCTAGTGAAGAGGTTCGGCAGTGTACACACCTTGAGAACTCTATAAAGTGCTGTCCAAAACCCAGAACTTCATCAGGAGTACATTCTTTCCCTACCAGTGACTCAAACCAGGAACAGAAAATGAACACAAACTGGTGATCAATTCTTCTAGAATGACTCTTAAAACTTGAGCAGCCCAATGTCATATCATTAAATTAAGTCAGGGTTTCGAAGATAATGTGCAGAAGACAGAGAAGTTTGCTCCTTTTTATCCCTTAATAAAGTTTTGACCTAATTTTCTTGGAAGCACTATTCCTGATATGATATTGAACTCACATGAGTGAAAAAGTTGATTACACTATACTGAAATATTATAATTGCCCAGCCATCAACACATTGCTTTGAATGATGAAATGAATAAAGATGCAACTGTACTTGAGGGTGAATGGTTAACAGGATATCTAAAATACAGTATTTTTCAATATTGGGAAATAATTTATTTTATGCAACTATTAACTGTATATACAATAGCTTTGGGTTTTGGTCTTTGGTTTTTTAAGCCTGAGTCTTTGCCTCAGGCTTAGAATCTTTATTGTTTATACATGGAGCTTCTTTGCCAAAGGAAATGAAAGTTTTCCCAGAACAAGGAGTATTGAACATGAGGCCATTAAGAGAATATGAGGCCTGCAACTGACAAATGTTGCACCTGCTTTCTTCTGCTAACGTATACATTTACTTAGTCTATTGAATGGAGACCCACCCTTTCTCTGACCATAGAAGGTAGAATCAATAACTTGGGGTCCAGGAGGGAATAAGATACATGACTTTGTGAAAGGCTAGGGTATGTGGAGGTAGGAGGCTTAGGAAAAGTGGGTGGAGATGGAGGGAGGTCAGCTAGAATTCCAGGCTTAGCCAAAGTCTTGCATTCCAGCTTCAGTGACAGGGACTGCTGTAGTGAAAGACACAGCAAATCTCACCAGCATATTGTCCCATGTGCTTACGCAGCTTCTGTGAGGGAGCAAGAGTGTGAGCAGTTTCCTCCCTGCCAAATACAATGAGGCAGGAGCAGAGGACCTTCTGTAAACCCCAAAGAGAGGGGAGATGCCCACTCCTTTTGCTGCCCAGCACTCACACAGTGTCACCAGCCCAGACCTACAAGGAAACAGAGTTCACTTCCTGCCAGTCCCATCTCTTCCTCCAAATCTCCGAGAGTTCTGTCCATAAAACCCTTCCTTAAGCTCTGGTCTCCATCAGAGTGGCCCTCTTCTGCACAGTGATGCCCTGCTCTCCCGTGTTCTCCTGGGGAGCATCCCTACCGGGCTCTGAGTGGCCTGAAGCCCTCCTGCAGAGCTGCTCTTAGCAGCTGGCTGGCTGTCACTCACTTTCCCAATCCCGGCTCTGAGCAGTATGTCTAGTTACAGGCAGCTGGGATACAGTGACAGCTGGCTTGCTTCTCTGAGCACAGAAGGCTCAAATTCCAGAACGTCAGAAGATGGCTCACTCCTTTTCCCTCTCCCTGATGGAGTACATCATTTTTCTTCAGAACAGGAAGCTAGAGGGATGGTGCTAAGGTGTATGGCTGGTGTTAAGTAAAATCTAGAAAATCCATCCCAGAAGAAGTATGACACCTTTTGGTATTTATATGAGATGAAGTTCGGGCATTTAGAATCCAACTTGCTCCCCAGCTTTGGTTGTTGACGAGGGTCAGTTTTCATTCCTGATACAAGTTAAAACACGCTTAGCACTGCCTTCAGAGTCTTCACACCTCCCTCTCCAACTTAACCAAGTAACCTCTGCCCTGTCTGTCCAAGGCCCAATTACTTCACGCTTCCCTTGGATCAGAATCTAATTACTTTTTATAAATAGATGAGAATCTAATTATATCAGGAGGAACTGAAGAGAGCTCAACTTTTTATTCATTTTCACAAACTGTCTGTCTTCTAAAACTTTCTACTCTCTTCCCCCTCCTTCCAACAAAAAGCCAGTAGGTCCAGTAGGTTGTCCTCAAATAGAGTTAAAAAAGAAAGCCAGAGAGATGAGCCATCTCCCAGAACATGGGCAAGCTCTTCTGATTGCTGACCCCTGCAAAGGAAGTGTGATCACCTGCATGACTCCAGGTCTGACCTGTTAGCCTACCCTAGGAATCAACTTAATGAATCATGGGCTGTGAATCTAGGCGGAATCAGAAAGTAGCCATTGGGAGAGTAGATGTCCTCAAGCCAGCAATGCATTTAATTCAGATCTAACTCGTCTCCTTTGGTGATATGTCCATTTTATATGATGATGAGATTTTGGAGAAAAGTTTCCTGCAAAGACTGACTGGAACAGAGTTCTCAACTGGGAGAGAAGAGACAGAACAATTAGCTCACTGGTTCTGTATTGGTTTACATAGATTACAAAGGTAGTTTTTGTTTGTAAATATGTATTTGTTGATTATACGTTGATGTTTATTTTAAAGCAAGTCAAGGAAACAAACAAATTTTATCTTTTATAAATTGTTCAGGGGCTAGAGTAGTGGCTCAGTGATTAAGAACACTTGCTGCTCTTCCAGAGCATCTAATTTCAGTTCTCACTGGGAAGTTCACAACCGCCTGCAACGCCAGCTCCAAGGGACTGAAAAATCTCTTCTGGCTTCCCTGCACCTCTGCACTCCCAGGAGCGTGATGAATGTGCGCACACACAGACAAAGAAACACAATCACAAATTAAAAAATAAATCTCAGACAAAATGTCCATAGTGCATATTAAAAACTAAAATAGGGATGGGACAGGTCTCACAAGAAAGAAATGGATCCTCCAGTATCCTATGAACTCCTAGAAAGGGCTTCACGATTAATAAGAATGTTAAGAACTCACTCTGATGCTAGTATACACCTGTAATCCCATATAGGAAGATAGAAGCAGCGGAGTTGCTGCATGTATGCACAGAGACTGGTATACATAGTGAGATCTTGTTTCAAGAAACAAACTAAGAGGTAGGGGAGGAGGCACGCTCCCTGAAATTACATTTGGCTCCCTCTCTCAAATGTATTTATTGGTCTTACACTGTGAGTCCAATAGTGTGTGTGCGTGTGCATTGGCTTGTATGTGTTCATACCCATGGTTGAAGAACCAGCCGGGTTCTCGCAGTACTTGAGACAAAATGTACTCAGGAACTACCATATACAGACTTGTTAAGGCTGTATTATTCATTCTCTAAGATATTTCTCGAAAAATGTCCAAGTACCTTCCTACGTGCTAAATTATTCAATCACCCTCAGAACCTCACTATGAGGGAAGCAGATTTGCACAGATGATGGGACAAGAAAGGAAAAGCTGAATGCCACATGTGGGAAGGGACAACCCAACGCACAGGTGAAGATGGCAATTTCTAACTGCCAAGGCATAGAGTGGGAATGTCAGCCAGCCGATCTCCTACCTGGAATTATTCCTCTCTTCCCCCTCCCCCATACGGTCACATCCAAAGCATATTCATTTACCCAGTATGTTCCCTGCCATGGAACAGGCAGACAAGTAGATGCTAATATAAACATATCTGCATTCCCTAACCATTACCATTGGCCTGTGATTAAACCTTGCACCCTAGAACACCTTGCTGAAATTAATTAGTGCTGCTAAAAAGCCAAACTCATTCCCTGCTTCAGTTAGATTATCCTGGAGCTTCAGCCCTGCGGTTCCTGTTGTGTTCTCTAATCCTGGTGGGCTACACACCTAGTTTCTATTAGGCCAGAACACGTGCGACTCCCACAATTTGGTATGAAAGGTGTGTCAGAAGACTGACATGTGGGAAAATCATGACCTACAAGTGGTAAAATGTAGCTCTTAGTGTAGACATCTGTGCTCGGTAAGCCTGTGACCTCGGTTCCACTGTCACTATCCCACGGTGAGGTTTAAAAGCCACCTTCATGTAGACAAAGTTTAGATTATCCAACTACTGTGACCAATGCTACCAGGAAAATGCTCTGGAAATTAGATTTCATGGGTCATTTACATTCTAATGGATGAATTCTTCTGAAAAATATCTTGGCTTATCTTATCTATTTTCTACATCCTATAGCCCACCCTATCCCTAATCCTACAGTTAGAAGACAACAAAGGTCTGTCTCTAGTTTTTTTCATTATAAGAGGGATCACAGGTTACCTTCTTCCTCAGAGAGGTCTAAACTGAGCACCATATTAAGGGCCCTGTGCCTTTTTTTTCTCTTCAACATTGACTTCAATGTTGGTTTATTTTGCTGCATTCTTGTAGTAACTTTAGTTGATCATATTTCTCCCTTTGACTGGTTTGCTTTCTTGCTCAAAAATTTTTTAAGGAGACCCTGAAAACCCCCCAAATAGCTTACATCTCTAGTTTCAACTGCAGTACACTTTTGGCACATTGAATTCTACTACTTTGCTTGGGACTATTTCTTCTGTCTGGAAGCACCTTCCCTTCACTTTTTATTTAATTATTTAATTTTTTAACCAAAATAAGGCCTTGCCCCTAAGTGGGAAGATTTCTGAGGGAAATGGCTGATGGAGGAAGGACAGCCAGTGCCCTTCGGAGGCACAGTCCCTCATAGGTTTGCCCGTAGTCCAGAGGATGGTGTTGTACCCATACATACGTGAGTGATGTGTAACAATTTCCTCTGAGAGGAAATCATCCATCTGGGAGGAAGGTTCAGAATCATGACATCTGAGGTTCTAAAAGGAGGAGAAACAGTCCATCCTGTGGAGAAGCCCCACCCTCCCTAAGCAGTAAAGACTTCGAAAAGACTCAAACCCTCAGAGCAGTCAAGCAAGCCACCTGAAAGAGACAGGAACCAGCTGAACTGCCTAGAAGAGGCTCAGACAAGATCAGCCACCTAGAAGGAACAGAAATCAGCGAAGCTGCTGCAAAGAAACAGACCAGCTGAACACCCTAGAACTGCAGATTAGCCAAGCTACTTCGAGGGTCAGACCCACAGCTGCAAAGAAGACTCTCCAACCTATTAGACTTCATTTTGCAGTGTGCTCTGGGTTTCCGAGTTTTGTGAACTTGCCCATGCGAGAGGCGCGTTTACTGTTACAACTGTCTTTTGGTATTTCTTCTCCTATAAATAAGTCCTCTCACATATTCCTGTAAGGAATGCCAATAAAACTCGTTAGTTCACCGAGCTGGACTTGATGGCATCCACGCTTCGGTCTGCTTTGGTTCCTTATCTGATAGTTTCACTTCCCCAGGAATATTTTCAGGCAACTATGGGCATTACTGGTTGACCTCGGTGGGTTATCACAAAAACTAGAACTGGAAGAAGTAGTAATGAGGTACAGAGGAAGATGTCTGCCAAGATGTGGAAGGCAGAGTATGGGGGAGAACACGTATCATTATATTTACATACAAATCTTTCGAAGAAGTCATAGACGCATCTACGTAGGCATACGTATGGATGCCGGTACCTATAACTCCGGCATTAGAGGATTAAGACAGGCAGATCTCAGAAGCCCCTTTACTAGAAAGGCTTCCCAAAACAGCGAGCTTCCGCTGTAGTGAGAGAACCTGTCTCAAGGCAATGAAGCAACAAGGTGACCAGTGATGGAGGAAGACATGTGACACTCTGCTCTGATGTCCATATTCACTCACATGGGACACACACACACACACACACACACACACACACACACACACACACACACACACACGATAATCATATAGAGAAAGCTCCTGCTCCTCACAGGAGCTATACACTCCCGCCCCCATACAAGAATAATACAGAGAAAGATGTCAAGATTAGGACAAGTCTCCTGTGAGGTAGTACTGCTGACACTCTAGATATTTTCTAGTCTTTGGCCTTCCAGCTGAGGCAATGCAGACAAAGAAATTGTTTGGTGTCTAGGTGTATTAACTAATAGTTGGCAATTAAAAACCAATTCCCTAGTTTAATTAATGAAAGATTTTGAAATTTCATTTAATTGCCTTATTAAAGAAATAGTAAATCAATATCGTACCAACTTTATGAATAATGTTGCAATATTAGAATAGAATATTTTTATCTTGAAACACATGTATTCTTAACTAGCTGATGGGGAATTGTACATATCTGAAACACATAGACGTCATAGACAAACTTGTAGGCATCAGTTTATTCCTCTCCCACAGGGGTTCCAGAGACCAAACACAGGTCAGCAAGCTTAACTGCAAGCACATTTAGCCACTGAGCCATCCAGCTGACCCAATCATACATTGGGATATTTTAATCTAAACAAGGACTTCACTAGTATCTGTTGAAATTTGCCACCATTTACATCATCCAATATAAGTAGAACTGTGCCACGTCAGGAAGGAAAAAAATCCATCTTTGAATCCAAATAAGTTTCTCTCTGGATTATTTTAAAGCGTTGTTGGGTCTATTATTTGCTAATATTTTAACCATGGATATAATTTACCAATATCTAAGTAAAAGAAATGTAAAAGAAAAAATTGGTGAATTTGGAAGGGAGTCATTAATGAAGTAACAGCACAGCATGTTCATCAGTCTGAGTGCATACGCTTCACTCTGATTTACTTTTTCTCTCTTGGATCTGCCAAGGCTGACTTTGCAGGAGCTCTCTGGCCCGTGATGATATCTGTCCATCCCACGTTTTAGAGTGCATTCCCCAGCACTGAACACAAAGTGTCACTGTGACTACATGCTAACAGCCCCAAACCTGAGGAAACTTTGTCAAACTTGGAGAATTTAATTTACTTGCAAGTGGGTGCTTTCTGTGAAACTTATGATTAATTATCTTTGATTTAATTTGGATGAGATTTGAATGTTAATTATTCTATATCTTGGTGAGGTAGAACTTTGTCCCTTTTTTCTTTTAATTGCTTAAGAAAGAAAGAAAACACGAATATCTGGAACACTTCGGGTTTCCTGTCTGATGATATGAAAGTAAAAATTGGTCTGAGGAAGTTAATAATGACCCTGCTGCACACATTTGTAGACTGGAATGTCCACATGCTTTATCACTGTCCTAGAAAACGATGTTCTGTTCAGAACAGTGAATGGGCAGACGCAAATCCCTCAACACATACCACACCACGGGTGAACACCTCAGCTGCATGATACCCAGGTTCTTGAAACCTGCTATTTCCCCCTCAAAGACTTCTTTCTATAGAAAATATATTCCAGGAAGACACATCTATTTTTTAAATGAATTTTCAACTGTAAACAGAAAGATTTGATTATTTTATTTTCCACTATACCAGGGTTAATGTTCCTTGTTTCTGGATGCTTACATTTCTCATAGAAACATCTACGAATAGCATCACTGCACACACACATTTTCTTTCAACATCTGCTACAGGCGTTGTTGGGCTTGTTGCACACACTAAGTGTTTTGATAATGAATTAGTATTTGTTGCTTTCAAATCACAAAAGCTAATTAAACATTATGTACTTTTTACAGAAAAAAACTGTGAAGATGAGTTTCAGCAGCAATTCTGCTACCTGTAATTGCTTACTTCATTTATTTATCTCAAGCAATTTTCATTTAAACCAGTCCCTGAAGATAATTTTCTCCTACCTCATCACTACCATCTTCTAAAATTATTTTTTTCCCATGATTACATTAACACAGTGCTTTATGGATTCTTATTGAGGTACTAGTTTGCAACTATGACAATATGTTAGATTAATTTTCATGTGCTAATCAGCATGTGCCTTTGTAGGAAAGGTACTAATTAATTAATGTCTACTAAAATTCTCCCCCATGTCTACTGTATTGTCCCTGGGAAATTTATTTAACCTTGGCTTATTTATTTTTCAAACTCTCAGCTAGTGAAAAAGACACTGCAGTAGTTATTTTAAAATAATGAATTCCATTTTAGAATAATTGTTAGTCATTCCACCAGTAATCAAACTTTAAAATATTATTTGTAATAAAATTGAAAGTGGGCAGAAAATTCTAGGAAAGCCTATAGGGAAAGCTGCTCTTGAATTGTATGGATTGACTTTTGGAGAAATATTTCTGATAGTTTTTACCTGTGT
The DNA here is from genome assembly GCA_028551405.1 of Uromys caudimaculatus. Classification (NCBI taxonomy): domain Eukaryota; kingdom Metazoa; phylum Chordata; class Mammalia; order Rodentia; family Muridae; genus Uromys; species Uromys caudimaculatus. The sequence continues at coordinate 18,602,084 of CM052708.1, read as the reverse complement.
AAAATTTCAAGGAAATTATAAATGCGATCTTCACTATTTTTCTCCAATGGCAGAACATCATATTAGATGCTTGGTTTTGAAGACTGGAATTCTGAAATATATAGCTTCATTTTATAAGTCTTACCTCTTTTAAGGTTCAAGATGCACATTAGTCTTACAATTTAATAATAAAATATTTGCTCTTCTAAGATATATAGAGAGATACAGATATGTGAGATATATCAATGAATGAAATGGTAGGCACGCAAGAAAGCATTGTCACGTGGCAGAGTTGAGAGTGATACTGAGTGATATGCTCCACAATGCAGAGAAATGGGCAACTGCCATTGCAAACAATTCAGGGAGAGACGTCACTAGAATGACACAGCAGATACACTGATTGGGATACACAGTTCTGGCCTTGGTCTCCCGTGCATCACTCAGGAAGCACCTTGAGGCCATCTCCAAACAGTCCTGTAACAATCACCTTGCATTTACTTCTTATGCTTCTGTGCCTGGTTCCCTCTTAGATGACTTTTGCAAATTCAGGATTCTATTTCCATATAAAGCAACAACAATTGAGTCTTTCTCTTTCTTCCATTTAAGACACCAGTGCTAAGATAATTAACAGTTTTATTTGGGTGGTTATACTGTAGGGGTAAATGGAAAATATTGATCCACAGAAACTGCGTAAAGGAGGTGAAAGTTACTTCTCACAAACAATAAGCTTCTTTGTGATTTCTTAAGCTCTCTTAAAGCTCTTTAATACTGCAAATTATAACTTTGACCAAAAGACCCAGAAAATCTAAAAATGAGAATATATTATACTACCATTATCCCATCACTCCAGAAATACTACTATTTCACACGGGGCTGACTTACATCTAAAGTTCTTATCTAGAAAAATATTAATAATCTCATATTCCTTTCCCCTTAATATTCAGTACCCTATGAGGGTATTGCTGATATTCATCTCTCATCCAATTATAAAAGTTATTTTCACTCTAGTTCTATCTAGAGTATAGCATCCAAATTCTTCATGTTTATTCTTCTGGCCTTCCTATCTCTTCAACATTCTCTCCTCTAATCCATAAAAATTACTGCCGGCCAATTACCTGTGTATTCCTCTCTTTTAGCATCTCTTGCTAACTTCAAATTTTCCTCAGAACCTATTGCTCTTCATGTCGACCCAGAGAGTTTACATGAGGTTTCAAGCTCCCTTCCCTTTCCTCGTGTACTGGGTGCCTGCTTTCATGGCATGTTCCTTTGCACATGAGTGTCTTATAAAAGGAACTTTTAAAAACATCAACTTATAAAAGGAATCATTTAGTTAGGAGTTTGTTTGCAGTTTAAGAAGGTTTGTCCATGGCCATTCTGGTGGGAAGCATGGCAGCCGGAAGGCATGGTGCTGGAGCAGTTGCAGTGAGCTCACATATGACCCATAAGTTGCAGATGGGGGGGGGGAGGGAAGGAAAGGGAGGGGAGGGGAGGGGAGGGGAATTCAATTTCTCCTGCTTGTAAAACAACTATTGCTGTCAAAGAGAGAATGTAACAATATCTAGGGCGATGATGAGCTTTATCCATTCTAGGCCAGGTTTAGAGTTCTGTGTGTTGGGGTCAGGTGGCAGGAATTCTTGTGTGCCACACAGTGGGATGACAAGATCAGGTACTGAGTATCTGAGAAAGCTAAAGGAAGAATTTTGAATTTTTCTGCCATAAGGAAAAGTATCTGAGAAACGTTGAACCTTGTTTAAGCCTTATACAATGTATGTATGTATGTATGTATGTATGTATGTATGTACAGAAGTGTCCCATTAACGTGCATAATCTTTTTATGTATCAGTTAAAATAAATTTAGCTTCTTAAAATAATGAAGGAAAAACTATTTAACATTATGTGAAAACGCAAATTACATATTGCAATAATACTAACAAATGTCTGCTGGAGAACACACACCCAAAGGCAGAAATTTGGTGGGATAGATGAGCAGGCTACCTCTTTTCACAGCCTCTCCCAAGCCCTGTCCTTTAACTCATTGCTTCAGTGATGACCCACACTGATCGGCCATGGCTGAAGTGTAAGACGTCCTCCAGACTCGTTTCTCCTCCTTCCCTGTTCCATAAGTCTTGCCACCGTTCTTTCAGAGGGCTGTTTCAATCTGAATGAATTAATTTCAATTATTTCTTTTAAAATGTTCAACTCAAATGAAGACCAAGGATCTTCCTTCCTTCCTTCCTTCCTTCCTTCCTTCCTTCCTTCCTTCCTTCCTTCCTTCCTTCCTTCCTTCCTTTCTTATTTATTTTGTAAAATTATATTTTACCTATTGCTGTGTTTGGAAATTATGACTGTTTCGGGTTTTGATAGCTGACCAGTTGAGCATTCAAAATATGTATCTAGACATTTAAGATATGCCTGATATCTTCAATGCCTATTGAGTTTCACAAGCACTCTGTAAGGTTCCGGTTAGAGCAGAGCACATTGCCACATTCTGAAACTCATTTGGGAACAGAGAGCTGCTGATCGCCTCAAGGAATAAACTTGAAAGAAAGGGATCTGAGATGAGACCAAGAAGCTAGTCTTCAACTTCCTTCCTAGGTTGCTAGGTAGACTGAAACTTGGAACAAGTGAGGAAATGTGCAGGGATAATTGCAATGAAGATTCTGACTTCTAAGTCTATCAGGATTGAAAGTTGGAAATCCCCCATGCCACCGGCAAGGATGAACGCTCAAAGTGGAAAAGATGTAGAGCATCAGTGGTCATTCACAAGTGGGAAAATAAAGGTAGCAATAGCCGGTTAAAGGTAGGAGGAAAGGATGCAATGGAGTCTCTTCACATCCAGGGAAGAATTCCGTGTAGACTCTTCTCAGTAGTGTATAAAAAGGAGACAGTTCTTGATGTGATGTGATATGATATGGGCGGTGTTATGATCGGCAGGGATGGTCACACAGCTCCAGAAACCACACCACGCCAAACAGTTCCACGTGGGGCGTTTATTGGAAAGGGGGGGAGAGGTAGCAGCGAGAAGAGAAGGGGAAAAGAAGAGAGAGCAGAGGGGTCTTCCGTTTATATATGGAGAGTGAAGTAGCCACAGGTAAAGGTGGGCGGTGGGTCAAGTGGATTCTGGGAATATGGTGGCTGTTGCCTTGGCAACAGGTGGGCGGGTCACACTGTCGTCTGGGTGTGACGTCACCGGCTTGGAGGTCCTGAAGCCAATAGTTCTAAGCTACAACTCATCAGTGTGAAAGTTTTGATACAGCAATAACTTAAAATGTTACCAACACCAAACCCCACACTATTACTGATGCCAAGAAGCACTTGCTGACAGGAGCCTGGTGTTGCTGTTTCTTGAGAGGTTCTACCAGTACCTGACCAATACAGATGCAGATACAGTTAACCATCGGACTGAGCCTGGGGACCCCAATTGAAGAGCTAGGGGAAGAACTGAAGGAGCTGAAGGGGATTACAACTCCATAGGAAGAACATTATCAACTAAAGACCACCCAGAGCTCCCAGGGACTAAACCACCATCCAAAGAGTATTCATGGAGGGAGCCAGGACTCCAGATACATATGTAGTAGAGGGTGGCCTTATCTGACGTCAATGGGAGGGGAGGAAGACTTGATGTCTCAGCATGGATGCTAGAGTAGTGAGGTGGGAGTGGGTAAGTGGGTGGAGGAGCACCCGCAAAGAGGCAAAAGGGAGGGGGGAGAGGGAGATGGGATGAAGGAGTTTTGGAGGGGTAACCAGGAAGGGGGATATCATTTGAAATGTAAAGGAATCAAATGAATAATATAAAAATGTTACCAACAGGACACAAGCATTGAGTAACTTTCAAAACAATTATTATTTTTCATGTTGAATGTTTAGAAACTGCCAATATCTATTACTCCTGTTCAAGCCTGCTACCATATCAGACTCTAACTGTATCAATCATCTCCTCATATTATAATAAAATTTCAAAATTGTTTCTGACTAGATAATTAAGCCATACCCCCCCCCCCACGCACTGCTCTAGCTTGCCCTAGATATCTGCTTCACATAATGGATACCATAATGAAAGATTTCTTACTAAATTTATTCTGGCTTTTAATAAACTGTTCCCTATATATAAAGTCTGGCTGGCACACTTGGTTGTGTGACTTGGAGAATAAAAGGAGTGTGTATTTAATTCTGAAAGATAATAAGATATATTAGTCCATTTTTAACTTTAAAATAAGCTTATTTCAACACATATAAGAGTAAGCAGATAAACCTGCCAACGTTTATTCTTTTATCCAAAGAATTGGCTATAATATATTTTGGTGACACTATTAGAAGATCTCAGCATAAAAGTGGAAAGATGAAAGGCAGAATCGTAATGATCTTGCCATTGAAACTTGTTCACACACTGACTTACGTGAAATATTCTAGAACATTGACTATGCCTATCGCCCTGCACATTTGCTCACTCTTACATTATACTGTAGGCTAACATGGGCCTGATCTCTCTCAGTAGACAAGATGGCCCAATGATAAAAGAGGCAAGATTGTGCAGCCAAGACAACAAACCAGTTTGTAATCCACACCAGGAAGTTTCTACACTCATTGGAGCCTTGTTGTCAGTGACACATGGGTCATGTCTGAATATAAAGCTTGTTTCCTAAGACTTTGTGATAAAGTCTAAAGAACGAAACTGTTGTTAATCATCAGACTTAGAGACCCTGTGTATGTTTAAAACTTTGGTGTATCGAGGGTACTGTTGAAGGACATTGTGTCTTTGACTCCCTTGCTAATGTGTTTCGTCTCTGCTAGTTATATTCTAATGAGGTAAGTGACTCTCTAGCCCTGGGTCCTTCAAAGACACAAGATATATACCATATGGGAAATATGAGAAAACCATTAAAATAAGCACACAGACGTTGTATGAGAGATCACAGAATCTGGGTGAGATTCCTATAGTGTGTTAAGAGATCCCTCTTATACCACATAACAATGCAGCCTTTGTCTCTTGATTTATGGGAAAACAAGGAAAGAGAAGCTTGGATGCTTCTTGTCAATGCATAGCCTACAAGTCACCTGTTGTAAATTTACTTTGTTCTAGTGTAATTAGCTGCCACATGGCCAGATTTGCTAAATGTGCTTCCTCCTGTTGGAAGCTTGACAATTGAATGCCACAGAATATCAATACCAATCTTTTACAGCCCCTTGCCAGAGGAGCCTGAGGATATGTTGAGCTGGCGAGGTAACTGCATTAGAGAATTGAGTTTGTTCTTTTTTTAGAAGACAAATATACTATCTTTGAAGCCACTTGCACTGAAAAAAATCATCCTTAAATACTAGTCTACGGCACTAAACAGAACTTGTTAATAATAGGATTAATCTGGCATTGAAAAATATAAGGAACCTTTAGACTCACAAAATAAATAGTTTCTAAGAGCAGCAAAGCCCTTACTGATGCTATGTTTAGAGAAATAAGTGCATGGGGTGGTACATTGTAACAGTCAAGCAATACAGAGTGGTGTCACGTGTAATGAGAGCAGTGAGATAAAGGCTGAGGTGTCTGGAGTTTTCTTTTTTTCTTTTTTTTTTTTAATTATTTTTGATACTTTATTTACATTTCCAATGTTTCCCCTTTTCTAGATCTCCTCTTTGGAAACTCCCTATCCCCTCCCCCTCCCCGCATCTATGGGGGAATTCCACCTCCCACCCACCCACCCACCCACTCCTGTATTCCCACCTTGACATTCCCCTTTATTGGGGCCTCTAACGCCCTCAGGCCCAATGGCCTCTCCTCTCTCCCTGATAGCAAATGAGGCCCTCCTCTGCCACATATGTGGTCCGAACCATGGGTCCATAGATGTGTATTCTTTGGTTGGTGGTCCAAACTCCAAAATGATGGGGGGAGGGGGGGTCAGGCCCGTTGACGCTATTTGCTCCCTCCATGGGGCTACAAACTCCCTCAGCTCCTTCAGACCTTTCTCCAACTCCTCCATCTGGGACCTCACTCTCAGTCCAGCGGGTACTGTGAAGTGAAACTTGGGCATTCTGAACTTTTGGGCTAATATCCGCTTATCAATGAGTACATACCCTGTTTGTTCTTTTGTGACTGAGTTTTCTTAACTGAGAAGGGATCTTAGTTGAGTTAAGATGTGGCTGGAGTTTAGGAAAGCACTGTGCGGTGAAGCTGAAGCAAAAGTTAAAGTTAAAAATTTAGTACACGCACATGCACACACACACACACACACACACACACACACACACACACACACACACGGGAGTAAACACAGTAGCAACCTGTTTGAAGAGCACTGACACTCATTTATACTTCCTTGAGAAAAATTTTGGCCAGTATGGAAAATCTAACTGATTTGATTATTTTTAGTGAAACATGAAAAATTGACCATACATTAATATAAACAGGTTTAATGGGCTGGAGAGATGGCTCAGTGGTTAAGAGCAATTGTTGCTTTTGCAGAGGTCCCAGGCTTGGTTGCCAGCACCAATGTGGCCACTCACAACTGTCCCTAACTCCAGTTCTGAGGGTATCTGACACCCTCTTCTGCCATCCATGGTACCAAGCACACACATGGTGCACATGCATACATGCAGGCAAAACACTCAAGTACATAAAATAAAGTAAATCAATCTAAATAGTTTCACTCTATCATGAAATTGTGTATTTACATATTAAGAAGTGTGTATGTGAGAGAGATACAGAGACAAAGAGAGACAAAGATTCACAGAGAAAGACAAAGACACACACACAGAAAGAGAGAGATGAGAGAGAGAGAGAGAGAGACAGAGAGGGTGGGGGCAGGGAGGGAGGGAGGGAGAGGGGATGGGGAGGGGGATTGATTGAGACTAGGGTCTCATACATGCTAGGCAAGTGCTCTGCCACTGGGTAATATCCAAAGCAGGGCAGGAAAAGCTGCGAATATTTAAGAAATCAGTAAGAAACGACTTTAGCAAAGGGAAGCATAGTGGGTCATAATTTCTGAATGAATTCCACTTAATGTCAAATTGAATAGATACAGTCTTATGAAAACCACACATTTATCTTCAGCCATTATGGCCGTGAGGCAAATCTTAAGCTGTAGTGCATATTGGTGGCTATTTGAAAGCTGGGAGTGTCTCCCTCTCTTTCTGACTTATCATTCCATCCTTCAGGTTCTTCGGAAGTTCTAGGTTACAGCTTTAAAGCCATACACAGGGCAGGAGTACTGGGGTTGCACTGCAGATGGTACTGGCATAGCCCTGAAACAATGGCATCTGATGTTTAGCTATCTTCTCCATCAATTTGTGATGGCTACAGCTTGACGTTTATCTAAGACACTTCTGGTATTACAGAAGTAACAAAAATGGTCTTTTGGAAACATGTCTCCCCCTGGTATGCAGGTTTTAGGTTTCAGAGACATGTGTCTGTTCTTGGAGACTAAGAGTCACTTCAAGTGTCTTACTCAATTTATTCTCTGCATTACCTTTTGAGACATCTCTCCCTGCACTCAGAGCTCATGGACTAGATAGATTGGCTGACTATCAAGCCCCAGGAATCCCCTCCACTCCCCAGAGTTGGGATTACAGGTGTCAACCTGAATGCCTAGATTTTTGCATAGGTGCCAGAGATTTAAACTCAGGTCCTCATGTTTGTTTAATAAATACTGACTAAGCTCTCCCAAACCCTTAAAAACCATTTATAAAACACAAGTAGGCAGGCTATAGAGATGGCTCAGTAATTAAGAACACTCATGGCTCTTGCAGAGGACCTTGGTTCTGTTCCCATCACCTACATGTCAGTTCAAGACCTCTCACAATTGCTGTTTCAGGGGATCTAATACCCTTTCTGGCCTCTGTTGGAGTCTGCATATACATAAATCCATTCAGGCAAATATGCAGACATATAAATTAAGTAAATAAATCTTGTACAAGGCATAACCAGGTTGTTGCTATTATGAATGCATTTACATAAAGGCTATGTGAGTATTTAAATATATATAATAATTCATATATATATATATATGTGGATATATGGGTATTTATATATATATATATATATATATATATATATATATATGAATGAATTGGGAGTTACATTCTGAAATCCTACTGGGTTTTGTCATCTGCTTAGAATTTTGGGATCTGCACCATACACAGAAAAAAGGGGGGTGGAATGTATGGATATCAAATTCATCATTTGACTACCTGGCAAAGAATACACTTTATTTCCGTTAGATCACCTGGTGGATCAAGAGGGACCCTAGGATGTATAACGCCTGGCTTGGCTATGTCTGAAGCAACAACTGGACAGTTACAGAATAGGAAGAATGAGTCTTTGATAGACAATTAGACTTTTCTATGAAACTTCTAGAATGCAAACTTTATTCTTTAAAATGAAACTGAAAATGCAGTTAATTCATATTTAATAACCAAAGTATAATGGGATCAGTACAAAATTTATCCCTACTAGAAGCCTAGTCTTTTAAGGATTTATCACCTAAAGCAGTGGCTCTCAATGCATGGAGTTGGCTCAGCCTTCACAAGGGTCACATTCCAGAAATTCGGCATAACAGATGTGTAGGATTCATAATAGCAGCCCAATTACAGTTATGAAGCAGCAATGAAATGATTCTGTGGCTGGGGGTCACCAGAACGTGAAGAAATGTAATAAAGACTGCAGCGTTAGGAAGGCTGAGATCTGCTGATTTAGAGGAAGGCAGCGTATGCACACATAACACAGGCGTTCTCAAGGCAGCAAAGAAGATCGGAAAGAGAAAACCATCGCCGACTGCCTTGCTGACCCACTTTGATTCAGTGTGAATAACTAAATTCTCTCTAGTCTACCAAAAGCTAATTCCTTTCCAATATTTGTCAATTCCCAAATATTTTGCTTCTTCATCTACAAATTGGTCTAGAAATAATATGCACATGTGAAAACACAGGGCCATTGTCTAATAAATTTCTGTATTTTGTGAGTCAATAGTAACTTAGTAGCAATTTAAATGGTGCTAAATTTAAGTGAGTAAGATAATTTTTCTCATTCTTGTACTGACCAAAATGTATTGGATGGTTCTGAGATACTCAGTGGTTTCATATGAGTAAGTTGGAAGCGAAGTCCTTAAAAACCTTGAACATGGCCTTATTTGATGGCTCTTTTATGATAAGGAAGATTGAACCGATAACCTTGCTCACATTATCTATATAAAGAGACATTTGTTGAAATGAATTGAATAATGTCTATGGAATCTTTGTTGAGCTGATAAGCTATGGTAAGTATGGTACCGTAGGGATGTGTATGAGATTCTAGCTCAACATTTTTTTTAATGTGTTGGAGGAAGATGCAGATCTCAAAACAGACTCATAAAAATTTAAAATGTTCCTAGCTTGGGAGAAGAACCAACCACCAGGGACATCAGAAATATAATCCAAAGAAGTTAGAACTATCTACATAAAAAGAAACTTGGCCTTCAAAAATATAAATAATTACATGCAAAAAAAATATGAAATGAGTTCTACCCAGGCAAGGGAATAAAAGAATTCTAAAGTCCAAGGGTGATAATAATTTACAAATTAGTTCTGTGTTTAATTTGAGGTGGCTGTAAACAGAGCCAGGGCTCATTTGGCCTGTAGTTGGACAGTCTTGTGTAATAAATTGGCTAGCAAATTAGGCTGGTTTCTTTGTGCAATGGTAAAGATTTTTTAAATTGGAATATTCAAGTTTTAATCAGCATCATTAGAAATAATGATGCTAAATAATTGAGCTAATACACAAATTTGAGAAAGAAACTAGCACGTGAACATGGGTAGAAATAATTAAAAGGAGATTTCTATAGCATATATCTATTATTAGAAACTTAATGTACTTTGCTGGTACAAAGCCCTAAGTATTTAAGTCACTGCCTATATTAAGTGATTTTATTCCCAGAATCACCTTCCCAGTGAAGAATCTCCTTGTTTTATCAGTGACAAGATAGCCAAAAAGTTCCCAGGAATTGTTAGCCAGTCTATTCTGCGGATTTCAAATTGCCTGCTAAATTATACACTTGGAGAGCAAAGGAAGTAAGAATTAATTGTTACCTAAGAACATCAGAAAAAAATCTTCTTTCAGCTGTCCTCACATGTACTGCATGAGAGAAGGCATGTTGCAAAGTGGGTCAATTGGTACACGATGATATCGTCTTGCCTTAGACAGAAGACCTCCCCAAACCTGGGCCCACACTATTGAGATAATATTTAAGTGTGTCTATTGCATTCTGCCTGCTTCTAATATCAAACATAAACATTTCCTCTTTTACCTTGCCGCTGCTGACTTGCCAAGAACAGAACACGTTCGAACACCAAGCCAGCATTTGTGTCCCTCTGCCTGTTGGACATATACTCCTGTGGAGATGGGCTCTTCTCTTGAAAGGTGCATTGCTCTGTATGAAAAGAAGTTAATACGGTCTGTTTCTAAGACTGGATTACAGGGGTGCAATAAGACAATGTTTGGGTCATAGTGACTGGATGGTGAACGAGAATTAGTGACAGAGTACTGAGAAGCATGCACGGACCCACACAGCATCAATGGTTCTACAAAGCTTCTTGGTGGCTTGGACTGTGTGGTGATAACACATCTTGTCCCTTTGTTAAATCAATATTACAATGTTGTCCAAGTTATATTTCTAAACACAAATCCACTGTCATAAAACAATATTTTTTTATTTTAATTTTTTGATAGTTTATTTACATTTCAAATGTTTCCCCCTTTCCAGGTCTCCATTTTGGAAACCCCCTATCCCCTCCCCTCTCCCCCTGCCACTATGAGGGTATTCGCCCATCCTCCCACCCACTCCCATATTCCCACCTTGACATTCCCCTTTACTGGGGCCTCTTCTCCCCCTGATGGCCAACAAGGCCCTCCTCTGCCACATATGTGGTCAGAACCATGGGTCCCTCCATGTGTATTCTTTGGTTGGTGGTCCAGCCTACAGGAGGACCTGGGGGGGTGTCAGGCCAGTTGACATTGTTGCTCCCTCCATGGGGCTGCAGACTCCCTCAGCTCCTTCAGTCCCTTCTCCAACTCCTCCATCTGGGACCTCACTCTCAGTCCAGTGGTTACTGTAAAGTAAAACTTGGGTATTCCAAACTTTTGGGCTAATATCCACTTATCAGTGAGTACATACCATGTTCATTCTTTTGTGACTGAGTTACCTCACTCAGGATGATATTTTCAAGTTCATCCATTTGCCTGCAAATTTCATTAAGTCATTGTTTTTAATAGCTGAGTAGTATTCCATTGTGTAAATGTACCACATTTTCTGTATCCATTCCTCTGATGAGGGACATCTGGGTTGTTTCCAGCTTCTGGCTATTATAAATATGGCTGCTATGAACATAGTGGAGCATGTGTCTCTATTACATGTTGAAGCATTTTCTAGGTATATGCCCAGGAGTGGAAGATCTAGATCCTCAGGTAATAATATGTCCATTTTTCTGAGGATCCGCCAAACTGATTTCCAGAGTGGTTGTACCAACTTGCAATGTTGTACCCACCAGCAATGGAGGAGTGACAAAACAATATTTTATTTTTTTTTTTGCTTAAAATTGGGCAAGAAATTCTCCCAAGAAAGGGAGAATCTGTCTTCTCCAGGAAAGTGCCTCTTGATAGGTTATCCAGTTCCAAATGGTCAGCCCTAAATACATACATATACAAGCAATATTAAATGGATTTAACAAGCTATATTTATATGTGTGTGTGTATGTATGAAAATCTGAGACAATAAAACTCTATACGTGTGTGTGTGTGTATGTATGTATGTTTGTATGCATGACGTCATGAATTTGAAATTGAGTTGGGGGAGTCACACAGAAGGAGTTGGAAGGGAAAAGGAAGAGATGAAAATGAAATACAAAACTTATGTATAAAATTCTAAAAGATTTTAAAAAATCCTAGAGTGGGCTGTTATTCAATGGCACGCAGGACCCCTCACGGCTTAGCTTCTCCCAACCTTCTCAACTTTACCCCACACAGGCTTCCCCTGACCTCTTTAGCGCAAAGCTTTTCTTGAAGATTTTTCTGTTGTGTAGCTTGTTCACCATATTATATTGTCTATCCCTGTAATGTTCTTTACTCTCACTTTGCCTGTGATCAATGATTCATCTTTAGTTCTTAGTTCAAGCTAGATTTATTGTATAACAGAATTTCTATCCTCCCATGGCTAGGGTAAATAGTCAATATACACTCTTATAATTCCCTGTAGTAGTGTTCCAGACAGCATTCAGCACTCTGCCTATTTGACATTTGATTGTCCGGTTACTCTATTAATACCTGTTATATTCAAAAGGCATGAGCTCTGTGAGTGTGCAAAGTAAGTTTGCTCCTGATTTATCCTGACATTGTGAGCTTACCTCAATATGTGTTAAAGAAATACCTATTGGATGAAATACGGAAGGGAAAACAGAAAGGAGGGAGCTGGAGTAGAAAGAGTACTTTATTTTGTTTTCTGTTTGGTATCTAGGGTAAGATCTTGGGTACAGAAAGTTCACAATAGCTTTTTTTAAATACAAGAACCATAGTATTATAATGAATTGTGAAGATTAGAATTGGAATATCAGACTTCTTTTGCTGTTCCAGATGTATTGCTAAACATGCTGAGCTGTCCATTTGAGAACAGTTCTGATTTAGTAGACTACTTCAGTATGAGTGCTATCCGAGAGCCAGAGCCGGAGCCTACTTCCTTCTCTTACTGTGGACATATTATTCACTACATAAATTAGCCACTGCGAAGCTATGTCAACCTTTCAGAGTGGATTCATTGTGTAGAAAAATGTGGCTGAGAAGAACGAGGAGCAGTTTAATGTCACACCAAGATTCAGGACCACTCTCTCTAAAGGAAGAAAACACACGCTGATAAGAAGGGAATCTGCACCGGTGTAGGTAAAAGGGAATTCCCAATAAAGCCCTCCACTGGATCCAAATGAGAAGAGGAACTTCTAAGAGCTTCAGACTCTAGATGCAGAGTGTCATAACCCTCTGCTGACCTCTGACTACACTCAAACCTAAAGATTTCATTTGCTCTGTAGTTTTATACAGAAGAGGCGGTTGTATCTATGATGCCTAACACGACTGTGGAGTGTGAAGCATAGAAAGTTCACAGTGTGTTTGGAATTCTGAAAAAATAGACAGCAAGTCCTCTAATAGCCAAAATTCATGTTGTGCATCTACTTTTCTTGAATTGTTTCTTCTGATCCTTATCTTTGCTGCCTGAACAGAGACACTTGAAAGAACTTATGCTTTATTTGTATGACGTGGGCTTCCCGGGATGACAGATCTGTGTGTCGTTGCTCAGTTAGATCAGTTGCTTTTGGTTTCATCATTCAGAGGCCCGTTCTTAAGCCAGAACTCAATATTTACCTCTTAATGCTGATGCTGTTCCTGAAGAATAATTGACCTCTCAGCCGGTATCTATTAGAGCCCAAATAGTGGTCCTGCTTTAGGCTAATCCTATAAAATCTACCTGGACCTGCTTGGTTTGTAGTATCTTCCAGCATTCCACCAATTTTGTTTGAGTGTTTTTTGGGCTCTTCCTTAGGTTCTGGTGAGAAGAATGCTGGCTCTTGAGTACTATTTGCTGAGAGACACAAAACAGTCTTCCTTTCTGCATAGTGAAGTATGTGCCTCACCCCTTGCTTTCTGGTTGTTTACCAAGTGGTAAGACCTCTGAGAAGTAATACAGCTTCACATCGCCCTGCTCCTTATATTTGAAAAGTTTTCTAAAATGCATACCCCAGGAAAGACTCAGGTGATGGGAATCACAATCTGTTTGGCTCACTTTCAAATAAAACATTTGCTGTACTTTTCCATTTAGAACATGTCTGAGCACTACCACTTTTAAAGCCTCTGTGTGTGAGGGGGGAGGGAAAGAGAGAGGAGAGAGAGAGGAGAGGAAAAGGGAGAGAGGAAGGGAGGGGTGGAGGGAGGGAGGGAGAGGGAGAAGGGAGAGAGAGAGAGAGAGAGAGAGAGAGAGAGAGAGAGAGAGAGAGAGAGAGAGAATAGCTTTTGTTGGAGAATATTGTCCAGATCCTCAGAATGACTGGGAACACAAAAGGAGTTGGTTAGATATAAATGCTTCTTCGATCACGTTCATAAACTGTGATATCAGAACAGAGACAATTGGTGCTCTGTCACCTTTTTGTTCACTGGATGATTATGGCTTGGGTTTTATGGTATCCAAGATATCAGAAAGACTGTGCTTATCTGAAGGCATAGGCAGCACCAAAGCCTTCAGATACTTTTGTATTCCTAGCAAATCCATGGTGGCTTTTGTCAAGAGTCTCAGTCTCCTGGGACTATAATTCCCCCAGATTTCTGACAGCGTTGGCTGTTGGCTTTCCAGAAAATAGTGCAGAAGATCTTTTATGACCTCATTTCAAGGGAAACACTCTCACTCCTGCCTCTTCTCCCTTGTCCTTCAGTGAGCTCTTTCTCAAAGCTCTACTCTAGAAGGAAAGTTGAAAGACTCCCATAAAGTGGCCAAGTACACTTTCTGTTGTCCTATCAAGCTAGTTCTCTTGGGTCAAACCCATACCTTGGCATTATGCCTCTAGCCTTGATCTCCCAAGAATCTCTTTTTTGTCCTGTGCTATAGTCCTATGGCCCTGATTCAATTAATTTTTTTTCAAGCTGATATAAAAAACAAAACAAACAAACATAAAACAAAAAAAGACAGTTTTATTTTTCTTGTAATTCTTTAAGCCAGCAGTCTTTCTTCTCCTTTAAGTCACTGCCAAACTACCACGTAGGTTTTCTGAAGGAAAAGGAAGTCTGTATTCCAGGCCCCTCCTCCCTCCTCACTGTCTGGTCCCTCGTATTCTGACTCATGTCATCCTCTTGCTACCAAAGCTGTCCTTGGTTACAATGTCATGCTGAATCCCGCAGCCTTTTCATGTGGTCCACCCTGTGATCGTCCCTGGAGACCATGGCTGCTTTCCCTGATCCTTGGTGATCTAATCATCTCAAACTTTACAGTAATTAATCTGTAATTACAGTAATTAATTATATCTGACTTTTATATTATATATAACTTTATGTCACAGAAATCTCATTCTTATTGGCTTCTGTCTTTCCAGCCCTTTGACATCTCTTGTTTTGTCGTTTCCGGATTACTTTTTTATTCTCATAATGCATTTGTTGCCCAAACAGCTATTGTTGGTCTTTGCCATTTCTTTGTCTACTATTTCATGATATCTCACATCCAAGTGCTGTCTAATCTGTCCTGTATCACTAACTCATATTCCAATGGCCTCAATGTTTCCCTCTGCCCCCCCCCAGGCTCCTCAAATTCAAGTATTTTCAGAATTCATCCCGTTTGTCTTTTCATCACGCTTCGTCTTATGTGTCTCCCTCAAAACCTCTACTGTATGGTTTAGGTCATAGTTCACTATTTTAAGATTCTGAATATATAGGAAGAGCTTTCTGTATCATGTGTTAAAAATGAAGAAACAGACCATTCTCTCAAAAATAGACACAAACATACACAGTCACAAAATCACATCAATACACACTCACACATATAATAACAACCACCCAGAATAGCATATACACTCAAAGACACATTTAAACACACACGTACTCACACACTAATACATGCATTCACACAGCATTCAATATATATTCACACGAACACTCAAACAGTAGCACACTTACACACTCATATACTCACCCAGTCATACATTAGTACTCACAAACTCACAGACTAGCACACATAGGCATCTATTCACAAACACACATAAAAAGCCATATAACATACACACATACTCACATACACACTCATGAACACCCAAAGCAAATAAACATTTTTTTTTTGTTTTTGTGAGAGGATTTCTCTGTGTAGCATTGACTATTCTGGAACTCATTCTGTAGACCAGGCTGGCTCCAAACTCTCAGAGATCCACCTGCCTCTGCCTCCCAAGTGCTGGAATTAAAAGCATGCAGCACTATTACCTGGCAATATTTTTATATTTTAAATAGAGATAAAACATAAACCACAAACAAATTC
Organism: Uromys caudimaculatus; assembly: GCA_028551405.1. NCBI lineage: Eukaryota > Metazoa > Chordata > Mammalia > Rodentia > Muridae > Uromys > Uromys caudimaculatus. The sequence continues at coordinate 18,586,095 of CM052708.1, read as the reverse complement.
AAATCTGTTAGCAGCTTTGTTGTGAATAGAGTAAACTGAGAGGCAAGTCGTGAAGAGAGCAGGTGCTGACATGGGTAATAGAGGTGACCTGAAAAGAAAGCAGGCAATACATGCTAGAACAGTAAAAGAAATGTTTTCCATTTCATTTGTTCTTTTTAAAAATCAAGTCAAAGAGGCAGACTTTGAAGCTGTTGGCAAACCAAGGCTCCCCTTGCAATGATGTCCGATGTTCTGAAGCAGAGGTTCCTGTGCATTTCTCATGTCTCCAGGTGAGAATAAAAATAACTGTGACAGATTTAGCAGATTCTGTCAGCAAATACCTGTGGGTGGTTTCTGCTTCTGTTCTATAGCATCCCAGCATCACATAATGCTTTCAATTATTTCAGAGGGGGTGCGGTTCAGAAATATGACTCTCTAATTGGACCTGCCTAAACTTCACCCCAATGTTTAAAACAAAAACATAGTTACCAAGGCCAGCATGAATATTTGTGCTTTGAAAGCCATAGTGACTGTGACAAAAACAGTCACTTAGTAAACATGTGTAACAAACTTGTAAGCAATGCAAAGTTCTCGCTCAAATAAAAAGAAACTGAATAAACTGAGCAGAGTGTAGCCATTCCTGGAGCTGACACTTTGAAGTGATGGAGCAGAGCAGACAGGCTGGAGGTGGAATCTGGGTGGATCTTTATCCCCGGGTCTTGTGAGATGGACTTGGCAGCAGAAGGAAAATGAATGGTCTCAATATAGAAGGCGCCGAGGGTTCTTGGGCTTCGGTGCAGGGAAAGCTGCTGCATCCACATTTTGAACCCCTTTTCTTCAGCATAATGCGAGGCAGAGGGTCAAGGGACACACTTGTGGCCTCTAATGGCCAGATAATGGACCACAATAAAAGTTATGTGTCCCCAGCTGGAGGTGAAGACATATAATGGTTGACAAGATCCATTATCTAACTATTAAAACCCAGAATGAAAGGAGACAATAATTAAATCAAAGGGAGATTTTTACTTCAACTTATTCTAGAAAACAATTTTGCTTGTGTGGCATGCATTTTCTTACCTTTACGTTTAAATAATTCCAATTATAGCTATAGTTAATGATTATATCGAACACTGCAATGCCCTAATTGGCTTCATGGAGCGTAGGGTGTGTAGAATGGTATTCCACAGTTTCAAAACTCGGATTCATATTTGTTTGGAGGAAATTAACCCCTCCAACTCTGTGTTCCTGGTGTAAAATGATGGTAGCTGGTTACAGGTACACCTAACCATTGAGTGTGGCAGTGATATGTCTGAGATAAACAGAAGTGATAATTAGTGTTGTTGCTAAGATGTCGCCATTGCTGACATTCACCGACAGTGTTTTAGATTTCCAATTATTCTAGGTCAATGAATAAAGAATGTGAAGTATGGATAATAATTAAGAGGATTGTTGATTGATTTAAAAGAATTAATTGACCTATTCGTTTTTGTCTTTTAGAAAGAAACCACATTAATTTGAACGGGTAGGGAGGTGGGCAAGTTCTGGGAGGTACTAGGGAGGGAAAGAAAATGATTAAAATATTTTGTATAAAAATTAGAAAAATGATCTATGTACTTTTAAGGAGTAAAATAGCACAGTCTTAAAATCACCCTAAATTGAAGATTCTAGAAGTCCCTGGTAAACTAAATTTTACACATAAAATTTCACTCATCAAGTAAGGCAGGGTGATTACTGAGCAAAAGTAGTTTTCAAGCTGTATCTTTTAATTTGAATGGTCTTTTTAAAGATTAGGAAAAAAGAAATATGAAGTCGGATCATTTTGTCTGTTTTTCAGTGCTTCTTCAGAGAAATCTGTTTTCGAGATCATTTCAAAGAAAGAGACAGAACCAACTCAGCCATAAAGTGGGAAGTTGAAGTTTGAATGTCTTGGCAATAGTTGCTTATTGATCAATAAATTTGTCTTTAACCATTGCATTTGGCCTCTGGCTTCCAACGGAATCTGAGTTAATATTACTATGCACATAATAGTGTTGTGTTATCTACCTCTCCCTTTGCCAGAATGCACTCATACAGGGATCTATATCAAACCTGCTCTGCATCCGTTATGACTCCTCACAGCTCAGTACGCACTGTCTTTATGTGTACTTCAGCCGCCAAAAAGTAGACTTAGGGTCCAGGAAAAAAATTAGCTTGTTGTCTTATCCCTCATTTTTCCAAGAGAAGACTTAACAGAATAGTAAAGAGCACACACATAAAAGAGGCTTAAATTCCAATATTCTTGTTGTTTGCATTACCCATGTAAGCACAGACAAATTAATTCACCTGCCTTTATAGTCACTTTCCTAAAAATTATTTCAGTACATTTTATTTCTCTGTGCATGTGTGCGTGTGTGTGCGTGTATGTGTGCGTGCGTGTGTGCATTTTGAGAGTACTACATGCATACACAGGTCATTTCACATCTATAATATCAAGAGGACAATTTTCTGGAGTTGCTTCTCTCTTTCCACCATGTTATCTTGTCAGATTGGACTCAGGTCAGTGCCTTGCATGACAAGTACCCTTCCATGCGGAGTTGTCTTGCTGGTCCTGCTTTAGCCTTCTTACGCGTAAAATGGATGAGGGTCTGCTATCTACCGCACAGTGCCATTGTGAACAGGGACAATGACTTCTGTATAAATCATTGCAAAATTCTTAGAGTATAAAAGCTATAAATATTAGTAATTTTATTTTTATTATATAACCTTCTCATGGATGACGAAGAAAGTATCACTGTACCAACCTTTTAATCTGATTAATAACTTTTAATTCAAACAAACCATTGGACTCTAGAGCTCCACTCCCTCCTTATTTTTTCCTAGTTTAAGGACATTTTCCATGATAAAAATGTGAAGTCAAACATGCACCAATACTTTGTAATTTGTTAAGCTCTGGCCCCATGTCACCTTTAAACACACTGGAATTCACAAACATTTACAAAACCTCTGTGCTTCTTATAGTTTATAAACATTTTATAATTGATTCATTGTAACTACAGAAACAAAATGCTTAGGACAGAGCCCATGGAAAATGTTAAACTTCATCATGCATGTTTTACATAGCCTAAGGAGAAAATGTGGCAGCAGAACTTTCTGAGTGGTCTTGTAAATATAGTTACAACTTTGACCAGCTTTAATTTTTTTCTCAGAATTTTTGGTTTTGTTTTTGATACAGTATCTGTATGAACCATAATTCTGCTTCAAGGGAAGAACTGACCCAGAGAGGCTGAGGGGAGGTAATTTAATATTAATACACTTTTGTTCTCAGAATTTCTGTTTGAAAATTCTAGGCTCTACTTGGTAGATTTTGAACCTTTTTAACTGAGTTTCCACTGCTTTGGTTGTTGGAACATTGCAACACATGGGAAATTCTCGTGTCAGTCCCATCAGCCGTGGATTTTACCCTTGTTTGATGGGAACTGGAGATTCACAAAGTCAGTGGGGGCGACTATGTGCTTACCCAAGTATTTTGTATTTCTGTCACTTGTCATAATGAACTAGAAATGCTTTTATTGTTCCGGTCAAATTATATATGTGTGTGTGTGATGGAAAAATATATATAATACATATTTATATATGAAATACACACACACACACACATATAATTATAGAAAAATATATAATTTGGAAACCCAAAGTTTACTCTTCTGAGGACAGGCAAAGGGATGCCATTGGTCTTCTTTGGACTTCTTCATGAAGTTGATAACAGCTTCTGAAGTTGGGGCTGGAAGTCTGGGTCTCTTTCTCTCCTCCTTTCTCATCTGTTTGCCCTTCCTTCCCCTCCCCTCCACCCCCTCCATCCCCCACCTCTCTCTGACTTGTCATTCTGAGATTCTCACATTCCAGTACCTGGGTAGTGTGCCAAGAAGGCACGGAGCCCAGCTCCTGTATTCACACATTCACAGGGTTGTCTTGTTCTTATTCTGTTGATCAAAGCATGTCACACATGCAGATATTTGAGATTTAAGGGTGGGAAGGGTATATTCTCCTCCTTTTTCTTGAAAGAAACTGCAACCTACCAAAATGTTTTGGATTTTGTTCTTTAGGTAGTTTTTGTGTTAAAATGTTGACAAACTGTGAATTTTGAAAGTAAAACAAAACTTAATAAAACCTGACAATGAATCTCAAACTTATACAGTGCACCAACTCACCCTTATATAAAGCAGTCCCATGTTGTCTGGTTCCCTGGAGTGACTTTCACACCTCTTCTACTGTGTACCAGTATAATTCTAAGTTCTTCATGTTATGCTAGAAACTTCAGTAGGTCCCTGAGAGGCACAAACAATTTAGCTGTACCCTTTGAGAAAGTGACCATGCTGCTTAATGGTGGATGCTGGATGGTGATGGTGATGGTGATGAAGTGTGTGTGTGTGTGTGTGTGTGTGTGTGTGTGCGCGCGCGCACACGTGCACGTGCTCGCATGTGGAAACAGGAGTTCAAGCCGTGGTATCATTCTTCGGGACTCCATCTATTCTTCCTTGAAACAGAACTCTTCTCTTCTCACTGGCCTTAGATTTTCTGATTCAGATCAAATAACCAGCAGTGAGCTCCAAGGATATGCCTCTCAGCACTGGGAACACAAGCATATGCCACAACAGCTGGATTTCAAAACAAACAAAGCCATGATTCTCGTGAATGAATTAGGTCTTCTTGATCGCATCACAGCATACCACTGAGGGAGATATCCTCTTGGTCCTTCGGTGGATTTCATAGAAACAGTATTAACTTTAATACCATTAGAGATTAACACTAATCAACAACTATTATATGCAAAAATAGTTCTATGTCTGGGGAGTTTTAAAAGTTATTAGCTACTCTATATGCTTGTAATCTTAAAATCTAGCCAAAAATAGTCAGAAGCTAGAAATAAACACTAAACTGAGCAACACAGTTTTTAGATATATCTTATGTACTTAATGTATTAGGCACTGTTAATGCGAAATTAAATTCAGCAGAGTCTTTTTACTTAGTTTTTAAATTCCATATAATTTAACAATATTCTTTCCCTTTGTCCAACTCCTACTAGATACTCCTCACTTCCCTACCCATCCAACATTATGGTTTTTCTCTCAAAAAATCAAAATAAAAAATAAAACGAGAAAAACAATAGCAAAATAAAACAAACAAAATGCACACAGAAATCATGGAATCCATTGACTAGCTAATTATTCCTGAGCATGGAGCTTGACCTGGCCTGTGGCTGATATACCCACTACCCTCCATGGAAGAAAGCTTATTTTTTATTTTTCAGGAAGCATCAATTGCAAATAACTTCTTAGTTAGAGGTGGGGTTTTGGGTCCACTTCCCCTTCTGTTGGCTGGGGTTTGTCTGGCTTGAACTTAAGCAAATCTTGTGCATGCTGTCACCATCTCTGTGAGTTCACATGTGCATCAGAACTCTTGTATCTAGAAATCATCCATCATATCTGTCTCTTAAAATTTTCCATATCATCTCCTACATAGTTTCCCTGAGTGTGGGTGAGGTGGTATAGACCTCTCATTTAGGACAAAGTGTTCCAAAGCCTTCCAGTTCCTGCACATTGCTCAGATGTGGGTCTTAATGTTAATGCTCATCTCCTGCAAGAAGAAGCTTCTCTGATGAGGGCTGAGGGATGCAGCGATATGTCATTAGAAGTCATTTTATTGCCTTGTTCTTTAAGAAGAGTAATCTTGGTAAGATTTCCCTAGAGCCCTGACCTATCTGGTCTCAGGTTCTTGGCAACTTTAGCCATGTCAGGTATGAGTGCTATCTCATGGAGTGGGCTGTAAATCTAATCAGAAAGTATTTGATTATTCTCATAATATTTGTGCCATTATTGCACAAGTATCTCTCGCAGGGAGGTCACTGTTGAACGTTGCAAGGTTGGTAGCTCGGTGATATTGACGACTACTTTTCTCCTTTGGTAGTATGTAGAGTATCTTTATGTGATTTATATGACTACAAGTGATCCTATGACTTACAATATAGTAAGGGAAGCAGAATATAAACAAACAGAAAACTGAATATTAGCAAGCAAAAAAGTAGTAAAACTTAAGACAAAAATACTACTACAAACATTCTGGTGGAACACTGAACAAGATACAGAAGAGATATATAACTTCCTGAAGACTAGGGAGTAGATTGTACTTCAGAGAAGTGAGACTCAAGGTAACCAACTCTTATCTAGGCTAGGCAGTAAGAGCTGGGAGGTCCAGGAATGTCATGATAAGTCAATACAGAACATGGGAGACACTGAAAACATTTTTTTCCCAGAACTCTGGGTGGGCTGAAAAATGGAATAAAATATAAAGGAAAAATGAAAGTGATAAGAAATAAGCAAAACTGGGCGGGGTTTAATCACGAAGAATCTTATATGTCATTTTATGAAGTTAAAATTTTCTATAAATAATGGAAAATATCAAAGAATTTAGGATGACAGAATCAAACTGGCATTTAAGAAGACCGTTCTGGCTTCCAAAGAAGGATGGATTTGCTCAAGTTAGAATGGAGACACATGCTTCACTATGTTCATAGCAGTCATATTTATAATAGCCAGAAGCTGGAAACAACCCAGATGTCCCTCATCAGAGGAATGGATACAGAAAATGTGGTACATTTGCACAATGGAGTACTACTCAGCTATTAAAAACAATGACTTCATGAAATTTGCAGGCAAATGGATGGAACTTGAAAATATCATCCTG
>CM052708.1:18531239-18561927 GCA_028551405.1 Uromys caudimaculatus | reverse complement strand
GATTTGCATTTCCCTGATGACTAAGGGTGTTGAACATTTCTTTAGGTGCTTCTCAGCCCTGCAAATTTCCTCAGTTGAGAATTCTCTGTTTAGCTCTGTTCCCCATTTTTTGATAGGGTTATTTGGTATTCTGGAGTCTAACTTCTTGAGTTCTTTGTATATATTGGATATTAGCCCTCTATTGGACGTAGGATTGGTTAAGAACTTTCCCTAATCTGTTGGTTGCCGTTTTGTCCTATTGACAGTGTCCTTTGCCTTACAGAAGCTTTGCAATTTCATGAGGTCCCACTTGTCAATTCTTGATCTTAGAGCATAAGTCATTGGTGTTCTGTTCAGGAACTTTTCCCCTGTACCCAGGTGTTTGAGACTTTTCCCCACTTTCTCTTCTATTAGATTCAGTGTATCTGGTTTTATGTGGAGGTCCTTGATCCATTTGGACTTGAGCTTTGTACAGGGAGATAGGAATGGATCAATTTGCATTCTTCTACATGTAGACCTCCAGTTGACCCAGCACCATTTGTTGAAAATGCTGTGTTTTTTCCACTGAGTGGTTTTAGCTCCTTTGTCAAAAATCAAGTGACCATAAGTGTATGAGTTCATTTCTGGGTCTTCAGTTCTATTCCATTGATCTACCTGCCTGTCACTGTACCAATACAATACCAGGCTCTGTAGTACAGCTTGAGGTCAGGGATGCTGATTCTCCCAGAAGTTCTTTTGTTGTTGAGAATAGCTTTTGCTATCCTGGGTTTTTTGTTGTTCCAAATGAGTTTGAGAATTGCTCTTTCTAAGTCTAGGAAGAATTGAGTGGAATTTTGATGGGGATTGCATTGAATGTGTAGATGCTTTTGGCAGGAGGGCCATTTTTACTATATTAATCCTCCCAATTCATGAGCATGGCAGATCTTTCCACCTTCTGAGGTCTTCTTCGATTTCTTTCTTCAGAGACTTGTAGTTTTTGTCATACAGATCTTTCACGTGCTTGGTTAGAGTCACACCAAGATACTTTATATTGTTTGTGACAATTGTGAAGGGTGTCATTTCCCTAATTTCTTTCTCAGCCTGTTTATCCTTCAAGTATAGGAAGGCTACTGATTTGTTTGAGTTAATTTTATATCCGGCCACTTTGCTGAAGTTGTTTAGCCATCGCTGTAGTTCCTGAGATCTGAATCTTAGGAGAAAAAGGAAATATATTTTGCTAATAAGTATTGATCTTAAAAAATAATTTTAAACCCAATAAGCCTGTAACCACAGACAACACTTTGAATTTAGCCAGTGACACCATAAGCAGAAATTTAGTCACATCACTCCTAGGTATCCAACCTGCAAAACTTATGAAAGGTAGGAAAAGCGTGATATCAGAATGCTCTAAATTTGTTCACTGGTTCTCTAATAATAGAAAACCCTTCCACATATCTCAGGTCTCCTTCATATGTGATACTCCAAGTTCCCTTGTAATGCAAGACAGCCCCCCACTTCATATTACAAGTAGAAATGGTAAACAGTGACATAAACACAAATTTGATTCTTCACCAGCAAAATTAAGCCCAAAATCAAGTAGTTTGAATAACCAACTACTATCTCCTAATCAATAAGAGAATAAGAAAATTGATATTTGTAAATGTTCAAATTATCATTCTGAATAAAAAAATTCTACCCCAGAGTAAACAGAATATCTGTTCCATCAAAATATGTGGCTGGAATCAGAAAGGAAACCCACAGGGGCCCAACACTATAAAGTGCAGAGAGGGGCTAGCTAGTTAGAAGCCACAGTAATGGGTATCCGATGACCACACTGCAAACTTTGCACATAATTTTTGCAAAAACATCATCTCCCTCTTATAATTTAAGTAAAATACTTATCATGTACCTTTTTTTCCATTTCATTGTAATTATTTTCAAGAAAAACTTATGATTTCAGATTCAAAACAAAGCCAATATCATAAGCCATTTCTTCACTCTGGAGAGCACTTCACTTCCTCTTTCTCCTACAACGTTAGACATGACCTGCTCAGAGCAAAGGTGGACTCACTCCATCCTTCCTTTCTCAGAACGAATGAGGCCTGCTCTCTTATATGTATTGGTCTCTAGTATCAGCAATGGGTGAAATTTCAGATGCTGTGAACAGCCCCACCATTTCTAGCATAAGCACTCTAACCCCTGTGTCTTTGCTGATGAGATTTTTCTGTCTTTCCTGTGGTGTGTCATCTCTATTAGACTTTGTAAACCACAGCAGTTGAAATCTTTAACCAGCCATTACTAATAAGCATATGTTAATTGTTGCAAAGATCATAAGCAGGTCAATTAGGAAGCAAAGACTGGAACCCAAGGCAGTCAAGGCTGGAGGGAAAATCCAGGGCAGGTGTCGGCCAGCACGCTCTGCCCTGACGGGAGCTCCCTGCATCTTGGATAGCAGCTCATTTAATGTTTTGATTCGCTGAATTTGCATTTCAAATTTTCATTCCTAATAGACAATATAGTCAGTCTTTGTTAATGAGGACTCTGATTACATGTGCCATTATAATTGGGAATTAGCCGACCAGCCTTGTTTTGGAGATTAAACCCAAAGCAAATTGGATTAAATACAGTGTGACCAAAACCCCAAGCCTCCTCTCTCTCTCTTTTAAAAAAAAAAATCTTGAGTCAAAGGTGAAACAAAATCCATTGGTTCCAGGCATATGGCTCATAACTTTATTATCATTTTAGAGCTGTAATTGTAGTTTAAAAGATAGTCTACTTTGAATTATTCAGTTATAGTGTTTAGAACATGTTTAGCAATTCCCCCTTCAAAAAAAAAGAGCATATCACTAAATATTCAGAGTTAATTATATAATGCATGGGCATACAATAGTCGATCGTTTATAGTTTTTAAAGTAATTGTATCTACAAGAGGAAAGGGGGCATAACACTTCAAATTGAGCTCCATATGAACTGATATAACCCATTTTCATGACAGTGTGATTTTTGTCTTTGTTCTATATTCTTACGCCTGTGATTTTATTATAGTCTCCATGGGAATATTTACTACAAAGATTAAATAAAATTTTTATGTTGATATTGATTCTTAGAAACACTTTTTTTTTCATTTAATCAAAATTTCAACACAATGTCATGGTTTGGACTGCAGGTATCATAGCCCTGACATGACATATAGCTCAGGGTTATGTGGTCTCTCTTTATTCTCTTGGGTCATTTAATATTGTAATCCAGTTACACTTCAACATTTTCATTATTAAGCTTAAGACCAATTCTTCAGAAACTTCCACTAATCCCAAGCCATTGGAAAATCATGCTTATTAATTCCCATGAGATTCAGTTAGATGTTTGTTTGGCTATAGGCAGCCTTACTTACACAACAAAAAGATCTTCAAAAGATGAAGAGAAATTCAAATAACTTCTGAGTGAATATTGGCCTTTGAAGACAAACAAATGTGTTACAGCTGGATACTAACAATCATGTACACCTTTTCAGCCATAAAATGTTAGTGTGTGGAGAAATAAAACCTGAAAACCTTTTACAGGGGTATGAGGTTTTTATTCGATTGCACTGTGTTTGCATCTTCAGAAGTAGTTATCCAAATAAAGATGAGTTTGCACCGGTCATGGCCTTGCCACCCAAGGATATCTTTAAGGGCCATTTGAAGCTCCATCAGGAAAGTAACAGTAAGTCTGGAGAGATGGATCAGGGGTTAAGAATGCTTGATGCTCTTCTAGAGGACCAGAGTACAGTTCCCAGGATGCATTTCAGGAAGGCATTGCTGCCTGTAACTCCAGCGTCATGGACTCTGACTCCCTTTTGGGGCTTCTGGGACACAAGTGCGCATGTGAAAGACACTGGCAGACACAGAAACATAAATTAGTATAATAAACCTTAACTGAAAGATAAGGAAGCAATGGTGCTTGCTATGGATGTGACTTCTGTCATTGGGGAATCAAGCACCAGTTCCTTAGACTGGTGTGTTAATTCTGTAATCTGGATCACCTAGGCTGGTGTCTGAGTTTGCCTCAAGAACAGATGAGCTCCATTGCTCGGGTACAGTTGTGAGAAGAAAAAGACCTCTAATACACTAATACAGAATAGCAATGTAAATGTCACGAGTTTCATTTTTGTAAAGGTAGAATCATAAACACAAAAATCTCCAAAAATATAATAAAATTTTAAATTTTACTCAAGTTTCATAGGAGTTATGCCAATCTTTGACACTTGATGTCTGAATGAACTAAGAATCTTTCTTGAAGTATTTTAAAAATTATCACCATCCACATTTATCACTATGGAGAATGAGTCCCCTTTGCTTAGATAACGAAGAGTGGAAAATAGGTAGCTACATGTTTATTAGAGTTTATTAGTTTTGTGTATTTACTTAACCATAACCCAGCTTATCCTATATGGGTTTGATTGCATGCAGAACTAGAGGAAGAAAAATGAGTCTGGCATCTACGAGGATAGATGTTTAAATGTTCAGACAGTGATTAAAAAGGAAATTTGTTTCTCATTCCTCTGCCGGTAAATTCTCTCTGCCAGTGATGTGGGTGAGTATGTGGAAAATAATACTGGCTTTAAATCATAGCAATTCTGGTGGATCCAGTGGATTTGTTACCTTTTAAGGAAGACAATTAGTTATCTTTTAATCTTGGGTAGCTCAAGAAATTTCGAGTTTGAAAATTATCCTTTACTTTTTGTAAAGAAAAAAAAATTCTCGTGCTCTAAAATCAGTTGAATATGCTTTACCTCAACACAGACTGTTATGCTAAAAATTCTGATTCCTTTAATTAACAGCCTCCTTCATGTTCATACATGCAATTATATGTATACATGTATAAAAATATATAATATTCCATGAGGATATAGGATATACTGGTACAATGAAATGGATGGCAAATATCAGTACACTGAATACATTAAAGGTCAGATATTTTTTCATGGGATTGGCTTTAATTGTATGTATGTATGTGTGAGCTTACATTGTGTCACAGACAAAATGCTTTTATAGCATATATTACAATAAAATTAAGTTTTAAGGGTATCTAGGAAGGAGGCGAGACAGGCAATTTTATAAACCAAGTAACTACCCATCCAGCAATGCTCCTGTTTGCCAGGTATTTCTACCTGCCTCCTCTTCTCCTCCCTCCTCTGCCTTTCCAGATTCTCACTTATCCGCATGGTAGGTTGTAATTTATGCTGTGAGGATAATTTTCATGGTTGAGGTGTATTATTTGTGATATATTTTGCAGAGTAAAAATAATAAAACTGTGCATCAAAGAGTTCATCCAATAAATTTAGAAGTGGCTCATTTTAAAGATCTTTAGCACTGGCTTTTTGTGGGCTGCTGGACATCTTTACTTACTTATTGGATACTCTGAGCCTACTTGAGTGACCACCCATCAAAAGACTGGACAGTAAGAGCCTACTGAGTTTCCCTGGTGTTGTCCATTTCATTCCTCTGAGAGTTAAATGTCACCTATGGGATTTCACAGGGGAAAGAGAACTGGAAAGTTTTGCCTGATTATTCTGTTTTCTGCTCTGTGAATGTTGAGACATGGTCTTTTATTGTAATGAGCGATAACTATATGATAACTATAAGGTCTCCATGAGTCCTATGAGTCCAGTGAGTCCTTTAACTGAGTCGTTGAACTTAAGAACGGCATCAGAGACCACAACATTACAAAGAGATGAATAGTCTCCATGCAGCAGTAACCTCAGGCCCCCACCTACAAAGAAGCACTCTCATTTTGCTGCATATTCCAGTGCTGATGTACTTTCCACAGTGATTTTGGATTTGGAGTGAGAAGTAGAGTATTTGCTACATTTTCAGAATATTGAAGTTATTATTCTTACCTGTTGCAGGAATTATTTAAAAAGATGGAATAGTTCAGCATGTTTCTGCACTACGCCCTGGTTCTTTCATCCCAGTCGGGCTGGCCAGCCATGCACTGGCAGGCAATGGCCGACCTGCTTTTATCTCATGGAGCTCTGACTCAGAGCTCCATGACCTCTCCACCCAGCTCTCTAGGTTCCCACGGGAGGGTGGCTACCATGCCAAGCCCATGCTTCAATACCTCCATGGCCTCTGTGGTGCACATCAGGCAAACCCACACTTTGCTGCTGTACCTTTCTCTCTGGAACCCAGATGAGCCACAGCGTGAAGGAAAACGCAAGACAAACTTAGCTCAGAAACAATAGTAACTCAATCTCTGGGTGCAACAACTAAAATCTAATCTTGTAAACCTTATTAAAGTCTGATTCCTCTGGTGGTGAATCCTTGCGGATCCACCATGATACCAGGAGACTCTAGTAGCTATATCTTACCTACATGCTGTCCCAGTTCCAGAAGGACCTCTCTCTCTCCTGCTTCCTCTCTTCCTCTCTCCAACCTGGAAGTCCCTCTACAAGCCCAGTGATTAGCTCCTTTATTCATTAGGGGATTGGTTCCCAAGAAGCCACAGGTGTAACTCACTCCTTGTCTGAAGCCCCTCACAGGACGGCAGAATTAGAAGAATACAAAAAGCCCCAGGGCTATCTACAACACTTACCATTCTGTTTGCAAATGTGAGAGGCATTTTTACCAGCACTGCTCCTTCATTGCTTCTTTTATTTTTTAATGTAAAGGAAGGGACTTAATGTAAATGTTTAAAAGAACTTTGTATGTCTTCTTCTGAAACTCACTTTCTATCAGAGTACATGGCATTCTTAAATTGATTTGTTCTTTATTTTGGATGACATGAGAAATTTGGTGGGTATGTTTGAATTACAAAGTATTTTAAAACAAATGTAGGCACACTGCTTCTAGTATTTAGCAAAGCTTGAAATCAATACAGTAAGAGTTCTGAAAAATAGAATTCTTAGCCAGACTCTATTAGTGAACAGAAAATTTATATAGTGAATAAAATTCAGGTTAGACATTTTGCTATGTATTTTACAAAGCAAAATTTTCTTCCTATTCTAAAATATCAACACATAAATTTCAACCACAGTTGGTCCAAAGGAACTTTCTCAATAATTGTGTTAAACAGTAAAATTATTCCTCTTCTGTTGCTGTGTTAAAACACCAAGGCAGTTTATAAAAGGAAGGGTTTATTTAGGCTTATAGTTCCAGAGAGTCCACAAGGACAGCATGGTGGCAAGTAACCAAAGCAGGGAGTTGAGAAATCATATCTCCAACCATATTCAAAGATCAGAGACAGTTACCTGGACGTGAGGTGGAGTTATAAACTCTTCAGTGCTGCCCCCAGTGGCTTCCATCCCCAGCAAGACTCCACATCCTAAAGATTCTACAGCATCTCAAATAGGGCCACCAGCCTGGGACCTGTATTCAAATACATAAGCCCATGGGGAACATTTAGCATATGTCCTCAAACAGATTTCCAGAAACAGAATTTCTGTGTCAAAGTTCTTGCTTTTGATTTGTAATCATGTTTGTTCAGAAGGCTGGCACCAGTTCATGCCACCACCCCTGCTGACTTGCTGAGATTTCAGCACTTTTTTTTTTTATTAAGTTGTGTATCTATGTCTTAGAAAAAGCAACTCTTTGTAGATTTTTTTTGTTTCTCTTCTCTGTTGATACTTCTTCCAACACATTCAACAGTGTTTTTAAAGTAAAATGTTTCTGTCTTCTTATTCTTTGGAACAAGATTTCACTAAGTTGTCTAGGCAAGACACGAACTCACTTCTTTCCTAGATTGGCGTTGAATTTGTGATTTTCTCCCTCAATCTCTTGAATAGATGAAATTAAAGGCTTTCATTATCAGGGCTGTCTGGTAAAAAGTTTTAATGTGGCTAAACGATATATATCTTTTTGATTGTGATTTCTTTCCCTAGTTTTAATCTAAAGTTGAATTTTATGAAGAATTTTTAAGCAAAAGACCCAATTATCTCCAAAATCAATATTTGATGTCAATAAAATGGGCTGCAGTGGGATCCAACACTGCAGAATGTTGTTTTTATATGTAATAACATTATCTAGAGATCTAGAACACTCATGCTGTGGATCGGAGCACAGGATGCTCTACTTGGCCATCCTATTTTTGCAGGGTACTAGAAATAAGTTCAGAGTATTCATTCTGGTAGCTGCTATTTTTAGGTCAACTAGAGACAATGTGTAAATTAGTCACTGAACAGTGTAGTCAGTACTGGGCTCAACCCACTCTTCTTTTTTTCTTTTTCAGAGTAATGATGTAAATACAACCTTAATGTTATCTTAATGTTCATCTTAATTCAGCTTGCTTTTCCTAGATAAGAAGGATCTGAGTGGCTTCTACATAAATGATGCTGTAACTTCATCCAGCACTTTTGCTTGTGGACTGAAATTATGACAGATGATACCTTGTTGGCTTGTTGTTGTTTCCCCTTCTCTAGATGCCACTTAGAGTGACATGTTGGCAGTTTTTCAGTGTTCAGTCCTAAGCCAGCCAGAGCACAAATGAAGCCAGACTTCAATTGACCTCTGTGATAAGAGAGATCACTAGAGACACTTTTCTCAGCCAAATAGCAAGTGTAGGACACTAATTCATAGAAGGCACTAAACTTCAAAAAAATTGTTTGATAACTTCCCCCTGGTATCCCAGTGAATAAAATGGAGCCCAGCTGGCAGAATATAGGGCAATGTTGTGTGAGTCAGGTCAGTTATAATTTGTAGAATGAAAGAGTACCAGCTTAATAATTGATATCAATACAGAAGGTGCTCAGTTCTGTTCAACTTTTTGTTTGTGGCTCAGACACAGATATAGAAGACTTACTCAACACATTTACAGATGACCCATAAACAACTAATCTTGATGATAGTTGGGGAATTTTAAAAGATTTTACAGGCTACAGGGAGGGCATTAAATCTAATTGATAAAATGCAATGGAGATGGATACAAGACTCCACCTTGGAATTCCTAACAGCCACCGGGATGCAGGACGCCAGAAACAGCATGGTGACAGCCATGTAAGAGTGGCTTGGCAGAGCTGCTCAGGTTCAGCTCTGTGATGTGACAGAACATGGTTGCCTTGGAATTTTATGAAATTTGGTTCCAGTTAATATAAAAAACAAACAAGAAACTAATATGAAATAAGTCTAAAGACCCTGAAGACAGTACTTGCACTAAGCTTTCCATACTAAGGTTATCCATGAAGAAAAATTTGCCTAGATATAGTTTGTTGGGAAAGGTATAGGCTAATTGTTTTATTCTCTTTGATATAGTTTTTCTATTAAATTATAATATAGTTATTTTAACTTTTGAAGGCTATTTTGGATTCGTTCTTCTTCCTAGTTAATTCATGTATTTTTTTTAATGTAAGTAAAATTTTAGTGTATTGGTCTCTTTTCTGTGGCTATAACAAAATGCCTGATGCTGGAATTTTATACAGAAATGAAATTGATTTAGGTCACAGTCACTGGTAGTCATGGACACAGCTGGTGCTGACCTTAGCATGGTTCTAGAAAGGATCTCATAACAGATGGCATCACAGAGACAGACCTGGGAGTGTGAAGAGGACAGGTCAAGATGAAATGGGAAGCTGGGTGAGGGGACTGATCAGCCCTGTGCCTTTTATCACAAGTCTCTTAAGAATTAGGCAGATCTCCTAAGAGTTGTGTTACTTTCTCCCAAAGCAATACTCCCAAGGATCACACACTGAATTCCACTTCTTACAAGTTCTACCTTTTAACTGAGCATCAACCTTTTAACATATAAACACTTGCATGCAAAACTGCATCTAGAACATAAGTGTAAACAATATTTATAACCTCAGGATTACACCAAAAACTTTAACATCAGAGAATTGATGTTAAATTGATCAGCCCCATATCCTTTGCTCAACGTATGTAGGGTTTTACCATGAAATTCTGATAGGCATGCAGAAGCAAGGCTAATAGCCTGTACTTTTGGGACTCCCTGGGACCTGCTGATCAACAATTCAAAGAGCATGGGAAATCCAGTGGCTTCTGGATGAAACCTTATTCTCTCTCCCTCTACGGTACTTCCATTCAAATGTTCTATTATTGTTACTATGTTTTATTATTACTGTGCTTTTAGTAACCTTATAAATAATATGTTTCTTTCCACATGGCTTTTTCTTTTCTCTCTTTACTGAGTTTGTCTTTATTATTTTTATTAATTATTTCATAATTTTTGTACAATATTTTTATTGTATTAACTCCTTCCTCAATTTCTCTCAGCTCCACTCCTCTTTTCTACCCACACACTATTGTGTCCTCCTCTTTTTTAGTTCAATTGTGCTGATCATCTGTTCGTGACCTTCCAAGACCCCCATCCTTAAAGTAAACTAATTCATCTTCTCTCAGCAATTGTCATTAGCTCCTTAGCTAAGGATGACTTTGTGTCCACCTCCTCTTTCAGGACTGGAATTTTGTCTTGATTAAGTTTGTATAGGTCTTGGGCTCATTGCCACACCATTGGGAGTCCATTTGTGCAGCTGCCCTACTGTGTCAAGAAAATATAGTTTCTTTGTAGTCATAGAACACCTATCTTTCTGCCTCCTGCTCTGGAGTGATGACTGAACCTTGGGAGGATACAATATGAGGGACATATTCCATTTAGGGCTTGGCAGTCAATACTTTTTTATTCTCTGCCTCTTGCCACACTTTGGGCATCTGTGATATTCACCAGCTATTCTAGCTTCTGAGATCAGACGAGATGAGGTGCGTTCAGGGTGGTATGGCCATAGACTCACCAGCTATTCTAAATAGATGCTTCTCTGATGATAATTGACATACTACTAATTTATGAATATAACTAGGAATTGGTTTAATATTATGTCCCTTTAGTAGAATATTGTTAGTGGGTTTTCCCCTAGGATCTATGACCGATCTAGCATAGGATCTTAAATGATGCCAGATATGAGTTTCATCTTGTGGAATCAGCATTAAACTAGCAGGAAAGTGTTTACTCTGATGATGTTCTATTGGGCCATTGCACCTGTGGCCATGTCTCACTTGCCAGTGGTTATTTTGGCACTCAGGTAACAAATGTGGGGAAAGAGGAATACTTACTCACTACTGAGATGAATAAAACTCATACTCATCCCTATGGAATTCAATAAGGACATTCACCAAAAAGGTGCAAATAAATCTACCTCATGATCTAGCTGTACCACTCAAGCATAAATCCAAAGGGCTCTACATCCTCCTGTGGAGATATCTGCTCATCAATATTCATTGTTTCTCTAATCACAAAAGCCACAGAATGAAATGTCCACTAACTGATGAATGAATAACAAAACTCTTATCTGTTTATATAATAATTACCCGGCCATTAGTAGAACTGAAACATGAATTTCATTTCCTTTTTATTCCTCTCTTCACTTAATTAAACCCTTTGCCTCCGTTATCCCTCTTTCCCCTTGTCTAGCCTGTGCTCTACTATCCCACCTCCTTCAAAGCTCTTCCCACAGGTACCCAATGACCCCTTTCTGTTTTCATGACTTCTGCATGTACTCCAAGTTAGACACACAAATCTAAACATCCGTCTCAAAAGCAATGTGTTGTCTTAGCATGAGCAAGGTCCCAAGTTCTATCCACAGCCAGAGAGAGAAAGAGAGTGAGAGAGAGGTAGATGCCTTTTCAGTGTTTATATGCATAGGTACAAAAACTGCTAATATTGCTAGACTAGTCCTTCTCTGATTTTAATGAATATATGGATCTGAGAATCTTGTCCAGTCAGTCAATCATTTGTAGAGATTGTTATTGGTTTAATGACTTTGATAGAGGTGAATTTACCAGTCACTGGATATCATATGAACCATCCTAAATCTTGCAATTAATACTATGAACAAAGGAATTCAATAATTATGACTCTGAAATACATATGTTGTTAGGTCTTGATTTTTATAATTGATCTTTGATGCTATGTTTTGTTTTTCACGGTTTTATAATTTATATAATGAATTTTAGTCATTTTCATCCTTGCAGCCCTTTCTAATCCCCTTCCTCTCCAACTGAAACCTTTCTTCCCATCAAGTCTCTCTCCTATTCTCTATCTGCCTATGTTTCTCTATCTCTCTGTCTCTGTCTCTATCCCTCTTCCTCAGTCTCTCTCTATATCTCTATCTGTGTGTCTGTGTCTGTGTGTGATGTCTGTGTACGACCCATATAGCTCATTTAGAGCTTCTTGGTTGCGTCTGGGTGGGAGAATATTTACTGGAACAATTTATCAGAGGCTACATCACTGAAGAAAACAACCCTCCCTCCCCCAAAACCCTGAACTACAAATGGCCTCTCAGGTCGGGATAGAGTCTCATCGGCCCTCACTCATCCACGACGAGATGTGGACGAATCCTCTCATGCACAACTTTTGAGTGCAAATAACCACAACTACAGGGAGTTCTTAAGTTATTAGATAACAGAGTAAATGAATTTCCATGTTACTAACCCTCTTACATTTGATGGAGATCGTTAAGCCTTCAGTCTCGCAGAAAAATGCAAAACCAACCA
The DNA here is from genome assembly GCA_028551405.1 of Uromys caudimaculatus. Classification (NCBI taxonomy): domain Eukaryota; kingdom Metazoa; phylum Chordata; class Mammalia; order Rodentia; family Muridae; genus Uromys; species Uromys caudimaculatus. The sequence continues at coordinate 18,549,493 of CM052708.1, read as the reverse complement.
AACAAATAACAATATTAATAACAAAAAAAATCCTCAAATGACCACATGGACTCTGGAATCAAATAGCTTATTTTTAATCTAGAGTAAGGCTCTTCTTTAGTGATTTTAGGCAATTTTCATTTCGTACCCAAACCCTAGTGTTCTAACTTATAAAATGAAAACAAGCTATTGCTTTTGCAGTGCTCTTAGCAGACTATTCTTCAAGTGGATGCCACGACCAAGGGTTCTTGCTCATTTGGGGATAGGCTAAATGCATAGGTTATTCTTTATGCTTATTTGACAAGGTCTTGCTGTCTATGAAGGGTTGAGCTTTATTGCTCACCAAGGAAGCCTTGATTGAGCAGCCATGGGCTCTATCAGAATCACAGAATCTTGCAGTTTACATTGAGGGGTCCTCATATACATCTGTTGTTAAAACAGATCTTTGAAAAATGAGAGATTTCTGTTTTGCACAGTTAGATATTCAGCGTTCCTCTTTTAACAACTGACATGTAGAATTTGTCCTTTTTATACTTTTTACCATCTGATTATTAAGCAATAAGAAAATATTAAACATTTCAGACTATGCTTTTTAACTGTTAAGTCAAAAATTTCTAGTTATTATGACTGTGTTAAAACTATCACTTAAAGGGTGTTTTCTATAGTATGACTCTATACTATTTCATCATAACATACTGATTTTATTCTCTGATTAATTGAGTTTAGAACACAATATGTAGTAACATCAAATAATCCACAATGAGACATGTAGTATCTTGTGAATGGCACACAGGATCCATGCAAGCGCTCATGTATGTATTCACACATTGAGAGAGAGAGAGAGAGAGAGAGAGAGAGAGAGAGAGAGAGAGAGAGAGAGAGAGATGAATTCTTTAAAACAAGACCATTTAATTATATACACACAGCAGAAACTGATAGGGATATAACAACAGTTCAATGAATATTCATTAATAGAATGAATACAAGATTTATGTAATTACACAGGTAGATACATGAGCAAGAGATTTATAAACTTGCATATATGGTGTTGAGTACAGCACTAAAAAACGTGCTATGTATTTTCTAGAAAGACAACTCTTAGTAGTGAGAATAATTCTATTTTATCATTCAAGAATACTTTCCTCCTTTTGTGTAAATACCATTGTTATTTAAGCATGGAGGGACTACTAAATTGTTTTTACCAGCTATTTCTTCTTCCTAGGGGTAGCAGATGTACACAGAGAATCAGACACTTAATTCCCTCTAATCACCCATTTCTTTCCAGCCTCTTCATTCTGTCCTTGGAAACTTCAGCATTCCCCAGTGTGCCCATAGCTGACCCTGGATCCTGGCAGAAAGCAAACCTCCTCTTGAAAGCAGCAGGCTCCATATGGTTGCTTCAAGCACGGAGGGTGACCCTGCCAAGTCTCCTGCAAAGGGGTTTTACAGAGCAGAGAAGCAAACGTGTCCCTTTAAATGTTAGTCACTGAGCCAGAGAGAAGTCGACTTGCTGATGAAAGGCAGTTAAAGTACTTTGCAGGCTCTGATCTGAAACTGATAGGAAGTTTTGTACAATGGCGGCTCAATGCCAGGCATTAAAAATAAATGTAATCATCTGATGATTACCTATAAAATCTTCCTTCAAAAAAAGTGGTAGAGCTGTCAGCTACAATCAGCATGCATATGCATATTTGAGAAGAGCAAGATGGAGAGTAACTGTGTGGATGAGACCAGCCCTATGTCTGTGTGAGGGTAGAGAGGCGATGACATAGCACATGAAGTCAATGGTGGAGTTGTTATTATTTATACATGAGTAAAGATTACAAATGCAAGCCCCAGCTCAGATCTCTCACCCCCTGGATCTGTGAAACCTGTCACTCAGTCTCCCGCGGTGTGTCTTCCTGTCTCCGAGCCATTGGACCACCTGCTGCCAAGACTCTCATCTACTGCATCGCCCGAAGGCCTCGATGATAACAGCATTGATTCCAATGTACATCTAATTACTTCTCATAATCTATTCATTTCACAATAGTGTAGTGAAACATCTGTCACATCATAAACTCTTTAGTAGCCTTATCAAACCACCAAAATACACTCGGCTGCCAGTTGGCAGCTTCCTCCATTTCCCATTTATTAATGTGATGCAAACATTTCTGGTCCTTTTTGCAGCTTTAGATGAATCTCCCCAATGACCAGGGAAGCAGAATTGGGCAAACCGCAGTTGAAATGTCAGTACGTTACCTATTGAGAGAAAACTCCAGATGCCATGCAGAAATCACTTAAAATAGCATTATGTCCTTGGAGGGGTCTATCTCCAAATATAGTTCTTCCATTCATGCAAGTAAGACAAGACTCCTTCCTCAGCTTCAGTGTGTGATATTAATTTACTAAAATAAGCCTCTGGGACATTTTTGCCTTTGAATAGGATATTACACAGGAAAGCGCTTACCTTCACGTACTTAGTGATACCTTTGGGAAGGTTAGGCTCTTTCCTTCTTGTTCTAATTTTCAGTCATTCCTTTTTTCTTCCTCCCACTCTCTTTTATGTCTGCCCTTTTACAGGAAATCTGCTTGATTAGAAAATGGTACTGCTATTCTGTGATAAACATCTATGCAGAAGGTGAAATGCAGATCCGTTACCTTCCACACAAGAAGTCCTTCCTCTATTTCTGGTTGTTGAATGACTCATTTCTAGTTCCCTTTTTGTGGCCAGGTGAATGTGCCTTTTTTTGAGGAGGTCTCTCGGGGAGAATTATCCTATCTCTTTGAATATGTTCATATCCATTTGACAACTCTATTGACACACTTGCCATAATAATTCAGAATCATTTTAGAATAATTTGAGAAACTTTTTTAGATGATAAAACTCTTAAGGATAAATACTGTGTCTTTTTCCAGTTTGTATCCATGGCAACACTGAGTACCTGGTACTCCAGTGTCAAACAGACACAGTACATTTTCTAGTTCACTAATGTGAACTGAAAAACTATAGACTCTGGAGCTCATTTACATGTATTGTGAATTATAGCGTCTGTATTTTGATCTAATAGTAATAGCTGATGCTTATATGTCCCAGGTACCATCCTAAGTCTTTCACAGATGCTAGCCATATTAGATCAAGGAAAGTGATATCCAGAGATTGCATGCCTTGCCACTAATGTAGGTAAGCAGTGTGCACAGCAGCCTAGCTGGAATCCCTGCCTTTAACTTGTACTCTGTGGCTTCTCCAAGAGTTAAACCATCCTCCTGTTTATAGATGTTCCTCGTCTATATCTACTTGTTCCTTCTTGATCAAGTCTCAAAGATATGAAGAGCTGCAGGGCAGTTTCCCCAAGCGCTCTATATGAGAGGGACATGTTGCTCCTTTGCGTTCACATGGTATTTGACAAGCAAACTCAGCACTTCCTTATACTACCGTATCAAGAAGATATTTTTCACATTTGTAGAAGTAATTCAAAGTTTCCCACATATTGCAGTATCTGCTGGAGGAAATCACTTTCATATAGCTATGAACTAAAAAAATAAATCATTCTAAGAAGAAATAGATTTAGAAACTGCTCTAGATTCGTTCCTGGAAATCTACCGCAACATAAATGTATTTCTTGTAAGTCATTGAATAGCCAGAAAATAACCGCTTGAGAACATTATTTTCCTAGATTGGATTTAGTACCCAAGGACAAAGTAAAGAGAAAAATCAGCTCTTTGTTTTTCTCTGTTGTCTTTCCATACGGACTTTAACTACAAAGTAGTTAAATATCATGCAAAATATCATGTACGTTACAGACTAGCTTTCAATTTTAGCACATCCAAAGTATATATGTGTGTATATATATGTGTGTGTGTATATGTGAATGTGTGTGTATGTATATGTGTGTGTGTATGTGTGTGTATGTGTGTGTGTGTGTATGTGTGTGTGTGTGTATGTGTGTGTGTGTGTGTATGTGTGTGTGTGTGTGTGTGTGTGTGTGTGTGTGTGTATAAGTTTGGTTCTAAAATGACACTTGGAAGAAACATGGAAGCAGAACTATATAAAAGTGACCTATCAGGGCACAAAAGAGGAGTTCAGGTCTGTGATAGATGGGTCTAACCTGGACCTAGCATCCATGTGTGCTACAAGAAGGGGCTCAAGAAGTGTGTGCAGTAGGTAAGTCCTTACGTGTGCCCCTACTGCATATGCTTCTTGGTATTTGTTGTCAGATACACCTGGGCATGAAACACAATTCTTCCTCTTAATAAGAAGATGCCTGACTTGGTGAAGCCACCTCTGTAAATGCAGAATTAGTCCAAAAAATTAATGGGAGGAAAATATATAATATTTGCTTAAAAACATGAGTAGCTGAAGGCCAACGTTTCCTAGTTGTTGGAGCTATCACAGTCACCACTAGGCCAAGCCACACTATTCCACTGTCTGCCCTCAATTTCAGAAGAAAGGGGTTCAGAGTCAATAGTATGCTACATTTCCCCCTCACATTTGAAACTAAGATTAAACCTTGAGATCCTTTGAATGCTTCTAGTTTTCCCACTGCTTCTTTATTTTTGATATTATAATATAATTTCAAAATTTCTTCCTTCCCTTTCCTCCCTCCAAACCATCTTTGTTCTTTTTCAACTCATGATCTCTTTTTGTAACCTGACTGCCTAATCATGAAACGGACCAGGACAGCAACAACAAACATGCCAAAGAGGAGTAGGGAAAATCCCAGGAACCCTCAGCTCTAACAAAGAGCTATCGGCAACTAAGGAATGATGAAAGTGGAAGAAATAGCCCTCCCCGGGAAGAGCATGCATTTGGCTATGCAACACCAAACGAAATTCTTACCATTTAACCAAAAACCTTTACTTTGAAGACTATTAGCTAACGTATCTGTGAGATACCTAAAGAATGTAGAATTAAATTCAATGTTAGGCAATTACTACTTTTCAGATCAATGTTCTAAAATACAGGATATAACAGAACATCACATTTGAAACTCTAAAAGAAACAGGGGAATAATAGTTTGCCCTAAGACACTTTTAATGTTCTGTGGTCAAGTCATCAGGTGTGTATAGGGAGCCAATGATTGCTCAGAAGGGCAACTATAGACTGAGTTGGCTCAGAAAAAGGGGGTATTAGCACAGGAGGCAGCAAAGAGTCGCACCCCAGAAGTCAGAGACACAGAGCTGAACTTTGAAGATTAGGAAAAAATGGAAATAAAGAGCCAAGTGGAGACAAATCATTTCTTTCCAAGAGAAAACTCCTTCTGACTCCTACAACTCTCAAATTGGTGTTTTGGCGAATCCAAAGAAAAGAACGCCAGGATATAGGCAGCTGTCCATTCCTGCCTGAGAATTCTTGCCAATGCTTCATGTACAAATTCAAGGTGGATTTGCCTAAAGGAACAGGAGAAGTAATGTGCAACGAGAAGCCAGCACCACTCTTAGTTCCTCCTAATGTGGGTGCTCAGACCTCATCCTGAAAGCTCAGCTGGATCAGGAAAACTTGATGTCTATATGAAATAGGTAGAAACATATTTCCCATCTCAAAGCAGCCCTTGGCTTGTGGACATTATGGCTATGGAAGAAGTGAGAGAATAATACAAATTTCTAAGATTTGTACAATAAACTTTTATTTACAGGTATGAAATATTTTAGTCTTGGCTTTCATACAGTTTAACATCCACAAACACATTTTATAAATGACTACAACCCATTCTATATCATTGTTCTAGACCTTAGTACAAAATGATTTATGTACAAACTAGTAACATAAAGATACAGAAATTGAATGAGTGATTTAAAAGTTTAAAAAACAACCACAAAACAGGGCACTCTTTGATACTTGGATTTTTTTTTTAATCTGTGAGCTGTAGAAACATTCTTTTGTTATATGGACTTGTAAGAGAATTATCAAGTGACAGGTTAGATTCCATGGTCACTATAGAACAAGGTCAAAGTATCGATGCTCTGTATGAGAGAGAGAGAGAGAGAGAGAGAGAGAGAGAGAGAGAGAGAGAGAGAGAGAGCATCATATGTAATGGAGAAAAGATGGATGCTTTCTTAAGTATGGTAGTACGCACTTGTAAACTCAGTAGTTTGAAGATGGCGACACGGATGATCAGGAGTCCAAGGTCATCCTTCACCAAGTGAACTCCAGGCTATCTGTGGAAATAGTATGAGATGCTGACCCACATCTAAAGGAAAAGAAACTTGATCCTGATTTTATACTTTATTTGTAACTATACCAAATTCCCTGAACTGTATCATCAGATGTATGTTTGAGGATGCAACTTGTTCACAACTACAATGTGAAAGAGATTTTGAAAAGCATTAGAGAGTATGATAATTTAAGGAATAGAAAGTCTAGCCTTATTACATTCATAGAAACTAATAGCCAGCAGCCTAGAGAAATTAATCTTTATTGAGTACATTGTTTAGCTTGAGTTTTCATCTTCTCAGTTACACAAACAACAGAAGGAATGCTTTGGTTTCATGCTATTATACAGGAAAGCCTTAGAACCTAAGGGCACACACCTGTGGAGATAAGAAGGCAATTGCCGGGTCAATATACCATTAAATCCATGATAAATATACACTTTAAGACAGCGGTTTTCAACCTGTGGTTCATAATCCCTTAAGGGGGTTGAAGGACCCTTTCACAGGAATCTCCTAAGACCATCAGAAAACAGGAAAACACAGATATTTACATTGTGATTCATAACAGTAGCAAAACTACAGTTACAGAGTAGCAACGAAAATAATTTTATGGTTGGGGTCACCACAGCGTGAGGAACTGTATTCAAAGGTTGCAGCATTAGGAAGGTTGAGAAGCACTGCTTTAGGATGTCCAGGGAGCCACCATCAACCTAGAGAACCTGATCAGAGGTTCAAAGTAACCAGTTAGTCTACAACAGTGGGACATGAGAACACTATGTGAATGTCAGTAATTCCCAAAGTAACTAGAGTGGAACAGCTCCCATGCTGGTCTCCTAAGGGTCCCTGCAATGCATTGTGCTTCCCTTTGTGCTCTGGACAAGGTGTGGCCTGTATAGTCTTACACACTTAGCATAAAATCCACTTGTTGAAAAGTGTATACATCTAGATTATTCACTATGAATACTCTGAGTGTGGCAGACCTCTAAGACTTGCTGTCTGCTACAACTGAATCTTAGTGCCTTTAACCTATCCATCTTCCTCTTTGTCTGCTACTCATAGTACTGTAAATGTGTGAAGCTTATGGTAAATGTTCCTGCAAAACACACTGGCCACAAGTAAAAGAGAGTGGAAGGAAAGCTTGGGGAATAACAGCTGTTTGTACAGCGTAGATTCTGACAAAGGTTTCATAGGCTCCTTCTTACCTACAAACGTGAGTGTGGGAATAGGGAGGAACAACCTCTGTCTGATAATCACACATTAACAAAGTAGATTAAGTTAAATTATGAATAGTGTAATCTTTGACTTTAGCGGTATCATTCTGATACTGTATCCAGTGAAGATGCAGATATCTTCATTTTTCATATAATAAGCATCACATATTGCACTGTAAACTCACTCACTATTATCTAAGTCTCCAAAGTTCATTTATTCTTTATTTATTTTTGAGGTAATAAATTTCAATGTTACTCCCTTCTCTTTCCTCCCTTAAATTTCTCCCACATGCGCATAATCCCTTGCTCTCTTTCAAATTTGTGTCAGCTTTCTTCACTAATTGTTCATACATATAGTTACTATGTTAATTGTTACTATATATATGCATATACATACATCTACAAATCACTCCCATACCTACAGCTCAGAGAACAGCACAGAAGGATGTATAGAAAGATTTATGAGCTAAAGATCAAGGAGTTTGCTGTGAGATTGTATCTCCTAATAATATTGGAAGCTATACTCATAAAGTATCATCAACATGACTACATAACACATGAGCTAAACAAAGATGACACTAACCATCATCAGAGCGGATGGGAAGCCATGAGGTGTCAACCTTGGATGGAGAACTACAGGAAATAAGGAACGCTGAGATCAGGAGAAATAGTCTTCATCAGGGAAGTATCAGGGCATACTAATCGGTTATCTGACGCCAAATAGCTAGTCCTGGAAACCTACATACAACTAGCATTACACAGAAGAGGCCTCTGTTGTTAAGATCGTGATTCCAGAAGATATGGCTGCTGTTTAGTGGCACAGTTCAAAATCTTAGCACTACCTTTTGGTTTTTTCCTCCTCAGTCTTGATTTCTGTATCCTGTTCATCCTCTCTTTGAACATACATGTCACTCTTCGGTGGCCACGTTTATTAGAACCAGAAAAAATAAAGCTGTAATCACACCAAAATTGATAGGAGAAAATAAATTATAAAATAAATGCACCATTCTGAAATAAGTATAACAAAAAATAAATAAATAATAACTTTGGTCTCACATGGGGATTATGAAAAGTATGTATGATTTCTTTAAAAGTATTTCCAGAAATGGGATTTACTCAGCAAATACAGTACATTTAGACACACAGTAGTGTCAATAACAATCATCACAATGTGGTAATCCACTGATGATACAAGAAAAGAATTTAATAATACCAGCAATTGACAAATACAACCTCATGAAATTAAAAAGTTTCAGTGTAGCTAATTCGGTGAAGAGACAGCTTACCAAATGGAACACAATCTTGGATAGTTACTTATCGGATAGAGGATAAATAATTAGAATATAAAATAACTTTAAAAATTATCAAGCAAGTCAGGTATTAAATGTACAGTTCTTTTTAAATGAACAAGTGACTGTAAACACACAAAAGTATTCAGCCTCACTAGCTATCAGAGGAATGGACCCTAAAACTACATCTCACCATAGATGGAACCTTCGCTGATAAGAGAATAGATGGTGATAAGTAGAAGGACAAAGTGGGCACTTATACATAGTTGGTGAGAAGGCAAACTAGCCTGGCTATCATGGAAATCAACCTGAACATTCCTAAAAAAAACCTAAAAGAAGGTCTGCAAATGTCCAACCATCCAGTCCTGGGGGACTTCCTTGAGCATTCCAAGTCAACCTCAAAGCGACATCTGCACATTACTGGGTACCACAGCACCATCCACAACAACTGAGCTATGGAACCATCCTACGTGTCCATTAACAGAGGGATGGATAAACAAATGTGGTATATTGGTACAGTGGAGTTTCTTTAGCCACAAAAAAAGCCAAAACTATATTATATGCAGGAAAATGTATATAACTAGGACAATAAATCATATAAAGTGACATGAACCAGTTTTATGACAATGTGTTTTCTCAGTTGTACTTTCTAAATTTTAGATAGATACATAAAATCAAGATGTATTTGACACAAAAGTAGAAGTGAAACTTTCTAGAGAAAGGGAGATTGATAGGAGGAAGAGAAGAAAGAAGGGCAATGTCGGGAAGTATGTGAGCAATACTCTCAATGTACAATATATACACGTGTGAAAATATTCTCATATAACATAGCACCGCGTACAATGAGTGACATAGCAAACTGTCCCTGAAACTAATAAAGTAAAACTAAAACGAAATGAATTCATCCTTTTGGTCTTCCTCTCCTAAAGTGATCAGCCCAAATCCTAAGCACTAACCAAATTCTGTCAAGCATAATTTAAAAAGCAAATTCCAACCAAGTATGTCTTTAAAAGAATAGTTGGTTAGTCCTGAGTGCGTGCTGACACATGTTCTAGCCATTGAGGACGGTGGAGCTCTTGAGTCTGTGGTGAAGAAGTTAGGTGATGTCATTGTTTAAGTGGGAAATGTAGTGCACAAGCTCATGTAGATCCCCAGCTGATGTCACTGATTGGGAAGGCGATGAAAACTTTAGGATTTGAGGTCTATGGGGGAAAAGTGGGTTGCTCAGAGGAGAGACAAGTTAGGGACCATAGACCAGTTCTGCTTTAAGCTTTTCCCTCACAGTCTCTCTCTGTCTCTTTACATCTCTGTCTCTCTCTTCTGTCTCTGTCTCTCTCCTCTCTGTCTGTTTACATCTCTGTCTTTCTCCATCTTTGTCTCTCCATGCTCTCACCCCTGGGAAATAAATTTTCTACCTTAAATTGCTTCTTTCAGCTGTTTGTACCAAAAGCAGAAAGGCAACTAACACAGATAATAATAGATTTATATTATAATCATGGTGGTTGTTTTATTACAACATGAATTATTTATTTATTAGAAAAGAAAGTGTCAATTTTGGGTATTCAAATACATTTTCCTCATTTGAAATTCCCACACACACACACACAAACCCTCAAATTCTCAAATTCATATGTACACCAGTCTTAGCAGAAATAATCTTCATTTTGTGAATCAACTATAATACATGTGTTCTGCTGAATCCTCATCTTTGCTATGCTCTGCTGACTATATTGGAGTTGAAAGAAAAATAAAAGGTCATTGACTGCTGAAACTTCTCTACATGCCATTACATCCGATCTTAGCTACGCCTCTCATGGCTTCCTTTACAGTACACAGTATCTTAGAATGGCTTCTTCAATGATGAAGGTCCGTGGTCAATGAATGATTGTCTATAGCCCTTTCTTCTACTGTAACTTAAAAAACAATTTGATGTGATTTGTTCCATTGATCCTGATGGAAGTAAGATTTTACCACATCAAACTGACACCAGATACTCATATCCTAGTGGACTACAGGGTGTGATTTCTGAGAGGCCCGGTCAGCAGTAAAGCACATGAAATGACATTTACCTGTTTCTGCTGAGCTGTTTTCACAGACTCCATACTCTGTTTCCTGTATCTTCTTTCACCTCTGGACTCAGCAGGAATTCTGCTATGTTCTGTCAGAGTCTCATCCTGTTGTTAATTCTAGTATAGAATTGATTTCAATTCCATGTTTGACTATCATAAACAAGACTTACTTTCTGAATTACCCAAAAGAATTAATGGGAAGCTCTTTTTGCAACTAACACAGACTCAGTGCATGGATAGTATCAGTGACAAACCCTCCAACAACTCTTTCTCTTGAACATAGTTTCCACTTCAACATTGTTTTGATAGCCAGTGACTGATAACTTAGACTGATAACTCAGGACACAGATCAAACATGCTCCTATCTTTCCTCTAAGGGCAATGGGTACCATGACATTTTTTTCTCCACTGGACAGAGTCTCTGAAGGATTACAAGGGTGTTATTCATTCTTTAATCTATCAAAAATAATCTAGGTACTTACATAATTCCATTGATAATATTTTGTCTACTATGTCTACCAATGGAATAATATTTTTAAAGAAAATAAATAAGCAAGATGGTCACAGATTGCGAGGGGTGTTCAGAGAAACCTACTAAAGTAATAGTCAGTCTGACTGATGGCACTAATATTGGAGAATGAGCCATGTTGTGGTTTAAAAATGAAGTGTCCCCCAAATATTCACATGTCGAAGGACTAGCAGTTCTCTTTGAGATGCAATTGGATAATGAGGGCACTAATTTCATCAGTTGATTGATCAGTTGATCGGTTAAATGGGCTAGTGGAAGGCAGAACCTAGCTGGAGAACGTATGTCGTTGTGGAGTGTCTCAAGGCTTTACTGGCACGTCTGGCATGTCCTTCCTTGTCATAATAGTACATCAACACAAGCCCTCAATGATGGGACAAGCACACATGGACTGAAGCTATGAGCCCAGATTAATCATTTTTCCTTTAAGTCGATTTGCAGAGGTATTTTATCACAGTGATGGAAATGAATCAGTATTCCAAAACCTGGGGGGAAATCTCCAGGCAAAAAAAAAAAAAAAAACCCATACAATGCCAAGGGTCTGAGACAAGAAGAAGCTTACCTAAGGAAAACTTATATATAATAAATATACATAGTAATTAATTTAATAGTGTATATATAAGGTTTATAATAGTATATATATACATGGTTTATAACTTTTATTCCAATAGTTACAATGAAAACCTAGGGAGTTTTTAAGCAGAAAAGAAAATATTTAGTATGAGGTTGAAGTTGAAAAGGTCATGACGGGTGTATTAATAGTACTTTGTCCTTCTTCACCCCATTGCCCAACTACATTCCCTCACATTTCCTTGGCTCTCTTACTCATCTCCTTCTCTCAAATTATTCTTTTTCTTTGCTTTCATAATATTTTTATTCCATTAATTTCTATTTCTTGTCTACCACTTAAAGACCCTTACTAAATCTCTCATGACCCTTTTTCAATTTTAGCAACTAATACAGAGATGGACACACACACACACACACACACACACACACACACACACACAAAATTTTAAAACTCTACATATGAGAGAAAATACAAAGTGTTTGCCTTATGAGTCTGGCTTATTTTGCTTAACATAGTGATTTCTACAAATTTACATATATACATATCACTTTATTTGCTTTATGGGTGAATAACTTTCTATTGTGTACATAGACCACATTTTTAAAAAAAAAAAAATTATTTATTTATTTTACATCCCATTCACTGAACTCCTCCTGGTCAACGCCTCCTACAATCCTTCCTCCACCCCTCTCCCATCTCCTCTGAGTGGGTTGGGATCTCCCTGGGTATCCCCCCAACCTTGGCTCTTCAAGTCTCTGTGAGGCTAGATGCTTCTTCTCCCACAAGGCAAACCAGCTGGTAGAGCATATCCCAAGAACAGGCAAAAGCTTTTGGGATGGCCCCATTTCAGTTGTTCAGGACTCACATGAAGGCTAAGCTGCATATCTGCTATATATGAGCGGGAAGCCTAGGTCCAGCCTTGTATGTTCTTTGGATGCTGGTTCAGACCCAAGAGTCTAGGTTAGTTCACTCTGTTGGTCGTTCTGTGGAGTTTGATCCCTTGTGGTCCCACAGTTCTTCCTCCTGTTCTTTCAGGAGTCCCCAAGCTCCACCCACTGTTTGGCTGTGGTTGTCTGTATGTGTCTGAGTCGCTGTTTTGTGCAGCCTCTCAGAGGACAGCATGCTCCTGTCTTCAAGCATAAGAGTATCATTAGGAGTCAAGGATTGGTACTTGCCCACGAGATAGAGAGTTTCAAGTTGGGCCAGTTATTGGTTCTCCATTCCCCCGGTCTCTGCTCCATCCCCTGGGCCTGCATTTCTTGTAGACAGGATAAATTTGGACCACATCATTTTAGTTCATTTATCTACTGATGGAAATTAAGTGGTAATTCAGCTTTTGTTTGAAAAGGAAGGCAATACAAGGTCCCCCAGCAATCATGATTGTTCTGAAATTTAATGTATACAAAGAAAGCATTTGACACAAGCCAGGTTCAAGAGGGTGTGTAATACATATGAGATGATGATGATGGTGATGGTGGTGATGGTGATGATGATGATTTTTAAATGATGCAGAATATCATTTTCTTATTTTTATACTTTAAATTTTTCATTTAGTTAATTCTACCATCTATAACAATTCTATAACTTAGTCTCTTTTCATCCACAAAAAAAAATTCTGTGGAAAAATTACAAGACATCTCTACCTTTAATCTGGCTTGGATTCTCTAACTCATTCTAAAATGTTACCAGAGAAATTGAAACTAATTTAAAATTTTTTTTCTAAGTACTTGGTATATTTTTTCCCTACAACCTTCCATCGAAAGGTCTTTCCAATCCATTATTATAATTGTGTTTAAAGGGAAGATAATGTAGTATGGCCAGGAAATATTACACTAGAAGATTAGCCAGGAACCAGGCCATGATTGTTTGTTCTGCCCATAATTAAGGAACTACTCACCTTGTGTCAGTTATTGTACTAAACACGCAAGTGCCTCATGCTTACTAGAAGCTCCCAATCTAGGAAGATAAAGAGAAATAAAATTAATCAATAGAAGACCAAAGACACTAATTGTATATATCAGAATGTAATTCACAGTGACGGGGTGGATGACGGCCTAGAGTGAGAAAGGGCAAGGGGGAGATTGAGGAGGTTTCTCTGAAGAAGGTGAAGCTCAAAAAGAACTAAGAAGTACGGACAAGATGGCGGGGCCTGGGTGGGGCACGCTGGCAGGAGGATAACAAGTGGCACAGCTTAGTTGAGATTACCAAGGCTAAGCCTCCAGAGAGTAATACAAGTGCTCTTCCCTCAGCCAAAGAAACTTCTACTTCTCCTTAACAATTCAGATGGGGGCACCAACGCTAACGGAAGAGGAACTGAAGACATATTTAATGATTCCCCAGTGAACTCAGTTTTAGAAGACATTATGAGAAGATTAACTCTCTGGTTTAAACTGTGAAATGCCAGATTTAATGAAATTAATGGGCTGTCTTCACTATCAGCAAGCATTTGTGTGTGCTGACACTCCTTGGGTCACTAACAGGAAGAGAGAAGACGTGGTATTTCTAAGCCTACTGACCACACTAATTTTCTTGGAGTCATGTTCTGTAGTCTAGACAGTTAAAAGACAGTAGATCCCAACGAGTTGCTCATTTGTGATTAAAAGTACCTTCACTGCTAGACGTTTTCGCTAGGATTTCTCTAATCTGTGGAATTAGCTGAAAAGTAGGTATTACCCTCACACAGCCCCAGCTTGTCCTCTGACTACTCAAAGGTGGAAGCTCCTCCCAGCCAACCTCCCTGTACTAATTATGAGTGTAGCCATAACAGTGTACTACACACTGTGCTTAACCGTCTTGCCTCATTTCCATAGTCTAGAGAACAAGATTAGCTCAATGTATCAGCAGCATTTACTCTGGTGTGGTCTGTCTTGGGCTTATGGGTGGCCTCGTACCTTTCCCTGAATTTCCTGCTCTGAATGTCCTTGCCCTCATGATTTCTTAAAAAGACAACAGGCTGTGGACTAGGAGCCTTTTTAAAAATGTCTTTAAAGATCTCATGTGCAAATGCAGTCACTTTGCAGTCAGTGGGTTAAGATTTCAATATATGGGTGTGTGGAAGAGGGGAGTAACTAAACCCACAATGCCCTGGTTCTCAATGGTAATACTCCCAACTGAAGATGCCCAGTTCTCCAATGATGAGAACTTGTCTCACCTAACACGTTCCAAGAAGGGACAATGTTACAGAACCTCTTGGGTTTTAGCTACCAACTGTAGTATGCTTTCATGTTTGGATTAGGTTTCTTCATGATCGTCCTCCATGAAAAATCAGCAGCCAGAACAATCAATGGTGATTCTGTGAGGGCACACACTGTGCTCTATTCACATCTTGGGTCTTAGCATTGGGTTTGGTACAAAATGAAGCTCAATATTGGTACCCATGGCTTTGCTTTTGTTTTACATTCTTCTCTTGTGTAGTCAGATTAACAAAGCCGGTAAATAACTCCCTTATGGATGATCAGTGTACCAGTATGAAGAAAAATGTATGCAAATAAAATAAAAATGAAAACCAGCAATGGTTACCTCCTTTCCAGCCAATGCGTAGAGACAGAATAAACCCGTGTTCTTTACACTTCTCACTTATGATTGGCAACACAAAGATTCATTTCCTCAGATGCCTGTTTTAAGCATTCAAGCTTCACCCGCTGCAATCCTGCTGTACTGACTAATGCGTTGAGGCCCTAAGATGCAGTTCTTATAGGGAGGACTTTTATTAAGTGGACAGCAGGAGTGTCGCCGGCAAGGCTTCTGCACAGTACATTAATTTAGAGAGAAAAAGGTTTCTGTGTAACTTAACCAAACCCAACAGCTCTTTCCACTTTACCTGAATAAAGTATTTTCATGTTTTATCACACTAGTTTGCAACTGCAAAAGCTTCACCCAGTTTTTAAGAGTAGCTATGAACTGTCAGGATACATTATTTGAAATGAAGTCTGACAGCTCCAGGCTTGAAAGTAAAATACATTTTATTGTTTAAAAGCATTTCTCCATCGCCTCACATTTATCCCCCCCCCCAAACCCCACCTACCCCAGCATTGCTCATGAGCATGCACCACAGGCATTCTGCTATGGTTTCACCCTCATCAACTAGGAGGAAAGTCCCAAAGACATGGTGTTCTCTTCTTAGTTTGAAGAGAACCGAAGAATAACGACAGAGTTGGGTATTCATGTATGAAGTAAATACGTGCAGAAGAGGTGTTATAGAGAGGTTATTACTACAGAGTTGCAGAATTAGAAGCAAAACAAAGACACAAAAAACTGCTGAATCAAAATCTGGGGGGTGAGCACCCCCCCAGTCTGCTTGGGCCTCCACTAAACACATCGCTGGCTTGGTTTCTGGAACTGCCATAAAGAAGTTAGCTCAGTTGAAGGAGGGTGGCAAGCTGAAGTCATTTGCACCTTTTATGACACTAACTAGCAATTTTGGCAACTATAAAGCAATCTATGGCCTGATTCCAAATTCCAGTGCTGCTGGCTTGTCACAGAATGCTGTTTTCCCAGAGAAAAGTCTCCCTAGATTCTCTAAAATTACCTTGAGGTTCCTTTGCACTCCAGATCTCCTTCGCACTTTTTCAAAGACATATTCTTGGAAACACCCAAGTGGAGGCTCATTTCCCAGTGAATTCTCTTTTCCAGAAATTCATAGCTCTCTTCCTACCATGATGCGGCTGTGGCTGAAGAGAGACAGGATTCTGCTCTGAGATCAAACCGTAGGGAAGGACGGGCTGGGAAAAATTATCCCACGAATGCAAACCTTTTGCTTTTCCTAATGCACTATAACAAAAGCCTCATCTCCCATGTATAGTATCTGGCAAACTAGTTACACATTTAATAAGGTTTTGCCGTATAAATTATAAATGAAATAAACAATTCTGTCACCGTGGTGTGTAATGAATACACCACATGTTACATGTAAATATATTAGTCATTTGCCTTTTGTTTATGTGTCACTGAAATCCATTTTCTTTACGCTTTATTTTCTATTCCCGATGGGTTCCAGAGTCATTTCAGTCCTGTGCGCATCGGCCTTTAAAGTGGAATGGTGGTGTTATCGCCCTCTTCCTGCCCAGTTTTAATAGCACCTGCTCTTTGTGCCAATTTCATTTACTGCTGCAAATTGTTAATTCAACAGAGAACAACAACAACAACAAAACAAAACAAAACAAAAAAAAGCCCAATCGCCCTAACAGTAAATGTGA
The DNA here is from genome assembly GCA_028551405.1 of Uromys caudimaculatus. Classification (NCBI taxonomy): domain Eukaryota; kingdom Metazoa; phylum Chordata; class Mammalia; order Rodentia; family Muridae; genus Uromys; species Uromys caudimaculatus. The sequence continues at coordinate 18,532,521 of CM052708.1, read as the reverse complement.
CTCCAGAAAGGACCCGGGTGATATATTGACACAATACAGAGAACATATTTGAACTGGTTTTATTCTCAATATTTCCCCCAAATTAAATACTCCCATAAAGCAAGACTACATATTCTGCAGGTCTCGCTCCACTCTCAACTCAAACTCTTGGCTTTTAATGATATAATTTAAAAAAAGAAAGAAAGAAAGAATCAACAACTCAACCTTTCAGGTGATGGTGCTTTTATTTTAAGCAGAGCCGCACGGATGTATGGAAGATGCAGATGTAGACTCTTTCCATGGCTCTCCACAGTGTGACAGCTGCGGATGGGATCAAGACAAAGGCAGTGACTGCTCCAACAAAATGGTGGCTTGGGCATCTCCAGCCCAATCAATAATCTGGCATGTTCAGGTCAATCCCTTCATGGCTGTATTTAGTCCGAGCCAGTCAACGATTATTAGTTTGACACCCAGAGGCTATTTCTTGCTGCCGTGGACAGCAGAGAGTACTTATGCATATCTCTTCGGAAGCGAGTATGGAGAGAGTGTTTGTAATGATGGGACTGCCACATAGACTTTAGAGAGAGTCCAATTTGTCAGGACAGGACTGACACCATATCACAGGCCAATTTACGCTAATATCACCTAATATTTCATCCACTGCAAGACTTTATGAAAATGTTTTGAAGCCTCTATTGTAATTCGTTAGGACTTGGGATCTGGGGATAGGAGGAGAGATACATATGCCTTTCTTAAATTTCTAGATGATCACCCGAAGGAGTTAATAATTTAACCTCCCCCAACCATTTGGTTCCATTCTTGCCTTACCCTGACAGATTACCAACATAATCCTGGAACGCTCTTTCCCAGACAGAAAAGACAGGCTGTCCATAATCATTATTCCAGGTTAGTTACAGGCTAATGTTATCATGATCTGATCAGAAATATGGTTAAAGGTGGGGTCCAGAATGCATCCAAAAGCATTATAAATTACTAAATGGGCAGTGGGGCTAACCAGGGATAGCTATTTCTGGCTGCATGCAGGTTCCATCTCTGCAGCCTGTGGAAGGCATTCAGGTGCCCACCTTGGCTTTCACATATGCGCACTGATGAGAAACAGTTTGTGGAGAGGAGGGGCCCACAGGAGGCCGTGGAAAGGGCTCTTGCTGTCGGATCCTCCTCTTACCGGGTTTTACTGTTTCTCCTGGACGGCACGCCATAGAGTATAATAAATCTCAGTTTGTTTATATTCTGAGTCTGTATTTGCACTTTGGTGATTATATTTGAATTCATGCAAAGATCT
>CM052708.1:18491039-18528239 GCA_028551405.1 Uromys caudimaculatus | reverse complement strand
AATAGGTAGGGGGAGAGAGGGCAGCCTTGTTTAGTCCCTGGTTTTAGTGGGATTGCTTCGAGTCTCTCTCCATTTAGTTTGATGTTGGCTACTGGTTTGCTGTATATTGCTTTTACTATGTTTAGGTATGGGCCTTGAATTCCTGATCTTTCCAAGACTTTTATAATGAAGGAATGTTGAATTTTGTCAAATGCTTTTTCAGAATCTAAGGAAATGACCATGTGGTTTTTTTCTTTGAGTTTGTTTATGTAGTGAATTACATTGATGGATTTCCGGGTATTAAACCATCCCTGCATCCCTGGGAAGAAGCCTACTTGATCATGATGAATGATCGTTTTGATGTGTTCTTGGATTCGGTTTGCAAGAATTTTATTGAGTATTTTTGCATCGATATTCATAAGGGAAATTGATCTGAAATTTTCTGTCTTTGGTGGGTCTTTGTGAGGTTTTGGTACCAGTGTAATTGTGGCCTCATAGAAGGAATTGGGTAGTGTTCCTTTTGTTTCTATTTTGTGGAATAGATTGAAGAGTATTGGTATTAGGTCTTCTTTGAAGGTCTGATATAATTCTGCAGTGAACCCATCTGGACCCGGGCTTTTTTTTGGTTGGGAGACTTTTAATGACTGCCTCTATTTCTTTAGGCATTATGGGACTGTTTAGATGGTTTATTTGATCCCGACTTAACTTTGGTATTTGATATCTGTCTATGGCCATACCACCCTGAACGTGCCCGATCTCGTCTGATCTCGGAAGCTAAGCAGGGTCAGGCCTGGTGAGTACTTGGATGGGAGGCCTCCTAGATTTTTTAAATCAGATAACTGAGAAAGTAAATCTGGAGCAATAGTAATAATAATCTGAGTTTGAGAATGTTTCCATTGCAGCATCTATATCTTCCTTTGTTTTTTGTTTTGTTTTGTTTTAATTTTATGCCTCTGAGTACACTGTAGCTGTCTTCAGACACACCAGAAGAGGGCGTCAGATCCCATTACAGATGGTTGTGAGCCACCATGTGGTTGCTGGGAATTGAACTCAGGACCTCTGGAAGTGCTCCTAGCCACTGAGACATCTCTCCAGCCCTCTTCCTTTGTTTTATGGCTAAAACTTTTTAAATTAAAAGGGTGATTAAGTGAGAATTGGGAAATGGGAGGAATTGGAGCCAGCGGACATGGGAGGGATTGGAAGGAGGAAAGGGAAGAGGAAATGACATAATCGCATTGTAACTAAAAATTTTAAATTATTAAGAAAAATACATCTCTGATAGTTGGTTCATGCTTCAGTAGTTTTCTTTATCTTTCTCTCTAAAACCCATGGCACATGGATTCTTCTGGAATACAAATGACATACTTCCCAGGCCACAAGTGTCTGACTAATCTAACTGCAGGATTAGAAGCTCATTTGCTGATGCTCTCATGAGTTCTGTTGTACACGATTTGCACAAAGAGCTATTGATGTCCTCAGAAAACATTGAAAACTGCTCTGGTTAGGATGCTCTAGTGTAGAAATGCTTTGTCTGTGTCATATATTTTCTATTTTTATCTCCATCATTTTTATTCTGTAGGACACTCAGATGAAAGTTTTATCTCCTTTGCTTGAGGGTCCATGTGCTATGGCTTCTTTCCACCTGAAATCATGAGCTCAGGGTGACAGGATAAGATTCCAAATTGGGAGTCACAGGAATCATACTGCAGAATTCCAACCCCAACCAGCACTTCACACACTACACACACACACACACACACACACACACACACACACACACACACACACACACACACACATATACAAGAGAAAAAAAGGAAGGTCAGTAATTTTTCTTCAGAGCATGAAACTCATTATTTACAAATTATTGTTAATTTTATATTAAAATGTAGAATCAACATTTCTTCAAGCCTTGGAAAAAGACAAGCTCTCAAAAATGTATTGACATCCTTAAGATTGAGTGGTATAAAATGATAAGTTTTCCTAATGTTGGCAACCTCTTAGGGGCTTCAGAACTGCAATCTAGTCGCATGTACTGAACATCCAATAGTGGGCATAACCGCAGCTCTGCCTTGCAGGATCTGTTCCAGCAGAGGAAATGCTATTGGCCTGGCAGGATTGAGTCTCCCATTGAGGCCTCATTCTCTATCTTACCAGATTCCAGACCCATCAACCTGTCCATGATCTTCAATGTTCAGTCAACGATGCATACAGGTCATAATATCTTTACCCAACTCCAGATTAGAAGACCCAAAAATAAGGAGGGGATAAATTTACATATTGTACTAAAGTAAAGGAAGTCTGTAGGTGAAGAAAGCGGCAACGTTTTGATTGATTTCGTGATGGTATTTAGAATCCATTAAAATGGATTCCATGGAAATTACTATTAACTGATATATAATACCATAAAAGACTTTTTAAAGAGACAAAATAATAAGAATTTCATTAAATTTCATCCTTCATTACAATTTTATTACATATCGATTCTATTTTCTAGGGATTTGTTTGCCAGGAGATTTAAATGTCTTTCAATCGCCCTGTAATACTGCTGTGTAGGCATTTTATTTTAAGTAGAAGGCTGGCAAAATTATCAATGCCCTGGAGAGTGTAATTGAGGCTAACAGCTTTGAAGGATAAAGAGATCTCTGCTACAATTCAGTTTTCTAGACTGCCATTGGTTAGTCATTTTACAAGTGTGTGTTAAAGGTTCTCTATATCCAGATGAACATGCATGTGCACTCATAAAGCATAGGGCACAGTCCTGTCCATGTGGGCTGGTAATCTACCTGTGGCTGGATAAATATAAGCAGTTGTTTTTAAAATCTGGGAAATGTGAAGTAATAATATAAAACTTGTACTTGAAGGGAGTGATGGATCTAAAGTGAATACACACACACAAACACACACATATATATTATATATTATATATATAAATTATATATATAAATTATATATATAAATTATACACACACACACACACACACACACACACACACACACACACACACACATATATATATATAAATAATATGAAAGCCAGGAACTTTGGAATGAGCAGGACTGTGCTAGAAGATCAATTCTATTAATGACTAGCTGTGTGATGTGGACGAATATACTACCTCTTGAGGCCTTGGTTTCCTTATCTCTGAGAATAAGTTAATAATATATAACTCATGGTGTTGCTGTGAGAATTGAGCCAGATAATATTTATGAGGAATCTAGCATAGAGCCTGGCACACAGCAGGAACTCAGTAAATATTAGTTTCCCTTCTTCTTTACTGTGGGGGATTCTGGTACATCAAAGATGCAGGCTCTAAAGTCTGTGATCCTGCCATCTAATTAGGAAGGTGAGACCATTCCTCCAGAGATGAAACACATTAGGCAATAGTGAAAAGTGACAACTGAACATGCAACAGAGCCTCTGGAACTAAGAAAAGGAGGGTTGGAAACAGATGTGATCAGCAGAAATTTTCTAAGAAGGAGAGATGCAAGTGGAATAAATGTATATATCTGGGTTTGCTAGAGCAGGAGAGAAGAGAGGTTCAGAATGACTTTACTAGCTGGTGACTAGGGAGGTTGGTGGGAACCATCATGAAGTGAATATGGAGACCATGGATCAAGCCAATAATACTAGAACAAGTGTTAGAAATTTAGAAAAGAGAAACAAGAGTAAAGAAATGATTTAGAAAATAAACCAATGATATAGATGTCGTGTGTGTGTGTGTGTGTGTGTGTGTGTGTGTTTTCTCCTAACTCTATAAGTTTCTGAACCAAATAACCATACCCTCATATTTCTGACCTGATGCACGTAATAGCCTACTAAGGTATCATAAGCAGTTTGTTATATGTTCTACTGAATGGCATAGCTGGTTCCATGACTTTCACACTGATTGTTATTAATACAGAATATTTTTATTTACCACATAAGTATCAGGCATAGTGATATCACTAGGATGAGGTTTTTAGATATAAAAGACTTGCTTATCAATGAATTTTTAGAGGTGTTCAACTGTTTTCTGATAACCTACTATTTATTTCCTTTGAAGCTCTATTCTGAATAATGTGATCAAGAGAATTTCTAACATACTCAAAACAACAAAACTCCCTGTTTATTTTTTATGAACACTCTTAAGCCTAATGATGATTTTCTTAGGGATTTTAATGTATCAAGTAGTATCAAAATATATCAGTATATATTTATGAATACTTATGAGTAGCAACTTTATCTTGAAAATATCAAATATAATTTTCCATGTATGTTATTTTATTTACGTACTTTATACATCATTAAATTGTGGTAGTCAAGAAAGAAGTCAAGAGATTTTCAAAAGTTTTGCTACCTTAAGAACAAAATCAATTACACCTTCCTTCAGTACTTCTAGGGGCCACTTGTCTCACAGCTATAATTTTTTACTAACTACAAACTAATTCATACATTACTTTAAAGTGTTGTAGCAATGATAGCCACTTCATAGAGCCATTTTAAGAATTAAACAAGTTGAATTACATAGAGATTTTAGTACAGTATGAAACACAATAAACATTGATTAAATGCAAGCAAACATGATCATTATAAAAATAGACACACTTTCTTGCAAAATGGAGTTATACCTTTCTGTTATGTGAAAAATGAGGCCATATTTTTCTTTGGTAATGAATTATGTGATCATTAAAAATATAATTCAACAAACTTGTTTTCAATGTCTCACTGGTACTCACAAAAGTAAGCATGCAATATCTAAAATAATTAAGACTGATGCTTTGGCCTAGCATTCCATAGTCAACTGGGAGATACCTGAGAGGAATCCAGTAGTGCATGAGTGCAGGAGAGAAGGCAATTAGCAGAGTATGGAAGGTTGGGAAATATGGGAAGGTAATTATTTAATTGGGCCTTATTAAGACAATAAAATTGAGTCTAATTGAAAGAGGAAGAAATGGGCATTTTAGATATCACATGAAGGAAATAAAAGTTTGAAAAATATACTCTACTATGGGGAAATTATATCTCTTGTTTGATTGACATGGTTTTGGTTTTGGTTTTGGGTGTTTTGTTTTGTTTGTTTTTGTTTTGGGTTGGTTGGTTGGGTTAGGTTTTGTTTTGTTTTATAGGCTTCTTTGTGGTTGTTTGTAAAAACTATGACTATTATTACTGGAAATGTTGATAATGGATGAGGAAGTATATGGATTATAAAGTAGGTTAAATATGTTCAAGAAATCTGGACTTTGGGATAATTAGGGGTGAGAACACTTCCCTGGAGGCCAACCCTTGATAACTCTAGGCACACTGTTTCTCAGTAGACCTCTAGATCTCGTTCCCCTTGCATAATTGAAATATTTGTGTCTATTGTTCAGAAATCCCCAATAGCTCTGTATCAGGAATGTAAAGATGTTCTAAACAATGTGTTAGTCATTTTCTTTGTCACTGTGACAAACTATCTGAAAGAAACATGTCAAAGAGGAAAAGTTTACTTTGCCTCCTGATATAGAGGCATGTATCTACCATGGTCAAGTAGCAGAATATATCAGGTAGATCCAGGGCTGTGTAGACTTCAAAGTGCCACCCTTAGGTGCCTACTCCTATCTTCCAGATCTAATATTCTAAAAGCTCCAAAACGTTTCAAACAGTGCTAAAATCCAGGAGACAAGCACTCAAGACAGAGGCCGATACAGGACATTTCAGATCCAAACACAGGGACTCTGAGATATGGTCATTCTTGGAGCTACACAGTTCTCTTTGAAATCTTCAACATTCAGCATACATAGGTGTCAGTAAAGAATAGATGATAAACACAGAACTTATGGGAAAGGCCTAGAAAAGGTGAATACACCTTTTGTGAAAACTCTAGTCTGAAACCTCATCACATGGCTAGCTCTCATTGAACTCAAAGCAAGGAAGTGTGTCCAGAGACATAACCATGATACAGGGGGAAATGGCATGATTGACATTAAATAAATAAATAAATAAATAAATAAATAAATAAATAAATAGCTGATCTCTAACATAGGACATCTAAAAGAGGATGTCTAGAAAAAAAGGTGAACTTCTAGAATCAAGAGATGTTCTGATGGAGACAAATATTCAGAAACCATTATTATGCTAATGGAATAACACTAAGCAGTTCACTGTGTGCTGATTGATTACTTACTCATCTGAGTCTGGTGAGACTAAACAGTTTTAGACGCAACCAATTGCATGAAACCAAATTGCTATTAACACATGGGAGTAATGAGGAAAATGAAGTTTATAATATACTGTAATCTAGGTTACTAAAAGTCAAGAAAGGTTACTAAGAGTCAGTCCAAGACACCCCAGAGAGCTATCCTTCAAAATATATACTGTTCTCATGAGATAATATCATGGGAAAAGAAGGGAGAAAGGCAAAGGTTTCTGTTTCACAGGAACAAGGTGTTAAGAGTTTGGTGCAATTGTGCTGGGCAGTGCTCAATCAAACTTTCTGAATCATAATCCTTTGGAGAGCAAAGCATTATGATCATATGATCATACATATTCATATGAATTTGTGGGTCTCTGCTCTATCCCTCTATAATCTATCTATCTATCTATCTATCTATCTATCTATCTATCTATCTATCTATCTATCATCTGTTTATCTCTCCATAATCTATCATATATATATATATATATATCCATACACATATCTATGTATCTATCTATAATCCATCATCTATCTATCTATCTATCTATCTATCTATCTATCTATCTATCTATCTATCTATCTATCTATCCATCCATTCATCCATGTGGGGTGTGTGTGTGTGTGTGTATGTGTGTGTGTGTGTGTGTGTGCTTGTATTGAATACCTAGCCAAAATAAGATATATACTAGAGACTATGCCTATAAACCCTTGTGAAGTTTTTTTTTTAAGTTTTTACTTTTCCCGTAAGTATTTATTAAGGATGTATTATGAGCACAACTTCTATGTGTTGGGATTGAGAATGTCATTCATACTTAAGGACAAGGAAATCTCAGTGATGCACACTCCATATAGTACTTATAAGGGAGACAAGATTAAAATCAAATTATTTGCATAACTTTAATTACAATAAAAGAAACCTGTCAGGAGTACAGGATGGGATGACAGAATGGAAGAAAAATTAGCTGGATTTGGGAACAAAGAAATCTTAGAGAAGTGTTTCATGAGAGCCACAAAGATGAGTAAGTTATTAACTGTTGCCTTCAAAGCAATAGCTGGGTATAGTTTATAAGAATTTTATAGAGAACAATTACATTAAAGAACAAAAAGACAAAGGGTCCTCTAAAAAGATATGCAAAAGGTTATTTTGAGCCTTAAGAGGAACCGATTTTTGTGGAGAAAGAGACCTGCCTCCTTGGAAAACACTGGTCTTGACATTTTGCCTTCAAAGCAGATCTTGAAGTTGGAACAGTACTGCAAATCTAGGCAATAATTTTACTCAAATCTACTAGAGGTAGAGGAAGTAGGTGATCAGTCATAAAGATTGTTTAGTTCAGTCGTTTAATGACTAAATGAGAGTGAAAACTGTAGACTTCAGGAAATCATCTCACAGGAATTATTTTCATCTCCCTCTAAAGGAGTGATGTGTTCATTCAATCAGCAGCATCCATGAAGCAGGGGAGTGAGATATTGAGTTGGAGAAGTTAGACACAGCAGAAGTTTTCACTTTTACCGCTAGTATTTATTAAAACCCTACTATGAACACAACTATCAGATGCTGGGATTGAGGCTGTCGTTGGTACTTAAGGATGAGGACACATCAGTGATGCATACCCTGTACAGTTTGTTCCCTGCGTGACTTTCTGCACCACCACTATTCAAACAGGGTTACTCTTCTGTAATTTTCACTCTATACATCTTACAGTTATTGTTCTTTAACCACTGTCTGAAAACAGCATGCTGCTTTAGTAGGAAGGGAATGCCATCAAATATGAAATATACTGGGGTCTGCACTAATGCAGCCTAGCACTGTTGCGTCTCACTGTGTGCATGTTATCTTGACCTACAGGACTTCATATTCACACTGACTGTGAACAACTGGCGGTTAGTGTATATATATATATACACTATATATAGTATATATATATAGTCTATTCCCCAAGGATGACCCTTGGGCACACAAGTCTTCCAGAGCTGAGCCACAGTGCTTTATGAATGCTGATTGTGTGATGCGTTTCTATAGAAATATATTCTAATGTGCGCTTCGAGCTTGACATTACCCACCCGCATGCTCCTTCATTTAAAAGAAAGCACAGGAAGATGTTTGCAAAGAGGTTTCAACTTGGCTCACTCTCTATAAATCTCCTCTGATATCTTTGCTTTCTGTTTTCAAAAGAAAAAACCATATTGGAGTGTTAGCATGCTGGAATCGTGTTGCTTATTTATGGTGTATATTCAGCATCACTAAATAAAGCAACTGCCAAGAAAATATGGTCTACTTACAAAGCCAGATCTCTATATGACTAAAGTCTTAGATCTAATTAAGAAATTTGCAAATGCTTTACTTTTGAAGCATTCCCAAAAAACACAACACATTTTTGCTGGAACTTGTGAAATTTTAGCTTTGGACATAAAAGAAACTGCCCATTCTTACTGAACCTTAATAAATTCTAGCAGCATTCTATCTTTCATAACGCCCTTGTGAGGGAGTTCTCTGCTAAAGCCTTGGCGAGGCAGAGCTGGACGGATTTCTCACTGCTGTGAGGTCCTTCTAAAAAGATTAAATAAAAACCATGTGAATTCTTAAGATACTGCATTGCTTTCAAAAATCAAAACCTGAAATAAAATTGGTTAGCGTAAGTGTCGTATAGATGAATGACAAGACATGTAGGTCAGAGGTATATTTCAGTCATAAGGTACTTCAATGAAGATATTACAGGCTGCTTACTAGGCATTCATTCATATTTCCTACCTATCTCTAAGGTAAAAATTAAGTTGTAAACATTATAACAAAGTTTCTCTGTGCTGGTACAGGATAGAAGATTCTTAGTGCTTCTGTATGTCAATGAACAGATGTTTCTTTATTCATTCTTGCTACACCTATCTAAAACTGAGGACAGTGTCTTTATTATGCTTAGTAGGTCTATGTGTATCCATACTGTGTGACAACTATGAAACAGAGAAATATCTAAAGGAAAGACCCAGTCTTATAATTGTGCAATGGTTGGTCTGCAAATGGTATGTGAATCTGACATCCATACAGCAAAGTACCACTTTCTCTTCAAACGGGTTTTACCACATAGCTATTAATAAAGAAAACATTACAATCTAGGATGAGTTGTCCTAAAACGCACTCTTGGAACATATCCCACTGTGTGGGAGCTATGTAAGGGTGCATGTGGATCCCTGTGACGCTGGTGATAATTCATTTCTGCATCTTATTTTGTATGAACACACATGAAATAAAACCTTAAGGCTGTTCAAGGCTTTGAAGGTTTGGACTCCAAAGACTTAAACTATTTTAGAATGCTTTTTTCTCTTATTATATGTACAACCGTAAATATATTTAAAGAAATATTACATTATAGTTTGCATTCTCAAATGCTATTACATATGCTATTTTTGAAAGTTGAAAAATTAGAAAGTTCATGTTAATTATATTTAATGTATATTTTCCATGGACATAAATGTTTGTATATAACTGTAAATACATGGCAGTGTATATATGTATATATGTACACACTAATACAAATATTTCTGTAATTTATACATATGCACACATTACACATCTACAAACACACATGGGTTTACAGACAAATTTGGACCCATGTGAGTGTGTTATTGTGTTCATGTGATCATCAACCAATATGTTACTATCTTGGCCTTTCTTCTGTTTTACACAAAGAGCTAGATTTGCCTCTGGCCACACTCTGCACTCTGTAGAACATACACCCGACTTCAAAGGGGCCGTGTAAGCGACAGGCTTGTGAAGCTGGGCAGAAGGCGTGTGTCTACATGCCTTCAGGCACAGGAAGGTCGACCAATGCCCTTATGGTCACACAGAAGATATATCTTTGTGATCACACTGGCAATGAAAAGTCTTAAACCTTCATCTCCTACGTCATTCCCAGTCATACAGACAGATGCTAATTACTGAAAACAGCATTATGACAGCCCTCCAGGACAGGGCCTCCTAAAGTAGCAGCTCATCTCTGAGTGATTTATGAGCAGGTTTCTGTTGATAGTTCATGCTGGCTAATATTTGGGGATTTTTATAAAAGACTTTTTGGCATTTTATACTTCCTAACCTGAAAATCATATCCAGTGATATGTTGATTACTTTATAGTTATTTAACCCTTTCATACTTCTGTGAGATAAATACAAATACTATCTTTGGGTTATAGACCATAGAGACAATGCTTTCATAAATAAGTGGGCAGAGCTTACAGGAATCTGAACAACAAAAGAAGGACTGTAGTCATGGTTTCTCTGTCTCCAAGTTTCTGACTCCCTCTTATAAAATTTCAACTGAGTAAAATTTCATTGAGTACTTGAAGTAAGACAAATATTGTGCTAAACAGTGGGCATGCATTGGATACATGGGACACTCATCCTGCAATATTCTGTAAAGGTTTTCATTATCTTCACTTCTCAGCCAAAGGAAACAGACTGATGAAGTGTCCTTAAATTCCACATATCCTGCCTCCCCCTCTCTCACACACACAGACACACACAGACACAGACACAGACACAGACACAGACACACACGCACACGCACACACAGACACACACACACACACACACACACACACACACACACACACGAGCTGGAAATTGGAGCAGAAAGCAGGACAATCTTGGAACACAACACCTAAGCTCTTCTTGGATCACCCCTCTTCCAGGTCCTCTTGACTTCTGTGAGACCCATTGGCAAGACAATACATCCTCACCCACTATCAATGATGAAATCTAAGCTGTGTGTCATGTTTCCCAGTGCATTTTCTGCTATTCATTTGTGTAGGTCACATCATTGCCTACAGCGTGTATAAAAGCAATGAACAGCCATATTAGGGAAATAACTGGAACCACACAGATTGATATAATCTCCTTCTGAACCTTGCCCTTCAAGGCTTTTGATTTCTGAGGCCTAGAAGGACCTATCACTGTGTAAGTACCTAGTACTTAAACTCATTCAACAAGCTATTGCTTCTTTCACTGCCTTCTAACAAGAGCTTCTACCCTGAATATAACAAGAAGCTCTTGGGCACATGCATTGGATGCAGCGATGCTAATGACTGTGCTAGCTCCCCGCCTGTGAGATTGGACTGTCTTCCCTCCAAACCTCATTCACTAGAAGCTGCCCTGCCCTGGCCAAGGTTGTTCAGGCCATCCCCTGTCCAACTTGTGAAACCAGTGACATTTACAGGAATATCTGCTCTCTCTTCCAGTCACCTGCTGGCTTTATAGCAGACAGTAGAGGCTCAGACACTGATGTTTTGGTTTGGTCTATACTCTAGTTATGGCTGAGACATGGGACTTTCCCATGGTTCAGTGCTCTAGCCAGACGTTCCAAGCCTATCTCTCCTGACTATGCTGCAGCCATTGGAATCTAGCACTGCACTGCGCTTCTTCCATTGGGGAGACAGCTTTGCTCTTAGCAAAAGAGCTGCTCATACTAGGAAAGTCTGGTTTAGCTTCACTTGCTCATCTGTGAAGTAAAAATATGTCAATCAGACATATAATGTGTCAAAGCTGGATTACAGGAAAAGCTGCATGTTTGATGATTTTCCTGCCCAGAGAAAGCAGCCTGCTTTTATTCTTAAATTTTCCAGTGCCTTTCTGACTCATATCTTATATTTAATCAGTTCTTACTAAGTACCTCATCTTAGGTATGTGACATCTCCTCTCTTTCCTTACAAATAATGCTTCTACCACAAAATAAAACTAATTATTCTTGACTCCTCCTTTGATATAGTAGTAATATTCTAACTATCCCAAGCCCATTTGTATACTTCACTAAAACAATTATGAATTTGTTATTCAATAACATGACAAAAACAGATCCTATATGTGCATGTATGCCTCTGTGTGTGTGTGTGTGTGTGTGTGTGTGTGTGTGTGTATGTGTGTGTGTGTGCCCAAATTAGTTCAGCCTCAATGTTGAGAAACACTATGGGAAATTCTGCATCTTGAGCACAGGTTTTGCTACTCTGAGATGCCCGAAGATGATGCAGATATGTGAAGCTGTCTCCTGTTACATCCACTTTGAAAATCTTGAAGATATAGTTCCTCCCCACTTCACATTTTCCTTATTAAGTTTGTCCCTTCAAAGACAAAATGGAGCACAAGTAAAATCCCAGTGCTGAGGCTAGGTCCAACCTACTTCTTCCAGAGGACCCAAGTTCAGTTTCCAGTACCCACATCAGGAAACATCACCTCCCCAGGGTGACAAGGGGCATCCAGGGCCACCTTCTACCCTCTGCAGACACCAGCATTCACATCACATAGCTCCACAAAGACACACACAGACACATAACACTGAAGATAAACAAATCTTACTTTAGGTTTTAGGGGATGGAGTGAGTTGAGTCAGGGTGTCTTCTATACAGCCCTGGAACTCACTCTGTGGACTAGACTGGTCTTGAATTTACAGAGATCTGCCTGCATCTGCCTTCAAGTACTAAGATGAAAGGTGTGTACCATCATACTCAGCTAAAACACAAATATATAAAAGAAATACCCATTCTACAAAGCACACTGTAAGTGCAGGAGCTTATGACACATGCTTTCTTTCACATTCTGTGACAAAAGAGAACATAAAGAGTTGATAAAAAACATAATAAATGGGAACATCTATTTCTACAAAATCCCCCCCAAAGATCAAGATAAAAAGCCACTCTAGAGTAAAACATGCTCAGCTTCTTATGTGTCTCGTGAGCCAAGCCTGGCTGGCTTCAACTTCACTTGTTTACACTGTTAAATATTTACCAGTTATTCTTTCTGCTCCTAACTTGTCAGACACATTCAAAGAAATTGAGGTCCAATCTTGTTACCTATGTTGAAGGATTCCAGAATCTAAGAAGGAACTAGGAAACACTTGTTACCTATGTTGAAGGATTCCAGAATCTAAGAAGGAACTAGGAAACACACACACACACACACACACACACACACACACACACACACACACACACACACACACACACACACAGAGAGAGAGAGAGAGAGAGAGAGAGTCTTCTCTGAGGTATATAATACGAAATCAGCATGTTTACATCCAGGTACTTACAGCTCCTCCTGATGTACCAGGGGGGATGGCACAGAGGTGTAAAGGTGTTTCCATAGGAAAACAGCCTGAGGATTATAGTGGCATCATCATAATTGCCATCTCAACTTCACCTCGCATGACTCTGAGGACACTGAGTTGACCAAGTCATCCCTCCAGGACATCATATGGAAAAGTTCAACTCAGAGTCACGAGAAAGAATCTCAAGGAAATGAATAACATCCCTGACAACTTCTGCCTTACACATCTTGGGAACAATAAAGGAAGATGGCTGGTCATGGTAGTAAGGGGAGCCCTTGCCCACAGTACTTGTCTTTTCAACTTGGACTGGCAGATTGTTTTCCCTAAAGCACAGGAGTCTAAGAAAATGGCTGGCTGCTCTTGGGAGATGGTAACCCCAGACTATAACAAGCATTCACAGGCATGTAATGAAGTGAGCGTCGGGAATATGCCAAAAAGTTGTGGAAAATTTCCATGACAGAGAAGAGTAACCCAGAGATGTGCATGGACCCAGGCTCAACATGACTCTCTGAGCCAAAGGAGTAAAAGATATCCCATAGTCTACGCATGTATCCACAACATGCAGTGAGAAAGAGGCGCTGAACAAAGCTTAAATATTGGTCATCTCTGTACTTGTCAAGGTTTCAAACTCCACAGTCAGTGTGCGTGTATGAGAGCTAACCAGTGACTGTCAAAGCACCAAAGCTGCAAAGGTGTGTAAATAATGAGATGGCCAGCAGTGATAAAAGCAAAATGGTGTTAGTTTTGTGTATGTTTTTCTTTTAATTTCTTTTACTTTAATTTTCTTAAAATTAAAGAACTTGATGGTTTTTTTATGTTTCAAATGCCATCTTTTCAGAAATTCTTGTTTGAGAATCAGAGTGACTCCCTGGGGGATGTAAGTATGTAACTAATTTTCAGTAGGCTGTGGTAACATCCATTGTAAAACTAAGAGCTGTATAAAATCTAAATAAAATGAAACAACAGTACCTCACAAAATGCAGGCCTGAAAACTTTCTCCTCCTCACAAGAATGTAACAATAGAAAGCATCCAGAGAGGACGTCCTCGCAGCCATGCTCAAGTCCACCCCTTTATCTTTATTAAAATATGGAAGAGAAGGAGGGGCTGGAGGGAACGCCCAGTGCTGAGGAAAACAAGCTAGTTCTTCCCTAAGCCACCTACTCGCTGATACATAATCTGTGCACACCAGGGAAGAACCCTTGTTTTGGGTGACGATTATTAAAGTACTGACAATTTTAAGCTGAGAGTCCTTTGGCTGTTATTTGAAGACCGAGTTTATAAAATTGTGGAAGCCAAAGCACATAATATCTAAATGGATGACATTCTATTGTCTCAAAGTACAGTGGACATATATTATTTTAGCACCTACTATTTAAAAGAGGCAGATGTGTAGACAGATATAAGACAACAATAGGTAGATCTCTCTCTGTCTCTGTGTCTCTGTCTCTCTCTGTCTCTCTCTGTCTCTCTGTGTGTGTGTGTGTGTGTGTGTGTGTGTGTGTGTCTTTTGCAAACCCCAGGCTAAAATAAAATGTGAAAGCAACTCTGTTAAACCATTGGAGGTATGTTCTTGTGAGTATTAAATACAATACAGTGCTTTTACCATGAATATAAGTGATTTATATTGATTTTTTTCAACAGCCCAAAGAATAATGAACCTTCCCTAGTGTCATGTGGACTCCCTGTTCATATTTATTTTACAGAGGTCTTCGAATGTTCTGCTGTGTCTAGTGACATGTGGATGCACTCATTAGCTCAGCTTGCTTCACCATCTGTAATGACAGCTTTTAAATTAAGACACACTTTTAAAAGGTGGTAAATAGATGTGTGAGGAGCCCCAATCGACAGCAGTAAAGTTATTCAACATCCTACCATGAAAGGCCCAACCTAAAGAGTTCTGCAAAGTCAATAAGGCCTAAGCTTTCAAGTATGCCCAGCTTCCTTCTGTATCACCTGGGCTAGAACTTAATGTAAAGGAATGATCTTAGAAATGGGTTGATGTTAACATTACCTACTAAAAGCCAAAAATTCTACCAGGGGTCAAAAAAAGGTTGTCAGATCATTACGGTGACAGCCACTGGCTGCAAATTTACTTGCCATTGGTTAGAAAAAATAAACTTTATTTTTCTCCCATTAGACACAGAATCTTGTTTACTCTCATCTTATTTTTTTTTCCTCAGTGCATAAATCACAGGGTTAGCATAGCACAGAATCCTGAAATGGAGATCAAAAAGAAGATGGCTTGAGAAATAAAAAGCCTCATTTACAGCAAGGCATGACCATCAAGACTGCCCAAGAAGAGGGCTTGTATTTTATTGCACATGAAATTTGGAGAAAACAGAAACGAATCAATTAACTGATGAGGCACAACCTGCTCATATGAAACCCCAGTAGAAGTCCACCCCTGGTTATTGTTCTGTGCTTTGGTGGTGGTCCAGGCTAAAGTTCAAAGCAGACAAAAGCGTCTTGACGTCTCTGCTGTCTTTGCCGACTGCATCTCTTGCCTCCTGCTTACCTCAGTCTTCCTAAAGCTCCTTCAAGCTGACTTGAGGTTATTGGCCATTTATAACAGAACCATTTCCTCTCCTCTGTCCTGTGCACGCTTTCCTGTAAAACCATCCTGTTTTGTTTTCCTGTTTGTCTTAGAGTTTCTCCAAACTCCACAATATCCATAAGACTCCCAGTTTTTCACAGTATAGTTCTTGAGTACTCTTCCTGACCCCAGTATAAAATCTCCCACTTGTGTTGCAATACTTTTGACTGCTAAGCTACTTAACCTTTTTCTGGTTGTTCACCTTAGTTTCACTTGTAGTTGGTCCCAGTAGTCTCAGACCCAAACTCTTGAGTTTTCCGTTATGCAAATGTTGTAATGACAGGGACATGGGGACACCTGAGGAAAAAGTGAGCTATTCTCCCAGAAGAGCCATAGTGCTAGATGATATTGAGCAAGAAATAAATGCTGGAAAGAGCATAGAAAGAAGCCAGTGCCTTGCTCTGTAATTCTGAAAACTAAGCACATAAGAAGTTTCCAAGGCTGTATGTGCACAAGAGTAAATGCTGATATCCCCATACTATCCATGCTTAGTAAGTCAGACATTACTTCTCTTTATGAATAGACTTCATAATATAATCTCTTGGGGCTAGAGAGATGGCTCAGTGGTTAAGAGTACTGATTGTTCTTCCAAAGGTCCTAGGTTCAATTCCTAGCAACTACATCATGGCTCACAACCATGGGATCTGATGCCCTCTTCTAGTGTGTACTCATATACATAAAATAAATAAATCTTTAATATATATGTGTGTGTACATATATATAATCTTTTTACATAACGAGGACAAGATTTATAACAACCTTTTAATCTCCATTTGATAGTGAATGTTGTGCCTGCATTCACACAAGAGCACACACACACACACACACACACACACACACACACACACACGCACACACATACACACACCACTACCACTACCACCACCACAAAAATACTTTAATCTGAAGAGGAGATATGTAAACTTCCTATATCATCCTGAAGCTAAATCAAAAGCAATCAATTCATGCAATTTTTTTCCATCAACTTCTTTTGGTTTGGTAGGTTTATTCCTATTTTGATTGTATATTGTAAAATTTTGCCTTTAAAAAAAAAAAAACCTTTTTATTTATTCTTTGTGAATTCCCATCATGAGCCCCCATTCCACTCCTGTCTCTCTCTCTCCCTAGTATCTGCCCATGCAACCTTCCCTCCAAAAGAAAAATAAGGATCTTGTTGTGGAAGCTATAGTGTGTCACAGTGTGTCCCAAAGTGTAACCTTTTGTCCACACATCTTTACTTGCAAATGTCCCCTGCACTGAGTCATTGGTCTGGTCAGAGACCTCTGACTTCTACTTCACAATCAAAACTATGAAAACTGTATCGGGACTCCTTTCAGATATACTGTTGTTGCCCTGTTGTCATGGAGATCCTTCTGTCTTGGATCTGCAGGATCCACCTTTCACATGCTCCAGCATTCATAGATGGCATAGATATTGGAATAGACCAACTCAAAGCCCTGGATCTATTGGTGGGTGATCTGGTCAGCCCACCAGCTCTTCCACACTCTACCCACTAGGGTGAGCTCTCCAGCGCTACTCTGGCTAGCTCACCTAAAGTCACAACCAGCAAGGGGCGGGGCCAGCTTTCCAGTTCTTATGCCCTCAGGGCTGTCTCGCGCATCCCTACACCTTCAGAACCAGCTCCCTTGTGCTGCCCAGGCAAGGAATCTTACTCTCCAGCCCGCCTGCCTTAGACTACAAAGAATGGGTGGAGGGAGCAAATCTCTACCCCAACTTCAGCAAAGGACAGGACCAGTTCTCCTGAGTGCAAGTTCTTGGGGCTAGCTCACCTGCAACACCCCCCTCCTTCCTGCAACTCGGGCCACCTCTACGGTGCCTCCCTGCAAGGTGTTGCAGCTGCTGAGGGGTGGGGCCTGCTCTCCCTTGACACCAAGGAGAGGGGTGGGTCCACCTCTCTCTAGTACTGCAGCTGGTGAGAGGTGGGGCCAACTCTTAGCCTTCAGACATCAACATGGCCCCAGGCAGCAGCCCAGACCAGGGACATCTGCTGCAGAGCCCTGGACCCACACATGGCTCTCAGCATGGCCTTACATGGTATTGCAGGCTACTCACATTAGGCTTTTCCTTAATACCCTCAAGTCTCTAGTTCTAACTCTCATCATTTTGCACACACCCCTCCTCTCTCTTTCGCCTCTCACCACTTACTTGCTCATCTTAGTGACACGCTGGGCCTCTGACTATTCAGAGTTCTCTTAGGATGGCTATGGCCCACCCATGCAGTGTGGCACTGGGCTGGGGCCATCTGCCCACCTGGGCTGGTGGTGCCAGGCTGGTGGTTGAAAAGATTTATTCTTAAAACTCAATTTTAAACTCCTTAATTGCCTGAAAACATCTAACAAATCAAAGCAGAAACACACTCCTTTTGGAGTTGTTGATCAGGGAGTTCCCAAGAGCCGCAAACATCACAGGCTATCATCAGTCCTCTTGGTTGCGCTCTAGAACCTGACAGAAAGACTCTGTTGCTGAAGACATAAAGACAGGCATGAACCTGCAGAACACACGCGACCATGGAGAAATGGAGCCAGCACTCACCTGGATGCCTCATCCCTAGTGACTGTGTGTGTGGATACTGCCAGAGGAAAAAAGCAAGCATAAAGTCCTACTCCGCTGTGGCTACTGGAAGCTACATATCAACCAGGCTGGCAAGACGTATGTACTGATTCAATAATAGCATGAACAGGATGGGAATAATGAACCACTTTCTTAGTAGATTTAAAGCCTGTTCCACAAGATGTACCCACACCTGGTACTATTAGCATGTCCAAGAAACTGTGACTAGACATCACAGATCATAGGGGAGAGCCTATTAACTAACTATTATTCTGGTAAAGCAATTCCTAATACCGTATCATCGTATCCATATATTAGCGTATCTCTCAGCTCA
Organism: Uromys caudimaculatus; assembly: GCA_028551405.1. Classification (NCBI taxonomy): domain Eukaryota; kingdom Metazoa; phylum Chordata; class Mammalia; order Rodentia; family Muridae; genus Uromys; species Uromys caudimaculatus. Next base: position 18,509,518 of record CM052708.1, on the reverse strand, counting down.
CATCAGATATGCTTCTTCTGCAGTATGCAGCAATTAATGGAGACCCACAACTACTCCAGGTGAAGAGAAAAGACTGTGGAATGCTCAGCTCTAAGCGGGAATTTTACGCCACATGCTCTCTTCCCACGGACCAGGGATCGCTGTGGAAGGGGAGACAGCAATACTTCCTTAGCCAGAGGATGGCTACAAGAAAACAGTGTTCTCTAGACACAGCAGGGCAGTTGCACATATGAACTCACAGTGGCTGTGACAGCATTCAAGTTCAAGCCAGACAAAATCACAGCATGGTCAGGAGAGGTGGGCACGAAGTCTCAGCCCAAACTAAGAAGCTACTGGAAGTTAGGAGAAGGGAAATGAGTTTTATTAAGTATAATGTAATTCCAGAAAGTAACTACACTCAGTGGAGGGCCACACAACCAAGAGTATGTAGACAGCAAAAATTGGACATGCTAAGCATAAAAACAAAACAAAGAGAAAATAAAGTCGGATGCATATGGAAGGGGATCAGTCGGGCCTGAGTTAGGAGACAGGATGAATATGACCAGAATGAACTTATGAAATTATCAAAGAACCAAGTTTTAAACATAAAAATATATATCATACCTTCCATATGTATGGCAGATAGTTGATATTATGTTGTTAATGCTGACAAAAGTCTGTAAAATCTGGTGTGGCTACATGGAATAGAGCTTCATTGTTAACAATAAATGAAAGTAAAATTGGATAATTTGGCAAATTTTCTCAATTTAAAAAGCATACTAAATTTTCTTTAATCTTGGATAATAAAGATAAATTCATAAAATGTGAATAAATAATAATAGTCTCACCTTTAAGGAATTAACAAACTGTGACTTTTCAGGTTTACAAAATCTATAACTTGTATCATGGAACATATCTGTATTTTAAATATTATAGTCAAGCTGTCTTATAAAAGTTCTGCCAGGATTTTATTAGCATGCTTTTTTCATGAATTGTTAATGTCACTAAGGAAAAGGTGATAACGAAGGGACTGATAATAAAATAAATCTAACATACTGAGATTTAAAATCAATAATCAGTTAGATGAAACATGTCCTCAGAAGTAGCATGCAATTAGGAAAATTGTGATCGACTAAACTTTAGGTGATGTGTATGTTTCCATAGCTGTATGATCTACCAGAAAGAGCTTTCTCTTGCTACTTGGGCTGTTCAACACACCTCCAGCCATAGAACAATTGTGGCAGGTACTCTGGGGACCTCTCTGGCTAATACCTGAAGTCTAGTGGACATATAAAGCAGGTCACGTGATCTTGGCTGGCTGCTGGAACCTATTCAAGAACATTGTCAAAGCCCCTCCCTCTTAGACATGCAGGGGTGGGGTCATAACCTATGTTAGCTCTCCTGTTGACAACTGACTCCAGGGATTGAGTCTCACAAATTGCACACCTGTACCTTGGAGAGGTTCAAGAACACCAAATGGAGCTATGCTTTGAAGTTGGTCTAACCCACAATCCACAGACTTGCCCTTTCTGACTTACAGTTTCGCTAATGTCTCAAAGTCTGTTGAATGTCGCTCTTTCAAAATGTCTTCTTTCTCCAAAACCAAAGAACTGCCAAATACGAACTACAGAAAAATGGTTGAGGGCTGTACTCCTCTAGTGTCGCTGGACTAGTCCTCTCATATGTCCCTTATCATCTGTGACCATAAGCAAGATACTCAGCACTTCTGCAGCTTGCTTTCTCCATTTGGAAATGGAGGCTATATTTCTAATTTCTTCATTAGGATATTTGGTGAAAAAATACAGAAAAGCATATGACCAGGCACATAAACAGAGTGCAGAATCCTGTAAAGTATTTGATGTGCTACTTCATTTGTCTTTATCTCAGTCTGTAATCACAGACAAAAATCTACAATAAGGTGTTTTGTAAGCAATCATTTTGTAATGACACGTATTTCAATATAGCAACGCCCCTTCGTCAGAGAGCTAAATGCCATAGTTCAAATAAAGAGGCTGGGGAAGTGACATGATTTGACTCTAGAGATAACACATAGAGGTAGCATATTGTGATTTTTAAAATCATCATATTTCTCCTTCTTTTGAGATAAAAATTATAGTTGCAGAGACCATGCCTGAAAAGCGGATTTTAAATGTGTCCCAGTAAATACCCAGGCAATCTCAAGTTTTTATGATTGATAGCAAAACAAGATTGCAGCCTGCTGACTCTGCCTTTCTTAATTATAAAATACAATTTCCTTCTGAGCCTTCCAACCCAAGGTTTACAGAAGCTAAGAGAACTACTCTGCTCAGCGGCTGATTACATCAGCAGCGCCACTTTCTCAGGTCCTCTCCAACTGGCTTCAGATGATAATTACTTAGGAAGTGTTTGATCTCAATGATGAATACATGATTAGTTTTTCATGAAATCAGTCAACCACACTGCACAGCACTACTCATGTGAGACCTTGTTGATTTAGCTGTTAGAAAGCACACATCCCCCTCGGTTCAGATATGGGACATTGGTCTTCAGGGAAAAGAGGGTGGGAAAAGGGCAAGTTGGTGGGTAATGATATTGCAGAGGTGGACGGTGGAGACGGCCTCATTTCCCTCCCACGTATACCCACCACACTGTCAATCTTCTGCATGACTCCAGATTCCATTTCAGTGGCAGATTTGTTTCTTCAAGGGAAAAAAAGGAAAGAAAGAAAGAAAACTGAACTACAGAGTTTCATGACCCCGTTGTTATCTTTCAACCCTGTAGAGGGTATTGCCTTGATGAATAATATTTTATATGTGAAATGTTTATGTGATTTTTCAAGAGCGGTAACCCTGCTACCGCTTAACTTTGATGCATTGCGATCACAGGTTCTCTCCTGTAAAGTGCTTTTACACACCCTTCCTATAAATTGACTTAAGGTTAGAAATGGAACGTTCCACACAACTTGGGTGCTCGATGAAAATTGTTATAGGAGAGTATTTTATGTCTGGTTTACACACACACACACACACACACACACAAACACACATACATACACACACATACTCCCACATACTCATACATACACACACATACACACACAAACACACACTCACACATACACATACAAACACACATATACACACTCACACATATACACACTCACACATACAAATACACACATATACACACACTCATATATGCACACATACACACACAAACACACATACACACTACATACACACATACACACAAACACACATACACACATACACACAAACACACATACACACACTCACACATACATACATATACACACAAACACACACACATACATACACACACTCACACATACACACACATATACACACAAACATTCACATATACACAATACACACACACATACACACACATACACACACACACTTTCCTAGAAGGTCTAGGTTGAGTATATACATTATTTCTATGTGTCTGTGTGTGTATCTGTATGTGTCTGTGATGTGTGCTTTTCTGTATGAATCAGTAGACTTTGCATTTTCTTACACAGCATGTAATCTTGGTCAGAGATCAGTTAGAAGGATTCAATTGTTCATCTCTAACCTGTACTCATTTGTTGAAAGAGTATAAGCAGTACAGTTAGAAAGAACCAGAATTCTGTAAAGTTCCTGATCTTACTGACTCAGTTGGTCCTAAAGTAAATAATTCTCTAGATTATTTCTATGAAAATGATTTTTTCATATACTCCATCTTCATTTTCATAATTTAAAAACTACTTTGAAGAGAGAGCATGTCTACCTACAGACACACACACACACGCACTATTTTGTTTCAAAAAACATTCTCAAACAATGCTATATTATGGTCAAAATAACTTTAAAACTATGTTCAGTTCTTTATTGTTTAAAAGAGTAGAAATGAGGCAGGAGAGACAACTTATCAGTTAAGAACACTTGATGTTCTTCCAGAAGGCTCAAGCTCAGGTCCCAGAACCCAGAAGCAGCTCCAAGGGGATCTTATACCTGCAGTCTCTGAGGATATCTGAACTCATGTCCACATAACCCCAAGCAAACACACACATTTACACATAATCTTAAAATAATTAAAATAAATATTTTTAAAGTAGAGATTAAGTAGTCTCATGTGAATATTTGAAATCTACACTGTAAGCTGAGATAGTCATTTTTGAAGAGAATTTCTTGGAAGTATTAATATTTTGGGGTGGATTGTGCCAACAATTTTTTACAGGCATCAGTGGGAGGAGAGGCCCTTGGTCCTGTGAAGGCTCAATGCCCCAGTGTAGGGGAATTCGATGGCGATGGCGGGGAGGCAGGAGTGAGTGAGTGAGTGAGTGAGTGGGTGGGTGGGTGGGTGGGTGAGCACCCCATAGAAGCAGGAGGAGGGGGGATGGGATAGGGTGTTTAGGGGGGGAGGACCTGGAAAGTGGATAACATTTGAAATGTAAATAAAGAAAATATCCAATTAAAAAGAGAAAGAAAAAAGAATTGCTGTTTGGGGAAAAGCTGGAAGAAGCTTAGGAGGAAGTCAAGCCCATAGGAAGACAGCAGTCTCAACTAACCTGAACCCCTGAGATCTCTCAGACACTGAGCCACCGATCAGGCAGCACACACTAGAGGGTACAAGACCCGGACACATATACAGCAGAGGACTGTCTGGTCTAGCCTCAGTGAGAAAAAATGTCCTAACCCTCGAGAAACTTGAGGCACCAGGGAGGGGGGAGGCCTGGTGGAGGGGTGTGGGGAGGGGGATCCTGTTGGAGACAGGGAGGAGGAGGAATGGGATGAGGAACTGTGGGAGGGTGGACTGGGAGTGGGGTAATGACTGGACTGTAGAAAAATAAAAGTAATTTAAAAAAATAATTGTTTGGGGCAACAGACTTGAGAGATGGACCTGAGATAGTCCTGGTAAATACCTTGCCTTTCCATAGCAAGTAAAACCTTATTTATCACTTGAAGTAGAGTATTAGGAACTCTTCAGACTTGTGTCATTTCTTCAACAGAAACTCTGTGAGATATCAGGAAATGATACTGTGCCCTACTCGTTCCGTGAACTAAGAACATATGCCAAATTATATGCCAATACCAGTGGCTGGTTACTACCCCAGCTCCTCATTTATACTAGGGCAGCTCTTCCTCTGCAACCTCACGTTTTGAATAAATATAAACGGAAAGATAACTTCAGAAAGCGTTAAGGCTTAAAAGAGCAAGCGGTTCATTTTGATGTCATGTCTTTAGTAAGTGTAATAGGTGTTAATACTAAGGGAGGTCATTTCATTGGTATAAATTGTCTAGACATATTCATTGTGCAGTGGGGAAAGATGCCTGGACAACAGCGAATAACTGGGAGCAGAAGCAGAAACTCTGTTGTGGCTGAGGCAGGACTACCCCACTACTGTTAAATTTTCATGGACTGATTTAGCTATTATCTCATGGCTCTTTTTTCAAATGGAATAGTAAGGCTGAAATTGCAAACAAATAAGGCTTTTGAATAGCATGATTTTCTTTTTTATCATTTAGAGCTACAAATGGGTGACAGTACCAACAAAACTGTACTAATAAAAAAACCAAATGCCACTCTTTCTCCTAAATTCTAGAACACAGCAGGTTTATCTTACCATTATAGGTTCAAACATTTCACTAGATCATCAGAAATACTTAGATTTAGATTTCCTCCTCCTCTTCCAGAGGCACATAGCCTTAAACTGAATTTATAGCACTTAGTATTTTAAAATATAAAATTAAACTGACAAGTAGGTTCTTGTTACCAATGCCAAAGACCTATTTTGTATGCCAATGCAACCACTTAGCACTACTGAAAATGGTGTTGACCTCCATCGACTTACGACTCGTTCAAATAGTCTATCAAATATCCTTCAAGGTCTTTAAATCCATCTATTGGCTGATTTTAGTGAAATCTTTAATGATAGATGTCTTAGTTAGGGTTTTACTGCTGTGAACAGACATCACAACCAAGGCAAGTCTTATAAAGGACAACATATAATTGGGGCTGGCTTCCAGGTTCAGAGGTTCAGTCCATTGTCATCAAGGCAGGAACATGGCAGCATCCAGGCAGGCATGGTACAGGAGGAGCTGAGAGTTCTACATCTTCATCTGAAGGCTGCTAGCAGAATACTGACCTCCAGGCAGCTAGGGTGAGGGTCTTATAACCCACATCCACAGTGACACACCTACTCCAACAGGGCCATATCTTCTAATCCTACCACTCCCTTGGTTGAGCATATACAAACCATCACAACGGGTAAAATAGGTAATATGGAATATGCCAAGCAGAGCCATAAACTTTTATACATACCACCTTACTTACTCCTTAAAACAACCCAATAAGGTTAGAGAAATGGTGTGGCAACCAGGAGCACTTGCTGACCTTGCAAAGGACCTGGGTTTGATTCCCAGCACCCACACGGAGGCTCACAACCATCCGAAACTCCATTTCCAGTGGATCTAGGACCATTTTTTTGCCTCCGTGTACACTGAGCATGGATGTAGTTCATACACATGTACACTTACACTCATATAAAATAAATATTGTTTTAAACAGCCAATGAGGAAAGAACCTCATTGCTATTCACTCAAGAATCTCTAGTGAAGAGAGCTTGATACTTCCCTTGACATATCTGTGGAAAAGCAGCTGAGTTTTGCTGAGAACAAGTTCATATTTCTTAACGGGTGTTTTATGATAGTGCATACAATTTTTTCCTGCCATATCTGCGAACCAGGTGTTACAAAATTAGATAGGTATTCTTTGGTGAACTGAAGTCCAGAGATAAAATAATCCAAATGAACTGGGTAATAAGGACAAAGGTCTGGTTTGATTCAATGTCAATCTTGGGTACATCGCTAAAATTCCACTAATCTACAATCTGTAAACACACATGTGTTACTGTCACTATTCTGAGTAGAAGGAGTGGTTATATTTTGATCACACACCGAGACTTTCCTCATGGCTTCTGCTTAGGATTATAGTTGAGAGCATTTACTTTGGAGTTGGTTTCCAGTTAGATGCTCTCCTCTAGCCTGAAAACACGGCAAAGATGGTCTGCCTACAAAGTAAAAAAGCTGCTGCCTTAGCCTCATCAGCCAGCTGGATTGACTTAACTGCCGGCAGAGAATTAAAACATGTTAATAAGGAGAAGCAACCAGAGGAGTGTGGAGGATTCTCCTGTGGTGGACGGTGATCCTTTGCTGGCGACTTATAAATACAGTGCAATTCTAATTTCTAAGCAGGATCTTTGGAGCCAATTCCAAATCTCAATGAACTGGTGCTTTTTAATTAATATCAACAAAAATAATAGAAGTCCACAAAGTCTTGTGATATCTGCACTGTCTCGGAAACGAAGGCTTGCAGCAAACTTGCACCAGGACCATTCATGTGTCAGGAAGGGTCAGTATTAAACTAAATGCCCATTTTGCATCTCACATGTTGAAAATGCAACTCAAGAGCTTTGGAATGATGGATGGATTCATTGCTTAGGGTAAGGAGACAGCAGCTTGGGGCTCCATGACTGGAGGGCTAAGGCTATTTTTTGCCACAAGGTGCTTTCCCTGGGGCATTGTAGATCATTTCTGCATAAGGAGTTGCCTTGGGTGGCAGGCTAATAGGACTAACACCTCACACAAGGGTTCCCATGATAGTATATTGTAAGTGACTAGAGATAGATTTATTAATAGAAACATTACAAGAGCCACTCAGCCACATCTGTTTAGGAAACAATAAAAATTGTGTTGGTAATAAGTTGGGCTCTCTGATCAAAACCAGGGAAAGAAAAGTCCTTTCTTTATATAAGGGTGGAAATCAGGTTTTCTGTATCTACAATAGCATGCAGAGCTGGTGACCCTTCTATAGGAAGTTGACATGTTTATAGCCTAAGGGATGAACACAGACCTCTAAATCAAGCTTGGGCATGAGATATAAGAATTGCCTAAGTTTCTAAAACACAAAACACAATAAATGTACGTTAAGCATCTGCCTGAATAAAGGATGATCTACCTTGGATGCTATTTCTGACTGCGACAAAAACACAGCCTAAAATTGCAGCCGTAAAATAGTTCTCACATAATGAAATGATGGAAGGACTCCACTCCCACTGTGCAAGGGTGGCAGAGACAGAATCAGTAGATCAAAGGGAAATCGAAACCAGAAAGAATCAAGAGTCCCTAAACCCATAAAAGGTGGAATGGTGTCTAAGAATATCATTCATTTACAATAAATATATCCTTGATTTAAAACCCAGGAAACCAAAATAATAGACTATGAATTAACTGTTTTGGGTTATCTATTTTTTTCACTTCTCTTATTATTCCTTTAACATCAAGTTACAGTTATCCTTGAATTATATATATTTAATATTGAAGTGATGAGGTCTTCTATTAATTTTTCAAAGTGATAAAAAAGCCTACCCCTTCAAACTAGTTCAACCAAATTTACTTGACTATGTAGTCAGTGATTTTTTTTTTTTGAGATGGCTCTATGCAAGCAATTGAAAATATAGTAACATCATGTAGAATTTGCTAAAATGGAAATACATCTTTACTTTCATTACCTGACTAGAGATTAACCATGTCTATAAAAATATCTTATATACAAGTATTAGCTTAATGATAATAATATTATTATTATTATAATTAGGCAATCTCTATTCAAAGTCCTGTGCTTTGGAAAGAAACATTGTGTTTGTCCTAAGACTGGTTACTATTTTTTTTCCACTTCAAAGAGCACATGGCTACTGTACTGAACGAACAGAATCAAAACATTTTCACACTGTTTATTGTTAGTTGTCTTTTAGAGGAAATTTAAATGATGGAATACTTTAAAATTCATTTCCTGTTAGAAGAAACTGAGCTCATCTATCCGTATGTTCTGCAGTTTCAATCAACTCTAGTCTTTGCTACATGTACTAAGCCAAGATTTTTTAAACGAGGCAAAAGTTTTAACATATTCTGGGTTAGAATAAAAGTTTTGTTTAAGTTTGTATCTACTATTCTATGTGCAGTGATCATAGGGGTAGAAGCTGAGTTCCATATTAAAGAGTAATACACAGATAGACTGTCAAGCATACTAAACCTGCTAACACACGTCTTCTCAGCTTTACCTATACATGGTGTCTTCCAACTGTCAATGAAATATATATATATATTACTTTTAGACATGATTGTAATTATTCAAAATAATTTCATCATTTAATAAATAAAAAAACATTCAAAAGATTTTCAGTTTCATTGTAAGAGCCAATATTGAGTGAGTATATGATGTGACCCAAATATCTTTCATTCATTCACCCACTCATTCTTTTATTCATTCATTCATTCATTTATTCAGCAAATATTTGTTGAAAACTATGCCAGAATACTGGCAGCATTCTAAGTGCTAGATATGTGTACTGACTAAGACAAGCAAATATCTGTGGTTATTGAGGCGCCTGTCTAGCAAGGAAGACAGGCATTTTTAGTGCCCGAACCTCTTAAAAGATATGAGTCAGTAATACACACTTTGTGCTGATGACAAGGCCAGATGAAATTATGATCAAGATAAGAAAGCCAAGCAAATGCTGTGTAAGTGCATTGGTTTGGTGAGAAAGAAGAAAGTGACAGTCTGTGTACATTCATCTGGTTCTCAAATGTACATCTTTTATACTTCATAACAACCTGTATGTAGGGAGCTAAGCATCTGAAGCTTTAGACTGTGTGTGTGCATAGCCACACACGTGTGCACACATGTCTGAAATGCCAAGTAGGTTGATTACAGGCTTGTTAGGCATGTAGTGCAAAATGGATGCAGTCAGCACACACAGAAGGAGAACGAGTATATGTAAAATTTTAAGATGAACTGTGATGAGGGCCCAGGAGGATCTGTGGAATAGAGAGACCTTTAGAAGAAAGCAGAGAAACAGTGAAACGCAAGGCAAAGGGCCTGCATGTCAAGGCTTTGGGAAGGGAGCAGCGAGGACCCCTAAGGATGCTGGGGAGCTGTCTTCAATGGAATAGCCAAGGTTTGTTTAAAGCAAATCTTTCAAGAGAGTCTGAGCTCCTCCCACAGCACATGATATGTTGGTGCTGGGTATTTATATAGAACACCCATATATAACATCTTGCTTGAATTTATTCATAGTCTTTTTAATATTTTTTTTTTTATCATTACATGTGTCCTTTTGCCTACAAAGTTGTGCGATGTTCTTATTGGTGAGTGAGTTACAACACGATGACTTTTTTATTTCACTGAAGTAAAGAATTAAAGCTCTGTCACTACATTTATACTACCTTAAGGTACAGGTTAACAAAAATTCTTCATTTACGAGGTAATAAAGGTCAGCACAGAGGTGGATCCCTTGATACCAGGAAAGCTTTTTGAAGATTAACTGGGATTATCATCAATAGGCCCACGGGGTGTTTGGATTTGAATTAAATATAGAAATCTTATTAACAGAATTTACATTCCTCCCTTCACCTTAATCTAATTTTGCTGGCCTCTAATGTACTGCAGTTTAGCAGAGGCGCGTGGCTTATCACCTGTCTTTCTTACTGTAATCAGAAGGCACTGGTCAATTCGGAGGAAAATAGATGCATGAATTTTAAACTGGTCACTGTGTTCATTTTTTTTTCTAGTACAACTCAACATTTTATTCATGAAAACTTTAAATATTATATGACTAGAAAAATAATTTATATCTCACAATTTATTCTGAAATGGAAAGTTTGGGTTTTTTTTTTTTTTCTGGCTCCTTATAATTATTATTCTTCAGCTAGCTGTCTATACTCTATCTCCCCCAAGACCAAAGACAGCAGTTTCATTCCCTAACAGGAAGAATTTAGCTGCACCCTCTGCACACAATGAATTAACCCCACGGAATTGCATGAATGATGATAATTCTAAGCCTTGACATTGGCAATGGGCTGTCAGAAAGATAGAAGGGCTTTGAAGTGTTTCGCTTTCTCCCACAGGAAACCGCTTTCACTGTCATTTGGAGGGGCCAGGACAGAGAAGATGGGACCCCAAGGTGAAATATATTAAAGGAAAAAACTATGTTGAGACCTTTTCGGTGATCCATACTCAAATTGTCACCAGAAATCTTTCCCTTTCATCTAAATGGCTATGAAAATGAAATGGTTGAAGTTGGAGAAGAAGACCCTGTTATCAGGCTGCTGTGTTCACCCTCAATGTTTAAGTCCTGCAGATCAATACATTGACACTGACAGTCTCCAAGTTAATGGAAAATGCAATCAAATAACCTTGTTATAGAGACCAATTCATAAAACATTTTTATAAAGAATTTTACATTTCAAAAGTTTCTATAGTAGAAAATTCCCCATGGTCTTGAGAAGTTAAATGGAAGATAATGCGTCTTGTTCTCTAAGTATACTGGCTGGTTTTGTGTGTCAACTTGACACAAGCTGAAGTTATCACAGAGAAAGGAGCTTCAGTTGAGAAAATGCCTCCATGAGATCCAGCTGTAAGGCATTTTCTCAATTAGTGATCAAGGGGGGAGGGCCCCTTGTGGGTGGTACCATCTGTGGGCTGTAGTCTTGGGCTCTGTAAGAGAGCAAGCTGAGCAAGTCAGGAGAAGCAAGCCAGTAAGAAACATCCCTCCATGGCCTCTGCATCAGCTGCTGCTTGAGTTCCAGTCCTGACTTCCTTTAGGAATGAACAGCAATGTGGAAATGTAAGCTGAATAAACTCTTTACTCCCCAACTTTCTTCTTGGTCATGATGTTTTATGCAGGAATAGAAACCCTGACTAAGATACTAAGTAAGATGATAGTCTTTTGTACTCTGACACCTTATAGTAGGCAAAGACATTGTATCCCCTTTGCTTCAGTGTGTGAAACTCTTAAGTTCACATGTGCATTAATAGAGCAGTGAGTCTGCCCAATACACAAGAACTGTGCACCCAAATTCCTTGAGGAGGATAGCAAGCTATGTCTGCTATTGGTGGAGAACGTAAAAGCTTTTGTGATTATATTAATAATTAATATCATTAAAAAGAGAAGGCCTAAGAATTCTAAGAGTAGTAGTCTACCAACTCGTCAACTTTCTAATAGGCTAACACAGAAAATATAATGCCAAGGAAAATTTACTCCTACAAGCCGCTAAGGCAATTCCACTGTATTCTGATGTTGTGGAATAGTATGCTGCCAAGAGAAATGCGATGCCTGATATATAAGTCACACTTCCCTCACAATCCCTGCCCTGTTCTTCCCACAATTATTCACTTCTAATCCTATCTGTTCTTTTTATAAAACCCACCAAGTCCACTTGGTGCTGCCAATATGTGCATGGGTGTAGTACCTCTACTGGAGCATGCTGGCTGCATCCCTGAAGAAAACTGACTCTCCCTTTTCCAGCAGCCAGCAATGCCCAATGGCTCCACAGCTAAAGGCAGTGGCTTTGTGATATGCCTCCTCTCCCGTTCATGCTAGGATTTTTGTCATCAACTGAAAAAAAGAAACAAACAAACAAAGAAGCAAAGAATGTTTCTCTGATGAGGTGATGAGATGAACTCATCTATGGTTATAAAGATAAGTAGTTAGCAAGTGGTTTAATACTAGGTACATTTAGCAGAATAATCATAATAGGTTCTCACTTAGGGCTTATGAGCTATGTCTCAGTCAGGGTTTCTATTCCTATACCAAACACCATGACCAAGAAGCAAGTTGGAGAGGAAAGGGTTTATTCAGCTTACACTTCCATGCTGCTGTTCATCACCAAAGGAAGTCAGGACTGGAACTCAGGCAGGTCAGGAAGCAGGAGCTGATGCAGAGGCCATGGAGGGATGCTGCTTACTGGCTTGCTTGCTTCTCCTGGCTTGCTCAGCCTGTTTTCTTATAGAGCCCAAGACTACCAGCCCACAGATGGTACCACCCACAAGGGGCCCTCCGCCCTTGATCACTAATTGAGGAAATCCCTTACCGCTGGATCTTATGGAGGCATTTTCTCCACTGAAATTCCTTTCTCTGTGATAACTCCAGCTTGTGTCAAACACAAAACCAGCCGCCAGTGTAATCTATGAAGCTACGGTTTCTTAGTTCCATTAGCCTTGCTGAGCATGAGGTCTGTCTTATGTAGCAACACTAAGTCCATTCAGAAAGTGCTAGTTACTTCCATAACATCTATGCCACTACTACATGCCTTCTCATCTGCTCACTATTATAGCATCCACAGTCCACACATAGGTTAGATTAATGATTTATTTACTCCCCCAGTAGCATGAACAGAACCTCTTCCAGCACTGTGAAGGCTATCCAGGGGGAATGAAGTTTCTAGGTCAATACAAGTCTCTACTCTCTATAATTTGAGCATTTGGTATATTCAGAAATAAGATTTTAAATGAAGTAATAGAGGATAACCAAGAGCAATGACAGTGGACTGACATGTTTTGATATCTATGGGCCCTCACTGATTAAAAACTTTACACTCCCACCTAGCACTGGGCTTTTTATTTGACTCTGAATGCTGCCTGGGAGAAGCAATGTCTCCTGGTCACAAGGTAGCTCTGTTCAAACTCTTTTTGGTTTTCTATAAATAGTTTTAAGAAGCTTCTACAGAAGGAGGTTTCTGTATGGTTTTTCCGAAGACCTTCCATGTTAGCTACCCACTACGCCCTCCGCTGCTCTGTTCTCCCATGTCCCTTCCCACTTAACACAGCTTGCCTCATAATTCCTCATTCATATCATTTGTATACTGTCTCATCGTCCTTCAAAGTCCCCTGCATGGAGCTTACTATGTCCTTTTCCTATAGGTGCATCTGTATCTCAATATTCAAAGCTATCCTCCACATATCAAGAACATGTGGCACTTGCCTAATGGGTCTCGGTTACCTAACTCAAAGTAATTACTTCCAGCCCCATCTATTCACTTTCAAATTTCATAATTTTATTTTTCTTTTCTGCTGAATAATATTACATTGTGGACGTGTACAACATTCTTTTTACCTTTTTACCTGATGAACCTCTAGGCAGTTTCCTGGATATTGTGACTAGAATAGAAATGAACACAGATAAACAAGTATCCATGTAGCAGGCTGTAGAGTCCTCCGGGACCATGAACAGGAGCCATATTTCTAGATCATCTGCTTTAGCATTTTGAAGAACCTCCACTCTGGTTTCCACAATGGCTTCACCAATTTACACTCCCACCAAGAGTGAATTAGTGTCCCCCTTTCCCGCAATCCCAGTAGCGTTTGTAGTACTTCAGTTTATGGAGTTTTTGTTTGTTTGGTGGTTTGTTTTATTTGGTTTGATTTTTGGTCTTAACCATTCTGACTGGAGCAAAATGAAATCTCAAAGAAGTTTCGATTTGCAGTTTGTGGGTGCTAAAGATGTTGAACATTTCAAAATATATTCCTAGATCATTTGTGCTTCTTCTTTTAAGAACTGTAATTCTATTCCCACTTTTAAAATTGGTTGTTTACATTATTAGTGCTGAGGTTTTAGCTCCCTGTACATTCTACACACTAGCCTTCTGTCAGATGTATAGCAGGTAAATAATTCTTCTCATTTTGTACTCTGCAGATCCCCTCAGTTGGCATTCTCCTTTACTGTTCTAAAACACTAACACCATAAAGTCCTATCTGTCAGTGGACATCTAAGTTAAGGCACAGTTCCTACTTTACTCTCTATCAGATTTGGGTTACAAGGTCTTAAGTTAAATCCCTTAATCCACTTGGAGCTGAGATTTGTTGAGGGTGAGAGATAAGTATCTATACTCGTTATATGTGTAGCTACCCAATTTGACCAGCATTATTTGTTAAAGGTGCTATTTTTTTCTCATGTTCATTTTGGGGCTCTGTCAAAAATCGAATTGTTGCAGGAGTGTAGGCTTACATCGGGATCCTCAATTCTATTCTATTAATAAATATGCATATTTATGATTGTAGTATATTTTTATTAGTATGGCTCTTTAATATAACTTGAAATCAGGAATGGTAACTCCTCCAACCATATTTTTATCATTTGGGGGTTTTGGCTAGCCTGGCTCTTTTGTGTTCCATGTGGATTTTAAGACTTTTTTTTTTCTATTTCTGTGAAAAATTGCATTGGGATTTTAATGTGATTTGCACTGACTCTGCGGTGGCTCCTGTGCTGTGAGCACTTCCACAATATCAGTCTCCCAGTATAGGAATAATCTGGGCAGCAGATCCCATCTTCTGAAGTCCTCCTCCGTTCCTTTCTTCAGAGCCCTAACATTTTCTTCGTACAAGTGTCTCACATTTTTGGTTAGACTTATTCCAGGATATTTGTTGTTGTTTTGGAGGTAGATTGTTTCCTTGATTTTTTCAGTACATGTTGTTGGTATGTAAAAAGTCTACTGATTCTTTGTGATAAGTTGTAACTTGTCCCTTTGCCGACGGTGTTTATCAGAGAAAGCAGCTTTCAGGTGTAGTCTCTAGACTACACCTGTATAGAATCCTATCATCTGTAAAGGTGGACAGTGGCTTCTTTTCTTTGTATCTTTTTATCTTCTTCTCTTGTCTTATTTCTCTAGATAAGACATCACTATAGAGAAGAGGAATGTGGAGAGTTGACATATTTCCCTTGTTTCTAATTTTAGCTGAAATGCTTTGAGAAAAAAAATGCTTTTTGAAAAAAAATGGTTTTTTTTAATTTAGAATAATGTTGGCTGTGGGTTTGTAAATATTTCCTTATTATATTGAAATATGTCTCTCATATCCCTAGACTCTCCAGAATTTTTTTTTTTTTTGGTTTTTCGAGACAGGGTTTCTCTGTGTAGCCCTGGATGTCCTAGAACTCACTCTGTAGACCAGACTGGCCTCGAACTCAGAAATCCACTTGCCTCTGCCTCCCAAGTGCTGGGATTAAAGGCATGCATGCGCCACCACTGCCCAGTGTCGACTCTCCAGAAATTTTATCATGAAAAGATGTTAGATTTTATCAAAATGTTTTCTTCATTTAATGAGATGATCATATGCTTTTTGTCCTTAAGTGTATTCATGTGATAGATTACCATTTTTAATGTTTGGACATTGAACCATCCCTGAGTCTCTGTGATGGTGTTGGCTTGATTGTAGTGGTTTAATGTGTTCTTGAATTCTGTTTACAAGTATTTAATTGAGACTATTTGAATCTTTGTTCATCAGGAAGATTGGCCTATGATTTCATCTCTTGTTTTGTCTTTATCTGTTTTAGGTGTCAATGTAATGCTGGCTCCATGAGAATAATTTGGAATCATTTATTTCCTTTTCTATTTCACAGAATATTTTGAGAAATATTATCTCATTTTTTTCTTTAAAAGTTATTATTTAAAGGCTATTATTATTTAAGTCTTATTTAAAGGCTATAATTATTTATTTGCTTGAGATGGATCTATTTAAATTTTTGTCTTTTTTGGATTGGCTTTGTTTATTTGCGTTCTTGCTGATATTTTTATGCAGAACTTAGAACCATAAACTTTCCTTTTAGGACCTGCTAGCTGCATTGTATCCATCGGTGTTGGTATGCTGTGTTTTCATTTTCATCCAACTATAGGAAATTTTAATTTTTTTAAAAAAATCTCTTCACTTATTTATTCATTCATTTAGTCCTGTTGTTCAAACTCTAGGACTATGTATTTTCTGTGATTTCTGTTGCTGTTGATATTTGTTTTATTCTACTGTGATCAGATAAGTTAAAAGGAATTATTTCAGTTTCCTTTGAGAAATTCTTCATGTCCCAATATTTAGCTTATTGTAATGAAGGCTCCATGGGGTCTTAGAAGAGTATGTACTCTCTACACGTGGATGGAATGCTCTGTAGATATGTGCTATGGTTTATATATGCTTGGCCCAGAGAATGGCACAATTAGGAGGTGTGGCCTTGTTGAAGTAGGTGTGTCACTGTGGGCGTGGGCTTAAGATCCTCACCCTAGCTGCCTGGAAGTCAGTCTTCCACTAGCAGCCTTCAGATGAAGATGTAGAACTCTCAGCTCCACCTGCTCCATGCCTGCCTGGATGCTGCCTGTTCCCACCTTGATGATAATGGACTGAACCTCTGAACCCATAAGCCAGCCCCAATTAAATGTCCTTATAAGAGTTGCCTTGGTTATGGTGTCTGTTCACAGCAGTGAACCCCTAAGACAGTATGCTACATCCATGTGACCTGTGATGTTATTTAGCTCTGTTATTTCTCTGTTCATATTTTTATCTGGATGATCTGTTCATTGGTGAAAGTAGAGTTCTAAAGTCACCTACTGTTAATATGCGGGGTTAACCTGTTGCTTTACAACTAGAAGTACTTGTTTTATGAAGTTGGGTACACCTAAGTTTGGCACATACACATTGAGAATTGTAATGTCTTCTTGATGTGTTTTTTTACTTTAATCCATATGAAGCCTTTAATCCATATCAACCTTCTTTATGTCTTCTGATTAGTTTTGGTATAAGTCTGTTTTATCAGATATTACCATAGCAACTCTGTGTTCCATTTGTTTGGACTATCCTTAGCCACACTTCCACTTTAAAGTGGCTTATTTTTAAATGCAGTCTACTAGACTGTGTCATTTGATTTGGGAACTGAAGCCATTGATTTCAAAGTTATTATAGAAAGCTGTATATTGATTCCTGTCATTTTGCTGATTTATAGTTTTCTTAATCTTCTTTTTTTAATCACCTAATATTGCTGTTCGTCACCATGTCCTGTTGGATATATTTATCCCTTTCTTCAGTGTGAAGTCTTTCTTTTCTCCTCTATAGGTCTAACTTGGTGCCATTCGATAGTTCAGATTGGTTTTAAACTCAAAGCAACTCTGCTACTTCAGTGTGGTGCTAGTATTACAAGCATGTGTCACCAGGCCTGGCTCTAGCTACAAACTTCCTTGCTGCCAAGAGAAAATAAAAAACATAACTTACTGTATGATTCCCAGTATGCACAGGTTTTCAAAGAAAATTCAAACTAAGTGTTCCAATGGAAAATTATTATCCCTTCTCCAGTTCTACAACTTTGAACTCTTTTTTTTTTTTTTTTTTTTTTTTTGTGACAGGGTTTCTCTGTGTAGCCCTGGCTGTCCTGGAACTCGCTCTGTAGACAAGGCTGGCCTCGAACTCAGAAATCCACCTGCCTCTGCCTCCCAAGTGCTGGCACTTTGAACTCTTACAAGGTAAATGTGAATACAGAATTGTGTGCTGGGTGATGAAAGATTTGTGTGATGTTTCACTGTAATTAGTGAAGCATGATGACTCTGTATTGTAACCTAGAGTCTGTTATTCAACTTCACAATCTTTCAGATTTTAACCATGATTAAACACATATGATTCAGTGACTTCTAAGAAAAATTAGACAACCCATATTGTTTTACTCTCCCGTATGCTTTCTAACCTTCAAATAATTAAAACAACTGTACATCATTTTTATTGTACATCTAAAATAATGAGCTCCTCACCCTTTAACCAGAAGATTGGCAACATTCTATGAAACTCCAGTTATATCTTCAGAGCATAAAATGTATAAAGAAGCACTACTGTTTTAGTCAACAAGAAGGAAGGAAAAAAGAAAATGAAAAAAA
>CM052708.1:18452090-18490939 GCA_028551405.1 Uromys caudimaculatus | reverse complement strand
AATCTTCAATGCCTCTTTCACTGCTACTGCACAGGTGATAGAATCTTTGTCTTAAGGACTCAAATGAGGAGAAAATCATTGAACTTTTAGTACTTATGGGATGAGACCCATACAATTATTGAAGAATTGAGTATTTACAATAGCCTCTTCAACAAAGACTGAGAATGGACTGGTTAATAAAATGTGACAATCTAGGATAAAAAAAAAAAAAAAAAAGAAATAAATATATCAAAAAGTTCATTTAAATATAACTAATCCACACTACGACACCTCAGTAATACAGTATTAAGTACCTTGGGTATTCTTCTACCAATAATCAGGGTTTTAAGAAAGGGTGTAGCTTATTCTTCTGTGATGCAAAGAGGGACTCTCATAGAGACTTAATTACAAACATATTAAAATTCTTCTGCTATCTTATTTATTGTTTTAGAAAGTATTATTTAAAATAATATACATAAATTTCCAAATAAGCTGCATCAAGCATTTAATTTTTAATGAGTTAACTGAAAGTTAACCAAAAAAGGTAACTATCTCAAATTGGGACTTTACTTGCCATTAATATGGGATGCTTTTGTAGAAATAATCTTCAATCCCTCAAAAGAGACAATCTTAGTATTTTAGTAGAGCCTATGAATCCAGTGTGTGACTAGCCTGCAGTTAACCTATCCTTTCTCACATTCCTAACATACACACTAGATAATGGACTACTACAATGACCCTCACTCAGATGTGGGCTAGACAAAAAAAAAGTATACCTTCTTTTCTTTAAAAGAGCTACTGATATCAAGCCGCTGTTAAATTCTCTAGAAGCAACAGCCAAAATACCAAGAGTCTCTAAAAGCTAAACAAATTGCTAAAGATGGAGGTATTGATTTCTAAAGACATATTCCTATGACAGTGCTCTAGTAACTTACCACCTTTGTAATTGAAAGGGTTTTAGTTCTTCCTAAAGAATGACACATACAAGCTACTAAATGTTGCATTGTGGGACGTGCATGTCTAGTAAACTGGGCAGACAAAAGAACCATTTAGAATTTTAGACTGACTCAGCTCTAATCTTTATATTTTCCCTAATAGTTCTCTTATTTCTTTTTGAAATGATGAAAATTGTAATTAATCACTTTGAAATCCAATGTGGTGCTCTAATTACAGACCATCAACCCTCATTGATGAAATACAGTTGCACATTGAAATATTTCTCTAAACGCATGCTGAATGCACAGATTGCAACTCATATGCATAGAAAAATTGCCACTCACTCTGAGTAAATTGAATTTTTCTCAAATAAAAGGGACACATGTAACTGCATGTTTTCTGATTGACAATAGTCTTGCTTCTCTGTAGATCTTAATGGTCTAATAATGGACCTTGCCAGCGATTATGAGCTACACCCCAGCTAGGGACCCATAACTTTTATTGTCGTCCATTATCTGACCATTAGAGACCACCGCTATCCTCAGCATGAATGTGTGGCATTTTGCTAAGGAAAGGGTGAGAAAAGTGTGGGCAGCAGGTTTCCCAGCATCAGAGGCATGGAAGCTTCAAAATTTCCTATTGAGACCCTTTATTTTCCTTATGGTGAAATGTTTACGGTGTTTGCCTCTTGGACAAAGATTTCCCATCTAGTCCTGTCATGAAAAGAAATATGTGAACCAGTACTGGTATGAAAAACACTCTTGTTTACTTTTCCTGATTGGTCCTGACACTAAGAGGGTTTGCCATAGCTACTCAGGTTGGTATAGAAAATCCTATTTTGTTTTGTCTTTTAAGCTTTCTTGAGGTATACATGATATGCAAAAATGCACATATTCCATGCACATCATAGTTAGGAAATACACATATTTCCATAATAATTTTACTAGAATGAAGGTATTAAATGTATCCATGTATCCATCACCTCTGTAATTTGTATTGTGGCCTTCTGTAAGTTTGCACATCATGTGTTTTTCCAAGAACAATGTAAACTCTCCTCTCTTGTCACATTTTAAAGTGCACATTTGACTTCTAACAAGCCCTGGGCTGCTGAGAAGGGCTCTAAAAGTTACCCTGCATGACATAGACTTAATATGCATTGAGAAGCAATCTCTATTCCTGCTGCCTCCATTTCCTGGCTCCCACTAATCTGATCTCTGCTTCTTTGGATTTTTTTAATACTTCATATCAGAAAAATCACAAAGTGCTTATGCTTTGATGACTGGACTGTTTCACTCAGAATAAAGCCCTGGGCTCGTCCATGCTACTGACATGGCAGTATTTATGTCTTCCTTAAAGACTGAACGTTGTCCTACTGTAAAGCTGTATCATGTCAACATCACTCCTTCATATCTTTCTGGGCATTTAAACTGTTTCTGTATCTTTGCTACTGTGTATGACGCTGCAGTAATGATGTAAGTGATAATCCTCTTTGAAATGCAAGCTTTAATTTCCTCGTTTGTATACTTAGAAGTGGAGTAGCTGGGCCATGTGGTATCTTTATTTTTTTAGAGAAACTTTCATGCTATTGTCTAGAGTAGACACCCCATTCAGCATTCTGACTATCAGTATATGTAGGTTCTGATGTCCTTTATGAACCTGTTAGATCTCAATATTTTTTATTTGGTTTGTTAATTTTGATAAACATGATTATATCAGATACATTTTTTATTTGCATTTCCTTGAAATTTTTCTGGTAAAATTTTCTATTTGTGTGTTCTTTAGAAATGTCTGGATGGCATCACTATGACCACTTTGGCTGCTCTTCTATTGGTTTTATCAGCAAGCTCTCTGCTACTCTAACCATGACCAGCATAATTAATTTGAATTATGTTATCTCTTAGATTCCTGTTACACCATCCAGTTAACTTCTTTCCCCAATCACGTTAACTGTAAAAGAAGCAAAATTTAAGTTGCTGAGATATTTGTTATGGCAAGGTGATCACATTTATTATCTAGAGAATGAGGAGAGCAAGGTGTCAGATTTCTTGAGCATAAAAAGACTGTACAGAACCCGGAGTAGCTCCAGAGTTCATAAGTCATCACCTAAACTGTTCCCACTTCTTTCATTGTCTCTTAATTCTCACATAATCTTGAAATATCTTCTGTTTCAAGTGTTCAAGTTTACCCCTTGCCTAATTTATACACAAAATTCTACATCTTTCATTAGCAGGTAGGTAATCTTTTGGTTAGTACATTCTGTGAGGCTTGTTGACCCAAGGTCAAAAAGACAGTTACTAATACTGCTATAATGCTCTTCTCCTGCTGTCTATGAGGGTAAAAGATGGGGGTGTTAAACAGGATTACTTCACAATATTCCATAAACTGCAATTTCTGGTTTTTTTTTTTTAACTCTATCCAACACCATTTAAACATCAGCATTTTATAATCACCTACTATATACAAAATCTCTTCTTTTATGTCAGGGATTTGGCATTAAATAAAACAGGTTTTTACGTGTTCTATTCTCCTGATATTTTCCTCTAATGAAGAAAAGGCAGTGGGATATCACAAAGAGATATCAGACAGTGAGCATGGGAAGACTGAAAATCATTTACTTACAGATAGCTACGTGTTAGCATGTTGGAAGGGTATTGTGGTGGCGGCATATGTTTTAAGAAGCAGCTAAGCAGCAGAGGTCTAAGGGTGAATGGGTTATGCAGAAGGACATTGGAATTAGTGTTCTATGGCTTTGATTCTAGAGTCACTGAGGAATGGTCAGTGTGAAAGGAGCAAGGAAGCAGCCATGGAAGGTGACAATGTGTACTCAAAGAACTGGGCACACGATCACTTCTGATTTGTAGTCCCAAATCCTCATTTTCAGAGTTGGTATCTATTGAAGTGATAAAGAGACTGTGTTATGTGATAGAGAGTGGATTGGCATTCTGCCTAAGTAAGAAGGGAACTCTCTTCTGTGCCACAATAAATGGAGGATGTTATAGTAACTGAAGTAAGCCAGGCACAGAATGCGTAGTTACAAAGCCAACATGATTGAACTGTGTTAAGAGCTAATTGAGACATAGAAGCCATGTATGCTATGGGAATTCATGAGGGAGCTGATTACAATAGGAAAGACTTCTTGCAAAGGCAGCAGCTAAGCCCTGAGACCTCAAGCCTTATAGGAGACAGCTGGACTTGACTGGGCCCACAGTAGACAGAGTTGAGCAAAGATGGTTTTCTCTCTCACTGAACCAAGACTAAGCCTGAGAATCTTTTCAGGACTCAGCTAATCCAAAGAAACTGGTTAGAACTGACCTGAAAGAAAAACCTCTTTTCTTTCTGTCTCTAATATAAATGACCAGGAAAGCAAGTTGAATACATTTCAAGAAGGAGTAAGAAAGCAGCCAGAATAGACACAGTCAAGATCACAGCCTGTTCTCAGATTTGGAAGTGGATACCATATTGGAAAGAAAACTCTTTTTTAATTAGAAGAATAAATTAAGTCAGCTTGTAACTACTGTACTTGTCTCAAATTTTTGGTTAGTCTTGATTTGGTACAGTGTTACCCAACACTGCAGTTATGTGATGCTCTTATGAGCACCTCCTTCTTCATTTTCTTTTTGTAGCTGAAGTTACGTACAGGGATTTTCAACCTCTTATTTTACATTTTATCCTTTCTTATAATACTTTACTCTTTCATGAAGCACCTCTAGAAATAATCTCCTTTTTCTATCAAAACCTTGTTTGATATTTATTGGATAAACAATTTGGGGCTCTTCCCTGGGAAGACTATTTCTCACAGTCTCAGTTCTCCTCAATTGCCTACAGTTCTTTGTCTCTGCCTGAGACCCCACGAAATTTTCTCCTTCCATGTCTAATGCTGTTGTCCTTATTCAGGTCTTGTTTAGGCACAGTGTTGATTGCTCAGTCCTAAAATCACATACAGATAACTGATATTGTATGGGCTGAGCAGGTTGTATTTATATATTTAGGCATATATAGATACATACCTATATCAAAACTTAAAGAGAGGACAGAAATCTTAAAGATAACAAGGAGAATGTATCTGTGGAGTAAAGAGAAGGGTAAGGGGGAAATGATGTTATTATATTTCATTTCAAAAAAAGGAAAAATAAATAACATTAAGTAGCAACATAAAGGGAAAAGGGTTTTTTTGACCTTAAATAAGAGAAAATCACATTGTTCAATTTTTGCCTCTTTGGCTGTGATGAAACACTCAGATCGAAAGCAGCTTGTGGAGCCAAAGGTTTATTTGGCTTATACACTCAGATCACAATCCATCACTGAGGTGCATCGGGGCAGGAATTCAAGTCAAAACCACATAAGTGTGCTGCTTGCAGGCTTCGCTCTCGGGCTCGCTCACTGGCTTATGCTCAGTTACCTTTTTTACACAGCGCAAGACTACCTACCCAGTAAATAGGAACTTGCCCTACATTCCACAGCCCTTCACAGACATGCCCACAGACCAACCTCGAAAGGGTAATTACTCAATCGGGACTCTTTCAGGCGACTCTAGGCCGTGTCAAGTTGACAGTTAAGTCTAACTAGGATGCACAATAAAATGAAAGTGAAATGTGTATTAAAACCTTTTCTCTATTTCAAGGGCACTGGTCTTCCTGGTGTTGAGCCAGAGGTCTTAGAATTGAGCAGTTCCTGATCACAGCATTCTCACACTCTCAACAGCAAAGACTTTGTTTCAGGGGCTTTCCTACACATTGTAGAAAGTGTGTCAGCATGTCCACTCTCCTGTAATCATTAGATGCCAGTAGCATCTCTCAGTAGTGACCATGAAAAATGTCCCCAGATATTGCTAGATATCCCCTGTACAGCAAAAACACCCTAGCTAAACTCTAAAGCCAAAGAATAGTCTTATAGCAGTTACTGTATTCAGACGCTTCTGAAACCTCTTTATTAGGCAATTGAGAAAGCGGACCCAGACTTTGTAGTTTGAGAAATCTGATTGACTGTCAAGCTAACCACAGCCAAAGAAGCATTAAAAACGCAGTGATTTCCTTTTGAAAGGGTTTCTTGGTATCCATTCAGATGGGAACAAATGTAAATTGACATCTGTACTGACATTCCATGTATTATCATCGGTTTAACGTCTGGGAAGACAAATTTTGCAAAACATTATAGTAAGAGGTGCTTTGTGTGAATGAAGACAAATGGGCAGATCCAGGAAAACGCAGGACGCCATTGCATCATCTCCCATGAGCCAGAAAATGCTCTGACACTGCAGGCTGACAAAAGCTGAAATTCAAACATATTTCAACACGCAATTCAGGAAGGATTTCCTGTGTTTTTAAGGATCAAGCCATATATTTTCTGATGCTCAGAAAGTGTTTGTGTGTGTGTGTCTGTGTGTGTGTGTGTGTGTGTGTGTCTGTGCGTGTGTGTGTCCATGTGTGTGTTATGGATATGTGTGTACGTGTGTGTGTGTCTGTGTGTGTGTCTGTGTGTGTGTTGTGGGTATGTGTGTACATGTGTGTGTATATACCAAAAATCTTAATGTGTGTGCCTGTACAGTGTTTTTATCTCCTCGCATGTGCTTTTACACTCTTTAGAGCCTGACACTCTCAGTCATTAACTAGTAAAATGAGACATGTGTCTAAAGAAAATAGCAATATCCCTTGTAGCAGTAAAATTTCATGATGGTGAATACCAAAATTTCATTACATCAGAGTCTCTAAGAAGTAATAACCCAGTTATATCTAAAATAGTTTTGGCCTCTTTACTATACTTAACAATTTCTTAATTCCACACCACAGTCTCCAGATGTCTTAACAGACATATCCAAGTGCCCTAAATGAACTGTGCAAGTCATTTTTTAAAGTTATCTTGTCTTAGGAACATGCCATAGTGTCTCTTGAGTAAGGCTTGGAGTCTGTCTCATGCTGAAGTTTGAGAACTTTAAATTGGTGGCCTTTTTTTCTTCTAGGAATTTAAACTGTAGTTAGGGAGATTCGCCATTACAAGAAAAATATTACAACATTTTGGGGTCAATAGCAAATGAGAGACATAGTCTATGCATATAAAGGAAATTCTAAGTGTTATGGGATAAATGTTACAGATTAAAGAAAAAGTTAATGACTGACCAAACTTCATCAAGAAACTCTGTTAGTGTTCTGAACTTATAAAAACCATACTGCCTGAGATCAGAAAGCCTGAGGCAGCACCCTAATTTCCACTATTAGCTGTGTGGCTTGAGACCTATTGCTTAACCTCTCTGATCCTCCATTGTCAAATCAGCACAAGGACAATAGAATCCCACCAAAGGTTGATGTAGGAGAATTAAATGAATTTACTCAGGGCTATAATTAGCACATGCAACTCAAACATTCCTTACTGTTACTTGTTAAAAGAACACAGGGCAATGCTCCCAAGAGACTTAGACTCCCCCTTAAGTATAGCCAAGATTCTCATCTGCATCCTTGGACTCGATGAGTCTCACTGGCCCTGGGTTTCCATCCCCTCGTCTACTTTGCAGGAGTATTGGAGAAAGAAAAGTAGTATCAGTCTGTGTGCCAGACAGACAGCACATCTGTAGTAGCATTCACTGTGCACTACGGCCTGATGTGAAACTTGTCTTTCATAATCATTCCAATAAGTGCTAATTAATCACTTGAGAGATAAAACAGTAATTAATAAGCAAGTTGTGAAAACTATGGAAATTCTAGATGGCTTCATGATTGTGACCATGCATTATCACTGGGCGACCAGAATATTCTCATACTGACTCTGTGGTAATAGAACCAACATAATAAATGAAACCCTGGAGTTCAAGTCCTGACTCTGATGGCAAGTAGCTCAATTGGAATGACTCCTTTGCTTTCCATATACCTCTCTTCCTGCATTCCTCAAAGGAGAATAATGGCAGATTCTCTGCTTCACGTGACTATGTTAAAAGCTCAAGGTAGGTGGTGCATAGACCTCTCTTGAAAACAGTACCTGTGAAAGAGCTAAAGATTTTTGATTGAAAAGCTCACTGTAGAGGATCCACAGATAGAATTCAAAGAATTACTTGAAAGTGGGACAATTTTAAGAAATTCAGTCAATAGCCACATGTTGGTTGTTCATGATCTAAACAATAATTTCGTTGGGATTTCTGTCCACTGTGTTGGGATAGAGCCAGTGGCAAAGGACACTCAAGATGGCAAGTAGGGCTCGTGTTTTCTTTAACGTAGAGGGGGCAGATGAGCTTCCTAGATGGTGTGTCAGGCTGACTTGCACAGCATCGTGCAATATTAGCAATCTTCTGTTCTTCTCTTTGCAGAATGTTGAATGATCTGTGATGAAAACTAACAAGCAGCTGTCAAATCTGAAACCCAGGCTTTCCTGACAGAAGGTCCAAGGGACTTTCTTATCAAGAGGGCCTTTAGGAGGAGGCTGTCCCCTCTCTCTCTCTCTCTCTCTCTCTCTCTCTCTCTCTCTCTCTCTCTCTCTCCCTCCCTCCCTCCCTCTCTCTCTCTCTCTCCAGAGATCATCAAAACTGCTGGACCCTTGACTTAGAGGGCTAGCTGTCTCCCATGAAGGACTTTTGATCACGGAGCTTTTTACTCAGATTTGACTTCGCATTATGGCTAATCAATACGTTACAACTGTCCAAGCCCCAGTCAGTGCACACCTCTCCATCAGACAGGGAGGCCTCCTAATTGAGGAAAAGTCAGAGACCCAGGCGGTGAGCCCTCAGGCCATGGTCTGCACCCACTCTCTCCTTTCATAGCCTTCTAGGGATGGTGGAAATAAAATTTAGAGACATGACAGGCGCAGCCAAGGAGGATCAATGCCTGTCACTTGCCACCAGTGTTTACTGCTGCCCCTGGTCTTCAGAGGGTGTTTTTCTTTCATAGCTTAGGGGAACTTAACCTTTTAAAAATGGGAAGATGGTTTCTTCATGAATTTTAAATTATTTTTATCTCCTTTGTCTAGTATTGTTGATTAGATTAAAATGAGTATTTGCTTCCCCCTCCCCAGTACCAAATTTTGCTCAGTAATAGCTGAGGAAAAAAATATAAATTGTTATGCTGGTGTTTGTGGCCACAGATAGACATCATATTGGTAGCTACTTGTGTAGCAATGCACCTGTGTAGCAATAGTACCCTCCTGTCCCCAGCGTCAACAGAAAGTAGAAAAGAAATGCTGTCCTCAAATTTGTCACCATTTTTTAACCAAGCTATTTATATGTCTGGAGAGTATTAAAGGAGATCAAATGCCTTGGTGAGACTTTAAAGTACATGACCATGAATTCAAGCATGTCCAGATATCCTAGTACTGTATTCTACAGAGTTAAGGACATTTTCTCTATTCAGCTAATTGAGCATCTAGAAAACATGCCATAATTTTTCTATAGCTGACCCAGAGGAGAGATGGCAATTGCAAAAGCATGGTGGTCTAATTCCATAAAAAGTTCTGGTTTATCAGTAAACCTGCATACATTATTAAATTTTTCATGACAAATAAACAGGCTTCTTAAAACGTGAGTATTCTTGATTTCTGAAAATCTTACAGATTATGTAAAGGTTGGGTATTTTCAGCTGCAATGTTACTATTACAAAATAGTGAAAATTAGTCATTTAGCCAGTTAACATGTAGTATAGTTTCAGTTAAATAGATTGAATGATTTCCCATTCCTTTTGCCATATAATCACGTATGTATTTTGTATGTATTTGTGTGAATGTATATATGTGTGTATGTGTGTGCGCGTATACGTATACATATACATATATAATTCGTATGTATTTGTAAGTACAAATGTAAACATTTTTCCAGTTGACAAATACGTTCACAAAATAACTTTATAGAAACAATATGAGAGACATTTTCGATGTGATCTTTATTCTTTAAAATTATTTTATTCTGTCTAAGAAAATTGTGTTTTAAAGAATTCAAAATTAGCAAAGTTAGCCAGAATATTAAAAACACTGGAATCTTGATCTAGATTTGGGGATTATGTGATTGAGCCACTTCATCATACCCCTAATATGTTAGCAGTGAAATCTTTGTAAATATTTGTAGTATTGTGTGGGTTACAACTGTATATTAGGTGAGATCTATTTTTTGACAAATTGTGAAATACTTAAGGGTATTTCATTCCTGGGAATTATTATTTCTGACATCAGTTCGTGAACAAAAAGTGGGTACAAAGTCTCTGTAACTTAGAAACATGAATATCAATTCTCATAACATATCTTGTGATATTTTTAATTCATTGAATTCTCTTTTTTGTTTGCTTAGTATTTTATTTTTTGATACTTTATTTACATTTCAAATGTTTCCGCCTTTCCAGACTTCCCCTTTGAAGCCCCCATCTCCTCCCCCTCCCCCTGCCTCTATGAGGGTATTCCCCTACCCACCCACCCACCCACTCTCATCTTCCCTCCTTGGCATTCCCCTATACTGGGGCATCTAACACCCTCAGACCCAAGGGCCTCTCCTCCCCCTGATGGCCAACAAGGCCCTCCTCCACATATGTGGTCCGAACCATGGGTCCCTCCATGTGTATTCTTTGGTTGGTGATCCAGTCTCCAGGAGCATCGGGGAGGTCTGGCCAGTTGACATTGTTGCTCCCTCCATTGAGCTGCAAACTCCCTCAGCTCCTTCAGTCCCTTCTCCAACTCTTCCATCTGGGACCTCACTCTCAGCCCAATGGTTACTGTGAAGTGAATCTTGGGTATTCTGGACGGAATACCCAAGATTCACTTCACAGCAACCATTGAATTCTTATTGTTCAGTAAAGTTATTATATTTTGCATCTTTCTTATAGAATGATAAAAATAGCCAATTCGTCAGTGACCTTTCTGACTTGTTAAGGATATACTAATATTCTTCTGTGCTGTATCTATATTCTGTCAGTACTTACACAAGCTGAGCAATTTTTACAAATAAAGAAAATGCTTAAAACTAAACTAACCTCATAGGCTGCATATTGAACCTTGAGGGGTTTAGAGTAGTCACTGGTATGAGAGAACTGATGACACATGTCTTCTTCCAATGACCCATAGAAGTTCATTATTAATAAAAACTCTTTCCTTTGAAGTCTTGGACGTGTAAAAGGTCTCTCCTAACTCAAATACTTATCACAATTCTCTTACTTCTAAGTATTCTTTAGTTCTTAGAATTCTTACACTACTGCAAAGTCCAATACAAAGACGCCTTGAGTGGTAGAAGTGCAACCTGGTCATTGTAACCCTTTTCTCCTCCCCTTTGGTGATTTGGATAGTTGGTGTCCAACTTAGAATTGAAAACATTGCAGTGTGTTCTGGACTCTTAAACACCTGTCTATCTTTCCAATAAGATCTCATTAATTACATTCAATTCTTTCTGCTTTGATATCTCATTAAAATCTTATAAATGATCACGCAGTGACCTTGAAGGTCATGCATAATACATGAAAGTAAACCTGCAGGAAAATGTATTCTTTCGCTCCTGACTGGCTACAGCCCAGGCTGCTACTCCTCTCCCAAGTGGCTCCAGTTGGGCGAGCTTAGCTGACTGTGCCAAGGTGTGCCGGGATGTGCGCACCTCTCAGCTCTGGTATCTTTCTTAGTCCTGACAGCTGCAATATGTTAATGGCTTCTTTTTGGATGTGGTGGCCTGGTTACCACTTAGGGCACTATGCTAATTAACATAGGATGGGGACAACAGGTGCAAATGTCATTTTATATCAGCATCATGCACAGGCAAAGAGAGCTTGCAGCCCTGAAGCAGGCCAAGAAAATGTTAACTTGAGTCAGCAGCCTTGCAATCTCTGAACAGATCCTCTTTAACGCCCCTGATTAAAGGACTCACAGGAGAATCCTTTGTGGCTGGTTTCTCTCTCAATCTCTCTCTCTCTCTCTCTCTCTCTCTCTCTCTCTCTCTCTCTCTCTCCCTCTCTCCTGAAATAATGGTATTTCTGAATGGGTATGGGTACTTTCAAAAGCTTTTTAACGTTGTATTTCATCAAAATTCGCTTACATGCAGAACAAGCAAAAATGCACAAGATCTGTATTTAAGAAGATTTCCTTCCTGAATGAAAGATCTGCTGAAACTTTCAGTGCATCTTTCACCTTCAGAGATGGAGACGGTTTTGCACAAAATCATCTTGGTTACCACAGCGAGATGGTCCCTGCACATTTGTTGAATCTTTATTTATGTGTGCATTCATTTGCGAGGTGGTTCCTTTTAACCTTTTTTTTTTTTATTTTTAATGAAACTGAATAAAAATGTAAGCATTAAAATTCTTCTTAAGGCCCGATTTCTTGTGTCTACTCTAACAGCAAAGAGGAAATTCACAAATTGACACCTTAAAGTAAGAAACAATCGTTTCTTCTTTAAAACATAAAGTCATAGTTTACACCAAGTGATTGCAGAATTTTAATAATGATCACTCACTTGTGGTATAAGGTATCCACAGAGCAAAACTGCTTTGTATTTTGAGTTTTGAGACTTATGTTTACAGACAAACAAGGGACCATCCACTGTGGCTATTCTGGCATCATTGGCATCTGTGAAACCCTGTGTTCAATTCAAGAGCATCTTTACTAAATGGTCAGCTCGGACATTCAGAAGGTGTCATGCTTAGACTTATGTGATGTGGACTCTGACACTGGGTACAATTGGTTTCAAATCATATATCGGACACATTGTGGCTTGAATAAACAACTTCACCCGTCTCAGATAAATCTTTCTCTTTGCAGTGACAACAAATTTCCCTTCAAAGCATCACCATGAAAAATAAATAGTATCACTCAGCAATGCATCTGGTAGATAGTATTACTGATCGCAGGGAGAGGAGGAAAGAGGGACCCTCCTGCAAAGGTTGTTCGTTTATTCATTACCCTTTAGAACACACCATAACCTGTGATACCATGAGATTGCTAAGGTCAGAGCACACATGCAAAAGGTAATAAATAAATGATCACCCAGGCCTGTCATTTTCACTTATTGCTTTTAATGGGTTCTAAGAAGAATTTCACTGCTAACTTGCAACCAAACTTTTTACAGCTCTTCTTTTTTCCCTAGCCACGTGTTTGCAATCTATAAGCTTACATTCTGGTAGTATCGCTCACTATTCTCTTCTGCTCGGCATGGTCCCTTTCCTTCTCTCTCCCCTGTCTTCTGATCCTCCTTCCCCTCTCTCTTCCCTTCCTTCTTCTTCCTCTCTCCCTCTTCTTATCCTGCCTACGCCATAGACTGCTCTTTTCTTCTAGGACTTTCCCCTCACCTCACACACTGTTCGATCTGATTTTTCCCTTGCTATGCTGTCCTGGCTTTCCAAACTGTAAGAGCTACTCTGGCCAAGAAATCTCCTCGAAAGTACAGACACAGGGAAGGGGTGAGAGGAGGCATGAGCAGAGAAGTATTGCAAGGAGAGAACCCTGAGTGTAGAGTGTCCCTGCTCTCAGAGATGGCAACTAACCTACGCTACCCATTTTCATGCTAGATGCAAGAACAAAACAGACTCAAAGGAGCAGATATGGTAGGAGAGCAATTCCATGAACCCTCTCTGAAACTCAGGTTCTGTTCATGCTTTTGTGCATTTTTTAAAATCTCAAACACAGAAATATCAGAGAGAAATGACAAGACATGCAGAGAGCACACAGGCAAAGGTCTATCCGTCCTACCTGATAAATGACAGATATTTAGCAGGAAATGCAGAGTAAACCACCTCCACATGCTTCTACTTTTAATGAGTCGAGGCAATAGTTACTGAAATAGTTTCTAATGTATTTTTCATATTCTGTCAATCCTGTCTCCTTGTACATTCTCATTCAGTGAATCGATGGCATTTCTCACTTGCAGATCAATGGCTGCCTGAAAGAAAGCAGTCCTCCATTTTAAGTTCCCAATTAGACAGTTTTTCCTAGGCCACACACTTAAAGTCAGATGTGTTGGGCGGAAAACGGATTTTCTAAGTTCCAACAGCTTTAGTGCATTTACACACAAACGAACCTGGGCAACTGGCTCACTTGGCAGCGGAGAGTGGACTCGCTGTCCACAGTAGAAAATAAAAGAAAACAAAAAAAGATTGGAGAAGGTAAAAGCACTCAGATGCTGTCTCAGAGCCACGTGGCTCTCCACTTTCCAGTTCCCTGTCAGGTCCTCTTCCCTCTCCTTGGTATTCCCTTTCCTCATGGGCGAGGCACTAATCCACCAGAGTTTTAGGGAGAGCATTAGGACTATGCTTATCAGATACTGAAAACAAGACCTAGGAGATGACAACCACTTAACAGAGTTGACTGCCACTACAACCGATGCCGACATCACTGCATCTGTTAACCATCTTCATTCCCATCGTGCTGGCATATGCAACTAGTTTGTTTGACTGTATTAAAATGAGAAATAAGATAGACTGGGAGGAGAAATATCAGGTGTCAGAAAGAAAAGGAATTAATTTAAATGTATTCGACAAAGTATTAGTTGAGCAGCTATTAGAACATCCTGACCAAGGTGCAGACTTAGTGACCACAAAGACCCAGCCGAATCTGGACAAAACCTGTCTGTCTTCCATAGAAAGGGGCTGTGCCTGTAGCCTGAGAGAAGCCGTAATCCCCGCCCTGCAGCGGCACCCTGCTGTCATTCATCTAATAAACAGCGAAAACTGACAAAGACTGTCTGGAAAGTTCACCCTTCCTAGACCACCTGATAGCACGCACACCCTTCCCTTCCACTGTTCCCTTTCATTAAGCGTGGCTTGTGTAGACGGTAGGGTCGCGGTATGTATGAAAGGTCTGTTGTTTCAGAAGGCATACTCACAAACAGTTGTGAGCCAGGCATTGTAGTACGGGCTACTGAAAAGAGAAATAAGATCGATTTTTAACTGACTTTGTAGAGCTTGGCCTTCGCTTTACAAGCAAGCAGGATGTGGCCCAAGTATCACCCCAAACTTCCCTCAAGGTCACTGTTTCAAAGCAGTGGCTCTAAGCCCACAGGAGACAGGACTTTGCTATGCCCTGTCACTGCGCCCTCATTTGCATGATTCTTGTCACTGTGTGTTCACAGTCACAGGAACTTTCATGATCATTCCAGTGTTTTCCTGACTCCCACGGTACCACACATTCCTCACTTGACACTTAACGTAATCATCACCCTGAACTGAAAGGCTCCTTGTGTCTCCCTGGGGCTACATGAGAATTCTCAGAATTGGCAAGACTGTTGTTGAGAGAATTCTACTCACAAGCAGTTTAGCTTTTGTTTGTTTGGGTTTGGTTGGTTGATTGGCTGGTTTGAGTTCTGCTCCCCAACCTTTGGTTTTATGAAGCGAGGTCTCACTTTGTAGTCTTGGCTGACCTAGAACACACAGAAAACCACTTGCCTCTGCTTTGACTGCTGGAATCCGAATCACAAGCCAGCATACTGGGATGCAGTTTGTTCCTTTATCCCACACTTCTCTTTTCTGTTTAAACTGTTTATTCCCCTTGTCATTTCTTTTTTCATGAAACATGTGTAGAATGCTTTGGAACACATGTGTAGAATTAAACACCGTCAGAGGCTGCACACGGTTGTAGTGTCAGGCTTCTTCAGCCGTAGGTGTGGCTTTCATCACTATCCTTAGATGCTTCTCTACTTACTATTTTCAAAATATAAAGAAAAGAGGACTTACTGGCTATTTCTCATTCTGACTTATGAGCAACATGAAGAGTTATGTTTATTTCACACATAAATAACTTACCCTGTGATCAGGCTTGTGATGAGGACTAAACATAAATCCTCACTTCCTGACACTATGTAAGTGCAGGAGCCAATCTTATAATAAGGGTGCTGACTGACAGAAGGGAAAAGAAGGGGAGAATGATACACAGATACAGTCTCAGACCATCTGGCCAAGTTCAAATTATCTGTGTTTCAGAGGGATCTGTATAGTGAATTCCCAAGCTGACCAATTTACTAGAATAACCTTCTGATCTTCAAAAACTAGACTTTAAAGTTGTAACTTATGTTTAAGTAGAGAATATTAATCTTAAAATGAGTAATGAATGACAATTTTTTCTGGGAAATTATTAAATATCATTGGATTTTGGAAATAAGCATTACATGTTATCCTAAATAGACGGTACACTATCAGTGAGCCTGCTTGGCTATTTAAATTAGAATAATTTGTCTCAGGTAACTTGTTGATAGTTCTGGTTACTTTGTTATATAGTGAATTAATACAACATGTAGTAGCAAAGACCGGCATTTTATAATGTTAATAGATTCTGTGAGCCCTTGATTCCAATGGGGTGCTCTGAGAACGGCTGCTCTTTGATCTGTGATGAATCCCCAGCTAGATGGCTGAAGGTTGTGAGACCCAAGAGCTGGAGGCTCAGTTACCTGGAGACATTCTCATGCCTGCCTGGTGGATGGCACCTGCCCAGTGGATGGCACCTGCCTGGTGGATGGCACTGGTTGTTGCTTTGACAGACTGTTGACTTAGGCATTGGCAGGACAGAGACTCTATGCTTCCCCTTAGGCTCTGTTAGTTTCCCCACAGTGTGGAAACATCAAAGGGATTGGACACTTTTACGGTGGCTGTGCATTCCAAGAGTGATAGCTCATGCAAAGCAGGAGCTCCATTGTCCTCTCTGACACAGCTTCAGACATCACACACTATCACGTACCACGGTCTGCCCATCACAGGCAACCTACAGACTTTTCAAGGAGAGCAGAACTTGGTTCCACTTCTTGAGACAGTGCTGGCAAACTTCTAGAAGAACATGTAGGACAGAAAGCCCTATTATGGCCATCTTTGGAAAAGGCACTCTTGCCCTGATTCAACTGATGGTAAACAAGGGAGAAATTATTTGATCTATCATTCGCAATTGCAGGTAGTTGAGTTGGCTTTCATCAGTTACTGGGTATTCTGAGAAATAGCCTTTTTCTACTTAGGAAACTCGTCATTAAAAGCAAGAAGACAGTCAGGCAATGATGGCACACACCTTTAATCCCACCCAGCACTTGGGAGGCAGAGGCAAGGGGATCTTTGAGTTGAGGCCAGCCTGGTCTATAGAGTGAGTTCCGGGGCTACACAGAGAAACCCTGCCTCAAAAAACCAAACAGGAAAAAACGCAAGAAGGCAAGGCTGTTGGTGCAAAATAACATAACAAGGAAAAGAAGTGAACATTCTTAAATTATGCTTAGAACAGGTTAACTAGGGGCATTTTTGTGGCAAGGAACTGAGGTGAGGAGTACATATTTTAAGATTTTCTATCCGTGTCATGGAAAACAAGGGATCAGGATTCATGGCTCTTCATCAGAGCAGCTTTGAGAGGATCTGGGTCCCTACATGACATAAAGTCACTTCTTAAGCCAAGGCTGAATTACTATGACTGTAAGAAACTGTTTGGTTGTCCAGATATAGATAGGTTTGAGCATTTGAACCATTACTAATCTTAACGAAACTGTGCAATCATCTATATTTTCAATATCATGTGATAAGACAGCTTTCTATTTCCAAGCTATCATTTTCATCTTTCATAAATACACAGCTTATCAAGCAATCAATGAGGGAAGATTGAAGGATATATACTCTTCATTTAAAACCCACAATAAATTAGTAAATAATTCAGAGCCAAATGTTATCTTATACTGTATTCTAGTAAAATGTTAACTCCTTAAAAAGTTTTATACCTTCAATTAAAGGTAAATAAACAAATCTGTCTTCTTTGTCAAGGGATATTTAGCTAATGGAATTATAACTCCTTGCCTTAGCTCATGAATTCTACTTGCCAAATGAAGCTCCCTCGGAAATCCAGGAAGCATTTAGAGAGCTTTTAACTCCAAACAGCCAAGGCCTAGGTGGGCCTACTGCTACCAAGCACATTTATCTCCATGCACTCCCATTTGTGTGTGCAAATACTCATATTTGCTCACGGAAATTGCACAGGCAAGCAGATGTTAATTTAGAAAAGGGGACAGCCCTACTCAGCATGCCCCGATGCATGGAGAAACACATGCTTTCACAGCATGAAGATTTTCCAATCTCTGGACAGCTCGAGAAGAGAAAAAAAAAATAACGTTCGTGTACACATAGTGAATAAATTGACCAATAATGAAGGAGCACTTGAAGGGGCCTGGTAAAATTTAGCATTATTGCATTATTTTACAGACAGGCTTTTCTAACTTGCTTGCATAATTCACTATAAGTTTTATGCTTTGAACAACAACAGCCTTCTAATCTAAAGACAAGAATTAACTACTTTGTTCCTCTTTAATTCCTAGTGGCGTTCTTCCTGTGTGTAGAAACAGGCATCTCGGTGAGCAAAGGCAATCAGCGCCTTTGCTTTCTGCTTGGCTAAAATACTTGCTAGTGTGAAAACTAAGTTCTCCTGTGTCTGCTCCGTTAATTACTTTTGTTAATAAAATGGGACCCGGCTATGATCTTCAAAGGCTCGCTCCTAGTAGCCTGCTCTGCCAACTAGATCTGACTTCCTCAAGACTGCAGCTTCTGAAAACAGTGCCACTGGCTGTCAGAAATAAAATTGCTCCAAATATGAGCATGTAAGGCAGAGTTCAGAGTCACACCAAAACAAGGGGTCTTTCCACAGTGGAACCCCTATAAGGCTCTCGTGATAAGACATCAATTGATAGAGCATGAATCTGCTGAGCTAACAGAGCCTAGTTGAGCACAGTCTCCAACCCCCGAAGCCATTCTGGGTGTTCTTAATGTATCAGTTTCCCCAAGCAGGGCAATGACTCTATTTAAGCTGAGTTGTCTACTAGTAAGATCCTCAGTGCTACATGCTACACGCGCACACACACACACACACACACACACACACACACACACACACACACACACACGCGCGCGCGCGCGCGCGCGCGCGCGGCTTTAAAGGGATGTAAGCTCACCAATCTAGATAACGGACTCAGAGAGTATGAAGCTCTGTGGCCTATAGCTAAACCTCCTTTGAGTCTTTACTTGCTATTAGCACTAAACTGATTATTTAGCTCATTGTTTGTCAGAACGATGGTTACATTATCATCTTAAGAATTTGTAGAAAAAAATTTCGGTTCCCAAGTCAGTGGTACTTTTTATTAAACTGAAAAGAAGGAGTCAAGAAAAGAGAGAGTCTGAGGAAGGAAGGAAGGAGGGAGGGAGGGGAAGGGGAGAGAGAGAGAGAGAGAGAGAGAGAGAGAGAGAGAAGACATAACAATTCAGCTGACCATATAACTAACTGGTGGAGACAAGCTCAGTAGGAGAACCTCATATCTCACCCAGACTGGAGAGCACTCTCCACACCAGCATCCCAAGGTGTTTCTGAAAGGGACAAAAGATGTGCCCTCTGAGAGCCAGAGCTGCCATTCCGGAACCCTTCGCAAAGAATCCTTTGACAAGATTGTTTCTTAAAAATATTATTAGGTTTAATACATGACCCCTGAGTATTTAAAAGAAAATAAGCATGAAGTGAAAAAGGAGAAAAAGGAGAGATAGGAAAAGTTCTACACAATTTTCCCAAACAAGTTTTTCAGCAAGGACACACACTTTCAAACGTCTTAATTTTGACTGTCATTGAGGTTCAAAAGGTGCCCCGAATGGGTTAAGTACTATGCATCCCCGGCTAAGGCTGATAGCCATGCTAATGCATGATTGCTCTTGAGGGACAAAGTTCTTCTTAAAATGGAGATTCATTTAAAAGCAGTAAAAAGGAATCGCATCTGTGCTTTACCTGCTATGCTTAATTTAAACAATACGTTCATATAATTATCAATTTACAAACTCTCTGTATACATATATACTATATGTATGTACATATATATAATGTAGAATCTGCATCACAGACATTTCTCATTTATAATAGTGGAAACCAGAGTTACTTTGGATGCACAAAATTCATTTGAACTTCAGTGTTGTGTACTTGTGTATGTGTGTTTTTATAAAGTCTATCACAGAGATATAATGTGATTTAGATTAGACTGAGGGCGGGTATGGGTCTGTGATAAAAATGCATGGTTCGTATGCAGAAGGCCCTGGGTCCTATCCGCAGAAATAAAGGAAAATTTCAATTTTTGGACTAAAATAAGAAGTTGGTTAGTAAATATTTACGGGCAACAGGAAAGCTGTCTGCACATGTGGAAATGTTTCCTGACAAAATATGATTTTTGAAATTCCTAATTGCATTATGTTATTAACTCATTTTACAGCTATTAAATACTGTATAGTAATATAACATTTAAAATACTGATTGTAAGTTTAGCAATATAACAAGCAGATAAATGGAGGAGTCTCACTTCGGACAAGAAAACACGAAACAGGTTTAACCATGTTGGATTATTTGAACACGTTTTCTAAAACATAATTTTTTTTAAAATGCCTTAAAGCTCAGCACACATACTCGGTGTTGACGTATTTACTCACTCTTTGTTAATCTAAAAATATGTTTCAAATATCGATCTCTGGTCAAATACATTTTGTAGTTTAATAGGCTGCAATATAACCTAATTATTATAGTTAATTATTCTGTATGTTTGTTAAGAGGCCAGTGTCCTATTAGTAAACATTTAAAAATTTAACAGGGTAATTTGTTCATAACACAATATAATCTTCACTGCTTTCCACCTGAAGCTCACTCGGCGTAGGTCAGAGGTTAATGCCAGTCAAGATGATAGTAAGGTAACATCAGCTAAGCTGTAGACTCTCAGGTCCAGATCAGGTGCCCTTTCCCATCTCGGTCTGTCTTTGTAGTAGAGTTACAGCACTAACAATTCTAATTAGTTGTAGGACTAATTATGGCAAAGATCTGCATCATTCTTTGTTTCCGCCTTAGACACAGAACGCACTAAGATTTTCTCTACTTTACCAGGTAACCTACCTTACATTCCCATACCTGCCAAGATGCTGCCTACTTAATACCCGGTGTTGTGCTGTCCTAACCTGACACAACACTGTCAGCATTAACTAACAGTATGTGTAAAACTGATTCAAAATAAATCTGGAGTAGTCCTGCATCAAGAACTGCTTTCTGCTGCTGGTCACGTGTGCGGGGTGTGGCCATGAATCCTGTGGAACACCCCTTTGGAGTTGGTAACCACCAGACCATTGGCAAACCCTCCCCTATCCGAAGAGATGCCCCTGCTGGTCGCAAAGTGGGTCTCATTGCTGCCTGCCGGACTGGACGGCTACGTGGGAGCACAGCTGTACGGGAGAAGGAGAACTAGCGCTCAGGAGCTGTAAAGTATGTCCTTAGGCAAACAAACAAACAAAAAACTGCTTTCTGAAACTCAGGCTAATCATGAGGCAATAGTCATGACGAAAATAAGTTTTAACTATTCTTCACAGTTTATGGGAGCTTTCTTAAATGTTAATCAAATATACTCCAATCATAAATCATGTCCTCTCCCACGACAAAAATAAAAAAATAACAATCCCTGCTTTATATGAACATGTTCCATGTCCCCATTTATCACTACTGATTTACATGTGAGACAAAATCATGTCAGAAATATTAATGATGCAAGTTCTCTTTGAAAGTGGAAATGTATAAAAATTATTAAATAGTTTTATTAATCTACTTTGTGCTGGGTGTGGTCGGGGTGCACACCTTTAATCCCAACGCTCAGGACTAAGAGGTAGGGAGATCACGATGACTTCAAACCCTCCAGCTTGGTTTCCAAAAAGAGCCCCAAACCAGACAAGGATAAACAGTGAGATCCTATCTGAAAAACAAAAATGAAAAACTAAAAACAAACAAGCAAAAGAGTCCTACTTTGTGCTTTCTGACTCTTTCCTAAAATTATAAACATAGCATGGAGCAATTTAAATCATAAAATATTACATCTCATCCTCTTTTTATTTAGAATTATCACGAATCAGCATAACTAATATACTTAAATGCTAATACTTTATAATGTAGGTTTGAAGATCTTGCTTTCAAAGGAAATAAGAAAATGTCGCAGTATTTTCTTTTTCAAGAAAATTTTAGTGATCCTACAAACGAGTCGTTTTACCAAACATTGAATGGATGAAAATGCAAAAGGCCCATGTGCTTTAACCTCTTCCCTTAGCAAAAATGCATCAAATGAGCAAATCCTCACTGTTTACTTACAGAATCAAGAAATGAACTTTGTATGAAAAAGTAAAGAATCCAAAAACAAAGGAATAAAAAGCCTCCAGGTAATGAATGACTACCACTGTAGCTGGATGCTGGGTAGGGTCCAAGGGGAGCCCTAAGAGCCCAGTGGATGGTGTTACCTAGAGAATTCCAGAGAATTCTGAAAACACTCACTGAGTGCTGCCTCAGTTGGCCTCAACTTTCCCCAACCTGAAGCTGGGTGAAGGAACTCCAGGCTCAGAATCGCCACTTAACAGAGATTCTCCAGACCTGCGAGCTGCCTTCCTGAAGTTAGATGTCTCAGGGAGGTTATGTCGCCATCAAAAGATGAATGGCATTTTTATTTCCACCTGATATTTTCTAAGAGCAAGGCTGGAAACCCACTTTCTGACCTGAGGAAAATGTAAGGAACTATTCTCTTTAAGCTATCTTGCTTGGCAGATGCATATCTAGCTCCAACAAATCTACTTAAACATGCTATTTGGAGATTCATAAAAGTTGAATAAGTCAAATTTGCTCTGTGTTTTATCCCTCAATCAACCTTCAAGACTGTTTTATTTCTTCCCCTGCTTTAATATGTTTAAAGGATAGGGAAGAACTATCATCTTCTGTGTGTACTATTTAGGTCTTTCCCCTCTTTTCTCTAAGAACCCCATAAATCAAAAAAGAAACAAACATTCTCTAGGATTTTTCCACACTCCTGTTCTCTAGGCAATATTTACCAAAAATATGGCTGTGCAGGGACGACAATCACCTAGATATGATAGAGAGAAGTGGCAAAATTACTTCCTTCCACATGACACTGAGAAAAACAAAAATGCCTGCTTCACAGGTTTTATGCAAAAGAAGCTTCTAAAATTAAAATTAGCTGCTCTCTGAGTGGGGAGCTCATGTATTCCTAGTTTAAGACAATGGAGATTCCCAATCAGAAGACAAAATGTGAACTTAAGACAAAGTGTCATTTATGATCTGGTTTCTGGGGGTGGAAATCTTATGCAGAAAATGTAAAATGTGGATACTTGGTACACATAAGAACTAAATCTCACAGGACAGAGGGCGGTAAAATGAGACTGAGCTATAATGTCACTGTTCCCATTTCCTTCCTTCCTTCCTTCCTTCCTTCCTTCCTTCCTTCCTTCCTTCCTTCCTCCCTCCCTCCCTCCCTCCCTCCCTCCCTCCCTCCCTCCCTCTCTCTCTCCCACCCTTCCCTTCTCCCTCTCTTCCTCTCTCCCACTCTTCCTTCCCTCTGTCCATCCATTTCACTGATGTTTATTATGCATGCGTTAAATTAAAGGGAACAGACTGAGGACCATAAATACAATTGAGTTTCACACCCATCTGCATAACCAACAGCCACATCAGGGGCTAGAATGGCCTAATCCACCTGCACCCGAATAACCACATCCAGGTCTAGAACAGCCTAGCACTTGCTCCTTCCCCATCAATGCACTGTTCTGCTTTGTCTCAGAGAAGGGAGACTAGTAAACCCAAGCACTATAGCCAACAGCTGGAAGGCAGACAATGAGCTAAGGGCTGAAATGGGAGGAAGAAAACAGTGGGGAAGATGACAGCACTGGCACAACTGGAACTTTTCATTTTATTTTTGAATTATAATGTAACTAACTTGCCCCCTTCCACCCTCCAATCCCCCCTCTCTCAATTTCATTGCCTTTTATTCCTTAATTGTTGCTACTTATATACCTAAATACATATATACACAAACTGATCAGTCTGTGTGTTACTTGTGTGTATATAATCTCAGGGATGACAATGGAATTGGATAACCAGTTGGGAGTCTCTTCCTCAGGAAATACTATTCCTCTGTTCTCAGCATCCCCTAGTTATCCCTCGTTGATGTTAGCATGTCCATAATTGACACCATTACTCAGGTCTTGTTTAGGCAGACATGTTTGTGAGACTTCATGAGCACAGCTTCCCTGACATTATTTTTTTCTCTGTGACTGTTACTTACTTTTATTTTTATATTAATTATTTTATTTGTTTACATTTCAAATTTTGTCCCCCTTCCAGGTCTCCCCTCTACAAACCCCCCACCTCCTCCCCTCTGCCTCTAAGAGGGTGTGGCCTTACCCACCTACATACTTCCACCTCTTCCCTCCAGCATCCCCCTTCAATGGGGCAACAAGCCTCCATAGGACCAAGCACCTCCCCTCCCATTGATGCCAGATATGGCAGTCTTCTGCTACATATGTAGCAGGAGCCATGGACCAGACTCATGTATACTGCTTGGTTGGTAGTTTAGTCCCTGGGAGCTCTAGGGGGTCTGGTTAGTTGATATTGTTGTTCTTCCTTTGGGGTTGCAAATCCCTTCAGTTCCTTCAGCCATTCCCCTAACTCTTGCCTTGGGGTCTACGAGCTCAGTCAAATGGTTGGCTGTGAGTATCTGCATCTGTCTTAGTCATGTGCTGGCAGGAACTCTCAGAGGACAGTCATACCAGGACCCTATCTGCAAGAACTTCTTGGCATCAGCAATAGCACCACGATTTGGTGTGTCTGCAGATGGGATGGATCCCAAGGTGGAGCAGTCTTTAGATGGCCTTTCATTTAGCCTCTGATCCATTTTTTGTCCCTGCATTTCCTTCAGAGAGGAACAATTCTGGGTTAAAAACTTTGAGATGGGTGAGTGGTCCCATCCCTTCACTGGGGGGATCTACTTGATCTTTGACAAAAAAAAAAAAAAAGCCAAAAATATACAGTGGGGAAAAAAGAAAACATTTTCAACAGATGGTTCTATAACTGGTGGTCTGTATGTAGAAGAATGCAAATTGTTCCATTCTTATCTCCTTGTACAAAGCTCAAGTCCAAGTGGATCAAGGATATCCACACAAAACCAGATACATGGAATGTAACAGAAGAGAAAGTGGGAAAAAGCTTTGAACACATCAGCACAGGGAAAATTTTCCTGAACAGAACACTGGTGGCCCTGGCTCTAAGATCAACAATCAACAAATGGGACCACATGAAACTGAAAAGCTTCTGTAAGGCAGAGGACACTGTCAATAGGACAAAACAGGCACCTACAGATTGGGAAAAGATCTTTAGCAACCCTACGTCCAATGGAGGGCTAATATCCGAAATATACAAAGAACTCAAGAAGTTAGAGAAAGCCAAATAACCCAATTAGAAATGGGGTACAGAGCTAAACAAAGACTTCTCAACTGAGGAATCACAAATGGTCAAGAAGCAACTAAAGAAATGTTCAACATCCTTAGTCATCAGGGAAATGCAAATCAAAACAACCCTGAGTTTCCACCTTACAACAATCAGAATGGATAGGATCAAAAACTCAGGTGACAACAGATGCTAGCAAGGATATGGAGAAAGAGGAAGACTCCACCATTGCTGATGTGATTACAAGTTGGTACAACTACTTTGGAAATCAATCTAGTAGTTCTTCCCTGACATTTCGAAGAGACAAAAATCTCCAGCAAACTTCCTGTTCATCTGGCTCTAACAATGCCCCCCCTTTCCTCAGTGGTCCTTAGACCTTAGGTATAGAAACTGTCTTGTAGATATATTGTTGGGACTTGGTACCTACCACAAAGTATCTTCATACATTTTGATTAGTTGTGGGTTTTTTTTGTACTGGTCTCCATCTATTACAATGATAAGTTTCTTTGATGAAAGATGAAAAGTACACTTATCTGTGGTCATAAGGCTAAATATTTAGAATGTAGTTAAAAATTATTCTGGTTTGGTTAAGTGGTGGTTCTAGTCATGGGTGTTTGGCTAGCCTTCCAGTACCAGGCATGATTTCCTTCTGTTTGAGCAGGTGCTAAAACCAATTAGAAAACTATTCGTTACCCTCAAGGTATGCATGCCACTATTGTAGCTTTAAGGTTACCATGAGTGCCAGTCATTGCTGTGGTTCATAGGCATCATAGCTGGGTTGCTTCCCTCCCTTGGAAGCTTGTGGTACCATGCCTTGTGGTACCATGATAGCTAGTCCTCGGGGAGGACACTTTCAGGTCAGTTCCAGCTCACAGACCTCTTGGCCTAGTGTCTAAAGTGCAGGATGTCTTCAACAATAAGGACTGTCTACCACCCTTAGGAGCAGTCAGTGCTTTTGCAAATTCATTATTAGACACCATGGCTGTCATCATTATCCCCAGCCAATTCTCACTTCTTCCAGGGTCTGAGAGAGGTCCTCAGAGAGCAAGGAAAGCCTATTCTCCCCTTTCCCATTAAAGGGGCTACATCTGTAGGGTATGTCTACCTGCTGTCAGCTCTGTCAAAACCTTGGTTTTACCACTGGGATTGTGATCATTTGTCTGACAAGCTTCACAGTTGTTTCTTTTTTATTTTATGTCTTACTTAATTATTAAATATTTGAGTGAAGGGGGCCCATGTGTAGAAACCAGAAGACAAATAGTAGGAGTTAATTCTCTACTTCTACTATGCTCATGGGTTCAAACATAGGTAGGTCATCAGGCTTGGGTAATGGGCATCTC
This sequence comes from Uromys caudimaculatus, assembly GCA_028551405.1. Taxonomy (NCBI): domain Eukaryota; kingdom Metazoa; phylum Chordata; class Mammalia; order Rodentia; family Muridae; genus Uromys; species Uromys caudimaculatus. The sequence goes on along the minus strand of CM052708.1, from coordinate 18,464,522 downwards.
GTAAAGTTCACACATCATTGACACACTTGATGTTATGGTTGGTACATGCTCAGCCCAGGGAGTGGCACTATTTAGAGGTATGGCCTTGTTGGAGTAGATGTGTCACTGTGGGCTTGGGTTTTCAGACCCTTGTCCTAGCTGCCTGGAAGTCAGTCTTCCACTAGTAGTCTTCAGATGAAGATGTAGAACTCTCAGCTCCACCTGCTCCATGCCTACCTGGATGCTGCCACGTCCCCACCTTGATGATAATGCTGAACCTCTGAACTGTAAGCCAGCCCCAATTAAATGTTGTCCTTTATAAGACTTGCATTGGTCATGGTGTCTGTTTACAGCAGTAAAGCCCTAACTAAGACACTTGAATCATGGTAAATACAAAGTGATGGGCCGGTAAAAAAATAAAAAACTACACAAAGAAGTGTTGAGAGAGAGAGAGAGAGAGAGAGAGAGAGAGAGAGAGAGAGAGAGAGAGGCAGACAGACAGAATCAGGATAAAGCAGAGGAGATGGCCCAGAGTGTGCGACAGGGAGCCAACAGCAGTAACTGACAGGGGGCTATTTAAGCTTTGGAAGCAGTGACAGAGCATCTTGTAAGAACATAGCAGATGAAGGGGACATTCTTACAGCAGTCATGATACCATGCACACCAAGTTGCCACCTTCTGAAGGTCACAAATTTACTCTGAGTGGATACTATTCGCTAAGATCAGGACCATCAATAGCCGAGCAGTTGATAAAGATGGAGCCTTCACCATCAACTTTAGAACAATCCCTTCACGTGTGCTACTAAATGTACTTATTTCATCTACAAGGTTTGCCTAACTAACAGCTCCATCGAGGATGCCAAACTCCCAGTTGCACCTGAAATTACTTTGAATTGCTTTTGGCTGTACACTTCCAAGAATATTAAATAAAATAAAATTGAATAAAATGTTAAATTTTTTAAGCATTTAATTCCCACAGTTAGACATTCTTCCCTGTTTCCCACTGCCTGCCTTTAGCAAGAAATGGAAAGTTCACTGACAGGCAGATTTCTGTCAGAGTTGGGATCTGTTTCCTACATAAACAAGTTAAAAATGTTTTAACAAGCTGAAATGTAAACAAATGTTCCCATTGGTAGTTGCCTTTCTTTGAGTAAGACTTTTAAATTATAGCAGTAAGCATAACAAAAACCCTGAGTCACGTTTAAATGTGCTAATACTACATAACTACACTGTACCTGTTCACATGATTTCAGTGGTTTTTAATATGTTTGGAGTTTATTTTACATATAACCAGCATGTCTGAAGTTACATAAACCTTTTAGTATAAATCTGTTTATGTTTAATTAAGGCATTGATTCCCAAGATACCCAAATACCTAAGAAATGATCGTTCATAAATGCCATTCAATAACAATTAAAAGATGATCAGGTTACAAGCGTGCTAAGGATATTCTTGTCATTTCTTTTTGGAAATGACAGGAGCATCCTAAGCAACATAGAAAGTGAGCAAAAGATGACCTCGAAAACAATAAACAAAACTGTCATGGCTTAGAGGTCGTGTGATTCTCTTTATGGAAATGCAAGAAAGTTAGTGAAATTATTAAACTAAACATGAGGATAAAAAAGTCAAAGTTATCACCATTGCTGAAGCCAGGCAGCGGGGACCTGCAATAGGAGTGCAAACTTTTACTTTTTGTGTGATTGACATAACAAAATTGTTAAATTTATATTTAATTTCATATATGTAAATTGTATTTACATCATTTACCCCTCCCTCTCCTCCCTCTGACTCCTATGTCTTCCTCCTTCTCAAATTCATGGTCTTTTAATATATATATGAATATAATTAATATAATATATATATGTATATGTGTGTGTATATATATATAAAAAACCAAAAACTATTTACAGATTCAGGCCTATTCTAACTTAAATAAAAAAAAACCCACAACACTCTTCACAGAAATAGAAAAGTCTATCCTAAAACTCATTTAAGCTTGAAAAAGACCCCAGGTAGCCAAAGCAAACCTGAGCAAAGAGAGGACTGCTGGTCTCAATTAACCTGGACCCCCAAAATCTCTCAGACACTGGACCACCATCCAGGCAGCACACACCAACTGATATGAGGCCCCCAACACATATACAGCAGAGGACTGCCGGGTCTAGGTTAAGTCAGAAAAGAATCACTTAACCCTCAAGAGACTGGAGGCCCCAGGGAGTTTAGAGGTTTGGTGGGGTGGAGGGTGGGGTGGGGACATCCTCATGGAGACAGGGTGTAGGGAGGAGGTATGGGATGTGGAACCGTCAGAGGGTAGACTGGGAGGGGAATAAAATATGGAGTGAAAAAAAAAAGATTAAATAAAATTGAAAGAAAAAGAGAAGACTACTGGAGTGATTACCATTCAAGATTTTAAAACATATTACAAAGTTATAATATCCAAAATAGTATGGCACTGACACAAAAGCAGACATGTAGACTGATAGACCAACCAGTATACCTCTAAGCCATGACAGTTTTTTTAAGTGCACATAACGATTGACATTTGACACAGATTAAAATAAAAGCATACACTGCGGTAAATAATGCATCTTCTATAAATGGTGCTGGAAAACTTGGATGTCCAGGTGTAAAAGAATAAAATTAGGCAGTGACTTTAATATTGAAATATTTCATTGCAAGTATGAATTTCTAATTTCTGAAACATTGGAAATTCCAGCTAGTTAGCTGACTCTTGGTTGGTCCTGGTAGCAGTTGTCAAAGCTAAGTAGCAGGTTCCCTTCTGAAAAAGTGTACAGTCACTGGTTCCCATGACTGCACCCTGCAGCCACCTGAGCCATTCACTGCCTTCTCCTGCTTCACCCTTGAGTGGTGGTCGCAAACTCTGAGCACTGCTTCCATGAAAGGCATGATATCTCTCTGAGTGTCGTTATCACCGTGATGCAATGGGAATATCAAGACCAAATCACGCAATGCTTCTAGTAATTAATTCAACAATGTGCTGGAAAAAAATGTTAGATATTTAACAAATAATGACAATATTTTATTAGTAAAAGCATGAAAACTATGTGAATTTCTCAGCACAGGAGTCAAATTAGATTTGTTGTAAAGAGTTTTTTTATATTGTAGCTGCCAACTAACACTGTGAAAACTTTTGGTTTTTTTGTTTGTTTGTTTTTTGAATAAGCACCTAAAACTACCTTACTACAAAACATTCAAAAATCCCTGCAGCTTGTTTGTTTAACTGAATATTTTGGTTTTTGAGATGATTCTGAAACTCAAACCCATATGAGACACTAAATAATACTTCCAACCATTCCAAGGAGCCTTTAAAAATAGGAGATAGACATAGACAGCTAAACAGCTAGTTCTAGACAGTCAACTGTGGAAGTACAGAAAATACACATTAAGTATTCATACTTAATCCTATCTCCCAAAGTATACATATAGAAATATCTCATCCTAAAGTTAGTAATGGGGAGATCAAAGGGTAGCTGATAGAACAGAGAGAAGACATTTTAACCTGAGTTGATCAACCCATTTTTCTCATGATCCCTGCTTTTAAAAAAAAAAAAAAAGAGAGAGTAAGCAGGTACTAGTCGCAAAGAATTGTCAGAGCCGTGTTCGGGTAGATGCCATTTAGGGAAATGAGCAACAAAATTGATTAGGTCCAAAGTTGAGGTCAATCCAATTAAAAATAGGACTGTCAGTTTCAAAATATGTTGGTTTTGGTAGGTGTATTAGACAAAAATTAATAACAATAAAGACTATTTTTAAGATTAATGTTTCATGGAGTTGACCATCCACTTACTCCTCATGACTTGTAGCCTAGTACAAAAGGTGAACCAAAATTCCTATAAGCAACATGAAGTGACAGAACTTGCATTATGCAGCGATATTGTTAACTACAATTTAAAAAAGAAATACTGGGCACCTAATCCAGGTAGAGTGTGTGACCTACTGATCCTGAAGGCTTCTGAACTTACAATAAATACCTGTGCTCAAATAAATACGGCTTACAAGGAGGCTGATAAGACACATTATTATCATTGCATGCTTGCCAACGACACAGGGTCAGACACTAGAAGAACGCCTTACAACTTCCTAGAACATTTTTTTCAAAAGTTTTGGGGAAATCAGGAACCTTATCAAGAATTTATTTAATAAGCGGTAATTAAAAATGTGCCTCACCTCTATGGTCGTCTTAGTTTAAGGGTTATTAGTTCAATAATATAAGAATGAAGTACTAATCCATGTCAATCCGAAGGAATCATCTTCACACCGCTTTTGTAAAATACATTTTTTTAAATGCTACATAAAAATGATGCTTTCAGCACTTGCATTTTATAGACACTCAGGGAAAAGAAGTTGAGTTTGAATGTGCATGTACATAGAAAAAATATAATTAATTACAACTCAACAATGTCTTTAAAAAGTGCAGAAGATAAAGCAATACAAGTTTGAAGTTTGAGGAAAGACTCCATGATGGAGGTTGTAGCTCAGTATTAATGGAATCACAAAGCGCCTCTTAGGTCAGGACTGTAGAATGCATTGAGGCACAGGTAGATGGCACCAGCAGTAGGCCTTACACCTGCAAAGGTGTTCTGGCCTTCTAGAATGGAAAGTGCTTTGCTTTGTCAAACGCATGATGTGAAGAAGACATAGGAAATGGACACTGAGAGGCGAGCAGAGCACTGTGAGCTAAAGCATTGTTTAAAGGAAGACCACCCGCGGGAGCCTCGTCAATAGCTCAGATCCTACAGGAGACCTGTCCTGGGGAAATAATTCGTGCAGTGACTACTGGGGTCTTGACCAGAGATACAAAGAGAATGGCTATGCAGCAGGGGTCTGTGCATCACCTTGGAGCACCCACTGCACTGGCGTCACAGCTCTGAGAAGGATCAGCTTCCCTAATTACATGAAAAAGATTCCCTGCAAAGTACAGAGGGAAACTCCTGTTCTTCTGCATGAAAGATCTTAGACGCAGCGTTATCCCAGACTCCACTCGGGTGCAGATCCTCGGGCCCCATGTCCTCTTGAACTCTCACCAGGTTTGGGATTGAATTATAGAAAATTGTGCTTTTCTTTGCCGAGAATGAAAAGGAAGAAGATGGGGAAAAAAGAAGTCTCCCTTTGTTTGCTCACTTCCCACTGGGTTCTTGATTCGTTAGGAATCGGTTCCACTTGCTAAGGCTTCCCTGGAGCTGGCTGCCATGGCTTTGGCTCCTGGCCTCCAGTGTAACACAAGCAGCCTGCAGCCCCAAACTATACCCAGCCTTTTATCCATGGGAGCAAGAGTGTCTTCTTGCCTTCAGAAAGCTCACAGGGCTGCATGATCCAAATGAGAAGTGCTGCCTTTTAAATAATGTGGAGAATTTCTCACAATAGGCACTCGATACTTGAAAACTGGATGCTTGTTTCATTGTGATCTCTTCATTGGTTCCGAGACCCTCAAGCTCCCTAGAGAATGTCACATGCTATCTCTAAAGGAAAAAATATAAAGAGACATGTATCTGCGACACACACGCACACACACACACACACACACACACACACACACACACACACACACCACACATACACACACATATATATATACTACCTGAAGCTCTGAAGCTCTGATTATACTAGAAAGGGCCATTAGAAAAAATAAAGAAAAACATATTCATATTAACAAACAGCTCCCTGTCAGTGATATGTGTGAGAAAGCTTAAAACCTAAGTTCGTAGATTAAAACAGTGAGCAGAGTATACTAACTACTCTCCTCTACAATATTTTAAGTAGCTTTAGAATGATTTTTTCCTGTTTCTTTTTTGGTAATGAAATATCAACAGGGAAAGTGATCATAAAGTAGCAGTGAGTATAAGCCAGAATTCTACACAGAGAGGAGCAACAGGAAGGCTCAGTAGGACATGGGAGCAGAAGCAATCAGCTGGGTGACACAAGAATACTTTCAACTCTGTAAGCCTTGACTTCTGATCATGGTAAGTAGCTCCTAAGGTTGGCAAGGCTAAATCAGACGATGTGCTAAGTTAGCACCTCCAGTAAAAAGGCATCAAAAGTGTTCATCAGGGGAAGCACCTGTGAAGAAGGTTGGGAGGGAGCAGAGAAGCTGGCAGAGCCATCAGATGGCGTCGCCATCTGGCCTGTGTGAAGGAAAGAGAAAGCAAACAAGGTTTAGTGAAAATGTCTTCCTTGTGGGTCTAGGAAAGCTATGGAGCTCAGTGGGTACTTCTCAAGCTAATGCACTTGTCAAAGAACCCTCCATCCCTCAGGACCACACCCACTAAAGCATCTGAGCTGTACTCATTCTTTGGCTGGAGCAGCCTGTGGGAATAGTAGCCCACTTTCAACAGTCATGATGATTTCCAAACAAAACACTGGTAGAAGGCAATTATGATTGCTGCTAAGAGTGGTCTTTGAGCTATGTTCTCACAGCCTGAACCAGCGTATATGAAAAGCACATGAAACTAGTAATTGGCTTATAGAAGCCATTCATTTAGTTTAAATTATTATTATTATTATTACTATTATTATTATTATTATTATTATTATTATTATTATTATATCCCACTCACTGCCTGCCTCCCGGTCACCCCTCCCCTAGGAGCCATTTCTTAAAAGTGCCCTTTTCCCTTAAATCTCAGATATATTTTTGGTATGAATGACAAGCATAATACACATAGTTCAAATTAAATTTGAGTTGTAAGTTGATACTGTTTAGCTAAATGGAAGATTCTGAAGATTGAGTTTGAGAATAACATAGCAATAGAAATCTTTGCTCAATAGTAAATTATGCACAGATTCAGACAGGTTGGGGCAGTGAGAGGCTGACTTTTTACTTGGGTACAAAGTCCATCAGCCTTGGAAAGTCAAGGATGGAATCAGCATTACCCTTTTAATGGCGCATGCTTGGTAGGCAACATCTTATTCTCAGTCATAGCAGTCTTAAAGAATGTGAAGGATGAATTTTGTTATAGAAATATGTGTAAGATTTTCAAGCATGAGGTGGACATTGAACATGAAGCTATTTGTTGTGGAATTTTCAGAAACCCCTTGACACAGCCCTGTGGTGGGGATAAAGTCATCTTCATGATTTTCTGGCTCTAATTTTGTCTATATCTAACAAAAATGATCCCATTTAGAACAAGTTATTTCAACTACTTCTTTCCATGGCTTCTTGCTGAGCTGCCACCACTATGAATGACTGGGTGACTATCCAGGCTAAGAAGTGCATTCACAGCTGACTACATCTGGGGAAAATAAATGGTCGTCAAGTTCCTTCACCCTGGGAGGACAACAGTACCTAGACAGAGATTCATGAAAACTTAGCCAAAAAATGTGTGAGACTGTGCCAGAAATAATCTTTGGTTTTGATTTCAGAACCTCTTTTGGTGGTGATAAGACAATTGGTTTGGGCATAAACCCAATTGATTTCTAGGATTTCTGTGATTTCTAGGAGTATGCAAATAAAATGAGTATAAACAGAGACTCATAAGACATGCCCTGTGTGGGGAGAAAAATACTTCAAGAAAGATTAACGCAAGAAGAGAATGAAGGTCAAGGGACTACAAAGGCCAATGTTAGTGACAGCAAAAGAAATACAATGTGTGCATGTGTGCGTGTGTGCGTGTGCACATGTGTGCGTGTGTGCTTGTGGACATGTGTGCATGTGCTCGTGTGTGCATGTGTTCATGTATGCATGTGTTCATGTGCATGTGCTCATGTGTGCATGTGAGCATGTGTGCTTATGTGCTTTTGTGTATGTGTGCATGTGCTCATGTGCTCATGTGTGCATGTGTGCATGTGTGCATGTGTGCATGTGTGCATGTGTGCATATGTGAATGTGTACAGAGGCCAGAGGCTGACATCTGCCTGCATCACTCTCCATCCTTACTCACTGAGGCAAGAGCTCTCACTGGAGCTGCCGGATGCAGCCAGTCTACCTGGTCTGCTAGCTCCAGGAATTCCCTGCCTCTGCTTCCCAGGTGGGCAGACAGGCTATTCCAGTGTTGTGGGTGCTGCAGATTCAAAACCTGGTCCTCAAGCTCACATGAAAAGTGTTTTTGGTGTTTTCCACTGAGGACAACTTGTGATCAAACCCTTCTGTATCATTCCACCTTCACATGAAGTCTTTTTCCCTTCTTGAAAACTTTGAAATAGATTTTTGTTTATTGTTTCATTTATTTACATTCCAAATGTTGTCTCCCCCTTCCCGGTTCTGCCTCCAAGAGTTCTTCACCCCATTCTCCCTCCCCTTTGCCTCTGAGAGGGTGCTCCACACCCCGCCTCTCACCACTCACCTACCCCCAGACCCAGATCACTCCCCCACACCCCCTTTCTCTGAGGCATCAAGTCCCTACAGAATTAAGGGCATCCTCTCCCACTGAGGCCAGACAAGGCAGTCCTCTGCTACACATGTGCCTGGGGCCACAGACCAGGCCATGTGTGCTCTTTGGTTGGTGGATTAGTCTTTGGGGGATTCCAGGGGTCCAGGTTAGTTCCTCCAATCATTCCCTTAAGTCTTTCATAGGAGTCCCCAACCTCAACCCAAAAGGTTGGCTGTGTCTGTATCTGTATCTGTATCTGTATCTGTATCTGTATCTGTATCTGTATCTGTATCTGTATCTGTCTCTGTCAGATGGTGGTAGAGTTTCTCAGAGGACAGCCATGCTAGGCTCCTGTCTGCAAGCACAACATGGCATCAATAATAGTATCAGGGTTTGGTTTCCACCCTTGGGATTCACTGCATGGCCTTTCCTTCAATCTCTGTTCCATTTTTGTCCCTGTATTTCTTTTAGCCAGGAACAATTCTGGATCTGAAATGGATTTTTAAAATAAAAACTAAAAATTAAAGAAAAGAAGAAAAGCAATATCTGATAGTATAGTGGCTACATAGCAGGAGTGAAGATTCTACAATGACTTGATTTCCTACACTAGCACTAATTTCTGAGGAGAAACTTTAAAGTCTTCAGGGAATAGCAATGTGGGTCAACAGTTCAGAGTGCTGGCTGCTCTTGCAATGATCCAAGTTTTGATTCCTAGCACCTGCATGTTAACTCACAACCAGCCATAACTCTAGTTTTAAAGGATCTGGCATACTCTTCTGGCCTCCATCTCTCTCTCTCTCTCTCTCTCTCTCTCTCTCTCTCTCTCTCTCAACAAATATTTATAAAAAATAAATAAACTTCAAAATGTCATCTTGGTGTTGTGACAATTCCTATATGTTAAATTTCCTGAATGTCTTATATGAATTGATAACTTCTCACTTGAGTTTGGAAATTTTCATATTCTTCCATACTCAGCCTCCAGAGCAGAGCTGCCATGACGTGTCAGCCCAGATTTTTAGATATGAAGGCCAAATGTTTCCAGCAGGGTTACATTATGATTACATGTTTTCATGAAATAAATATCTTACTAAAACATTTCATTCTTTCATATTCAAGAAACTCATCTGCTGCCTTGAGCCTTCATTGACTAAGTTTCTATAGCTTTCAACATGATCCTTTTCTTAGTTGATCAAAATAGCTCTATGAAAACAGAAGTGTGAAATTTTCATCAGTGTCGCTTTCTGGTCTTCCTATAAATATCTTTATGGAATAATGCATAGCCATACATCTATTTCTAAAGATTTATTTATTTTTATTCTATGTGTATTAGTGGTTTGGGTACACATATTTCTGTACATCACATGCATACCTTCTGCCCTCAAAGGCCAGAAGAAGTCTTTGGATACCCTAGAACTGAAGGTACAGATGGTTGTGAACCAACATGGTGCTGGGAATCAAACCCAAATCCTCTGGAAGAACAGCCTGTCTTATGCCCAGCGAATACATATTTAAACACAGACAGGTTTCCGGGTATCTATGAATTTAGGCTCTTACTTACTTCTTGAACTTGCAAAAATCACTTAACCTTGTGAATCTCAGAAAACAATACCTAGGATAAAGTCTAATACATAATAAATATATGCTTAATCAGTTATTGCATACAATAAATTTCCTAGATTACTAGCCACAGGAAAACATGTGGGAAATGTCTTACAACTTGTGAAAAGCAAACTTGCCTAAGTAAACACTTAGAATAATTAAAGCAATTATAGCTGCTTATAAGTATGTAGTTATGTATTGAGTACTAGCAGAAGACAGGAAAAACCCAAAAGTAAATGAAAATGAATCTCATAATGCAAAGTATTCTCTACTCTCAATGCAGCCCCATGAGGCACACTTAGTACTGGTTGTATATATAAAAGAAAAGGTAAATGTGAACAAATATTTACTACCAGTTGCTTCATCTGAACCTCTAAATCAAAGAACTACTAATCTTTACAAACCAGAAGCACGTAGTCAGTATTAGAAATTTTCCTATGTCTTCTTTAATATTTTCTCAGTTTATTTCGTACTTTGATTTTTGCATTCCTGAGCCCAAGTATACACTCCATTTCAAGCAAATTGACATATTACATCCCCTAGGAAACAGAGCCTTCTCTGAAATGTATGGATCTTCTGCTGCCTAGAAGAGAAAAGTCTTCCTGTCTTAATCGGGTCAAGGCCCCTCCTTGTTAGGCCCAGAGGTTGCTCAGCAGTAGCTGGTACAGAGAATGATTCCTGCTCTGCAACTGTCTGTTACCATGGAGACATGCTAATTAGTGAATGATGAGAAAGCCAGAGGAGTGCAGGGTCTATAAAATCAGGAGAACCAGAGGGAAATGAGTGGGGAATATGGACGGAGAGAAATGAGATGTTTGGGGACAGCGGCAGGTTAGATGTTCCCGGACGAGAGGCTGACAACAGAGAAGGGTTGTAAAAAGGAAGGGTATCGATGACCGAGGGTGTGAGGAGAAGCAAGACTTGAGAAAAGAGATGGGGACTCCATCGCACTGAGTCTGAATCCCCAGGGTCACCGGGTAATGCAAATATGTATTTGAAACGTTATTAAAGACCTGTTTATTTTTTCCAAAGAGAAGCGAATGTGACATTCGGGACCATCTAAAGAGACTGTAGACTTCTACAGACACTTGTCTGCTACACATTGGGGTCCCATTTGCCAGCCTGTCATAATGCTCTGGGTGGAGGGTCAATGTGTGATATTCACATCTAATTCTCTGAGCCAAATGTGTCCTTGGATTTCTGTATCCAGACCTCTGATGAACATAATGTAGGGTGGGTCGTGGGGGAGTGTGGAGAACACAAGTAACAACTTTAAGTGTAACATTTTAAGAAGATAATGTTTCAAGCACTCATGAGCATAGAAGCTTATGTTCCTAAGGCATTTTGGAATCTTGACTGGGTGACAAAAATCAGTCTTCCAAAGAGATAATCATATTTTATTGTATTATTTTTATATTATATTAATGAATGTTTTCATACATGTTTGGATATCATATACTATGTGATAATACTATATTATATTTGAGTTTTAGATATCTTAATAATATAAATTTTATAAAAATATTAAAATGTTGATACACTCATAAATACTATGAAGGGCTCAGTATTCAGACCAGAATGTCGCAGATAAGAAGGAAGAGAATCAGTCTACTGTGTTAACTCGTGGAGAGTAATGGAGGTAGTTGAGTTGCATATTCTCATGTAGATAAATCCACAGCATTACACATCTTGGAAATCCAACTCCTAGCCTTAGATTTTGATTTCTTTTTATCTACATCAGTGTCCTACACTTCTTGGTTTATCTTCTATCAAATCTGAACCAAATATCATTCTCCTCAAAAAAAGCCTCGGGAGACCCTCTTGTGTAGATGGTTGTATCCTTCTTTTTGCTCTTGATGTCCTTCGTGTCTGTGCCTACTATACATGGCTATTTTTAAAGATAAACACTCCTGTCTGTGAATCCTCCTCTGAACTGACAGATGTCATCTATGAATCTTATGGGACTCTGGGAATTTCCAAAACAACTTAGCTTCAATTAATATTTGGACTCACTATTAGTTTAGAACCTACTCCAAGTTCTAGTACCAGGAAATCCAGCTTTGGGCTTGGGTCATCAAGATGGAGCCCACCTAATTATTTAATTCTGAAGACAGACCATAGGTCCTTTCCCACCTACTGACTTTATTCTCTTTTATTCTGATTTCTCTCCAAGATTTTTTATTATGTGTTTCCATTGCCTCCACCATCACTGTGGCCACAATACTGACAGAAACAATCAGGAGTGAAAGATTTATTTGGGCTCACGGTTTCAGTCCCTCGTGGTTGGGAAGGTGTGGCTGAGCATCCAAGCTCCCAGCAGTGGAGACTTCACATCATGGAGAACCATGATAGCAACAGGAATCAGGCTGAGTGTAATTTTCAAATGTTCATCCCTACTGACTACTTCCCCAGCTCAGCCCCACCTCCTAAAGCTTCCACAGCCTTTGAAGAAGGCACCACAACCTTGGGTACAAGTATTCAAACCGTAAGCCCGTGGAGGTGTTCAAACCGTAAGCCCGTGGAGGTA
>CM052708.1:18440983-18450983 GCA_028551405.1 Uromys caudimaculatus | reverse complement strand
TGTTGATTTAGAGGTTTCTCAGTGTCCTCTGTCCCCTCTGGCTCTTCCTACTCTTCCTCCATCGGGTTCCCTGAGCCACGAGGGGAAGGATGAATGAAGACATCCCTCGTAGGCTGTGTTCCAAGGTCTCTCACTGTGCACAGTGTCTGGATGTGGGTGTCTGCACTCCCTTCCCGTGTAACATCATGCTCTATCAGTCTTTCAGGGAAAAAAAATCACAAAAATACAAAAATGAAAATCAAACAAACAAAAAACAATTAGACAAAAAAGGACCAAAATGAAATATAAAGTCCAAAAAATATTCCACGGAGTGTACTTTATGTTGGACCATGACTCCTGGGCCTGGGTCTACCCTGGAGTGTGCTGGATTCACCCGTTGGCAATCTAGTGGGACAAACTGGCGTCTCCCTTTGAACCAGGATCAGTTGTAAATCGGTTCTTGATTCATGGGTTAGAATCCTGCATCCGTTTCCTCCTTTCAGTGCGATGACACCATCTGGCTTGAGCCGTTGCAGGTCTGTTTTCACAGATGTAGTTTCAAATCTACATCTGTTCCTCTATCTTTTGCTCAGCATTTCAGGAGTTTATTTGGTCACAAATGCGCTCCCCTATATAAAACACATAGGAGACTGGATCATCAGTACCACAATGATACTTTCCTCCTATAAAATAGGAAGCCTATTTCATGTTTGCGAATTGAAGTTATCATCTTGTGAAGGTCCCTCGGTTTTCTGTGGTTATTGCTTTTGTATTCTTGCAACATTTCAGAGATAGTATAGATTTTCCAGAGAAACTGAACAAATATCGTGAGCATCAGTTAGTCTTAATATTTTAAATTTAAACTATATGTAAATATGCTACACAGGCACATGTCTTAATTGGGTTAAAGATGATAATTTGGGAAATATCCAGAAATATAAAGAGATGACTAAGCCAGTGTGTAAAACACTAGCAACCAGGTAATTTTGTCTTCACACGCCTCTCTGTTGTGGGCACTTTGGTTCCCCAGACTCTTCCCTACTTTATCAATAGTCTACCTTCCCTCTGTACCTCTTCGACAATGCTGCTGTCTTAGGCACTGGCTCCACCTCCCCACTGCCAGGGCCCTAAGCAGTATGTGCAACTTTTCTAGCGCCCCCTCCCACTTTCTTTGGTTTGCAGACTAAGTTTTGAATTACAAAAGACTGTGCTGAAAAAATAAAGAGCAAAACCAAGACGACTCGGCCAACCTACCAAGTCCTGCTATAACACTGAAAGAGATTATCTCATTTCTGAGTGACTCTATTGAGAGAAAAGACGGTGAATCAATAAGGAGTTCAAAGTGCAAAGGTACAAACTGGAAAGCAAATGTGTGTGTGTCTGTGTGTGTGTGTGTGTGTGTGTGTGTGTGTGTGTGTGTGTGCTGTAATGTGTTCTCTCCAAGGATAGGCGAACCAGAAATGATCAGACATTCTTGATGAGTAATAACCTAATACTAAGTTAATACATAACACTGTCTCTTAAATAAAACAATTCAAAATTCAGGCAAAAAATACAATCAGTTCCCCAATATTAACCAGATCATTATGGGATAGTGCTGCCCCTGGGAAGGTCTATAAGTTAAGAGAGGAAGGTAAGGCAGGTCTATAACCCTGACAAAATGAAGACAAAAATGCCAGCAGAAGCAGGTATGTAAAGGGCTCCCATATGGAGTGTCATGTTTATGGGAAAATAGAATTGAAGCCATATATTAATCTAAGGTAGAGGATTTACACATAAGGAGACATTTTGGTGGCTTTGATGATTATTGAATAATTTGAGTCCAACAATTATATATTCTTCAAATTAAATATTTTCACATCTCTAAGAAAGAAACGGACATTTTCTCTAACTGTTGCTTAGTTATTTTGATTTGAGATACATTACTGATATACAAGCTATTTAAACAATTCTGGGGATAAAATGTTAGAGATAGCTAATACAATGGCTTCTTAATGGAATAATAGCCCAATTTGAAATGATACCAAAACCAATTCTAAAATGAACCTTTGAAGGTTTATTTATGCATGTTTTATGTGTATGTGTTTGCTTGCATGTGTGTGCAGTACCGGTGGCTGCCAACAGAGGGCATCAGATTCCCCAGAACTGTAGTTACAGCAGTTTGTGAGCAGCCTTGGGGAACCCAACCCAGGCCCTCTGCAAAAGCAGCAAAGGCTCAGAACTGCTAAGAGCCATGTCTATAGGCCCCCAAAACGAATTTTTAGTTTTACTAAACCCAATAAGTAAAGTTTGTCTTAAACTAGGAAAATTGTCCAAATAAAGTCAGCCCAAACCATAATACTCTAGTCCTAATAATACATACCATTATCCCAAGCGTGCTGAGCCACTTTAAATTAGTAAAGTAGAGTAATTTTTTAAGTGACACGAATAGAGAAAAACTAAGGGATGGGGAGTGGTTACAATGCTAAGTCATGATACAGTCTTTTAGAATCTTAAACTCAAAAAAAAAAAAAAAGAGGGAACGCCTCAAAGAATAACCTTCCATGCCTTTGTAATTATAAACTTGGCTCTTTGAATAACCCTGCTTGCAAATTGATAATATAAACCCCACACTAGGACAAAGACTTTGCAAAACATGTTTGTTAAAAGACAGACATTTAAAAACAAATAAAAATGCTTCCCAAATTCAATAGCTAGAAGACATGCTTCTGAAAAAAAATTTTTTTTAAAGATTTATTTATTTTATGTATATGAGTACACAATTGCTCTCTTCAGTCACCCCGAAGAGGGCATCAGATCCCATTACAGATGGTTGTGAGCCACCATGTGGTTGCTGGGAATTGAACTCAGGACCTCTGGAAGAGTAGTTAGTGCTTTTAACCTCTGAGCCATCTCACCAGCCCCGCTTCTGAAAAATTTTTAATGGAAAAATATTTTAACAATTTACCAAACAATGTTTATGAATGATTTAAAAAACAAAACATGACAAAGGTGCTCAGCACTGTGGTCGATAGAGATTTAAATCAAAACAACAAAGAGGGAGAGAAAACTGTGGTCAGGATATAATATAATAGAGAAAAATAAATAAGATAAAATAAAAATGACACCCTGCCTGTCCACACACCAGTGTGGGGGAAATAGAGCAGGCAAGTCAGATACTATTGTCAGGCATAACCAGCTCAGCAGCTTGGGACAACTTAGTTAAGGGACAGATACCACACGACAATTTATCAAATTGTTAAGACTTCAGCAGATAAATTGTTGGTAAGATGTCTAATAAGCACGTAATGCTAAGTGTACTTGATATGAGAGGGCAGGGTGCTAAGACATAAGACAAACTCAAAACTCTTCTGACACTTAAGTAAGATTCCTTTACTGTCTTGGCAGACAGGCAGATAGCAATGATGCATTTCCCGTCATATTTAGGTAACCAAAGCTTTATTGTAGCGTATGTTCTCAATAAACAAACAAACAAACAAACAAACAGGGCCCCTTTGTTTTGTTGGCTGAAGAAGTTCTGAACCTCGTGGGCTGATCTCACCTGGCCTAGTATTTCTTTGTGCTCTCAGCCATTTTTTTTTCAGCCATTGATGCTTTGCTTCATTCTCAGACCCATGAGTTATTTAACTAATCTGGATTTTGATTCACATATATAAAAATTATCTTTTTTTGATCTCACAAAAATCTCTGTTTAATAAATGTCAAAAAACAAACAAACAAACAAACAAACAAACCAAACAGGGAGATCTGTCTGAAGATAGACTAGTGAGAACAGCAAAAAATATTTAACTGACAACACCAAGTGCTGCTACAGATATTAGAGCAACTGGAACTCTCTTCAGGCTGCTGAAAAGAAACATGCTTCGATCTCTTCAGAAAACAGCGTGCCCATCGCCTAACATCTTGAGGTATCTTCTTCCCAGGGGCTGGGGAGACGGCTCAGCAGGAAAGAGCATGCACTGCTCTTGCAGAGGACCTGGCGTCAGGTCCCAGCACCTCGTCAGCAGGCTTGCTTACAACTGCTTGCCACTTGTGCTCCAGAGGAATCTGTTACCACTGCCCTCTTTGGACATTAGCACTGACATGCACAAACAGACACACAAACACACATGATTTAAAATAAGTGTTTTTAAATATGCTTACCTGTTAACCATGCGTTTGACCTATGAATCATATTTATGGGTATTTTATTCTAGAGATATGAAAAATAGCTCAATTAAAAGGCCTATAGACTTTATGAAATTTACAGGCAAATGGATGGAACTTGAAAATATCATCCTGAGCAAGGTAACTCAGTCACAAAAGAAGGAACATGGTATGTACTCACTGATAAGTGGATATTAGCCCAAAAGTTCAGAATGTCCAAGTTTCACTTAACAGTAACCGCTGGACTGAGAGTGAGGTCCCAGATGGAGGAGTTGGATAAAGGACTGAAGGAGTTGAGGGAGTTTGCAGCCCCATGGAGGGAGCAACAGTGCCAATGGGCCTGACCCCCCCCTCCGGTCATCCTGAAGTTTGGACCACCAACCAAAGAATACACATCTATGGACCCATGGTTCAGACCACATATGAGGCAGAGGACGATCTCGATGGCCATCAGGGAGAGAGGAGAGGCCCTTGGGCCTGAGGGTTTTAGAGGCCCCAGTAAAGGGAAATGTCAAGGTGGGAATAGGGGCATGGGTGAACGGGTGGGTGAGAGGTGGAATTCCCTCATAGAGGTAGGGATGCGGAGGGAATAGGGGGCTTCCAAAGAGGAGACCCAGAAAAGGGGAAACATTGGAAATGTAAATAAAGTATCAAAAATAAAATTTTTAAAAAAAGGCCTATAGACAAATTTTAATAAGTCTTATTCATAATTCAAAGAATTTGAAAACAATCCAAATTCACAGGAACCATTCAATAAATAGATATAGGCAGATTAGAATGAAATTGAAAAATAGAATATTACTTAAATGAAAATGGAACAAATTAATAATACAAACAACTCTATATGAATCTTAAAAATAACACACAAAAATATAACTCAGTCACAAACATCTACAAGCCATTAAATGTTCGTGATTGATTTTGTTCTATATAACAAAATTATAAAGACATAAAAATAATTATAAGAGAAAAAGAAAGGCAGGCAGACTGAACGGATGCATGAAAGACTTTTGGGGTAATGGTATATCACCATTGTTAAAATACAGTGTACCTAAATTAAGGTTTAAGCTCTGTATAATATTTTTATGACTTCAAAAGTTATAAATTGGAAGTCAAGTAATGTTTACTTTTTTGTAAATTATACTTTGATATATCTATTTGGCAATAGGTTGCTCTTTTAAAGAGCCTCTATACATGTCTGAATAACTACGTAACTTTGTGCCTGCACATACACACACATATACACACACGGAAACATGTACATACGTACGCACACACAGAAACATGCACAGAGGCACGCATACACACACACACGGAAACATGTACACACGTACGCACACACAGAAACATGCACAGAGGCACACATACACACACACACACACACAGAAACATGCACACAGGCACGCATACACACAGGCGCGCGCACACATGCACAGTCGAGCAGCGGGCTGTTCAGTGGTGGTGGTAGTTCAGATGATTAGACCATGTGCCACAGCTGCACTCCACATCACTAGCTGCCTCCAAATCACCTCAGCATTTTACAAACAACAGCACATCCACAACCACCGTGAACCAGCATTGCTCATCAATAAACAAGTTTTTCACATCCAACTTTTTGGGGCTTTTTGTTTATTTTTCCTCTTAGTGCAAAATTGTCCAGTTGGCAGCCCAGCCACTCCCAACACTCCTAATGTGTTCAAACGCCCCTTCATAGGATCTTAATGCATAACTGGCATCGCTTTCCACAGGACAGTAATGAAAAAATTACCACCAGAAGATCTCAATGCACACTGCATGTTTATGCTTTTACTTAAATGGCTCCTACCCACCAAAGTAAGACCCTGACGTCACCACAGCAGGCCCACAGCGGTGTTGGTTATGTGAAAAACCATTACCAGGAAAATTCATTTCTACCTCACTTTAGACCTTTTGTTGTAATTCCTTATATAAAAATCCCTTTTTCCCCTTGACCATTAATACTGATAATTATATCTGTATTTCTTAAGAATATTATGAGTTGCCATTTCTGCATAGTAGCAGATTGAATTTATTCACCTTACGGATATATTATTATCACAGATAATAACTGCAGCATGATAATTATCATTAATTATTCATTTGGATTAAGAGGCAAATAGGCTTGTATTCAAGGTCTTCCAGAGCACTGTTCATTGTTCCTGAGCCCTGTGTGCCAGGGTGACTAATTCATACTCTTTTTCAGAGCCACTGTTGACATCTGACGGGTCCCATATGTATTTATTTGAAAATATAATAAAAGGAATGAGGATACCATCTCAAGATGGAGTCACTAAAACAGACATATGGCTTCTTCACTGCCCTTTAAGTGAGAGTATGCGGTTGTCTGTTAGAGACAGGCTGTTGTGAGCCTTGCTCTGGTGTATGTATGCCTTTCTCTGCATCCTTGACTCAGACCATTTAAACGTACATTTACATAATAGCTTTTTGTAAAATAACAATTTTAGTGATACAGTTTATCTTTCGTTGAGCCAAGGGCTTTGATACAGTTTCCATTGTTAAGAGACTTAAGTTTAATTCCCAAAATGAGAAAGCAAAGCTTAGAAATCTGTGAAATCAAGATGAAGGGGGAACAGAGAAAAGGAGGTAGAGAGCTGGTGAAAAGGGCTCTGGTGAAGGTTTAGCTAATATACCCTGCTGTGGTATGAATATATTGGTAACATCTCTTTTGGTTTTCCTTTCAGGCTTAGTCCTTGTCTTTTTAGTCTGCAATTTATATTTACACTTCTAAATGGATATAAAAACAACAGCAGTAGGAAGTCTGTAGCATTATACCTGCTACTGAGATAGGACAGGAATGTCTAAGGTCTAGCTGACTGAGTTTGGCATATCGGAATGACTGCGAGGTTTCCCCTCTTTCTCCCATTCTGCCTGGTGGTAGACTCAAAGGGGGACC
The DNA here is from genome assembly GCA_028551405.1 of Uromys caudimaculatus. Taxonomy (NCBI): domain Eukaryota; kingdom Metazoa; phylum Chordata; class Mammalia; order Rodentia; family Muridae; genus Uromys; species Uromys caudimaculatus. The sequence goes on along the minus strand of CM052708.1, from coordinate 18,443,926 downwards.
ACACAGTGTTACTGTTACATACTGCTTGCTTATCCCCATAGTGTTTTGCTGTGTGGGTAGATGGCAGCCCACATCATTGCTATTTATGCTCAGGAGATGGAGTTAGTAGGAAATACAAGATTGAGTAGTAATCTTTCCTTAGGAGCACATAGTGCTGGGGCTGAATCAGGAACCCGCATTTTCTGGCTCATAGGTAGGTCCTGTGCCTATGTTTCCCCAAGCACAGCCCGACACAAATGCTGAAGGGAGAGGGAGATAACACTTTGAAAACTCTGCTGCAAATGCAGAATTTTAGAAGAAGGAGGAGCCTTGGGATGGTAGCCATGGGGCTCTGCTGCAGTCCTTCCATGCAGCTTTCTAAAGAGAAAGTTGGCATGGCAAACACACATTACCCTCTTAGCAGACTTTTCCACGTTCAGCGCAGTCTTGTGGCCAATAGACACAACGTGCACCGTATCTCCAGAACTTACATCTTGTGCAACTGAAGTTCTATGCCCCTGATCAGCACCATGCTCCAGGTGGTCACTCTTCCTGACCTCCCGTTTTACACACATAATCCTAGTGTGGTCTCTTAAGCCTGATGAGGGATAGAGATTCATGGATACAGATACACTTGTGAATAGCATATCCAATGCTTATTTGTTAGTAGGAAATACATTTTAATCTACCATCCTTATAATAATAATTGGTCATTTATATGTTTAGCATGTGTATTATCCGAAGAGAAAATTGGTGACTAAATAGCTCCCTCTGACCATGGGCTGTTCAGGAAAAAGTTTTAATCTACAAGAAATAAGGTTAATTAACAATTAACAGATTAAGAAAATAGCTTTAAAACATTTCTTAAGAAAGATGCAGATGTAGTTCGGGGGGAGAGCCATTTCCTAGACTACACAGGTCCTGGGCTCTATCCCCCAAGTGACAAATCTGGAAAATCCTAAATTCAAGGCCAGCCAGGGTTTCATTGGGATGCCTTGCCTCAAAAAGACTAAGAGCTAAGGTCACAATGCATGCCAGCATACACAAGGCCCTAAGGTCTATCTCAAGAACTGAAATTTTAATTAATTCTTGAGAACTCAGGCCTTCACTTTGCTTCACAGGAATGAATTCAATATCCAACACTAAGATTCTAGGATGGTCAGGGAAGGCACTGTGAGAGGAGCTGCAACTCAAGGCCAGGAGTAGTGTGGGAGGAGACTGAAATGTGTCCCAGGCCAGCCAGAAAATGCAAAGATATTAATATGAATGCGTGTTTAGAAGAAACAACAACATCAGGAATCAGAACTCACAAAGCACCTTGCACTGGATAAAAATGTTCTTGTTGGCTATACTTAATTTTTTGTCAGTCTCTTTAATTTTCCTCTGAACATATTTTTCCTCTCTTGCTCTGAATAAGATTCTCTTCTGGCTGCATCTCTTTGATCTGATTGTTTGTGTATTGCTTTCTTGGCCATGTTATGTTGACAACTCTGTCAACCCCTTGAAATCAGATTCTGAAAATGGAATACTCTCCTAATGGTGATGATCACTTGAATGTAAAATAACTTGGAATCATGACAAAAATAGCTATGGGTTCCAGTTATTTTCTAACTGGATTACAGAATGCATCAGTGGGATGGGGGAAGAAGCCCAATGACGTGGATTGTTTGTCCTGGTGCTCTCTGCTTTACTGAAAGGAAAGCTGACTTTAAATCAATCACATATGTTTAAGACGTAGCTAAGAGCTAGGGTTTCTTGAAAGCTCGTGTTGTGCAGAGGCTTCCACTAAGCACTTCAGCTGTCATTTCTGACCCCCGTGATGACCCTCTGCAATGGAAATCAGTCCTCCACATCCACACCAAGAAGCTGAGGCTGACACCCAGTCCTGTTCCCCTTGCTCCAAAGTCTGTACACTTAATTGACACCTCTTAGTTACAGCTGAGAAACAGCAGAGGCTTTCAACCCTGGGTGGTACAGTCACTTTCCTGTTTATGATAAAGAATTCTGGTAGTGCGAGACATTTTCAGTTTAGGTTAGAGAGACTTAAACTGAGGTTAACAGTGACTGTAGCAACGCTCAGTCCCATGCCAGAGGATGACGATGAAATGTCCTTTCAAAAGTCAGGTGGAAATGCCTATTCAAGTAAGCCACAGGGTAATAGTGTTACTGTGGCTTATGTAATTTTCCTGTGTCAGAAGAAATCTGACCTTTATTTGTCTTTGTCTCATGTCTCTCTAGGGTAAAACACCATCCCAGAAAGAGAGATGTATCAATGTATAGGGACAAATTTTGCATTTGAAACATTGTCACTGGGACCACTGAAAGTTACTGCCATTGTAAGAATTTCCATTAACTTCATTAGGAAAGAACCTTGCTTGTTCCAGGAATACCACAGCGGAGGGTGGGGGTGGGGGGGCTGTGGGTAGAAGATTACACCTTTGTTTTGAGGATTAAAAACTTTGAAACACTTTTGTATACAACTGAATTAAAACAAACAAACAAACACATTTTTAAAGGTGAAGAAATAAAAAGAGAAAGAGATCCCAGCTAAACTATCACCAGGTATCTGAAATACCTTCTAAAGCTCTAACAGAAGTGATGAAGATGCTTCTAGAAAGCTGGGTGCTTTGCACCCAACCATCAGACTGAGCCCGGGACCCCAATGGAGGAGTTAGGGGAAGGACTGAAGGAGCTGAAGGGGATTGCAACCCTATAAGAAGAATAACATCAGCTAACTGACCCCTCAGAGCTCCCAGGAACTAAACCACCAACCAAAGAGTAGACATGAATGAGTCCATGACTCCAGCCGCATATGTAGCAGAGGATGGCCTTATCTGGCATCAATGGGAGGGGAGGCCCTTGGTCCTGTGGAGGCTTGTTGCCCCAGCATAAGGAGATGAGCCAGGAGGGATGAGCTAGAGGGATGAGCCAGGAGTAAGTGGGTGGGTGGGGGAGCACCCTCTT
>CM052708.1:18349380-18440483 GCA_028551405.1 Uromys caudimaculatus | reverse complement strand
CACCAACCAAAGAGTAGACATGAATGAGTCCATGACTCCAGCCGCATATGTAGCAGAGGATGGCCTTATCTGGCATCAATGGGAGGGGAGGCCCTTGGTCCTGTGGAGGCTTGTTGCCCCAGCATAAGGAGATGAGCCAGGAGGGATGAGCTAGAGGGATGAGCCAGGAGTAAGTGGGTGGGTGGGGGAGCACCCTCTTAGAGACAGAGGAGAGGAGGGATGGGATGGGGGGGTTGCAGAGGGGAGACAGGGGAGAGGGACATTGAAATGTAAACAAATAAAGCAATGAATTAAAGAGAAAAGCTGAGTTCTTTGACACACTTCTGTAGTCCCAGCAGTTGGGCAGCTGCAGCAGGGGTGTTGCCACAAGTTCAAAGCCAACCTGAAATTCATAGTAAGTTCTATGCTCACCTTGGGTACAAAATGAGCTTTTGCAAACTAACCTAAAAACAAGATGCTTTGATATGTTTGCACAGTTGCATGCCTGCATGATTTTCAAACTTGATTAAAAATATCAGTAACTATAATTCAATTTCCTAACCTAAATGAGCATTGAGTACATGCTCATTCTTTGCTTTTGAAAAGATGGAGTAATTAGTCACATAAATGGTTTCTGTATCTTTCATGTAAAAAAAAAAAAAAAGACAGCCTTTATGAGAATAAGTCAAACAGAGTCCTCTAAGGGAGGAATGGATGCAGTGTAATAATGACAAGAAACCATAATACTGTATGGAGATAGATAGCAAATTGGCACTCATTACTCCAATGGGGAGAAGGTTAGTGGGCAATTAGCAACAGCAAATGCCAAAGAAGAGTCATCTGTAAACCAACAGCAAACATATGCACGGTGAGACAGAAAAGACGGGCAAGCAGGAAGAACAGTGGAGCAGGCACAGCAGTCGTAGGAAGAAGTGTTTTCTATGCAGTGAAAAAAGTAAAATGGATCTTTTCAGCCCCTTTCCTCACTCCCAGGACTGTCCGCTTTCCGTTTGTCCTGGACTACCAGAGGCAACAGTCCCATCCAGAAAGTCAGTAACCACGAGCTTCAGCCGGCTCTCCACTGGCTAAAGCATTCACCGGGCAAGAAAAATGCTTTTCAAAGAGGGAGCTGTAAAATAGAAAATGGTGATTCAGCCCTGGAAAATCAAAGGACAGATAATTATGTTACTGGGAGGAAGGGCCTAAGGAATGTGAATCGGTTTGCTCAGCCGCATTCATGTGCACAGGAAGTGATTAAGGTGAATTTGTAGAATAAAGACAACGATTGAAAGATGCCTAACATATCGACTGGTTTTCAGTACTTACCTGAATCAAAGGATCCTACACCAATTTAGCTACCTTTACTTCAATGATCTTTAGAGAGATTTTAGTCATTTCTCTCAGTTATCTATTAATTGTGCAGGGAAGCTTTTTTTTTAAAACAAACATAGTAGATAAAATGCATGTGAGTCCTATGTACAAGAAGGAAGTTTGAAAATATTAACACCTGTTGATTCACCTTCAGTAATTTAAAAAATTGTTAGATGTCTACACAGTTCATATACAACATCCTCTTGTCTCTGCGTTCTTCACACTTGAGGAACTCTTCTTTCAAATCACATCTATTGGAAACAAAGGCTTAAGCCTTCGTCTTGCTCAACATAAAACTTAAATTGGATCTCTCAAATTACTAACCCTGAACTCTTGGCAAATAGTAAACAATAATACACATTACAAATTAGAAAACCGTGGGATTCAGACAAAGTTAGGATCTTCCCTTTGATCAGGCAGGCTTCCATTTAAAAATCATTCAGTCCGTACAATAGTCCCTCAGGGGGAGGGGGATGAGGACGAAGATGAGCAGCAGGAACGGAGGTGGTAAGTGGAGGGATGGTGGGGTTGGAGCTGTAATGACGATGATGTCAGTTTGTGGATGAGTAACTGTGAGAGGTTAAATGAGCAGCTCAGTCATGTAGCAAAACTAGGTAGAAGGTGACCGGAAGTCCATGTTTTAGACTCTACTGACATCCGAGGTTCTTCCTTCTACTGTCTCAGTACTATTTAACAACTGAGCTGCTGTGTTAGCTTGCTACTGCCATAGGATAAATGTCCACAACTTGGATGCCTAAGTTTCTCAGTTTCCCTAGGTCAGGAGTTTGAATCCATGTAGGCCCGTCCTCAAATCAGAGTGTCTCAGTGTGTTGACTTAGGTGGTAACTGGTCGTACCCTTTCCAAAACTCGCATGATTGGAAGAAGTTAGTTCTCTGTGATCATAGGAGTTCTTATTTCTGCTTTTTTGTTGGCTGTCAGTCTGGGACAGTTCTTTGCCTTGTGGTCTATTCACAAACCCTCTGAAAATATAGCTGCTCACTTTTTTGAAGTCAGAAGGCAAATCTCTCTGACTTGGATTTCTCCCATTTTTTTTAAAACTAAACTGATGAGAATTTTTAATTTTATGTGTCAAAAAATCCCTGTGGTTTTCCCCATATGATTCAGCATAATTGCAGAAGTAATAACATATTGTCCTTACTACGTTTTGCAGGTAAAAGCAAGTTATGGGTACCATTCACTCTCAGGTACTTTCCTGTAATGTATACATGATACAGTGTGTCCTTCAATGTGGTAATGGCTTGTCACCCTCCATAGGTTAATCCCTCAGTCAGCAATGTTAAATCCATTGCAGCATTTCCAACATCCCTTGAAAGCCATGACACTTTCTCTAGCACATGATAAATGACATCAATTAGTATTCAAATGGCCTTCTTCAGAAACAGTACTGCTTGTCAACAAATAAGTTTAAAAAGCTAAATTATCTTCTTGGATTTTCACCCAAACTCACATTCAAGCACATATGACAACGTAAACATCTCTATTATACTAGCAAATGCTACTCCACATCTCCCTGATGGCAGATTTCTGATCCATCATTTCTTCACTATATTCTGATAGAGATATGTTCATGCTACTGCCAGCCATGGGGCTTTATCTCCACATCCATGCTGCTTTTGTTAAGAAAGCAGAACTTCAAGCTAACTCATTTAGAGTTACATAAATGATTTAAAATGGATTTACCTAATTGAAGACTAAGAGATGGTCTGAAAATTCAGGGTTAACATGGGATGGGGAGTAAACAAGGGGAAGACTATGGTCACATGTTTTTAAAGGCCTATGGGCAAGAAAGTCTATGAGAAAAACTAAATAGAATATGTTGTGAGAAAGTAGAGGGCAATGCTGAGGCCATAGGAAACAGATCCATTGGAAGAAAAATGTTTAATGTCTCAAACCATAACCGAACAAGCAATTCAACAAAGTCTATAGTGGAAGATAAGTCAGCATGCACAGTTCACTGAAACCTTCACATCGCTACACCCTGTATCTGTGGGCGATGTAAATTCACACTGCTTTTGAAAAATAGTACTAGAAGTCATTTTAACATTTTTACAAGTAGAGAACACTGAGGTCTGTTTTGAGGTCACAGCTAAAACCCTGAATCATTTTATTTCCTTGCTGCTTTTTAGTTCATTGTGTGAGGCAGAGTCTTGGTATGTAGCCCACGTTGTCCTTAAGGGTGCAGCAACCCTTCTGCCTCAGCAGCTTGAGTCCTGGGATCACAGGCCAGCACTCCATGCCTGGCTCTGTCTCCTCTTGCATATAAAGGCCTGCAATGTGTACATTTTAAAAGTCTTTCGTTCATTTTCTTGAAGTGATCTACAGAAGTTGATCACTGAGATAATCACAGAATGTTCCATCTCAATAATTATTAAAGACTGGTAAAGGCATACTTGGCTTTAGGAGCCATTCAAACAATTGCCCATAATATATAATAGCCTTTCTTTAAAGCTCTAAGGCAATTCCATAAGTGGCTTATTGCGCCATTAAACAAAGGCATATCTTTGGCTGTTATGAATTCCCTATAAAGAGAAAACCTGCTTTCAAGATTCCCAAAGCAAAAGCTTGTGTATCAAGCATGAACATAAATTTACCTGTGAATACTCTAAGCATAGCAGAGTGAGGAGAGAATGAGAGAGAGAGAGAGAGAGAGAGAAAGAGAGAGAGAGAGAGAGAGAGAGAGCATATATTTAAAAGCTTAGACAATAAACAAGTGATAACAAGGAACTAATGGTCACCCCTCATTTTATGCTCTTTGTTTGAAGATAGACTCAGATCTGCTCTGTGCCCAGCAGTCTGCAGTCCCTGTACAAAGACCAAAGCAAAAGGAAGTGTGAAGGCCAGCAGAGCTCTTGCGGGCTGAAGAGAAGTCAGCAGTGTAATGATACCCCAAATCTATATTTGTCAGGCTCTTACAGTAAACTCTGCTTTCTGCTGTCTATTAATAGTTGGCACTTCTATAAATCTGCATCTCAGCAATGAGAGCCAATGTCCATCATAATGACCTGAGGGCTGCAAGAGTGTCCTGTGCCCTCAGGAGAGCTCAGTGCCCTTTGCACTGTGAGCTCCAGTTTGTCTAGACAAGCTTAGCCAGCTGTGTAATGAATGTAGGGAGAACGCCCATGTCCTCCAGACCCCTTCTAGCAGCTTGGAAGCCCTCCCCTCAGATGTTAGCACATCATTATTCCCAGAATAGGACCTCTGTAAATACTGTCAAGGTAAGGAATGGAAGCCAGTGCCACTGAAGAGTCTCTCTGGAAGCTTTCTTACCTCTGGCATCAGGACAAGGTATTTTGTTTTGTTTTTCTCAAGGATCTTGCTGATTTTTCCCACAAATGCTTGTGAACTCCCTGTCCCTGCCTATCCTGGACTACCAAGTCTCTGTCCATTAAGCTTTTCCTAATTGTCCTGCCCATCCTCCATCCGTCCCTTGTCCTACCACAGTGCCTAGGTTTCAGACTGATTTGCTACATTCTCCTTGTCACAGTGTCTTCCCTGGGTTGCTGTGCAGAGTCCTTCACTGAACCTGCAGTGTAGACAGATGTACTTTATTCTATACTGCTTACATTGTTATTTCTCCAACATGCTGAGACTTGTTCTTCCTTCCTTCCTAAATGTCACCTGTAATTGAGCCCTTCAGTAGATATTCTTTTTAATAATATAATGATAATTTCAGAGAATGTATCCTGATCATATATACCCCTACTCCTCCCTCAACTCCCCCTACATCTTCCCCCTCCCCCATACCCCTAATTTTGTATTTTTTTTTTTTTTTAGAGGACTAGACTAGGTTCTCTAGTTCTTAGACTCTTTCTATCCTCTTCTTCAGAGGTCCCATAACCTTTGGTTTAGAGGTTTTATTAAAAATATTCTAGCTGGAGGCAGGTATTTTGACCAGTTATGGGTTATGGGAGGGTCTCCATCTGCTACAGAAAAGAAGCTTCTTTGATGAGGGGTAAGAGCTCACTTCTCTGTAGATACAACAAGGCCGAGTATTTAGAATGAACTTAGAAATTAAGCTGCTTTAGGTTATGGTAGAGAGGTTGTGGTAGTATGTTCCTCTACAGATTCCATGGCTTGACCAGCCTTGGGGAGTTGGCTAAGTTTGGTAGACATTTGACAGACTTTTTTTTTTTTGGTCTCAAAGACCAAGTTCAAATTTAAATCTCTCTACAAGAAATATTCTTATGTGCCTTTATCCATCCATGGTCTACCATATTTTTTACATCACTATATCTGAGACAGATCCCTTTTTCCTCCCCACACAGCCCTCTTGAAATTAAATTTAATCAATAAATAGCTTATTACAAGAATGCTACCTTCAAGGTAAAGTGAATATGTTTAATCATAAAAAATCAGGGTATTGGGGATAATAATATTGCTTATTTTCTAAAGCCAGACTCCGCTCATTTACCCAGAAATGTAGTGTTTTCTCTCAATGTCAAATGAGTGGAAATAACATAACTTGATCAACACAAAAGAAGAAAGGAAGAATAAAACAACCGGAGCGAAGAAAGAAGGGACTCATGATCCTTTAGGGTGATTTATTAAATGAATTGTTTTAATTATAAGATAGTTTTTCAAGTGAAAAATGGGCAAAGCTTGGGATTTCCACATAGATAGTGCAATACTCCATGTTTTTAATCACGTAATTGATTCAATTACTACATCATCTTTACAGGATTTAGAAGTGCCACGCGGGACATACTTTAGGTCTGAATTACACAGCGTCAGAATGATGCCCGTGCTGAATATCAATCTCACCAAAAGGAACTGGTTCAGAAAGTCCATGCACAGAGAGTAGGAATGTATGTACGCTGCAGATGAGGACGCTATAGATCATTCCAGAGGGTAATCAATTCAAAGCGCCTAAACCTGGAAAAATTGAGAAGCACTAATATAAGAAAATCAAGGTAATTGCCTACAGAACTGGATTTAAATGGTGGTAGGGTTATGGCTAAAGAAAGGGAAGTGTGAATGGTTTGTAAAAATGACTAATGGAGCCAATTACTAACTAAACTTAGAAACACGGACTACTCCTTAAAGCCTGCATATAAAGGTATTCAATAGAAGCATACATCCAGAACTTTCCGAGAGACTGTAAGTGGTCTCTACCACTGCTGTCTTACGGAGTACTCAATAAACATTTTCATTCTATTCTGGTCTAAAAGGTAAATTTATTCACTGCCCACTAATCCTGCCAATTCCTTCTCCAACAGATCATACGTGAATAAGAGAAATAGCAGTGATCAAGACAATGAGCCCTACAAGAAAGCTAAGTCATAGTATGTACCAGATCTGATGCAAAGCTAAAGCAGATGATGTTGTACTCTCACAGATGCCACTGGCCATTTGAGGTCAGGCACTGACATTACCACTTCATAGATGGAAAACTGGGGCTCGGTGAAATAAAATCATTTTCTTGCAGTCACAATCCACTCATTTATCCAATAGCTGTGTATGGGTCATTGCTTTTCTACCTACCCGACTAGAGTTTTACCATACTGCTCAGACTATAAAGTATATGTTCTTGTCCCTTCACTATTTTGTCTCCCATGAAAACGGTTCTGAAACCAAAACAACTCTCAAGACAGACTCTTTAAGAGAACATGTCTCTACAGGGAATGGAAGCCTTTAAAAATATGTAATTCTGACTATGCCTCTGAAGTTAATTTAAATGAGAAGGAAATGAGATTGAAGGTCAAAGTGCCCAAAATAGATACAAACTTATCTCCCTCATGAACTCAGACTTTTTAATATACTGAATGAGCCAGAAAGAGATGAAAACAAGAAAAAGTAAAGAAAATGGGAAAAATCTTCAAGGCTGGATTCACAGTTTCCCAGTGAAAACAAGATTGTTTCATAAATGTCCAAAATAGGCCCAAAAAACCCCATAACAAATACAGAAAGAAAGGTCTATGTTTGAATCTCAAAAATGTCTATGATGTTAACAAATATCGAAAAGAGCCATATAGCTTCCTTTTTCTATATTGAGGAAATGAATCACAAACTAAAACTGTAGAATAAGTATTGCTGAGTTGATTGAAAGCCAAACCACAAGAGTAGCTGGGGAGGGAACTTTTAAGGAACATCCATGAACTTTGAAAGTTGGCTTCCACACGCTAACAGACTCATGTGCAAGGATTTTGAAGTTTCCTGTATCCTTAGTCATGGGGTCATCTGAAAACAAAGAAATTTATAAGGAAACAAACAGTGTCAATAGGGGAGAAAAGATGGTTTTGGAAACTGAACGGCAGTGAGATCGGAAAGGTTCTCAATAGCATCCGAGTGGGAGGGACTACCCGGAGGGAAGGAGAAAGGCAGCTCTCATGGACTAAAACCGTATAACCGTGCATGACCACAGTGACCACCTGTCCCCTAGTGTGCCTCTCCTCTTCATACCAGACATCTAGTCTTTAGGCAGAATGCATTTCTAAACTTACACTGAATCAGTTCTCCCATCTCCACTGTCATGGCCCTTCTTGGCTCCCTTAGGTTTTGTCACTGCTGGTCTTTCGCTTCATCTCTAAAGCACTCTTCCTTCAGCAAATTGTCCTTCAAACAATGCAAGCTTAGACCAGGGTACACACCTAGAAAAGACGCCTCAATGTCTTCCTAGCCTTTTGTCACTTCACTAACATAAAGCACTGCCTGGCTAGGTGTTCTCTTCTTCAACGTTTCACTGTGGCCTCAGTCTTCTTTCACACGCCCAGGTCCAGTGCTCTTGACCTCTCTAATGAGCTACTGATCTCCCTTTCTTCAGTGTCTCATCTTCCAGGCACCGTCTTCTAGGCTCTCATATAGGGCATCATTCCTGGCTCTAGACCTTGTTCTCTCATCACTATGTCCTTAGAAACACCAATCTCACTTATAACTTGGCTTTGTTCCTTACACAAGTCAGCTCCACAAAAGCAATGGTTTTGTCCCCTTTGATCTCCTTTCAGTTCTCAGCGCTTAGTATAATGTGATCGTCCAAAGAGTCTCAAAGAACATCACTGGGGGAAGAGGGGAAACAGAATAACTACGTGCTGAACATTTTTATTTTACAATGGACTGTAGCAATCAGAGTAAGTTATCCATTTAGCCATGGCATCACAATCAGAGTTAGGAGCAGGGTGAGTAGAAGGGAAAACCAAAGAACTGATAAAGATGCTCTTAGGGTATATCCTATCCAGTACTTTTGACAGTATCTTTCCCAAAGACTAGAAACTATGATATTCAAGTATGCATGTGGAATATGACCTGGAGAGAAGCAGCTGGAGCTCCGAAGGACACGGGAGACTTAGCTCAACTCTGGGGGCTAAAAGACAGGAGAGCTGGAGCTAAAGATGGGTCGTTCAAACTAGTAAGTGTAGAGAACTCTAGTAGAGTTATCTAATTGCCAATAGAAGTACTGACTTACCAGTGGTTTATGAAACGTGGTCCTGATGGTGAGGGAGAACACTTATCAATTCCTTTACTGATCAACCTTATAAACAAATTCCTGTCTACAAGAAAGATGAAGTCCTGCATTTTAGCTTTATTTTTGAGGTCAGAAGGATCTAGATATAAGATGGTGATGATACAATACTAACCTATAATTCCATGAACCTCATATGATACAGAAATTCACTTCTGTAGTTACATGTTGGGAAATACGGTGTCATCCTGGGGAGGTGTCTGAAAGGAGGCAATGTAGATGTCCAGAATTTTAAAGTTATGTGTCAAATACTGATTAAGAGAAGTGCAGCCTTATAATATAGATTATCTGAGAGTCAAGATACTGCCTTCACTGATTCTGATAGAATTCCTTTGAACAAGGCTGATGTGAAAGGATGAAGAGGAATTCAGTCAGGCCTATGATTTCTCTTCAGTCTGACAAAATCAAGTGAGCTCCCTGGCAGACAGAGAGCACTGTTCCTACTGAGTGCATGCATATCCAGTATGACCTCTGGAAGCACAGACCGGGGACACGTGCAGTGGTGGGTTGGTACAATATAGTCCCTTCTAGTTCTAAGTTAAGTGTTGCTAATCCAAAAGAGAGCCCACAGAGGCATGACCAGTGTGGTCTGAATTTAAAACCAACGTGAGAGCATGAGTTAATACACCTTTCTGTTTGTACTAAGAGTTTGTCTTATTCTCTGTGGAAACTCTACAGCTAGTGAACGCCCTGGTACTCACAAAGCTTTCCTGTTACCATTGGTTAGTCCACCTTACCAGCAATCATAAATGAATAAGCAGATATATATTCTCAAATAAGCAGACAGTAGGCTTGTGCTTTTATATTTACTGGATGTAAGTTTTCTCTGCTACTTCCTGTGATGGAAGGGGAAAGTGGTGAGATTAATTATGCAAATGTTGCATTGCAAGCTTTTTCACTAATAAAAAGAAATTGTAATTATGTACTTTTATGGCATCATTTAGCACTTCTGACTGTTATTCCTTCTTTCAAGCTTCACACACACACACACACACACACACACACACACACACACACACACACACACATACACATGATATCTTGTAGAACCCAAGTGATTATATAGCTGGACTACACTCACTGATATCTTCATCCCAAGTTTACGCTAAACTTGCTGTGATAAAAATGTTTTTATTAATAACCTAAAAATTTAATGAAAGCCCTATCTTTAAAAAAAAATATATATCCATTTCTCCTTTTACACTAAATTTATAATGAACCTTTGGGAAATTTCTGAAGTTCTTACACACATATTAATTCCCATTAATTAACATAAAGGCTAAAATGCAAATAAAAGTAGCTTCCGTCCTTGGAAAGGGCAGGGCTCCAAGCAGAAGAATCCCTGACTCAGGATGTTCTCCATGCTTGAGTGAGCAGCTGCCTGGCTCTGGATTCCAGATCCTTAGAGCAGCACAGAACTGCAGCTAAACTTAGAGGCACGGTGCCAAGAGCCCATGGCTGTCTCTCCGTGGCAACATGTCAGGAGCTGCACAAGGTGCATGAAAGACCACACGCAGGCTAAGTTCAAACCCCATCATGTTTTATATGGTTTCCCACCACATCTTTACTACAGCATGAAAACACAAGTGTACCCCAAAGGCAGAGCAGGTCATCATTTTGTGATGTCTTCAAGTTTCCTGAATCTTCTTCTTGCTACTTTAAAAAGTTTCCAAGTCGTCCTGAATCTCTTTAGGAATTTTTTTTTTAAGACACATTTTTCCACATTTTTAAACCAGAGAAAAATTAGTGGAGTTATCCCATGAAGTGAAGGTTTTTTTCTTTTGAAACAGAGAGGTCATATGGGATAGTAAGAGAGCCAAGGGTGAAAACTGTGCTAAGAATACCCAAGGCCTTGGATTCCATTACTGGCATCATAATAAAAGAAACAATCAAAGTTCTGAGATAGGTGAATATTATTTCAAAGAAAAAAACAAAATATCAAGCCAGCTACTATCTCCATGAAAAAAGCATAATTTATATTTTCTCCCGGACACTGAGATCCTTTGAAAGAGTAGGAAGAGTATTCATGCAGGCCACACACCTGTTCCCAAGTACACTGACATACAGACAGCCATTCTCTGTGACATGAGAACAAATGGCCAAGTCAGAATTTGAAGTGGCCACTTTCAAGCTGATGGTCGGGTTGCTAAAACATTTCTCCGAGATAATAGCTTCATGGGAGGAGGCGACTGGTAGGCATTCTCCATTGTCTGGCTTCTGGAGGCTGTGGCTGTCTGGTTGTCCTACAGGAAACCCTGCCACAGGAGGGGACACCATTATGTGCCCAGGGAAGGCAGAAAAATATACCTGGCGTGCTTGCAGAATGTGCAGGGATTACAACGGAGATCGCTGTGCTCAAACAGGTCTCTGGCTGTCTACTCTGTCATGATGCTGTGCCTTGGTATATCCTGGCAGCATGAAGTGAAGAGCCAAATGTTTCTGTTGCTTTATTTTGGAAACACAGAAAAAGCAGGCAGAAGAGAAAACAGTGAGGAAGAGGAAATAGAAGTGTGTGTGTGTGTGTGTGTGTGTGTGTGTGTGTGTGTGTGTGTGTGTGGTGTGTATGTGTGTGTGTGTGTGTGTGTTAATGGAATGTAGCCACAAGTTGAAAGAGTACTTCAGGAACACAAGGGAAAAAGAAGATATATACAAGCTTAATTAATAGAATTCAGATGAAAGAACGGGAAAATTAAATATTCATTATAGATTCCATAAAACTGTGAAAGAAAACAAACTCTCAATCAAAAACTACATTGGAGAGACAAAAAACTTTAAAAATTAAGAATTTGAGAAGGAAACATGAAAAACTACAAACTGTTCCAATTACCATGCTAGAGTCCGTGTGACAGTTTATTTACCTGAATGACTGACAGATGGCAGAGCATGAATATGTGAAATGAGACAGTAGGAGTCTAAGAAAGATCTGAGAGAAAATAATGGGCAAGAGACCATGTCTTTGACCAGTTCAATTTACTCCCTGGTGAGCTGGAGTTCTGAAGATTGTTTTTAAAGTCTAGAGTAGAGAAGAGAATATAGCAGAGATGGGAAATAAAAAGAATTATATTCGTAACAATATCTGAGACTTCACAAAATGATCGGAGGCACCTGACAGCATGCCAGTTATTACAGGGTTACCCTCTTATTATCTATATGTAATGATGTTACATTGTCACTTCGTCTTACATATAAAACGGAGAGTCAAAGAAATAACTTCCTGCTAGGTATGTGAAAGAGATTATCATTCAGGATCTGCATGCATTTAGAGTCCAACCCAGTAAGATTTAAATAAAATATAAAAAGCTGTGCACCTTGCATGCCAGCCTTCTTTGTTAAAAATTTCTATATGTGCATATTTAAAATATACATTCCCCCTTTCATTGAACATAGATTATTTTCTTATACAATATATCCTGCTTATTATAGTCCCTCCCCATTCTCCCACTTCCTCACTCATTGCCACCTCCCAGGATCCACTCCCTTTCTATCTCTCACAAGAAAAGAGCAGGCATCTAAGAGATAACAACCAAACATGCCAAAATAAAATATGGGATAAATCAAAAACGATCGTATCAAAGTTGGACACAACAACCCAACAGAAGGCAAAGTCCCAAGAACAGGCACAAGAGTCAGAGATCCACTTGTCACTCGTTCTGTCAGGAGTCCCATAAAAATACCAAGCTAAGATACTGAGGACCTGGTGCAGACTCAAGGAGGCTGATTCAGAGAGCCCTTTTAAAAGCCATTTCTGAAAATGGCATGTAAATAATAACTAGAACCTCACCATGCTTGCAGGGGCGATGGAGATGGAAGCACCTAAAAGATGGGCCGGGAAACTGAGTTATGAATTTATATTATAAAAGATTAAGAAATTTTTTCTTTGATTTGCATTTTTATCTGAGCTAATTGACACTTTGGAAAACTCAAAGTATTTCAAAGAGCCAGGCTTTTTAAGTCCAAGCCAATCCTCTTGTGTTTCTTTCTGGATCATTGAACCGGGTCTCTATAGCCCTAGCAAGACATTAATTTGTAATGTCCACCGAGCAAAGAATCTGGCCATATAGGGAGACACAGAACCACAGAAATGCAGCTGATTATTGGGTGGAAGGATTGATCACTCCCTCTCTTTCCTTGTAGCTGCACT
Source organism: Uromys caudimaculatus (assembly GCA_028551405.1). Lineage (NCBI taxonomy): Eukaryota > Metazoa > Chordata > Mammalia > Rodentia > Muridae > Uromys > Uromys caudimaculatus. Next base: position 18,427,514 of record CM052708.1, on the reverse strand, counting down.
TTGGGACTTGCTAGTTCTTCAAATCAAAGTATATGTGAACCGTGTGCTATTCTCTGGGCGCCTTTGATTCTAAAAAGAAACACTCTCCGTTCCCACAATAATCGTCAATAATCTCAACGAAACCACAGAGAGGCAAGAGGCAGAGATCCATAAAGAAAGGAAGACTTCCTGCCCTTGCGTTGTAGACCATTCTCTCAAAGAAGCTGCGCAGGAATCGAAAGGGACCACTTGGAAGTGACCACAGAGTTCCTCCAACCTACCTTACCATCTCTCTACCCCTTGGGGTTGAGGATACATAAACAGTCACTCCACATAGTCTCAGCTAGAACTGTATCTCTAAATCACCAAGGTTAGTCCTGAAAGCATTAATTATTTTCATCCAAGCACAATGTACTTCTGAGGTTAACAATTCGGGTTCACAAAATCAGGTTAGATTTACATCTAGTAGCCCTTCACTAACACCGCCATCCCACCTTCGGTTTCATCTGCACAGTACCCGGTGTATCCAACACAGGTCTCCGAGTGTGTGTGTATTAGCTTCTTGCAGGAATCAAAACATAAATAGACGGAGAGAATTTGATTTGTTGTCGGATGATGGATGACAGAGTGCTCATTGGCTTTAGTGGACCAAGAAAAACAAGTCTTAGCAAGTGTGCATTTTGCCCCCTGATAACATGGCTTGCTTTTCCGGGAATCCATTCTGCTGTTTTGGCTCCTGGTCACTGGAGAAGCATATTCCCCATGAGCACCCAGAAATGAAGAGGATGTGTTTTTCCATAAATAGTCACAGAGAAAAGAATCATCCAATTAAGAGTGAGCTGCTCTCGCTCGCTCGGAGACCCTGCTTCTACCTGTTGACACTCTCTCCAGGAGCTGAAATAAATGTGTCCATTAACTTGGCCTGTTAAATTAAGCAGTGGCATGCATTCAGGTCTTCCTCCTTTGGGCTGAGCCTGTGTTTTTCCTTATGTATTCACACCTATACTTTCCTTCAGTGCCTTCAGAAGCACAAATAAAACAACTTTTAAAAAAAAAAAAAACCACAAAAGGAATAGCTATAATAGGAGAATATTTTCCCTGCTGTTTCAGAAACTCTAAGTCTAACCTCCTTGGTGTTCCACCCATGATGTCGAATAGTTCATCATAACCCCTTTTTTTCCTTATTATATATAGTTTTAATACCCTGAGAAATAAAAGTGCTGAACTCTATCTGATATTTTACTGAACTCCTGAACTATTCTGAGCTAAGTATGACAGATGCCCTAATGCTCAAACGAGGGAAGATGTTCTTTTAGCTCAGACTCAGAACATTTCCATTAAAAACCAGAGACCTCCGTCTTAACCTTGGCAGTGCCTCCTGCACATGCTTAATTATTTTTCTGTGCTCTGCAGTCCATTAAGGAAGTGTCAGTACGCCTTAGGATGCAGACTTCCTCTCATGGATCCCTCTGCCGCTTTGTTCTCTATCTTCAGCCAGGAAAATAAACTCATGCTTCCTGAACTCTAGTTCCAGATTTTAAAAAAGACTTTATGAGTTTTGTTCTTTAATTGTGATTTTCTTTGTTGCTCCTCTCTTGAATCCTTTTACTGTTAATGGGCTTGTTGAAGTTTTAAGAGTTAAAACAGAAAGATGCAATCAATAAAAACCCAGGACCATTATTTAGCAACGCATTAGAAAGGAACAATACATGTGCTGTTTTGTCATTTAAGGTTCGCAGTGGCTTTACCGTTTGTACAGACAGCATGACCTGCTCTAAACACGCCCATGGTCGGTCACTGCCATGGGTGCTTTACAACATTCGTCTGCTTGGTTCCAATGTTTTTATTAACACAAGAACTGTATTGGGTAGAACTGAAGGACAGAAAGGACAATTGGTGACTCCTTTACACGTAACTGTAAGAAAGTAAGATGTTTTCTGGATATCTGGTAAGATACTTATGCAGAAATGGACAAACAGGCAGAATACTATTTAAAGATTTTATAATTGAGTTAATGATTTTAAAATGATGCATTATCTCATCTAATTCTCACCTTGAAATTCTAGGTATGAATGTTCAGTAGCTTGATTTTCCAGCTATAGTTATGTCCAAGATTTTATTTTAATTCTACATGTATACAATTATATTTTTCCTCTTGGTCAATATCCATAACTTTTAGTTATTAAAATGATTATTTCAAATGAAGTTGTTAAAATAATTATAGTTCTTAACTGTATGTAAAAAAAAAGAAACAGAAGGCAAGGAAGAGGAACATCGTATCATTTATTAGGAAGAGATTACACTGTTCGGGTGACATTAAGATATCTCCAGTGCTGTTTTCAATGTACAGATAGCATTTCAGAGGAAATATAGACAATGGAAAACAACTCTACATTAACTGGGATAGTGTTTGATCTATGGAAGTTTATTTTAACTTTTATCTTTCCTCTAAATTAATCATAAATATTATTATTAATAAGTATATAAATATCAATTTTCATTTGTATAGGTTTAAAAATTTTGCCCATGTATATTGGTGTTTTGCCTGCATGTATGTCTATGTACCATGTATATACTTGGTGACCTCAGAGGCCAGGACAAAGCATCATATCCCCTGGAACTGGAGTTAGGTTGATGATGAGCTAGGAATTGAACACAGATTCTTGCGAAGAACAGCCAGCGCTCTTGTCATTGAGCTCTTTCCAGCCCTGCATTATTGTTCTTAATACCATCCACCTTTACTTCACCAAAAGCTTTCTCAGAACATTTGTATGTACAAGAGTCTTATACCATTTATCTCACTTTGTAGTCAAGAAAACAGAGCGACAGTTGAAACAACCTTGGTCTCACACACACAGACACGCACAGACACACACACACACAGATACACACACACACACATAGCCACCTACTTCCTAGGAAGTAAGTATTAGACCTGAACCAAGTGCTGAGATAAAGGCAAAGTTGTCACCAAGAGTATCACCACCCTAGTCCACACCACGTATTGACATCTGTTCTCATTGTGTTGCCCACACTCTAACCCAGGTGCATTTGAGAGTCTTCTATCACCATAATATCCTCATAGAGCATTAGTGTGTCTTCAACAGCTCTTGGTGAGTAAAGGGTATAGAGTGCTTAGAATAATAATGAAAATACCCCAGCTGAGAACTATTTGCCAGTTTAAGAAAGTTGAGGGTGAAAGAGTCAGTTTTCTTGAGGGTTGTGGCCTCTAGTATGTTGCCCATGTTCCAGTAGATGGCCCTTCGCCCATTGCACTTATAAGCAGCTCTAATTGGACTCAGTGTGTTTTAAAGAAATAGAAGAAGATGGCATGAGGTGTTGCAGGATATTTGATCATATCGTGAAGCCAGAGATTGTGTCATTTACAGAAGAAAAACAAGAACTGTTTCTAGTTGTAGAATGGCTCAGCCTTTAGCACACACTGACTGGAATACAGAGAGACTTTTAGTATACACCTTTAATCCCAAACAATGAAGTTAAAGTTAGTTTGTAGAAGGAAGTACTCATGTTTGATAATGATGTCTAATTGAGTAGCAGACAAAATGAATGAATCAGAGAAAGATTTGACAGAATAGGATATTCCCAACTCTTACAAGAAAAGAGAGAAAAAGAGGTTACTTAAAATCAAAAAGAGAAATTCAGTCAGAGGCCAAGAGGGAAGCCAGATTGAATCAGTCAGCTTTTAGAGGAGTGTTTGAATCAGAACAGCTGAGCTTTCTGAGCCAGCTAGAGCTCAGAAAGAACTAGGAAGGGGGGCTTATTTAGCAGCAAGTCTCAGGGGCTGAGAACATTCTAGGCCTAGATTAGATTGTGTGAAGGCTAGAAGTTCCCAGAACCAGACCTGGATTCACAGGTGGAGGCAGGAAGCCTCTGAGATGACAATTATATGCAGGAGAATGAAAGATACATTTACATGGAAGCTGAGAGGGTCGTGGGGGAGCTTGGGGGGCATTAGAGAGGGGAGGGAGATGAGTATGATTGAAAGGCTTTGTACAAATGCATAAAATCCTTAAATAAATAAATAAATAACAATTTAAGAATATTGGTTAAACTAAATATTTACATAATTGCAATCATTAATATGGGTCATTTAGAGAAAAGAGTAAACGGCTGAATACATAGGTATCTTCTAACTTCAAAACAGGTGAAACTGCATACAAATGAGCACCCATACACACACACACACACACACACACACAGAGAGAGAGAGAGAGAGAGAGAGAGAGAGAGAGAGAGAGAATAATTTCTTAAATGTTGTTATGCTATTTTTAAGTGCACTATAAGCAAATGAAATTAATTTAGATAGAATCATACATTTGAAATTGATAATGCTGCTGCTTTGGCTGCACTGTGTGCTGGTGTAAAAGAAGTTATATAGTAGCAATTATATATACTGCATAACTGATTTGGCTACAATGCTCTGAAGATCTCAGCTGGGGATGGGAGGTTGACCCATTGATTAAGATCACTGGCTTCTCTTCCAGGGGACCCAGCTCTGACCCTCAGCACCCATGTGGCAGCTCACAACTGTTTATAAATATCTCCTGCTCCAGGGGATCTGATACCCTCTTCTGGATTTGAAGGGCACTAGACATGTTCATAGTATACAGATATATATGTGGGCAAAACAGACATATACATAAAATAATTTTTTAAATTTTATACATCTCAGTTGTTAATAAATTTGGGGGTTTGGTGGGGAGGGAACTGGTGTTCAGCACTTAAGAGTGGTTGCAGCCCCTCCAGCAGACTGGAGTTCAGTTCCCAACATCAATGTCAAACAGGTCACTGTCAACTCTAGTTCTAGCTATAGGAGAACCCGTTGCCCTTTTCTGACCTCTGCAGGCACTATATTCATATGGCACACACACACACACACACACACACACACACACACACACACACACACGCACCACAACCCCCACAGATAAACACACACACATGTGCTCACACACATTCTTAAATACAAAACAAATAAATAAAGGGCAGCTAATTCTCCCCATCTATTACCTTGAATTCACACCATATTGTCCTCTGAATGCCAAAGGAGAACTGATCCAATGAGACCCTTTCACAAGCAGCTGGAGACTGAAGACTATAAACATCTCTTTATTTAAACATTTGGCAGAGGATCTGTGGTGGTTTGAAAGAGAATGGCCCACATAGGGCCAGAGGTTTGAATGCTTGGTTCCCAATGAGTGAAACTGGGAAGGATTAGGAGGTGTGGCCATGTTGCAGGACGCGTCTCAGTGGAGGAGGGGCTTTAAGGTTTCAAAATTCCATTCCAGACCCAGTGTTATGTTCTCTGGACCCTGCTGCAGATTGGGATGAAAGTGCTCAGCTACCGTAACTAAGACAAGGTCATTTTGAAGTGACTACATTGAAATATAAACATACTTCAACAGTCTATGTCTGAAGTCACTCTAAGATATGCATGTTTGAGTAATTCCTGTGTTCCAGGCACTGTTACCGCTAAGAATACAATATTCAAACCAGATATATCTTTTTTATTCCCAGTGTTTTTACAGATACACATAAATCTGGACAAACAAACTCTCTAGTAGCAGACAGGTAGCACTTAATTGAGTACACAGGTATAACTGGGTGCCATACAAAGAAAGCGGTTTGTAGTTCTAATAGCACAGAAACGAAAATAACTTGTCGCAGAGACAGCTTCTCCAGGAAAATAATCAAAGTTTGGAGGGTTGTAACAGTCAGCAGAGCTCTGGTCCATGCTAAAGAAAAACATGCATGTCAAGTGACTCACTAAGCACTGTGTGGCTAAGAAGAAGATGGACAGAGCGGGTGTCTCTGCATGGGCAGAGACCTGAATAAATCTTATGAAAAGTGTTGCCTTTAAACCCAGAGGAATGGGAAGCCATGAGGGGACTTGAGCTGCAAGTGACATGACCACCTTCTCCCTTTAGGAAGTTTTTATGTTCAGAAAACTAAGGGCGAAGGGTGGGTCAGTTCCCTGGCATCCATAATTAGAATGTTCCTCTACACTTCTCCTTTTCCAGACCTATTTTCTCTTTGTCTTTGTAGAAGGCTTAGCACCATGGCTGTATGAAGCTGGGAATAGCTTTTGTGTGGCCATGTAAGGTTCAGCTTTCTATGACCTAGTAGAAGACACAAGCACTGGGAAGGTGACAGAGGTAAAGAGATCGAATACAGGCAAGCCCATGCCTACTAAAATGTGCTCAATGAGACAAGGGATGGTTACCCAGGCCTAAGTTACCATGCAACCACGATCAAGCTATGAAACCATGGAAAAATCATTTGAAACCATTCTGATACTGATGCCTTCATTGTTAGCATGAAGACCAAGAAATAGGCAGTTCCTTTGATTTTCTGATCCTATCTAAACAGGTAATAAAGAAAGAATAACGCTCAGCCGGGCAGTGGTGGTGCATGCCTTTAATCCCAGCACTTGGGAGGCAGAGGCAGGTGGATTTCTGAGTTCGAGGCCAGCCTGGTCTACAGAGTGAGTTCCAGGTCTGCCAGGGCTACACAGAGAAACCCTGTCTTGAAAAAAAAAAAAAAGAAAGAAAGAAAGAAAGAAAGAAAGAAAGAAAGAAAGAAAGAAAGAAAGAAAGAAAGAAAGAAAGAATAACTCCCTGTGATACCCCTCTATGCTTCTGTAAGGAAAGAAAACACGTTAACATAGTAAAATGCAAACATTAGAAGGAACACACAAACACTCTCATTTTTTTCCTTTTCCTTTTAAGCTACTACTTAAATTTTGAACTCCATGAAAAACTAAATACATATTTATTGTTTCTTCTTTCTATTAGCTAGCTTAATGCTTTGAAATTCATCTTTGAATTCTCAAATTTTTCTGAAATCAGAACCTCTTCTTTCCAATACAAACAAGGTATGCAAATAAGTCACAAAGAGAATTGCTGGTCACTTGTTTTTCTGTCCACAATCTCACATCCTTAAGGAATGTGTAGCTGATTTAAGCCTCATTCAATTAAACTCTAGAATACACCGTGAAATACTAGTGCTACAACTGGCAACAGACAAGTGAGCATTTGTTATGGGGACAGTAAAGTTTACTTTTCACAAAAGGAGCTGACAGTAATAATGCATTCCATTCTATTTCCCAGAATGCTTCTTAAGTATGTTAATAAAGTCTTTATTGTGTCTGCTTATAAAAGTCACCACCATTTCCCATTAGAAAGCCTCTGTTTATTCATCAAACATTTACTGACAGTGACTGCTGGGAGCAGCCTCAGATTTCCACTCCATTACACGTTTGTGGCATAAAGCACATTAATTATAGATATATTACAATATTCAACTCATTGAGGAAAAATTAGATGATCAAGGCTCATTTTCCTTGACAATAAGCAAGTTAATGAAAATACTAATTACCTGGTGATGAAGTGGAGCCCTCAGGATTGAATGCTGAGCATCTCTAAGAGAGTTCTGTGGCTCTAGCTCAGAATATTAAAGCCAGAAGCATTGTGAGTCTAGGGGGTGGCCCTTGAAATTGTCCAGTGTTCTTTAATCTGAGTGATGAGGACAGGGTGAGGTGAGGTGGAGTTGGATAAATCGTTAGGGGGAACTCACTGAAAATTGATGGCCTCAACCAAAAAATGTTAATTAATGTTATCTGGGTGACAAATCAACTTCGTTTTAAAAAACTAATATAGAAAAGATTCATTGTCAGTTGGGACATTGCCATCTCTTCCTTACCCATTTTATAATAATATTAGAACTTGTTTCAGCCATTTTGAAGTACAAGGTGGAAAGTATCTTGAAAAAAAAAAAAACTCATCTCTCAGTCTCTACAAACTCAGATACAATAGTGATGAACTCTCAGCACAAGAACAGCAATTCACGTCAGGTGAGGCTATTGACATCCTGTGACCCAGGCCCTCTGGCAGCTGAGGATTAACTCAGTTGGCAGAGTATCCAGAAGACACAAGTCTTTATGTTCGATCCCTAGCGCTGAACGTAATGGGCCTGCTGGCATAGGACTAGAATCATAGCGTGGAAGCTGAATGGTCACATTCAAGGTCATTTCCAGCTACATAAGATGTTCAAGGCCAGTTGGGATGCGTAGGACCCTCTGTCAAAAATAAAAATAAGTCTCTGGGTGTTAACCCACACCTTTAATCCTAGCGAGGCAGAGGCAGGTGGATCTCTGAGTTCGGGGTCAGCCTGAACTACAGAGTGAGTTCCAGGACAACCAGGGCCATACAGAAAAACCATGTTTTAGGAAAAAAAAACAAGGTTCTTTCTAAATAAGTATATAAAAAGATAATCTATGTTCATTGTTATCTAAAATATTAAATGAAAACAGTGAGATGCCACTACATGCCTTTAGGAATGGCTAAAATGAAAACTGGAAATACCAGTTGCAAAATTGGATATTTTATAACAGAAAGTCTCATATATTGCTGGTGGGGGTACAAAATGATTCAACCACTCTGAAACATAGCCAGCCAATATTTTTATGAAACTAAACATAATCTAAATATTATGCATATTCCTTGCTATTTATTCAAGTAATCTGAAAAGTTAAGTCCACATAAACCATGTACTTAAATATGTATTTCCACTTACTCATAATGACTTAAAATTAGAGCAATCAAGGTATGTGATTTGGTTTTATTATACATATTTTTGTTGGTGGTAAGTGTTTGTTTTGCTGGGGCTCAGGCGAGACCTCATATTGTTAGGAAGGGGCTCTACTACTGAGTTACACCCCAGCCCTAAGGTGTGTATCAATGGGTAAGTATGTAGCCAACTGCTAGCTGATGGACTTGTTTCACACAAGGATATAGGTTAATAATTCTAAATTCTAAAATTATTATGTATACAATCTGGAATTAGACAATTAGGGAAATGATAACAGATTTCCAATGTTTGCTATTGGAATGAATGTTTACATATAAGCAAGAAGAGGATCCTGGTAGTGATACGAACAGCCACCAGTATATGTTTTACTAAATATTGATACATAGCTGTATGCTAAATACCACATAAAATAATTTGTCTACATATATGTATATATGTGCTTGTGTATGTGTGTATACATGTATAATATGTTTGAAAAAACAAAACCACAGTGATGGGATATGTCAAAAACACATAGGCACAATTTAGAAAATGGCCACAGGTAGACTAGTTTGGGTTAAAAAAATATTGTTGTATCATATCCCAAATGTGTACACAGTAGTTTTCTGTGAATATATAGTGCATGGATGGACAGATAGACATTCAGTAGATGAAACATAGACAGTAGATAGAAGAATGGTAGGTAGTAAGGTAGATAGATGATAAATACATAGATACTTAGATGATGGAAAATCATGAAGATATATATCAATAGATATGACAGATTGATGATTGATCAATATATAGATAGAGCTGATTGAATGGTTGATGATTGATACATATTTGATTGATAAACACAAATAGATGATAAATGATCTGTAGCTATAGATTATAGATGATAGATGAATTAGATGATAGAGAGAGAGAGATGATAGATAGTCAGATTGATAAATAGAAGATAAAAGACAAATGTCCCATGAAGAATCCCAAGTAATGTGTATGGCTTTTCCACTATCAAAGAGATGAGTATGACTCCCTTCCCTTATAATGGAGTTATGCATGCTTATTTCCTTCCAACAAGAATAGGCTGGAAAGAATGAGGAAACAACATTTACAGCAACGGTAAAGAGATCTGATAAATATTCCCTTAATCAGATGTCCGTTCATATAAACAGCAAGAAGCCAGACTGAGAATATGTACATTCCACATACAAAGAGTGAAAGAATTATACCTCTCTCTGTTAGTCACCTTTCCCAAGACATACTACTAAATCCAATCATGAAAATCCCAATAAGAAACATTAAAAAAAATGGATAGTATTCTTCAAAACCATCATGGTCATAAGAACAAGAAAATTCTGAGAAGCTGTCACACTGGAGTGGAAGCCAATAATAAGTAAATGCACAGTAGCATTCTGGATGGAAAGAGAAAAGTGATATTAAGTAAACAAAGGAAACACTAGTAAAGCAGGGACTTGAGTTAGTAATGATGATATACTGATGTTGTCTCATCAACCATGACAGCTGTGCAATGCTAATATAAGATGCCAATGAGGGAGATAGTGAGGTATCAAAGGATCTAAGTATCTTTGCCATTTTTCTGTAGACCAAAAAGTGTCATAAAATAAAAGTTTATTTTTAAAAATACTAGAATCATTTTTCACATGCCTAGCTGGTTTCTCTCATCACCCAAGCTAGGGTCTAAGTACAAGCACCCTGCTCTGAGTATCTTCCATTTGGTATCAATGTATGTTTCCCATGCTGGACTAATAGATGTATGCTGACACTGCCTCTTCCCCTGTGTTGTCCACAGAATACGTTCTGAACAGTTCTAATGCAGAGTGGCCCGAGATCCCATTGGTGGATGGCTATTCTACATACTTGTTCTTAGGTTCTCGATGGATGTGCTGGCAAGCATCAAATACAACTTCTGCTAACAAGAGAACGAGGGAAACATTCATTTGTGCAACCTGCAGTTCAGTTTGTTTCTCACTCAAAATGCTCAGTTTAAAAATAGTTACTTAATAATTCAACATGGACAGCTCTTAGATTCCCACTGACTTTCAATTCAATCAGCAAAGCCGCCCTTGGATTTCTGTGAAGACCGAGATATTTTATAAGAGCAAACAGCTGTTGTGGCAGGTTAATATTCCTTCTTGTCACTCTTCAGTGAAAGCTGACTTACAGATTTTTTTTTTCCTTTGAGAAAAAATTTGAATCCAAAGAAATTAATCTGCTGATCACCAAAAACTTTGCTACATCCCTCTGCCCTGAGTTAGTCTTTATAAGCCTTGCCTGACCACCTTCAGTGAGATCTTCAACAGGGTAGCCTCTCCTCAGTTAATTATCACACGCATGAAATGTGCAAGCATTAGGAGACCAGAGAAATCTCTCGCATGCCCTCTCTCTCTCTCTCTCTCTCTTTCTCTCGCTCTCTCTGTTTCTCTTCTCATTTACCTTTTCCAAGCTACTGAACCTCTAAAGTTTTGTTCTGCTTCTACAACACATTGCTGTTTTGTATCACAGGCATATGGGATAAATGTATCTCACAAATAGTCTTTTTAATATTTGCTATATTGTCAGCAATGGAGAAGGCACTGGGGCTGTAACATTTAAGAGGAAACAAAATGTAGAATTGCTGAAACTGTGGAGCTTGCACTCTAGTAGAGACAAATAATTTAAAAACAAGATAAATGGTACTTGATAGTTTTAAATAAATTTAAAGGATGGGTACAAAGCCAAGCTTAGCGGCACACAGTTATAATTCTAGTATTACATTTGGACAGGGGGTGAGAGCTGAACGATCCAGGAGTTCAAGGCCTGTCTCGTTTACATAAGTTTAAGGTAAGCCTGAGCTACTTGAGGTTAGCCTGTCTTAAAAGCAAAACAAAATGTTAAGTAAGTAAGTAATTAATTAAATGGTGCTGAGATAGGATGTATTTGGGAGAAGGGGGGGGTCATTTTAAGTATGATCAAAATAGGCTTTGCTGAGAAGTGATCTGAGGGACTCCAGACAGGCCGTCATGAGAACAGTTAGTTGAAGGAGTCTCTACAGGAGAGAGAGCAACACTGGAGAAATCCACCCCCGTCAAAAGCAGGCTGCACCATTCCAAGAACATCAGGGAGGAGAGTGTAGTTGAAATCCGGTGGTTCATGGGAAGAGGAGCAAGAGAGAATTGATATAATTCGCAACAAATTGATAATTTGTTGAGAAAACAGACCACTAGAGCTTTGTGTGCTGTTCACGGGTTTTATTCTGGGAAGACCAAAGCCATTGCAAACTGAGCAGTAACTTAATCTCATTGTGCTTTAGCAAGACCACTACAGGTGGAAAATAGATCTAGCGCAGAGGCAGAAGCAAGGAAACCAGAATTTTCTGTATTCTAAGGAAGCAACTAGAGTAGCTTGGGGCCAGAGTCCTAGCAGAAAAGGTGCTGAAAAATGACTGGTCCCCAAATATGTTTTAATGATATTGTTACTAGAATTTTCTGAGATATTCAGTGTGAGAGGTGAGAAAAATTGAAGCATCTTTCCCCAGTGCTGTTCTCTTCCCAATTAGAAAGCGGAAGTTCTTTTTGCTATACATAAGACATACAATAGGAGAAATAATTTGGAAGTTTCATGCTTAATACATCTACTTTAAATATTCAAATGAATGTTAATAATGCATAGCTTGACTTTTGAGCCAATCATTTGGGGGAAATGCCAACCGAAGTTCAAAAGTATGGAAGTGTTCAGGTATAGATCGTGCTGAAAACAATGAGAGCTGTAGAGACACAGAGGAAGAGAGAAGAGTAGGAAAAGAGATGAGGTTTCCAAGGACTCCCCTCTGGGGTTCCCCTTTTAAAAGGTCGAGGGATTTATAAATAGCACTGAGAATAAAACAGGAGGAAGAGTTGGGGAACCTGGAAAGCCAAGTGTTGTCAGGGAAAGAATCTTTGGTCATATGATATGTAATTGGCAGGTCAAGTAAGATAGGGTCTCACATGTGAACTATTGGTTTACTGATGTGGGTATCATTACAACCCTATTTGCAGGCAAGAGTATAACTGGGTTCGAGTAAATGAGAGATCTCCTTTTTTAAATCGCTGTGCTATGGCTACAGGAAATATTAACACTAGAAGAAACTAGTTTCGAGTTTTCTGAAAGTCTGACGTTGTTGGACTAAAACATTAGAAAGCATACATGAGCAGAGGATAACTGAAGACGATAGTAAAGGCGGAGGTGAGTAGAGTTTTCTTGGAATGGTAGAGAAGAGTTGAGCACTAGGAAACCAAGTCAGGAAAGTTTCAGTTTGTTTGGTCTGGTTTTCTCGTTTATTTTAAGCTAGAAGAAACACCACCACCTCTGTTGACCAGCGGGAGTCAGCTAGCAGAAAGATAAAGGCTGCAGGGTCAGGGAGCAGACAGCCAGAGCAGAGTCCCTGCCGTGGGAGAGGACTGCTGCTGGCCTCGTGGAAGTACAGCTGCAGACAGGAGGGGCAGGTGCACTTGTGCAGATGCTATGAGCAGGCACACGGGCAAAGCCTGTGTATTTCCCATCAAACCAGAAGCAGTTCCACAAACAAGAGCAAGTGTGTCAGAATTTCACAGGTGATAGGATTTTTAGAGAGAGAGAGAGAGAGAGAGAGAGAGAGAGAGAGAGAGAGAGAGAGAGAGAAATTGTTTCTTCTGGAGCATGGGAGAGAACCAGTGAGAGCACTGAGATGCTTAAGAGTAAGCAGGAGTCAGGCAAAGTACACAAAGCAAGGCAAGAAGCTGGGACAGAGAGAACTGGCTGATGTCCTCTTTTTCTCTTCAATCTCTATCAGTAACATTAACTTGAGTTGAGGCAGGCTGCTGGGGAAAGCCCTGGAATCAATAACAAAGAAACCTTTGCTATCTGTGTGGTATCATAAAATGACAAAAATCTTCACATGCATTTTGTTTAATATTTTCAACAGCTATGAAACAGAGGCCAGATTATCCAGAATGTTCTCCTGTTAGGGACAAGATTTTAGCTCACAAATAAGAATCTAATTGTGTGTGTGTGTGTGTGTGTGTGTGTGTGTGTGTGTGTGTGTGTTCTCAGAAAGAAAATACAAGAGAGTCCATAGCAAAGGAAAGGAGCTAGGTTTGACAGAGAAAGTGGAGCCCTGTGATGTTTAACTGTCCTGCTAATTTCAGAGGAAGGAAATGTTTCCCCACCTCCCAGGGCTCACTTCAGAACTTGGTCTGGAAAACAGACTAGTCCCAAGAGAACTGTCTCTCTACTTAGCAGCCCAGGGGGAGGCTCCTAAGTGACATTTCAACCAAGAGCAAAGGAGAATGTTACCACCTACCTTGTGCTTCAAGCTGATTTCTGACCCTTGAAGAAGGGGGCTGTTTTGAATTCTTTGGCCTACCAAACAAATTTGTCTCCTGCAGAAGAAAAGAGATGAATAACTAAGACTAAAATGAACAGGAAGAGGTCGAGAAGCTAAATGATTCTTTTTCTTAACTAGGAATAGAGATATCAATGAATGAAGGAAAAGGGAAGTAGGTGGAGTTCATCGGCCCTCCTAAAAGAAATTAGATTTCTAGATGTTGGAAACTTACCCCTTCGCTGCCAGGGCAGAATGTCTGTCTCCTGAAGATTAAACTGTTAAGCATGTTTCTATCCAGAAATTTCCCACACATCCCCCACACTGGCACCCAACAGTGGAAAGGAGCCCAGAAGATCTCTGCCCATTGTGCGAAGCAAGTGTGTATCGCACAGATCTGATCACAGGCAGGCCAACCCTAACCCTAACCCTAACCCTAACCCTAACCCTAACCCTAACCCTAACCCTAACCCTAACCCTAACCCTAACCCTAACCCTAACCCTAACCCTTCTCAGTCGCTTAATTTCTAACTCCTATCAAATTCTATCAGGCCTAATGGCAGGTTCTATTTGTCAGTATTTTGGGTTAGACCTGAGGATATTCCTAGCATTTCACTCCTCAAGTATGACATGTTGCAGTTAAGTTTAGAAGACTGTGGGACCGTTATAAAGAAATTACTGAGCTGGAGTCTCAAGTCCAGTGCCAACAGTTATAAAGAATGAACTAGCTAGGAAACCGTAATGCCTTTATTAATATAGCTGTTAATTTTGAAAAGCTGTGACAGCTTATAACATCTTTTTTAAAGAAAAAAAAAAAACCACTTTTCCTTTATCTACAAAATGCTCCCTTCTTTGTACATAGCTGCTGCCTCAAGCCCCCTTCTACTGACTGTTTTAATTCGTCTTTAATATCAGATGTGCCTTATTGATTTTTTTCTGTGTATATTTTCATTCTGAATAATTCAGAGGCACGAATTTTTTCCCCATTATGGTCAATAGCAGGAGCAAATTTGGAGAATAATCAATTGAGCCCTGACTGACAATTCCTGCTGTTGATATCCCCAGAAGTGAGGGGAGGGGGGGAACAGCAGGGGATAATACGACCCAACAGTCAATCACAGCTATCAGCAAACGAGCCAACACAGATTTGTGTGAGGGATGGAGTTCCATACGGCAGGCCCGAAAGGCCAGCTAATAGTTGGCTCTCTCTATCTCTCATCTTACAGCAGCTCCAGCTGTGAGGGGAGAGTTACAGCCTAGTCTCCTATATGTTGCCCTCTTTACTAACTCGGTTTGAAAATCGTGACTTAAAGGTGTCATCTTTCATATGGATGTGTACATCATCGAGGCATCAATTCTTAATCATTTGTTCATATTTTACTGCAGCACCTTTTACAAAACAGGATAGGAAAATTGGACAGCTTCCAGGAAGCCAGTTTGGGGAATAAATAATTGTCACATTTTAATTCAGATA
The DNA here is from genome assembly GCA_028551405.1 of Uromys caudimaculatus. Taxonomy (NCBI): domain Eukaryota; kingdom Metazoa; phylum Chordata; class Mammalia; order Rodentia; family Muridae; genus Uromys; species Uromys caudimaculatus. The sequence goes on along the minus strand of CM052708.1, from coordinate 18,412,131 downwards.
ATATGGTTGAAATTAATTATCATAGAGCTGACAGAAACAATATGAGTTGGTCTAGTCTCCTCTCACCTGCAGGGAGAGCACTTTTTTCTGTGTCTGTCTGGGCGCTGGCATTCATCCAAGACTTTGACACACTCAATTTACTACAAAATTGGCAGCCCTCTATCTCATAAAGGAATCCACGTGTAACGATAAATATTGTACCCGATGCATGATATGATTAGTCTGAATCAGAGGAGAAGTAATAAAAACCAAACATTGGGCTTCAACAATTATGGTATTTAAGGTTGTCTATCTCTTTCCTAAGACATTTTTATAAAATCCTGAGTTAACAGGATGCACTAGAGGCAGGTGGGTTTCTTCATCCTTCCAGAGCTGTTGAGATCAGAACCAAGAGAGCAAGAGGGATTTGGGTTAACACAGCAATTCAATTTCAATTATGTAGAGTAAATGGTCTTTTTCAGGTCTGATGGTTTTTGAAAACTATTTGAAGGTCTGGTGTCATATGCATGTGGTTTGTGCTGATCTGTAAAAGTAATGGTTGTCACATTAATAAGATAAAAAAAAAAACAGAGTATAATTATGATGTCTGGCCGTCACAGACAAATATTTCTAATGTGATGTCTAAGAAACAATCAAGATCCCTAACAAATTGTTGATTATAAAGAAAGGTCTTAGAATTAATAGTTTCCGTAGTGGGTACCTGCATTTGTGTATCGCCAGCAGAGATCCATAAAATTTAGAAGACATTTGTAGTTAATTGTAAAATAGCTTATAGTTAAATAATAGCTCAATGTATGCAAAGAAAATGGGGAATTTAGAAGTCATTGTTTAGTTTACTATAGATAACTTATTTATAAATCCCTGTAATTTATTATTAATGCTCTTATACAATAATCGCTCATGCATATAAACACAGTTAACCTTAAAATTTCATACTGGCTCCCATTTCTTTACAAAAGAGATGGTTTTGCTTTAGAATTCATTAGCCTTAAAGGTTCTTGAGGACATTAAAGACATATGTTACCTTATATTTTATAAGGAAAAATAGTGATTCTTTGTCCACAATCTCATTTTATTCATCAATAAACTTCATGGAAAAATTACTCTCATTAAAAATTTTATTTTCTTGGAATTAATTTTTCTGTTATAGTTTATATATCAAAAATAAAGGATCAACAATCTTTAAGGTTAGAATTGATTTTTCGAATACCAACAGAGCTTTCCTCTGGTATATTATACCCAGGCTCATGTGTTCCAATATTCTCTTCAGCAAAGATTCTCTGATTTCTTCATGTTCTCTAGGGAAAAAATAAGATTCTGGTGTAACAAATTCTTTGAGAACTATGTAGTATATCAATGTGATATGCTACATGTAGAATATATTGCAAAACAGATTTTTTTGTAGATGATAATATATGTAACAATGAATATTTTCCAAAATGGATCAAGTGCTGACGTAAAGTTGGAATCATGAAATTGCAAACATGACCACTGCCAAGCAACAAGGAAAGATACTTAACAAAGCTGAATTAGTAAAGACGATTCTCCTGGCCTGCTTTTCCGGCTCAGCTGTAAATGTTTTAACAGTTTACATGGATGTTGATATCAAAATATAGATTTCTTCTTGAAATAAACAAGAAGAATTAGATTGGTTGTGACAGAAGACCTGGGTACAATCATTACTCAGTTATTTGTGTAATCTTAGCTGAGTAGTAAATACTACTACTAATACTAATAGCTACAATGTATAAAAGGTTTTCTTTCAATCAGAAATTGTTTCTATCAAACCACACAAAAGTTGCTATGAGACAAGCACCATTATTATTTGCATTTTTCAGATGTTGAATTTAAGGACTATAGAGGTAATAATTGTTTGAAGTTACAATATTGTAAGTGACAGAGTGTCAAGAGGACTAAACTCAGGTCTGTTAGTCCCTTAACCCCCTAAATGTGTTGTCTGCACAAATAGCAGAAATGAAACAAATAGTTGAACTCTGTTGCTCAAATTTATATGAAGTCCCATTATATGCACATACGATTCCCCCACTCTTCTTCTTGAATTGTTTCCTTATTTTAATTTGTTTAATTGTTTGTTTTGAATGAGAAGTCTTTGGTTCTAAATGCTTCCATTCACAAGGCTCATAAGAAAGTCACTGAAGGTAATGAGAAAAGGACCTCATGGTTGACTCGTTGCCCTCCCTTCAAGAATCTTGGCAGATCGAGAGACAAGGTAAGGACAGCTGTTGATGAACACGATGCTGCCACAGATCCAGCGTCCCCTGTCATACAGGAGCTCACTGGGTAGCTGAGGGCTGTGACAGGGGGCAGCAGAATCTGATACATGTACACCCGAGGATGTGCTTCCTTTCTGCCAATGTTTTCAGCTCAAGTTCTCTAACTCAATCACCATGCCACAGTGAAAACATCCATTATGTTCATTCTTGTGTCCTATATAAAATGACCCCTGTTCAAAGAAGTACCACAGTTTCAAAGAGTCAGTGGAGAAAGGTCAAGAGACCTTAACTAATCTTGGATATAATTTCGGTCTAGAGGGGTAAGTTCAGCTCAAACCCTTTCTGCCACGTTATATGTGGTCCTGAACAACTTAATCAACTTCTTTGAGCTCTGGTTTCTTCAACTGGAAAGAAACATATAATGGGCTGTTGTAGATAGCTACATGTACGGGGTAGGTATGAAGAATTAGCAATACCATGAGCATTCAGCACCTATCACAAAGAATAAGCTCAGAAAGTATTAGTCCCCATTCTTTAGAACAAAGAGATGTCTGTCTAAATATTACCTAAAAATTTACCACAAAGTTGGACAATCCTTATAAGGAAGAAGCTAGCATCTAAGATTCTAAATAAAAATATGCTCAAAAAAGGAAGAAGAATAAAACAAAATCAATACACCTTTTAGAAAACTAATTTTCTATCTGCTTGGTCAAGCCAGTCCTGAAATCTCAAACTCATTCCAAACTTCCATCTCAGGAGCAAATAGTATCATGGTCATGTGCCTGCTCAAGTGCCTTCAGGAGGGCTTTGCAAATCCCCACACACCCAAAAGAACATGTGTGTGTCTACATATTTCATCTTAAATTCATTTAGTAGCAGGGAAATATGTTGAGGCGTTATGGATAAGGTTTCAGCAAAGTGAATGATGGATTTTTATATGTGTATTCAAGAAAGAAAAACATGTCTCTTTTTGCAGGCCATAATTGTGGGACTATGCTAATGGAAATCACTCTAACGCTTTATTCATAAGGGTCATTTATAAATGATGTATGAATGTCCATAAATGCCTCTCTTATTTGCTATTAATAGTTAGGAATGCTATTATTTTTACATAAGCCAGTGTTATGCCTTCTGAATGGAAACAACAATAGGTATAATATGTTGGAACGAGTCTACAGATAAAATAAGCATATTTTTGCTTGGTTATTAACTACAATAAAGTATTTCCACTTGGGTTATTTAAGGTTGTATTTAGATTTCATCTTTAATTTGAAAAAACCTCAGGGTGCTATTTTCAATGAAATGTATCAATCATAACACTCGGAGCCCAATTATTACACTTCAGCTAAATTACTTACTGTGATCTTAACACTTAAAGCACACTTCAAAACCACAAGTGAGTTGTCATGAAAATATTTTCTTTTCTCAGAGTTTAAAAATTATACTAGTAATATTGTTCAATAGGATTTGTTTCCATGAAAGGCTCCATCACACACTGGCATTACCGGAACAGTGAGGGGAATGTAAAAGCCCAGCCATTTAGTCCTTTAGCTTGCTGTTGCTGACAGAAGAAAGGGGCCAATTACCATCTTGCTCTTCTTCCCAACAGGGGGAGCATGCTTCAAAAGTAGAGACAGAAGTTCTGAATGCTCTCCTGGGATTTGGCAGATCTTATTAAATGTTCATTTCATGAAGTAGTTTGTTCCAGATGTAGAAAAAAAAGGTAAATGCTCCCTGGGGTCATTTACCTGAAGATTATCCCATCAGTGTGTTTCATGGAAGAACCATCCAGCAATACCCTGAGCAGGGTTTATTTTTATTTCCCTCATTCAGTACGACGTCCATCCACAAAGCTATCGTTGGCCACCTAAGTCCTAACACCTCAATCCTCACGGTTATTGGCGACATGGTACAGAGTTGGGAGAAGACAGAGAAGAACGTGTCTCCTCCCTGTCAGCATTTCCCAGCTCTTTGTCCCTGACATGTAGCCTTTGCTATTATTTCAGGCTAGGATCTCAAATAAATCCAGATTAGAAGCAACACCATATTGTAGACCATTTCTGGAACTATGGAAGGAGTGGAAAAACAAATCAATGGATGCTATGAGTTAAAGGGAAGAGCAAATTAAATAGGAAAAACACGGATGTTTAAAGCAATTAAGCTTCTGTCTATTGTTAGGTATGTGGTTTATGCATTTGTCCAGGCCCACAGAAGTACAACATGAAGAATGTACCCTCATGTAAACCATATGCCTCGGGTGTTTACTACATGCCAGAGCAGAGTCATCAGCTCAAGTAAGCTTGCTACTTTGGTGGGGAACATTGACACTAAGACTATGGACATGGAGAAGGAGTATACTGGAGATCTGATTAAAAGAACAGATTCTTTAACTGGTGTGCTCCTAAAGTTACTCTAAAAAGTATTGCTCTCCATAAAAGCATGCTGCTGAGAAGGAAAGCACTTTCAGTCTCTACTGAGTACCCCAAAGGAGGCTGAGCAGCAGGAGCTGGGGAGGGGCAGAAGGTAAGAGGAAGGACTCCAGCTCCCAGGCCAGCAGGTAGAAGACAATCTCCATCATAGTCACAGTTTTGCCCTAGGCCAGATGTGCCTAACAGCTTCAGGCCTTTGCACAGCATATCTCACGGGGCATCAACTCCCTCAAAAGTCCAGTACTTACTTTCCCCAGTTTTACTTCTGGGAAAACATCAGATCTGCTGATGTTACTACCTTCATTCTCTGACTAATTGAGGAGAGGTGGAGGACCTGTAATAATATAAGACAGTTTTGATTCTTATAAACCCTGCCCAAGGTTTACCTACATGGTTAGGAAAAGATAAATGAAGATTCTAGATAAAATCTCGTTTCTGATTTGTTTTTGAATGCTCTCAAAATTCATTTTTTTTTAATAGACTCATGGACTTTAAGCATGCTTATACAAAAGCAGGTGGGGGGAGGTGATACTGTGAAACCTGTTGTTCTGCACTTCAGGATGCTACACATGATCTCTGACACCTCAGTAGGCTCACAGAAATACTGATCAAATAAATAGAAGACTTAGTAGACTGGGAGGATAGATGAATGGATGGCTAGCTGCTACCCCATATCCACTTCCTCCTCAGGGTACCGGGTGGTTGTGCATCAAGCTGGACTGGAGGGTGGGAAGCTTAGGGACCAGTGAATGCAGTCCAGGATCTCAATAGGCAATGAGTTCATAGGCAAGTAATACACCTGAGAGCAGCTTCAGGGAACTGATTAGGTTTACTGGGGGAGGGGAGGAGTATTTATGCCTTTTTGGTGGCCAGGGTCTCTGGGGCAAGGTTTGTGTAGCTGAGTACCATTGGCCAGTGCACGGCTGTTAAGAGATGCTTCATCTACATACTCAGGGGTTGTGGGGGGATCTTATAAGTCAAACAGGGAGTGAAGTCTGACAACTTTCAGGGTAACAAAGTCTTATTGGGGTTGATGGTGGGGAGTTAGCTTTATGATGCCAGGTTGGGAGAAGGGGAAGTAGCCAATACCTGCCATCCTTATATTTGAGGATGAAATTCCCTCAACCCTTCCTCCATAACCCTGAACCATTATGGTCCCACAGGTGAGTGGATGATGGGTGAGGGGGTGGATTGGTGGATGGATGAATGAATGAAAGATGGGTGGGTGGATGGGTGGATGGATGGATGAATGGTGGGTGGGTGGATGGATGGACAGATGGACAGACAGATGTCTAAACTAAATGTCTCAACATTGGTTTTGCTCTTACAGTTCTATGAAGCATGTGTTATTATTGTACCTTTACTTTTCTCAAAAATTGTCATTGGTAAGCAGTGAAGAATGGATTTTTATTAAGATAAGGAAATGGAAAAGAATGCACAGGAGTTAATACCCCAGTGCCTCTTGCTCTGATACCTATTTTTTTGAACTCGAGGCTTTCTCCCATGCTGTTTCTCACATATATTATTAGGCTATAATCTCAGGAAACAGGAAGAAGTGGAACCCCAGAGACACAGAATAGGATCCTTGTAGAGTTACAGATGTGAGAGCAGGAAAAAAAAAAAATGTTTTTTTTTTCTCTTACCAAGGAAGAGCCTCACTATACCCAGCAATAGAGAGAGCTGAGCACATGGTCAGTTCCCGTCATCATCAAAGATTTGATAAATGCTGCACCACTACCCTAGATCAGGGAAACACAATACACGTCTGTGGTTACATCTTTCATATCTTAGTTTCATCTCTCTTTTTAATAATTGTATATTTAAGATTCTAGTGTCTTTTCCTGGAGAAGAGGTTTGTGGTGTCAGGGGACAGCACAAGTGAGAAATTAAAAATAGGATAGTTGAGAAATTGGATAATCTAATCTGAAGTGAGTCTATGGATCTCATAAAACTGGGAAGGAAAATGTAAGCATTGTCTTTAGTTCTGTGTCAGACACAATATGAGCATGAGATTAACCCATAGTGGAGAGAAGGGGTGAAACTTCACAACTTTAACCCTTAGCAAGCCGGAGAACTTTTATTTACAGGTCAAGTCCCTGTTCTGCTAGAATTACTTAAGTCAAATGTATCTCTTAATGGCGTCCCTTGACTATGGGAATGTGTGACATAGTGGAAAATACTCAGTAATTCCCCAAGTCTGACCCAGAGAGAAGCACTGGACCCTAATCATAGAGGTTAATGACAATGAGAGCTACCATCTGATTTCAGCCATGGCCACCGGTTAGATAACCTCATTTAATCTTTACAATGGTAGTTACCATCTTGAGCCGATTTTAACAGTAATCCAGAGAATTTTCAGTCATGTCACATGATTTAAATAAATACAAAAGAGAATTTCGTTAAAAAGAAGACTCAGATAGCTAAAGAGATGACTCAGCTATTAAAGGCTAGGCCCACAACCAAAAATAAAAGGCCTCAGACAGGTTAATAAACTTAAATTTCTGCTGTATTTGGCAAGACTGTAATTTAAAAGAGACAATGTGGAGCCTATGGTACATTCACAGTAAAGTACTCAATTAGCACAGGCTACAGCACCTTGGACTCCATCACACCCAAAACATTAACAAGAAAAGAGGCCATTGTGATTCCAATTTGCAATCTTGGTTTTTCAAAACTAATTCTTAAGGCTAAATGACTAAGAAGTCCAGCCACACAGCTTTGTCCCAGTCTTTGCTTACATTGTATAGAGCAAACCAAATAATCAGATAACCAGGATTTAACTTTGAAAGCTAATAGCAGCATATATTGTGCATATTGTCAGAGCAGGAGAGAGCCAGCTGGATTGCTACTTCTCCTCCTCATTCATTTTGTTGGTGAGTCACTCTGTGGGAATTTAAGAATTCATGTTTTGATTGAACAAACACCCTGAATGGACACATCTACTACACTTCCTATATTACATGTAAACTTTGTGTGCTTCATTGACCTACTGTAACTTACTATATTAACCACTAATGGGAAAGTTATGCAAAATGTTAAATACAGTTATACAAGCATATATCTTTTTCAAAGGTAAATGTGCCTACATTTTCTACAGCTTAAATCAGTTAACCACTCCCTGAACATTACAGCTTATTGAGGTTGTATCCTTAGATGATTTGCTAGTAACAACCAAGAATATATACCACTAATTACCAAGGAAGCTCAGTTATCTCTAAGGTCCTAATTATTAAAACCCAGTGAGACACAAATCAATACCAAAATGAAGAGGAAGAGAGAATAGAGAGGAAGATCCAAGGTGCCCAGAGAAGAAGGCAGCTTCTTTCAGAATCATGGACAACTTCTTTCTCCTTACTTTTTAGCTAACTGAGAGTGGGGAGATGCTCAGGAGGTAGAACTGGCTGGAGGCAGCCACACCACTTCCCAAAAGGGCTCAACCATCAAGCTGAGATAACCAAGCCCTTCTTGAGGCCCACAAAAGAATTCCTGGAAATAGCAACGCATATTTGATTTTACATTATCCAACAGCATAAGATGGTGTATTAGCATTCTCTCTGAATTCAGAACGTTTATTGATTCTTTTTAAACCTTAGATAATTTAACTAGGTTACATTTGCATTATGTAGTAGAAAATAAACATTTTAAATTATTTCTGCTCACATCTCAGATTGAGTATTGAGTTCAAAACAGCTCCTCTTTGCCTGAATTGATGGAACAAGTGAACCAAAGGTGATCATCAAATATTTATGGATATTAAGTATTACATTTATTCATAATCAGATCTAAAATAATTTTAATAGGGAGATGTATCCAATAATAATATCTAATTGAGAGAAATTCATTAAGGATCGTGTGGTATCTAATAACTAAACATGAAGCCCAACATTACATAAAACAAAAAGAGAACTGTACTGCTTTAAGAAAAGAGAAAACTTCCGTTCATTTTGCTCTTTTCAACCCAACTTCTATCACTGTCTTTTGAAGGAATGAAATGTTTGATCATTTATAAAAGACAAAATGACTTAATTTATTCTTTTACTAAGGAACATTTAATATTGTGTCCATGACTGAGCAGAAGTACTCCAGGATCTTAGAGACCCACAGTATCAGGGTTTTATCTGACATGATACCCACCATAATGTTGTAAATGCAAAAACAAAAGTACATCTAGTATGCTTCGGGTATAAACAGGATATATCCTCTACATGGTGATGAAAATTTGCCCTGGCTATTTTTATATCAACTTGACACAAGCTAAAGTGATGGAGAGGAGGGATCCATAATTGAGAAAATGTCTTCACAAGATCAGGCTGTAGGCAATGGTGTTTTCTTAATCAGTTGTTGATAGATATATATATATATGCAGACACCCTTGGGCTGGTGGTCCTGGGTTCTATAAGAAATCAGGCTAAGCAAGCGATGAGAAGCAAGGCAGTAAGCATCGCCCCTCCATAGGCTCTGCATCAGTTCCTGCCTTCAGGTTGCCCCATGGCCTTGTGATAAGAAAACAAAAAGTGTATGGTGCTCTATTTATTTTAACCAACTAAGAACCTAAAGAGGAGACTAATTATTGTTGTCTTTCCATGCATGAGTGTGTGTGCACGTGTATGTGTGGGTGTGTCAGTGTGTGTAGTCAAGAGATCGGCATGTGAAATCCCCTATCACCTTCCACTTTACTTTTTTAAGATAGGGAGTTACTGAATCTTGAGCTCACTGGTTGGCTACAATGGCTGGCCAGCAACCCCCAGGTGTGCTCCTGTCTCTGCCCCCCCCCCCCCCGCTCTGAGATTACACGCCTCCATGGCCATTTCTTTCACATGGGTTCTGAACTCTAAACTCAGCTACTCACACTTGAGGGTGGAAGGGACTTTTCTGACCTATCCATCTCCGCAGATCCCTAAAGGCAGATTATAATAATCAGGATCTGATCTCAAAGAATAAGCCTGTGAGGCGGAACATTTTCCTTGGAGATTTAGTCAAGGGTGACCTCAAAGATCTTGGAGCCCTGAAAATAATCTATAATCTTTCTGAGGAGAATTTGAAAGATTACAGATCATCAAAGGCCATAGGGGTGCTTTCCAGAATTCTCCCAACCAATAGAGGTTCACTTACCTAACACTTTCAAGAAATAGGGATATTTGAGCTTATATCATTCAAAGATGCCAGGCCTATATCAATACATATGTAGAAAACTCCAGGCAAGTAACTCCCAGAACTCTGAGCCCTGCTGGAGAAAGATCATTTCAAGAGTTCAGTCAAGGGGCTGGAGAGATGGCTCAGCGGTTAAGAGCACTGACTCTTCCGGAGGTCCTGAGTTCAATTCCCAGCAACCACGTGGTGGCTCACAACCATCTGTAATGAGATCTGATGCCCTCTTCTGGTGTGTCTGAAGACAGCTACAGTGCACTTTACAGTGCACTTACATATAATAATTCTTTAAAAAATAAATAAATAATTCAGTCGAAGCTCCTTCCTTGACGAGAATGATAAATACAGTAACTAAGTCACTGCCAGTGCTTGGTCACTGCTTGGTACACTGGGAACAAGATGGTGGTCTTCCCTGTTGGCCATTAAAGGGAAGCTCAGTAGAAATGTGCTATGGTTTCATTCTCACCGACAGAGCGACCCGGTGCCTCTCTTACTCTCTCACTCCCAGGCAGGAGTGAACAGAAGCACTGCTGGTCTATGCACTCTGAGCTAGCATCTCACCCCTTTCACAAAGCATGTTAGGCCACTCCAGGAACACCGCCACGCTCCCTGCAGCAGCTGCCTCCTAACCACAGACCAGAGAACACGAACCCAGAGCAGAGTGATCAAGTCCATACTTCACAGAACCTAGGAGATCTCCATAAGGAAAAATAACGGGCTCTTCCACAGCCATCCAGGGGCCATGTTTCCTCTGTGCTTGTGAAGGCTTTTGCTAAGACATTGTGTATTTAGTGACCTTTCTAGCAAATATTTGCTGTACATCTAAAATGTTCATATGAGAATAAAATTCTTTTTAGCTCAGAATCTGATAGAAATAACACCATTACCCTGAGGCCTGGAAATTCTTGTTAAAGGATGAACCAGAGGCTCAAACAAGGCCAGCCATGTCTCAGCCACAGCCACCTCTGGACAGGGACCAGGTAACAGCACAATGGGGGATCCACAAATTCAAAAGCATCTATTAGCAGGAACTTGGCTTTGCCTGCTCTTAGATACCTCAGAGAAGTTACTACTAAACATATTTCACAAAACAATTCTTCAACACAGATGAAACCACCAGTCAGAATTTGGATTGGATTTACATTAATTAATAGGTATAACTTAGAATGTTAAATATGCCTATTCTTCTAGTATTAAAATGCCTTGAGCTTGACCAATAAGTGACTCATTACTATTAGAGAAAGTTAGGCCATAAGCCTAAGTAGGAAGATGTGACAGGGAAAGACCCTAATGGGACTTGCATTTCACTACCACATAAAGTAAAACACGGACAGTTAAGATGTCTGTTATTTTTCTTTTACACTTAATTGTTGTTTCAGTTTATCAAAGGGAAACTAAATGTGAGTAGTAGGTGGGACTAGGAGATACAATCAACTATTGTATCCACATATGTAAAAATGTCATGGCAGAACCTACAAGGTTGGGAAATTGATAGGCACTAATTAATAAGTTATCCCAATGTTTACGCATCTTAGGTCAGCAAGAGGTTTCATTGTGGCATATTTGTACGCACCTAGGGTTTGTTGTCTTCTCTCTGCCATTTTTCTTTAATATGTCCTGCCCTCCAGCCACACCCTCCTCCCTTACTCTCCTGAGCGTCTGCATTCATGGCAAGTGTGTCTTCTATCCTCCTTCTCTTCCTCTCCACTTAAGACCTTGTTTCCTCCTCTATTGGCTCCTTTTCTAGTTGAATGACCCACAAACACATATATACAACTAAAACTTAAAATTTAGGATTCATATGGACAACGGTTTTTGTCCAACATGACACAAGCTGGAGTTATCTGGAAAGAGGAACAAGAACTGAGACAATGTCTCCATTGTGTTGCCTATAGGCAAGTCTGCAGGGCATTTTCTTGATTAATGATTAACGTGGGAGGGCCCAGCTTTCTAGGGGCAGTACCACCCTTGGGCAGGTTGTCTTGAGAGGTAGAGGAAAGAGAGCTAAGGAAGCCACAGGAAGTAAGTAAACCAGTAAATAGCATTCCTCTATGGCTTCTACTTCAGTTTCTGATTCAAGTTTCTGCCCTGGCTTCCCTTCATGATGAACAGTAATAAAAACACGGAAGATAAATAAACCCATTTCCTCTCTAAGCTGATTTTGGTCATGGTGCTTTATAACAGCAACAGAAACTAACCGAGGGAAATACGTATAAGAGAGCATGTAGTATTTGTCTTTCTGATTTTAGGTTACTTCGTTTAACATAATAATATCCAGTTCCAAGCAATTACCTGCAAAAACCATGATTTCATTTTTATTTTATAAAAAAGTCTTTTAAATGCATGAGCGTAGGTGTGCCTGAATGAGATTGTATACACCATATGCTTACAGGTGCCCAAGGGGGTGAGAGGGCATTGGATCCCTTGAAATGGGAGTGACAGGTAGTTGTGAACCATCTGATGCGGGTATGGGAAACTGAACTAAGGTCTTCTGCAAAAGCCATAATCAGTAAGTGCTTTTAACTGCTCAGCCATTGCTCCGACTCCATAGCATGTCTGTGCCACGTTTGCCCTCTGTCTGGTGATAGATATGTAGGCTGGTTCCAGGTCTCAGCTATGGTAAACAGTATGGCAATAATCATGAGTGTTCTAGCATCAAAAAGTACATCTCCTTATTTGAATCATCCAACATTGCAACACCCATCATTAGTAAAAGGAGAAACATGGCACAGTTGGCCCTGTCAGCAATTTGCAAAATAAAGCAATGTGTGTATGAAAACTGGGCGATATGTTAGTAGACTCAAGCATATCACTTTCTAACCCAGGATTTTCAGAATCACCTTTAAAGTCTTTCTTTGAATTTCTTCCTCTATAAACGAGAATATTAGATTTCATTTTCACGTAAGGATCATTATAAAGTAAAAAAGAAAAAAAGACGAAGAAAGAAAGGATGGTATGTAGGAAAACTTCTTGTAAAGTAGGCTGCACTTTACAAGCCCAAGGGACGGTGGTGGTGATAATGATGACGTAATGGTAATGGTGGTGATGGTGGCGGCGATGGTGTTAAGGTAATAGTAATGGTGGTGGTGGTGGTGGTGGCGATGGCGGTGGTGGTGGTGATGGTGGTGGTGGTGGTGGTGACAATGGCGGTGGTGGTGGTGATGATGGTGGTGGTGATGGTGGTAATGGTGGTGGTGGTGGTGGTGATGGTGGTGGTGGTGGTGGTGATGGTGGTGGTGATGGTGGTGGCGGTGATGGTGGTGATGATGGTGGTGGTGGTGGTAATGGTGGTGGTGGTGGTGGTAATGGCGGTGGTGGTGATGGTGGTGGTGGTGGTGGTGGTGATGGTGGTGGTGGTGGTGATGGTGGTGGTGGTGGTGGTGATGGTGGTGGTGGTGTTAGTGGTGATGGTGGTGGTGGCGGTGATGGTAGTGATGATGGTGGTGGTGGTGGTGATGGTGGTGATGGTGGCGGTGATGGTGGTGATGGAGGTGTTGGTGATGATGGTGGTGATGGTGGTGATGGTGGCGGTGATGGTGGTAATGGTGGTGATGGTGGTGGTGATGGTGGTGGTGGTGATGGTGATGGTGATGGTGGTGGTGGTGGTGGTAGTGGTGGTGATGGTGGTGGTAGTGGTGATGGTGGTGGTGGTGGTGGTGGTGGTGGTGGTGGTGGTGGTCGTCGTAGTTACCAGATAAAATATCTTGGAAGAAGTAAGTCTGGAGGCATCCTATTGAATAAATGCAGATATTAATGCTGTGCTGTGTGAAGAAATAAATACGCATGAATTATCATAAGAGAGAAGATATGAAAATATATTTTCTTTGGATTCTGTATTTCATTAAAATATCTTTCCATAGCTATCATGCTTATGATTTCTGCAGTTAACTTCTCAAATATTCATATTTAAATGGTACTCTATAAAAATAGTGAATTCAGAACATTGCTATGTGTGGCAAGACTAAAGGAAAGCAAAACAGTTTTCTTCATCCCAGGAATGTTTCAGAAGGTTGAGCATCATAGATAATAAATATTATGTGCTCTCAGACATAATACTCACAATTAATAAAATAATCATTTATGGAGACTTTCTGGGTACATAAACCACACATAGAGGCAGGAATGGTGTCCAGCAGTAGATTGATAGTAAAACAAATTCAATAGTATTTTTGTAGATTTTTTTTTGTCTCATATTGTTTTGCTTGGACATTCTTATCTTATTTGTTTTTACTTGTATATGATGATTTTCAAGTATGTGTCTTTATGAGTTTGTGTGTGTGTATATATGGTTTCTTTGATATTTTTATTAGCCCAGTTATTTTCTACATAAAGAGAGGAGGAAGAGGTCGAGTTAGATGGAGACATGGGAAGGACTCAGGAGGCACGCGAGGGGAGAGAAACCATAATCGGAATATACAGTACAAAAAAAATATATTTTCAATGAAAATGTGGGGGAGGGGTATTCATTTTAAAGATAATTTAACCTGTTGGAATGTAATAATAGATCTGGGAGCTGAAAGACGGCTCAATGGTTAAAAGCACTTGCTGTTCTTCCAGAGGACCTGGCTTTAATTCACAGCACCCACATGGTGCCTCACAACCATCATTGTGATCTGAAACCATCTTCTGGCCTTTTTGGGCCCTCCATGTACATGGTGTATAGACATACATGCAGACAAAATACCCAAATGTATTAATTAAATAATAAACAAATAGATAAATAAATTTTATCTAGGTGTCTATCCAGTTACCAACTTACTAAGTGTAACTTCACAAACCTGTATAATTCATTCTAATTCTGACCATCTCTTTGTTCCTCCATTAACTATAGCCACAAAAGACCTTGTATCTTGCCACTCTAGGTGTGACCTTAACGTATCCTGATTTACAGTCTTTGTTCTTGTCCTCAAGCATCTAAGTCACCAAACAGTTGTTCTGCCCTTCCTGTTTCTGCTCCACACAAAACCGGGCTTTGCCACAAATACCTATCTCGCCTTCCAAACGCCATGTGAGGTGGACTTTTGCCCCTGGAGATTTAAGTGTTTTAGGTACTCTATACTCATCTCAACTCTGATCCAGCCTTCCTTCGCTGACCACATCCTACGAGGTTGTATTTCATTCATAAAGAATCTTGATCTTCATGGCTCTTCAAATCCTGCCTGTTCCAAGAGTTCATACTAGAAATTGCAACATCTTCCTTGGAAGTGCTGGCTCACACCTTTAATCCCAGCACTCAGGAGGCAGAAGAATTTGGAGCTCTGTGAGTTTGAGGCCATTCTGGTCTACAGAGAGTTCCAGGACAGACAGGGTTACACAGAAAAGCCCTGTCTAGAAATAATAATAATAATAATAATAATAATAATAATAATAATAATAATAATAATAAAACAAAATATGTGTGGATGTATATATCCCAGCATCTCCACAGTTTGTTTCTCTTTCTAAATTCAGGTAAAGGGATATGATTTAGGCAAAGTTGACAGTCACCCACGCAAAATTACTGATTCCTAATCAGAACTGGTTCTCAATCTAAATCTATTTAAGAATGGTAATAATATGGCATGCTAAACATTCTTTTCACATAAAAGTGAATTCAGTTTTGTTTCCCACATTCAGCATGTCAAGATGAAGGTTATAATAGATAGTTTAAGAAATAGTCTGTTCACATTGCTTTGGGTTCAAATTTTCCATGGTATGTATAAAGTGCCATTCAGGATGCACTGATATGTTTGGCATCGCGTCTACCTGCCTGTGGCACTGTAAGATTAAATCATAGGAATGAGCAGGCCCAGTGAACAATAGGACTCTCAGGGATCCAGAACTCTAAAAAACTCAAAGAAGAAAACAGAAAATATTTCTTTTAAAATCAAAAAGCAGACAGCAAGCTAGTTCAATTACGCTGGATCTGTCGGTAAGGCCACAGAATCATTGTAAATGTATGGAATAGTGAGAAGCCATAAGAGCATAAATTGCTGTCGCTGGCAATTAAAGCAATCTTGTACCCTAGGGAAACTAAATGCGCTCATGACTTCTACTGTGGTTAGTAACATACAATAAAGAGCAAAACTAGGCCTCCGGAGGGATTCTGCACAAGGTTGTAGACAGATGTTCTGAATCTTAGAGTCCAACTGGAGTGTATTTAGGTCAAGAAGGAGGGCTGAACAAGAAAAACGAAAGCAAAACATAAATGTGCTATGTCGTCTCTAGTAGAAGTTTCAATAGCAATTTTCTTGATATGTTCTTTCTAAAAAGAAATGGAATTCACACAGAACTATGACTACTTTAATTATAAATTTGGATCTAATTAGAACTATATAGAAATATAGTATCAAAACTTGGCTTTAAATAAAAGGAATCAAGGCATAGATGAGTGATGTGTTTTTTAAGTGAAAATTACTTTATATTCGTAGTTCGATTCGTAGTAAATTAAATTTTCTTATGATAGTGATTTTCTCATTCTACTTTTCAAGAGGATAGATTGTGTGTGTGTGTGTGTGTGTGTGTGTGTGTGTGACTGTGTATCTTTGTGAAATACAATGGTTGATACTGGGTCTCTTCCTTAATTATTTCTCTACCTTATGTTTTGAAGCAGTGGCTCTCCCAGAATCTGGAGCTTGCCAACTGCCTAGACTTGCAGGTCAGTGAGCCCCAGAGACCCTCTGCTCTCTGCCTGCCCAGGAATGTGGTTATACACCGTACCAGCATTATGTGAGTGTTGAGGAGCTAACCTCAGGTCCTCACACTAGAGCAGCAAGAAATTTATTGATTGAGCTCTCTCCCATCACCTAAGAGTAATTTTAATTTTTCTACCTAATCTTCCTTTCAGCAACATTGGTTTAAGTTCATGTGTTCAACAAAAAACAAAGGTCCACATTGCCTTGCTTTTCCAAATATGTGATTCTTTAGTGACAATAGAAATATAAGAGTAGCCTGTGTATCAGCTCATTTTATATCATGGCTATAATTTTGACTTGGCTTATATAGAAGGAAACCATATGACATTATAATGTGCTCAGATAACAATACTTAAGTGGTTATGCTAGTAGCCATCTTAACAAATTCTGTCTCCCCCTTACTGACCCTTATCACTCCATTGTCACAGTTGCTTGCTCTGCCAACACAGCTAACACACATACACACTGTTCATTCCAGTCTGAGTCACTGTCTTAGGCCACACACGACGTATAATAATCCTTCAAGAACTGAAAGATGATTGTATCTCTAGAGTCTACATGGCCTCTACTCTCCAAACCTCTCTACTCTTGCCACAATAAAAGAGAAAATGTCACCACCAGTTGTACCCACATAAGAAGGATCCATATAGCTTCTTAGCAATGTATAAAGGGGACAAATTAATACATTCATTCATTTTTCCCTTCGCTCTCCTAGTCATGGCCTGGGTTATTTCTTCCTAACGGACTACCAGAGGCTACAATTATGATCAAGGCAGTCTGTCATTGGACATGAGTGTGGATACAAACTTAGAAACATGGTTAACACGATTTGCTATATCATAAGATGCAGAAATGACAATATGAATGGTAATCAGCAAATCTCACATTCCATTGGCTGGAGATTCCAACTTGGTTTCCCTGCTCACATTCTTTAAGTTGGTGAGCACAAAAATACAGCATAAACCCCAAAGGCTTAAAGTATGACACTTGGGCTCATTGCGACAGCACTAAAGATCACACAGTCCTAAAATATTTAAACAAAAAAAAAGAATGAATCCTGAAGAGGGGAAAACACTGCCAATAATTAAAATTGAGGGAGTTTCTACTTTTTCTTTAATCCTCTCTTCTAGATGGCCCACCTAATTTTACTAATTTCTTTCTTTTTACTATGATAGCAAGAACTAAGCCAAAACCCTAGAGAAATGCGTGCTGTACCAACCCTCCGGTGCATGTTGTACAGACTGCACACAAAGCTCTCCACCTCTGAAGTGAAGACTTGTGCAACTGTTCATTTTCTTATTAATTTATGTTTGTGACAGGGACGCTTGTAAAACGAGGGCTCATTTCAAGAGGTCTGTGCTCTTATTTTTCTATTGGCTGGTGAATGTCTCTAGCCGCTTAAAACATTATAAGAGATATTTTAATTGACATCATCAATCCAGGAGCCAATGTTCAAATGTCTTTTCACGGACAGTCGTCTCTTAACACTGTTGGAGATAAAGATAATAAGCACAGCCCCCATTTCCAATGTTTAGCAGATTACGGGGGGAAAACTACAAAACCATAAATTATGACAAATCCATGGTGCTTCTTCTAGTTGGGCATTATGGCCTGGCGCTGCATTAAATGATTTGACATTAATCTATTCAATTCGTCATTCATCCAATGATGTAGAATACATTCTTATCTCCAGTTCGTTGGTGGATAATGTGAACCATGGAGAATTTATGTAACTTGACGCCAGTTACGCAGCTGATAAAAGTAGAATCAGGATGAAAACCCAGGCATTCTGATTCTCTAATTCCCTAACTTCTAGCAATGTTTAATAGAAATGTTAAAAAATAATCGAGTTATTTGAATTTACAGTTATTAGGGCTGGGGAGTTTGTAATAGAATTCATAGAGAAACTCAAAGGAAACTGAAACATAGCAAGTGAAATTTCACACCCATCTCCAGGCTGAGGTCACCAAATTTGAGGTTTCTTCCTATTCTTTTTAATCCTTCCCTGCGTCTCATACAATTTAAGGGGTTTTTTGTTTTGTTTTTGTTTTTTGTTTTTTTGGGTTTTTTTTTAGTGTAATAGCAAGAACTAAGTCAAAAGAGAAAAACTAGAGAAAGTACGTACTGCACCAACCTTTTGGTACCTGTTGTATTGACTTCGGACAAAGGCTCTCCATCTCTGAAGTGAACAGTTGCAGAAATGCTCATTTTCCTGTTAAGTTTTTGTGTGTGTGTGTGTGTGACAAGGATGCTTGGAACTCACTTGAAGGGTGAATCCTGCCATAGAGAGCTAACTGGAAGGCAATTTAGTGCACTCCTGTGTTCCTGATGTTGGGAGGAGCTACTGAGAAAAGAGAAAGAAGAGGTCTAGACCTGCCCGTTCTTCACAGTGAGACTTGTCTGAGAAAAAGAAAAAAAACAGGACTGAATTGAAGGGAATGGTTTGGGGGTGAGGAGGAAGAGTGCTTGGCTTGTAGAGATGAGGACTTGAGTTTGAATACCCAGCACCCATGTAGAAAGCCCAGCAGGGGCGTGAGTAGGGCCAGAAACAGGCAGATCCTGAGAACTCACTAGCCAGGCAACATAGCCAAAACAGGTGGCTTCTGGTTCAGTGAGTCCTCATCTTAAAGCCAAAAGACAGCAAGTGACATGGAGGAACTCCTAAAATACTGTTCTGATGTCCACATGTAAACAAATAGCCAGTGAACCTATAAAGTACATGTTCTACACGAGTGCAGCATACATAATACACACAAGTGTATACACATTAAGATGGGAGAAGAGGAAGGGAGAGGAGGCGACAGAGAAGTCACAATTCGTGTGTTATGTGCTCAGCAAAGTGAAGAGAATGGGAATACGGAGAAATTAAGTGAATAGTCAGAAAATGGGAAACAGTGTGGTGAAAACTGAATTCCTAAGAGGAAGAATCCATAACTAGGTTGATAGGTACCCTTTAAAATGTGTTTTGATTGCAAACAAAACAAAGCTTTCCTTGAGTTGTAGAGATCATTAAATGCCATTTCTCTATTGGCAAAACATAGCAAGAGAGAATCTGCAAAGACCAATAAATACTTATTTTTAGAGAATCCCACAGAATGGTATCCAGCAGTCAAAGTTTCAGTACCACGGTCACTCCATTTTGGTGTGCCCTCTGTTTTTGTGAATTTTGTCCATTAGAGCAAACATGTACATCACCTGAAAGGTGGTTAGAGCCATATGGACCACCTGGAGGAAAAACAGACTGAGACATTTCCCCAATGCCATCTTCTCTTTAAAGTTCATTACTAAAGAAAAATCAACTATGAGACATAAAACGTTTGTTTTAGCTACAAAAAAAGAAGAAAGGAAAATGAAGGAGGAAATACAAATAGATGTAAATCTCTGTTTTTTAAAAGGTTATGGCCAGTAAGACCCGTCCAGAAATAAGCATTAAGTGCATGCGAGGAAAGTTAAGGCTGAGGGTGAAAGCTCCTAGAGGCCAGCTCAGGAGCATCGCCACAACAGCCAAGAAGGAACACTTTCAGAGCTTCTCGAGGGCTCCAGTCTTTTACAGTGTTCCAGCAAAGAAGTGTTCCGGGATGAATAGTCTACTGAATCATTATCTCTTCCCACCCTCAGTTCACTGGACTTGAACACAACAGAAGTCTGTGAGTTGTATTTTCATAGTCTTCCGGAAGAGCATCTCCTCAAGGAGGCATGAGACTCCAGTCAGTCATGGAGCAGCATCGGCAACAGAGCCGGACTCTACTTAGTAAGGTCTACTTGTCTTTCACTTCAGTTCTTCTTTCCCTCAGCACGACCCATTGACATAAGATATTCTTCACACATATAAACTACGGTCTGCCCTAATACTCCTTGTTCCTTTTGCATGGTTCCCACCATTCCCGCGGACTGATCTGTCATATTGGACTGTGTGCTCCCCACACAAATCAGTTCCCTCTCAACACAGGTCCTATTTCCTTCCTCTTCCTCCAGCCATGTGCTTTTGGTTTCCTTACCTGACACGTGTCTTATATAAGAGAGATGTTCTGAGCTTTTCTCCCCAGGCATGCATGTCTCTTTACAGCCCAGCACGCTGAGTGCCCCCTCCATTTGTCCTGTTTTATTTGTTATGGCTCTAGTTTAGCAAGCAAGAGAGCAAAGATTTGAGGGGAAATTGTGCTTTTGATTCAGTGATACTTTTTTACATTTTTCATAAGGAGAGCTCAGTGTCAGGAAGTCTATTTCAAAGGAAGATATTTATTCTATATGTTGAATGCTTTGTATCTCAGTTTTCATTGACTGTTGTGGCTAGCTGGCACCTTCTGTGCTTGTGTGACTATGTAACATGTCACACAACACAGGGCAGTATCTTTGTGTCTTAGTTAGGTTTTTACTGCTGTGAAGGAACACCATGACCATGGAAACTCTTATAAAGGCAAACATTTAATTGGGGGTGGCTTAGAGGTTCAGAGATTCAGTCCATTATCATTATGGCAGGAAGCATGGTGGGACAGAGGCAGACATGGTGCCGGAGAAATAACTGAGAGTTCTATATCTGGATTGGCAGGCAATGGAAAGAAAGGGTGACACAGGCTTGAGCACTTGAAACCTCAAATCCCAGTGACATCCTTCCTCCAGAATGGCCACCTACTCCAGTAAGAACCCACTTCCTAATAGCCCTAATCCTTATGAGCCTATAGGGGGCGTTTTTATTCAAACTACTGTACTTTGTGAAGAATGTCAACAGATTACAGACTATCTCCATCCTGACTACATTTTAGTCAGGTCTCTGTGACAAGGAACATTTTAGAAGTCTCATCACTTTGCTGATTTTGGTGCTTGATTATTTCAGTATTTTCTGCCCTGCAACAGTGCAAGAACAGCAGCTTTGGGGATGAATATTTTCCCTCATCTGTGACTTGGTAGCAGCCACCAAATTCATCTGATTTAAGATGACAGATTAAACTCAAACTGTCTATTTTATGTGGCACATTCAAAGGAACATTCCTTGGGGCCAGAGAGATGGCGGCACAGTTAACAGTACTGGCTTGCTTTTCCAAGGGACCTGGGTTTTCCCCAGCACCCACATGGTGGCTCTCAATCTCCAGTCCTAGGGGACCTGATACCCTCTTCTGGTCTCTAGAGGTATGAGGCATGCATGTGGTACTCAGACATTCATGCGGACAAAACACCATACACAAAATTTTTTAAAGAAGAAAAAAATTAAGGAAAAACATTTCTTATTTCTTTTAATAACCAGGGAAAGAAAGCACCTGGGAGTCACTCAGAAACTTTTAAAATAATTTAATGTGGCGATTGGACTTTTGGCATAGAAATCCTTAGCCTTTGGCCTGAAGTTGTACATTCACTAAGAAGCCGGAACTATTCAGAGTTGACTTACCAAGCAAGCCAAGTTCACATAGCTTGTTTAGGAATGGCACTGAATATTTTTTCTGTTTGAAATTATCCACAAAGCACAAAAAAGTTTAAATCTTTACTACAAGGAAAATTTTATTTACTAGAAATTTACTTTATTTACTAGAAATTAATAATACGTAAGTAAAAAAAAAACTATGCTGTGAGCTCTAAATAGATTAAAAGTGTGGAGAAATGTCAGAGCTATGATTTTCTCAAATCCTTACAAAGTAATAAAAGAATTCCAAAATATCAGACTTAACTAGAAATTGACTTTCTGAAACCTTCCTTGAGGTGAGCAGATAGCCACCTTATAAATGAGATTATCTGGAAGTAAAGAAGCCATGGGAAGCTGTGAGCCTCACTCTGCAACTGCAATGAGACACCAGAACAGCCAAGAACACAAGGACAAAATTAAGCAGTAATGATGATTTATACTAAGATACTCTGAGACATGACAGAAGTCTCAATACACCAAAAGGAAAATCTTGTTTGCTCAAATTATTTGTTTCTTCTGTCTAATGAACGTAATTCTAATATACAAGCAATAACACTGGCATTTCTTTGAAATGTTGATTCAGTTTAATTATGAAAATCACCAAGGTATTTCCTAGCTGCTGCATCACTCCCGGTACTGAGATTAATCTCGTCAACATCATTCATTTAATCTTCAAAGAGGAAGCAGTTGTCCACAAAAACCTTCAAATGGCTTCGTTAGTGCAATTTTTCAGTCTCAAACACTTAGCTGGCAGCATATGATTGAGAGGAAGGTCATTATATTCTTCTATTTCCTAATCTAATTTTTTTTTATGTTTCCACATTTAATGTACAAATGTGCAAGTGTGGAGGTTTCATTCACTCTCTGGCAAACAGCTCAAAACATGAAGAGAATATGGATTTTGATTAACAAGATGTTTGGTCACCATGGCTTCAAGTCATGAAATTTAATGTACAGGTCCACAGCCAGTTCTTTCCCCTTTTGGGCTTTGTCTGATGTAAAAAAAAAAAAAAAAAAGAATTGGGCCTAAAATACTGCAGGCTTTCTGGTTTTGTCAAGTTTTTTTGTTTTTGTTTTTGTTTTGTTTTGTAAAGACAAAGAAAAACTCAAGAGCATGAGAGGCATTTTCACAGTTTATAAAGAAGTAAAAAGGTCATTACAAATAAAACTTCTTTGGGGTTTTAAGGTGAAAATTGAATTTTATATTTAAAAATAAAAATACTCACTTATGTCTCTGCAGCATGACCCACTTTAAGCACCATCTCTTGTTTTAAAAGCATTAATAGTTCTTTCCCACATGGCAAACCAATAGTTATCAGAGTTCAAGAGAACAGCACTGTTCTATTTGGTGCACAGACCTAGTGAAGGTAGCAGTAATAAATTACTCAGTTACAGGAAACAAGTGGGGTGGAGCCCGTACTGAGGTGTGGTGCCGTGTGGGTCTGAGGTGATAGGAGCTACTCTGAAGCATTGTAAAATATATCAGAAAATAAAAATTGCTGAGCCCCATTACCAAGAAGCAAAACTTGCTAAATGGCCCTTTAAACTTTGCATCTGATAAAGGAATGATTTATTTGACACTTGACTGGCCCACTTGCAGCAATCATTACATTTCTATATTCAGTGACTGTGCAAAGGGGAAAGTAAGAATAAATCATCCAGAGACACTCTCAAGTTAATATCTGGTGACCACATAATGCCAAATTTTTAACACAAGATCTGTCCATGACAGCATAAATAATGGTGTACTTGCCGTTCGGGTCAAGAAAGTGGGGCTTTTGATCATGAAACATGAAAATTGACATGGCATAATTGCACAGAAATTGATAATACAGGTTATGTAGAGAAAATTATGACATTTAAAATATTAACCTCATTTAAATTGCTTTCAAATAAAATGGTGATTATATTTGTGAAACCAAATTCATATCAATGTAATTTTAAGATAAAATATAAGAATGAAAGGGACCCTAGCTGGAAATGACCCTAGATGCCATTTGCCAGCCTTGGTGAGAACACCAGAACACACTGGCACAATTAGAAAGAGAAGCAAGAAACTCTGTCATTTATGTGTGTGATACGAGGAGAAATCTGTGCATTCTTCAACTCGAGTATGTACGATGTTTTCTTGCCTGTTTTATCTAATGTTGTGTTAGTCGTTTGAGAAAACACAAAGATAGAACAAACAAGCTTTTCTTTCCAGAAGGGTTGATTACAGCTTAAAAGCCAGGGGCACATATGTATCCTTACTGTAGATACATTGTGAGATAAGAGGCTGCAAGGAAGAACATTCCCAAGATGTCGGGTTCACAAGGGCAGGGATGCCCTCGTGTCCTGGCAAGCCCTGAGCCGTGCAGGATGGGGAGTGTGTGAAAAGACACGGTACTTGCAGAGAAAACACTAATTTTTATACATAAGAATATTTTACCAACTCTTTGCATCACTTAATGCATTTGTATCTTCAGCAGAGAATAAATTCCTCAAGTTCTTTTGTGTTTAAGTATCAGGAGAACTTTCATAAAAATAAACATCAACGCAAGAAGAGTCAGTACTCATTCCAGATGATATTGTTAATAATTCACGTCAGATATTTGATACACACAATCTAAAGTAAGACAAAAAACAATAATATAATAATAGTGAACTTGAGCAAGTGTTTCTAACCATATGGAAAACATGTGACTGCTTTTCAAATAACAAAATGCACTTATTTCTGGTTATGTGAAGTCTGACAGAGTGATCATCCTGTGCCCAGCATGGTGGCACACACCTTTAATACCAGCCATCCGGAGGCAGAGGCAGGCTGATCCCTGAGTTCAAGGCCAGCCTGGTCTCCACAGCAAGATCCAGGATAGCCAGGGCTACAGAGGGAAACCCTGACTTGAAAAAACAAATATAGAGAGCATTTTAAGAAAACACACGCTTTAAGAAAATGCTTACAACTATGAAGTATATGGTTCTTTGTGCTTTTTATTATTTATTTTTCTGCATATGCACATTTTAACTATCTGTCTTGGATTGGGAGTAGATATCTAATGGTAGGTAAAGGTTAACCTATCAAGACCTATATTAATAGAGATAATTAAATATTATTTTATATTAGGAAGAAAATAAATACATATGAGCTTATTGGATTTCTCTAATTCACAAATACTTTGGTATACTCTTGATAATTCCAATAGTTATCTTAAAAGTAAAAAACCTGTTTTGTAGTACCAGAAAATACTGAGAAACCAACACAGAAAATTAGGGCCAGGAGAGTACTGAATGTATATTCCTGTATGCTATCATTTAAAAGATAAATCCTCCAGACTGAGAAATACATGAAGAGTCTGGGAAACAAAAGCAATCTATACAAACTACTCCCTGGTATAAGTCCCTTCTGAACCTCTCAGATTCGTCTGGCTAATTTCAGCATAT
This sequence comes from Uromys caudimaculatus, assembly GCA_028551405.1. Taxonomy (NCBI): domain Eukaryota; kingdom Metazoa; phylum Chordata; class Mammalia; order Rodentia; family Muridae; genus Uromys; species Uromys caudimaculatus. The sequence continues at coordinate 18,386,831 of CM052708.1, read as the reverse complement.
GCAGTGGGTCTTTCAACTCTGTGTCTGGCTGAAACACCTCCTTCTCTGAACTCTAAGGAGCTGAGATTCACCTTTCTGACCATCTTTCCTGTCTTCTATATATCCTCATAAAATATTTACTCTTCTCCTGAATGACCACTCTGATTATCCTTAGACTCCTTTCAGATTCCCTGATGATGTCATGGAAATGTTAAACCCATTATGCTAAGTTAGGACCTCCATCTGCAGTGACCTCTTGGCACAAGCTTCGAGGACAGCATGATATTTTTACATAAAAGTTAGTCTTCATTCAAATCCTTGAGGTCTGATCCTGAAAAAACACTGACAGCTCAATCAACCCTAATAAATACTTAACTAGGTCCATGGAAAAACGCAGAATACAGTTCCACCAAGAAAATCCATTACACACTTACAATTGAGTCATAAAATATGTCTATAAAGTGTACAATTATTTTACCATATTTTTTATTGGAAAATAAGCATTTAGTGTAATTTACAGGTTTAACCCAAAGGTAGTGAGTATATGACATTCTTTTTCATTAACCTATTAGAGAAGTCAAAAGTGACAGCACCTAGCTCTAATTATCTTTAAAGTAGTGTTTCAAATTGATCATGCATAATGCAATTACAAATCATAATTAAATTAATTTATATTGATTTAAGGTTTTCTAAGTTTTTAATAACTACAGTGTGGAATGTCTGTTTCCACAGCTAACATTAGTATTTTCAAGCTGGCAGAGTACTTTTCTGTCATGAAGAACTTGGTAATCTTGCAGCTACTTCAGTGTAGGAGAAGGCTAAATTCTGGCCCCATAGGTGGGGGCTGGAGTTGAAGCTCAAATATTGGAAGTCCTGCCTCTCTCAAGTCCTGGGTGTTAGTTAACCTTGCCACCATTGCAAAACAATATCCCATATCTAGACATTTTGAGCATTTAAATACAACTTTGCCAACAGTTTACATCCAATTTAGAATCATCAGGTTTTTTGATTGTTTGTTTGTTTGTTTTTTATATGAGTACACTGTAGCTGTCTTCAGACACACCAGAAGAGGGCATCAGATCCCATTACAGATGGTTGTGAGCCACCATGTAGTTGCTGAGAATTGAACTCAGGACATCTGGAAGAGCAGGCAGTGCTCTTAAGCGCTGAGCCATCTCCAGTCCGAATTATCAGTTTTAAAATACCCCACACTGGCAGCACAAGGTTCTCCTCTTCCCAAGCATGCCCCCTTCGCTCAGTTTCCTTTACAAACAGTAGCACAGGCCACGCACAGGAAATCCTCAGTGCCTTTTCTATACTCTTCTCACTGTGGCATTGACTCAAACAACCAAAAACAAAACAAAACAAAAAATCAGTTTAAGTACAAAAGTCCTCCCCAAGTTTAATGAGAGTGAAGTTTGGAGGCCCAAGCCAACTTTACCACACACACAGTAACCTGCCCTCCTCCCCAGCTTTGCTCCATTCTAGCTACATTCCTGACTTTGACAACCGCTGTTGTCAAGGACTACAGTTCCCTCAGAATTCACATCCTGAGGCCCAAAGACAGCGAGACATCTCCCCTTGCTTCTCTCGCAGGGAGAACTACAGTAGAGTGGGGAGGGAGATGGTGGTGATTCTGAAAGCTTCACATTTTTGTGATAGAAACAAATATTGGAAAAGTTCATCACTTCAGTCTGGTTCTGTCAGTACTCAGGAACTACTCCCTTAGGATCAAGTAGTGATTGTGTCAGGCCCCCAGAGGAATCCAGACACACTGCCTTCCTTCTCAGATCTCCAGGGCCTGAGACCTGTGGGTTTTTTGTGCTAGCCACTGGTCTCACCGGCAAGTTTGGGTTCAGATTTGAGGATTTCTATTTTATTTTGCTTTTTGATTCAGTGGTTTTCTCTGAATGTATTACATGCTATGAGGTCCGATGACAGGAAAACGAAAGTGAAGTCATCGGATTCAGGTGGGCCAGCTTGGAAATGGGAGTGATATAAGAGACGCTCAGATATGATCTTAGTAGCCTCTCAGAAGGCATCTTGTCAACAAGCACCCACTAAGCTCTGGGGAGTAAGCTCCAAACAGGCTGAGGCAGGAACTACCTCGGCCTGGACAACCTTCCCTGCTCCTTTTTGCTGCTCTCTAGCGACCCCTTTAAATAATGGGAGGAAGCAAGCAGATTCAGATCTCAAGGACTTTTGGAGAACTCTACCCAAGGGAAAGGCTTCATCCTGGAGCTTCACAGGCCTTGCAGGTGAAAGTTTCCCTCCTCCAGCCCTGCCCAGTCCAGACGCCTCATCAGAAGCCCTCACTAGAGCTGCTAGGAACTCTGGGATAGAGCTCGTTATGACCTTGTCTGTAGAAAGGGAAGGACAGTGACAGAGGGAAACATCCCTTCCTCAACACTCTGGGAGGTCCATGGCGCAGAGCTTCGAGCATGCAGTGTGCAAGGGAGAAAAGTCCCAACTGTTATAATGATTTCAGATGCAAACAAGCTTCTTTACAAATGCTCTGGTTACTGAACAGCACACACCAAGCAGGTAGCAACCCAGTCCCAGGTTAAGAATGTGCAAGGGGTGTTCCAACTTGAGTAGATACAAGCCTTGGGCCTCTCTCCGCCAGAGTCAGTTTGGTCGCGCCCTTCCCTGATACAAGTCGGGACTAAAAGCCTAAGACAGGCTCCCTGATCCAGTTTCAACACCTCCTTCTCTTAGTCTCTTATTGTCAAAAACAGCCTTCTAGTCTGACTCAGATGTCTTTCATTCTATTTCTTCAGACAGGCAAAATGCTCTCACTGAACAGGGAAAGTCTCCGAAAGAATGTAGAGACTTAGCCCAAGAATTTGGCAAGATTCTTAAGTTGTAAAGTCGTCTTTACATGAAAACATTCTGCAGAGAAGGGGATAGGAAAGAGACAGCTGAATGTTCTCTAGCAATTCCTAAGCACATGGCTGGGAGAAATAAAATTAGTTCAAGCAACTATAGGACACTACTTCCCTTAATTAATATTAACAGATGGTAATATGAATTTTCTTAAGCTTCAGTTATATTCTAGACGGAAAATGAAGGCTGTAGCCCTAGGACTGGAAATGCCAGCATGGTCAGTCCTGTGTGCCCTAGCTTTGAGCTTGGCATAATAAAACCCTCCCTTCTTCTGCATAAATTATAGTATTCTCCCCTCCATGGGGAATATGGGGGATAATCAAAATGAAGTAGTTTAGAAATTAAAAAAAAAAACTCAACAACCTCTGACTTTAATAAAGTCTTCCAATTAGGGGTCAATTTTAGTACTTATTGGACAAATGTGGATGGGGGAAACTGACTTTTTCTTTCCTGTTTTGGCATCAGTATGTATGACTAGCAGTCTAGGTTGTTAAGTTTCCAAGCAGGAATGAGTTTAAAATGCATGGATTCTATTATGTGTACAATTTAATCACAAGGTATTTAAAATAGACATTTCCATCTAAAATCCAATCAGAAATCAACAGAGCTCCTCGGGCGTTAGATGATCATCTCGATTTTGCATTTGTAAACTGGGAGAAATAAATGTGACTTGTGGATACCAAGAGGTCAAGTACGGCTGCTCAAATATTTTTCTTACAAAATGACGGATTTATTAGACAAATAAGTAGCCCGGCTGATGCAAAACCCCCAGTGATTGAATTTTGACGTTAAGTCAACAACAACTCGAACTACATCAGTGCTTCAAGATTTAGTTATGATGGTAGAGATTACTGAACAAATAAGAGCCAGAAATGAATACAGATTTCCGAGGAGCTGCCCCTGGCACTCTTGTCTTGACATTCTCTTCCATATGCTCCCCTTGTTCATACTGTATTATAATTAAAGGACTTGCCTATGTCTCACGATTGGAAGGGAACTTTAAAATAATTAAGCATATTTTTCTGTTTAAAAAAAAAAAGGCAGGCTCAGAACAAAAGTCAATTGAGTTTCATAATAAATTCCTTCCTGGCCTGAAAGTCACCCACAATTCCACAATTAGATTGGAGGGAGAATGAACTGAGTATTTTTCTCTTTCTTTCTTTCTTTCTTTCTTTCTTTCTTTCTTTCTTTCTTTCTTTCTTTCTTTCATTCATTCTTCTCTCTCTCTCCCCTCCCCCTCCCTCTCTCTCTCTCTGTAATTCTTTCTTTCATTTTTATTTTTCTTTCTCTTTAAGTTCTTTCCTTCTTTAACAGTTTTGTTCACAAACTCTTCTGTGTATTATAAAACAACATTCTGTGTAGTTTGAGGATATGAGAAATGTCACATACACACACACACACACACACACACACACACACACACACACACACACACACGAGTATGTAAGATTTCATCTCTCCAGTGTCATCAGCAGCATGTACGCTTGCGCTGGCTGTGGTGCTGAAATTTTGACTTTCCTCTTAGGAAGGGCCTGAAACTCTCAAGGAAGCTTTAGATTGTTTGTGTTTCTTCTGAAAGGAACCTTAAATAATTGAGACTATATTTAAATATAAAACAGTTTTTTTCTGATATTCTCATGGATAATGGGACTAATCTGTTCCTGGGATAAAAATTTTGTCTTTTATTTATTTTATATATCACATCTTTATTCCAGGGGAGAGTGACTCAGTTTCCCCTTGTGTACTCTTGGTCCCATCAAGCATGCATTCTTTCTGCTTCCTCTTTTTTATGATTTCTCCTTCTCTTGTGGCATTATTCTCAGCTATTGCTGCTGGTTTCTGGAGCTTCTTGATGTATGGAGACAAAACTATATTTGATTTTAAGGCTTCGTCTTAAGGGCTTGAGATAATTTGATCTTGTAACTAGAACTTTGCTTTCTAAGTGGACTCAGACCTCCAGAGGTAATAAATGTGAGCCAGATCTTTATTTAAATACAATGCTAATTCCATTCTATAACATAAATCACTCATTCAATCTTCTCTCCCAGTTTGTCATGTTCTCTTGCCATCAAAGCCTGACGCCCTTAACTGAACATATGTTTTCTCTGTGCTGAATTTTAAAAATGAACTGTGCAAGGTGACTTCCTTGGAAAGTAACCTAGGGATTTTAAATTTAACCCTGTACTAGCAATAGAACTCACTACACAGGACTGATACGTGATAGTTTTTGCCCCTTGTTGCTCCCAGGATGAGATGATAACTTGTAGCAACTGAAGCCTTTCTATTAGTAAGGAAAGTATGCTCTTCTGAAAAGAAAAAACTGAATAGTATCTTTTTTCCAAAAAAACACTTCTGTTTACAGTTGCCTAAACTCATCTCCAGATTTATATTTCAATATGCTCTTTAGGATGCAAAATTCCTGTCAAATTAAAGAGTGCTCATGTCTTGCCCGCTTCCTTCAAATCACTGCAGCACCTAATAAATCCAGCTGGGGTTCGTTCCACGGCCTGATGCTGTTGAAATCATTATTGTCCTGCCTTGTTTCATGTCAGAGGCCTCTTTGCCTCATCTGTCATGAAACCAATTTCACTTTATTTACATCCATTTGCTAGTTTAATTACTGTGCTGATGAATAGCCTGAAGGAATTAAGTTACAAGTCTTTGGAAACCCAAAGAGACAGATATATGGGCTACCTCTTAACTACAGGGAGAGAAAGAAAGACTAGTGGCTTACACCAAAATGTAAAGACAAAAAAGTACTTCTCCCTATGAAGCTGCTCTCGAAATTCAGAATCATCCATCTTCATGTGTTCAGTACCTCCTGGATGGAAGTGTGCTTTAGAATTCTTCATATTTATAGACAGACCAGTTCTGTACAATAGTACTCTCCACTTTTAAATGCACTAAGCTCCCTTTATCTTACTAAGATTTACATATGATTTCCCAAACAAACCAAACAATCTAAAGTAGTGGACTCTTTATTAAAAGCAGATAACAAATGTTAACCTTTCCCTGTACCTAAGATAGGAAAATGCATTTGTTTGAACTGTAAAGCCTAATACCTCCAGTCTCATACACAGTACAAAGTACTCGACCTGTATTTTGTACATACTGTAATGACACTCAGATAATTTTTGTTTTATATAATTAAGCAAGCATTATTTCATCCTTGCCTTTAACATGTTTTTTAAATCTTGAATAAGAACATTCTGTTACTTTATTCCTTGCATGCCCAACATAATAGAATATTATGGGTATATGCTAATGATGAGGTCTTATGATCTAAGTGAAAAACACACTCTCAAATATATGTAAGCAATCGAGTATTTACTGACACACACTGAAAATATAAGATGAATAAGCTTTTAGCCACTCCATATATTACAAATTAACCTCTGCAGTATAAGCTTATTAATCATTACAGTATTTAAAAGAAGAAATATTCAAATTTGGTAACTTTTCATTTGATTCATCATCATCATAACTGAAAACAACAAATAACAAATTGGCTTTTGGTGATTTTACTGTAGTCTGTAGTCTCAGGTAAGACTTCACATGGGAATAAGTAAGTTTTAAATTTATCTTGATTATTTTTTTCTTCCATTGCTCTTACTGGGTTTACCTAATAAATATGTGCATATAACAAATATATTCATCACTTAATAAAATCTTATTTTTTTTGAGTTTCACATGAATAGCATCTACAGAGTCTCCATGTGTTGATACAGAGTTACTTTTAAGGTTGCACAAACTTTCTAAACTAAATATCTAGTTGAAACTTACTTCAAACATTGGAAGATAAGAGATATTTCAAAGCAAAAACAAGAGAGGTAAGTTTTGTTTGTTTTTTTAAAAAATATTTTGTCATTTAATGTTTTTTCCACCTGGATATTCTGCAGTTTTATTTATCCTAAACTCAGCTTAGAGGAAAGGGCAAAAAGGTAAATGTGTTACACTTCCTGTCCGAACAACTAGAAGTGGAGAAAGCCCTATTGCCCATGTAGATATATATTAATGTATTACATATTCATTATAAATCCCCAGAGAATTCCTCCGTGCCTTGCCTGTGTCCTTATGATAAACATTTCCCCAACTCCTTCCTCTGTTTTTAATAAAATTCATTTATAAAACAATACATATCACAAAAACTTTTTTGGTGCCAAGTGAGTCTTGCTTATAAAAGTTGTTAAATAAAGAAATCCTAGACCGGACCCTTGAGGTAAAAGTTCCTTCAACGCAGTACACACAGACACTACGCTAATTCCTTGGTAGTCACTTGTGAACAGTCTTCCACTAAAACAAAGGAAAGCTCTGTTGGTTTTTTAATATGTAGTTTATTCTTTTTTGTAAATAAAAGTAACTGGAAGGGATTTTAAATGTTTTCTCTCTCCCTCTTCCCCTCCCCCAGCTCTCTCTTTCTCCCTCTCCCCTCCTTCTCCGGCTCCTTTTGATTAATAGATCCATGTGGCTTACGGCCTGACATATGGTGTGCGAAGCAGCTTGAGATAGTACCTTAGGCATCCCCTACGGCCATTAACATATTAGGGGCTTATGTGCACTCAGACAGCCAGACCTCATTGAGAGCCAGCATTTGCAGAAAGGCTGCACCCCAGAGCTGTGTGATAGAGAGTTTCAATAATGTACCACTCTTCCACTTTAGGGGACTGGCTTCTGGTGCTCAAACACTGAGACAGAATTGAATGAAATTTAGAAATAAGATTCAGTTACATTCAGCAACAATCAAAAGAAAAAAAAAAAAACACTGTGCTTACATCTGTTTGTATATGGATATGCACGTGGAGGCTCAGCTCCAAGTTCACAAACAGCCACAGCTCCTAAGAATAACATCGGCAAACAGCTAATGTCAGCGGCTTGGCTTTATTTTGTTTGAAGATTTATTTTGTTTAAAGTCTTCTTTATACCCAGAATCTAGCAGTAAAGTACCAGTACAGTTACTGATAGATATTCTTCAGAAGCAAAGCCAAAAACAGCATAATTTAAAGGGAGACCTTATTCTGAATCTTGTGGCTTGATATTTTTCCCCCCTGGTAGAAGAAATCAAATGCAGTTTATATATGTAGCATTTAAAAAAGAAAATCAGGAAGAAAAATAATGAAAATTTAACTTGAAAGGGTGTGTCTGTATTTTAAATATATTGGTAAATCAAATCATTAGAGAGATGGCCAATTTTCCTAAGCAAAATATCAAAGTTTACTAACAAACCAAAAGTCCGGACAACAACTCGGGAAGGTGGAACAAACCCTGAGAGTATATGTCCGAATATATAAATGTTGAGCGCGGTAGATAATGTAAAAAATCAAAAGATACATCTCATTCCGAGCTTATTTGATTCACTTTAACCTCAGAACTGAAGCTTGAAATTCGCTTTGCTCACGTTCTCGGCCTTCCAGCCTCCTGCTGAGAAGCCACTGCGCCCCTTTTGAACTATATTCTGGCTGTTTGCTTGGCAAATAAATACTGTTCCGCCCTATTAAACCTTTTAGGTAGTGTTCATCTCTGGATTTCTCAAATACGGAGCTAATAAGGAGATGCTTTGAAGCTGTTTTACTTTCAAACTATAGCCCCGAGGCATTAAAACCCACAAAAGTTAAGTGAGAAGTAAACCGCCAGGAGCCAGGCTGCGCCCTTCCTTTCAAAATTGCTGGAACTCTAGCTGAAAATGGTCCAGGTTTCAGTGTAGAACCTGGTTTCTATTGGAAACCCTTGGGGGTTTTATTCGGGTGCCACTTTACCAAGGGAGTCAAGAGAGAGGGGACAGACGGCTTTAAGTTTAAAAGCCTGGAAATGTCTTGGAGGGAGGTAGAGATGGGTGGTAAAGGCCGAATTGGTTTCCCTAAATTGATGTTGGCAAACAAGTGTCAGATGGAAGGTAAAGATTACGAGTTAGTTGGCAGTGAGCTTAAGGAACCAGTAATAGAACTTCTGCAAGAGGCGTGGCAGTGTGCGCCAAGAGATGGCTGACCGAGCTTAAACTCACTTGGAACCTAGACCTTAAGATTACCCTTTAGGAAGACTCTATTAACGTACAGATGTTCGCTCCCTGCTTTCCAGTCCCAGGATAGCTCCCGCCCCTGCCCGCCCCTGGGCACCCAACCTGAGGGTTTTTTGTTTTGTTTTGTTTTGTTTTGTTTCTAGTTTAACGTAAGCAAACAAAACAGCCAAAACCTATTAGGGAAAACGGATGAAAAGCGCTTGCCGCTGAAAGGCTGCATATTCTAAGTAGATTTGCGAAGAAACATAAGCCTGATCAGAAATACCTCTGTATCAAAGGCACCCTACCTACCTGCCTTTTCAAATACCCACCTTTCCACTGCTAAAACAGAATGCATTTTAAGAATCTGCAGAGCCCAGGACGCGAGCTCCCAAACCAATGAGCCTCAGAGCCCTCCCCACATTTAGCGTCTCTTTCTTTTTCTTTCTTTCATCACAACGATTTGGTAAAGTCGCATAGATGATCAAAATTAACATAAATCATTGTTATTAGGATTTGCTCTAAATTACACTGTGAATATCGCACCAATCCCATCTGCCGTCCCTGCTCTCTCAGCAATAGATTGCAGATAAAATAAATGTCCTTACCCCATTAGAAGGTTCCTGTCTCTGTAGCCAAAAGCCAAACAAAAGCAATAAATACCAGGCTTTTCCTCTCACTATTCAGCTGCGACTCTTCTCATCAGCCCTTCCTCTGGAAAAGCTCAATAGCTGCCTGAAAATATTGCATTTTATATCACCAAAGGGCGATTAATATTGCATTAACTGTATTTAACATTTTTAAGCGCGAGTAATCTACAATGAGTTACTTTCTGTTAGTAAGTACAGGGGCTTCAGAACTCCTGCAGACCACTTAAGATAGCCTTGTGAACATATTATTTATCTCACACGTTTTATTTATTTATTTTTTTAATAATGTAAGGGTGTGCCGCGCGATGTTTGAAGTAGAAGAAGCCGTGCTAATGGTCTGCAGAAAGTATTCTGACACTGTCTGGAGACGGCCAGGTCTCTGCCTTCATTAAATGTTTATTGTCAACACTTGGCAGGGGCGGGAGGGAGAGAAGAGACCTGTGCAAGTGATTTTCCGCGGCTGGAAATTGTCACCGTTTTGTTTTATTCTGATTCTCGTCTACAGAAGTTTGTATACATTGTGCTGTGTTGAGGCTAGGCGTCAGAGTTATTAAACAAACTTGGCTTGCAATTCGTTTTACTCCATAAATGCGCGGTCTCTTTCCTCACCACGCTCCCCCTTTGCCAAGCCTTCATCAAACTCTCTGCAAGTCCCTTCTGCACCCTTCAATTTGTTCCTAGCCACCTCCCTCAGCGCAGACTGGGACAAGCTTCCCATTCCACCCGGGGATTTGAGGGAGAACGCGAGGGCTTTGCAGCACCCCAATCCTTTCGCTCAGATATAAATCCTCTCTAGTCTGATCAATTCGCACCGTAGCTGGGCATTGGTCAACTTGCATCTTAACAACAAAACAAAAGCCTAGGTCGTATCCATGCAATTCTTTAAATAAAATAAAATAAAATAAACAAAAAAATAAATAAAAATAAAACCAGCAAAACCAAATTTGAAACTTCTGCATCCATTAACTGACTTTTGACTTAGGCAAGCTGGAGTGTAGAAAGAGAATTTTTAACTAATATGAGATTTGAGTCTTCTTCCCTTTTCACTCAGACTGATCTCAAAGGGCACTTAGGAGAAGGACCCGACCTCTGACAGCGCCTAATTTTTGAAACCGGGAACTGCAGCTGACTCCCCCAAGGGTCCCAGGCGGGTTCATTGCGCATGTGCGGGCTCTGCTCCCTCCCCCGCCACGCTCCACGCACTCAGAGTCCGCCCCGTCTCGCCCCCTCCGCAGTCAGCGCTCGGTGGCTACCTGTGCGCACGCGCACGGGATGCCTTAGCCCTGGGCTCTTAACCAGCTGGCATCCTCCCTTGCCTGGCTGAATGCTGCCCCTGACCGGGAAAATGCTGGTTGTCTGGCGACTAGGAATCTAGGGGCCAGGGATCCCAGCAAGAAGCTCGGGAGTGTGTGTGTGTGTGTGGGTGGGGGGGGTAACACCCCTGGTAGCTGAAAATACGACCCAGTTACTCTGGTTTAGGACTCCACACACCAACCTCCCTCCCTGTCGTGACAAGTTAGGCGGGTGAGGAGAGTGGGCTGCAAAAGGGCGGCTGCCGAGAGCAGGGAGCCCCGCGAACTGCTCCTGCAGTCACACGGAGTCGGAGGACTGCCTGGACAGCCAGCGCCACCCTCTGCAGCCTGCGGTTTTCAGGGATGGAGTCACCTAGGGCTGTTTCCCATCAAGCTGACTTGACAACAATTAAGAAAGTTTTTAATTAGCTTCTTGTTATCATTCATTTTATTAATTTCCAGAACTCTCAGGCCATGAATTATTCAGAGGGTGAGGCAACCCGAGTGGGGTGGCCGCGCGTCCGCATCGCACGTGCCCGGCTGGACCGCGGCCGCGTTGCGCACTTGAAGTCGCAGAGGCGCGAAGGTTTGATCAAATATTAAATAACGTAATTATTGCGACAAGGCTTATCTCGAAGGTGAAAGAGAGGGCCCCCGCGAGAACTTGATTTTAGCTGCTTTAAAAAAAAATCAATTAAGCTGGTGGCCTCCTTTGAAACAGCCCACGAGGATTGTGTGGCTCCTCTGGTGTGACTAAGACTCTTGTAGCAATGATAGCGATGGCAGAGCATTATCCAGTATAATTGTGGTTGTCACTTCCCCTCTGGCCATCAAGACCCTTAGAATAAGGTTGAGAACACTAGTTTTAGCCAGGCAAAGGTTTCTATTTAAACTCGAAGCACTAAATAAGGAAAGCCCACCCACTTGCAAGATGGAATGGCGGTGTTAGTCAGGTAACATTCAAGTCCAGAAGCCCAGAAAACAAAGATGAATCTGAGTCTGGGGCAGGGACTTACCAACAGTCTTGATCCTCCTTCTGAGAGACTAAATGTAAGAACTGGACCCAAATAACCTCAGTATCACAAGAAAGTAAAAACCGATACAACCACTGCAGTGGGTGCCTACTGTTTATTTAACAGTTTATAACTGAAGTTGAAAATAATTTAAGAACACGCATTAGACAAAAATCTATCCAGAAGCTAACTGATGGATGCTGGGAACATCCTTTCTTAGACCTAGAGAAAAAGCAGAATCCCGTGAAGAGTTCAGAAAGCAGTTTTAAGAGGAAGGTAGCATTTCTGTGGCGGCGAGTGCGCTCAACGCGAATTTTTCTTTTTCCCTTTCCTGTTCTGCTCCTGTGTGTCTAAAGAGTCTAAAACAGAATCAGAGCCTAGTTCCCCTGCCTTCTGAAACTTGTGTTCTTTAGGAGTTCAGATTCACATATTTTACTTCCACCAATTAGCAGATGTGGGAGGAAGTCAGGCGTTCTGAGAACTTGGAAAAGGCAAACTACCACAGATCAGCAAGCCATTGCCTTCTCTTGAGGAGTTTCGGTTTAAACTTTTCCACGGGCTGACAGCTAAGGGAGTCTTACAAGAGCTCTAGCATTCCTTCCTGTCCTGTACACATCCACTCACTAGAAAGCAAAACTTTTTTTTTTAATTTTGCACAGTTTCCTACTACATAAAATAGGAAACCCTGCAAAGTGATGCGTTTTCATGATGTTTTATTAACATAATAGTCTTTTTTTGTACTGGGCAAGGATTTACTTAATACAAAACAAATGCTTAAATTCTTAATACATACATTATCCATTATTATATAATACAAATGTATTTGCCTGCAACATTTCTGTTTGAGCAGATTATTAGAAAAACAACCTTTGTAAATCTTTTTATTTGTTCATTCCTGGATCTCCAACAATGAAATCTGGTCATACTTTTCTATAAAATAATGTGTTCTTTTACAAATGTATTTTATTAGAAACTCTGATGATATTTCAAGTCAATAACAGAAACAAATCAATTTTGATGGAAGAGATCTATTTTTAAAAATACCTCTAGTGCTTTTTAAAATATCAACAACTGTTTTAAAATCACACCTTTTAAAATGTACTATTCTTTTCCGAACATCACTTCTCTTTCACAGATATGCCGGTGAAGTTAAAAAGATTTAGCTAAAACAGGACGGCTTCAGAGGATAGAGTCCCAACTATTAAGAAAGTTTGTACATTTGGCATCTGATCTAGTTCCAGGTCACCAAAAGAAAAAGAAAATCTCTTGTCAGGCTGAAGTAATAGGTGGTATGCAAAATGTTCTAAATGAAGCATTTAATAAGTTATTGGGGCAGATCAAAGGATACTTTTAAAATGTATTAACTGCCAACGAAAAGCCATTTAGTCACAACATTTTTAGACGTGTATTTCGAGGGGAACAGCACACTCAGACCCTTAGATGCCCGTCTCCCTGACCTTCAGCTAAAGGTTCTCAGGTGCCTGATTGTTGACAGCTTCCTGTCATGATGCTGAACAGACTGCAGTGGCTGAGGAGCTTCTGTAATTAAAATTAAACCTTTATGATAAAATGAACAAGTAATTCCCCTTACTCAGAGCACCAGTGCACTGGAGATATCTGAAACTGAATTCTCATTTTAGAAAATAAATAAATAACCCCCATCCTTTCACTCCTGCCGACTCCTCCCTTCTTGTTTGATTTTAATGTTTGGTTGAGGCTTTCTGTTTGACGTGGGTTTTCTGTTTTGGTTTGGTTGGAAGTCTTGTCTCATTTGTTGACGGGCTCTACCAGGACTTGGCTCAATGTAAACACAAAAATGCACCCAGATCATAAAACTGCTCTTCTTTCAGTCATGTTTTATTTGGAAGTGTACTGGGACACATCTCCCTGTTGTATGTTGGCGCACAGAAATGGTTCTGATGGGGTGGGGGGTGGGGGCAATAGAGCAAAGACATAACCAAGGAGAAAGCTCTGCAGACACAGCATGGACAGGAGGATCAGTCAGTGAGACATTTCAGGATTAACACTGGCAGTTTGTAACCACTGTGTGAGCCTGTGCATGAAAAGAAAATATTTACAATAATGTTGTGTTTTCAGTGGAAACAGGCAGTAGACTGTGAAATCACACTATCCACAAAACGGTCTACCAGAAAGCTAGCGGAGTTTAGTGCTCAGTTTCAGATGCATAGAATGTTTTGTGTTGCAAACAATGACATAGAACATAATTAAACACCACCACCTACCCAGAGTGAGACCTAATCGTCTCTCTTTCTGCACCTTTCGGACCATGCATGATTTCAGTATTGTTAAACAGTGATCTTCCCCCTCATCTCTTCCGTCTTCATCTCTAGTTATGGTTAAATGATAGTAACAAACCATCTCCATGTGAGATCCAAACAGTATCTTGTACACAACAAAGCAGGCATTTCACTAAACCATATTTCTCGGGTTTTTTTCTTTCTCAAACTGTCTTTCTCAATTTTTTTCTCCTTAAAAATCCATCAGCAGCTCGGATTATTAGTATGAAATACCATACATGATTTTCTATTTTGGAAACTCATAGTGCAAGTTGAAGTTTTTACGACTCAACATTTATCCCCATTAATAAATGACCCTTGAATAACAACCACCACCAGAACAACAGGGAAACACTTCCTGCTTCCCCCAGGTAAGTGCAGACCTATTTGAAACGAAGAAGGTGGGAGGGGCTTTAAATCTTTAAATCTCTTCCTTTCTTCCGGGATTTTACGTGATTTTCCTTACATGGGACTCCTGCCCCCAAATGAAAGCAGAAACTTCTCAGCTTTTCAACAACTTCACGGTCTCCAAGGGAGGGACACAGGGACCTAGAAGAGTGAGACTGTATTCAGCGAAGGAAGTGGAAGGAAGTTTCTTCCCTACGATCTCCCACCCTCTCATGCTATCTAAATTAATAAGTGTCGACAGAGTTTGAATCCGAATTGAAAAACAGAGGGCACGCTAAAGTAAAGGTCTATAAGTAGGGTGGGAGAAAAAAAAAAAACACTTTCAGATAATTTGTTCATGGAGACATGAACAAAAATGTAAAAGTAAAACCCTACTGTAGGTGTTATGATCATTTAATTATCCCAGAATACAATATTTTTTTTTTCGGAGAACCTAATTTCTGTCTTTTGGGCTCTCATTGCCTAAAGACCCTCACCTGACCAAGACCAGGCCACAAGACTGTGGCCATTGGCTCCTGGGAAATGAAGATTCGGTGTGAATGACCAGGCAGCCTCCCAAAGCGCATGTAAGCTAAGCTCCAGCTGCTGAGCTGAAGCAAAGCCTTGGAGTCTCTTTGGAAAAGAGGAAATAAATCAAAGAGGGTGCAGGTGTAAGATTTTAGAAGGAAAAGTTAAACACAGAACAATTAGCTTCCTCCCCAGAAGCTAAAGGTCCAGGTTGTTTGGTTTTCCTGTATGACTCACTTGTGCTTGGGAAGTTGGGGTGGTGACAGTAATGGTACTGCTGTTTTCTCTTCCTTGGGGGTAAACGAAGCTGCAGAATACTGCTCCCAGGAGTTAATTCCTAAAGCATCTTTCTTTGTCTCCACACCCCCCCCCTTTATTTGTTTAGGGTTTTATGTTTTGTTTTTGGTGATGATTGGTAGTTTTGTCTTTGTACATAGTTCCTTGGTCCCCAGATGATTTTGTAAGTGTCTCTGGTCAAGATAACTGTCCATCCCCGGTTCTTTCCCCATCTTTTCCCCCCACCCTAGTTCCCAGAACCATCCTGCTTCTCGAAAACCCCCAACTCCAGTCTTGGCTTTTCTTCCCCAGCCCCACGCCCTGCTCACCTAAAAGCCCCCTGCCGTCCCAAACTTTCTCCATACCCACACCCCTGTTCTCTAGGCTGGGGGATGGTTAGGGCAGGGTGCAGAGTGGAGCTGAGGGAAGGGCAAGAAAAGGAACTCCCCAAATGCAGGCAGGATAACAGACACTCTAAATGAGGGGAAGTAGGCCAGAGAGAGCCCCAGAAACGCACCCCTCAGCTCCCCAGTGTGCCCCACCCGACGTCTCACACCCTCCTCAGTAAGTGGCAGAGAATTTCATCCGCTTCTGCTTCTGTCTCTGGTTGCAAAACCACACCCGCACCACGTTCTTTTTGAGGTCCAGTTTCTCAGCGATGGCGGCGATCTTCTCCGACGAGGGCCGGGGTTGTACGGCAAAATAGGCCTCGAGGGAGCGCTTCTCGGGCGCGGCGATGGAAGTCCGCTTGCGCTTCTTCTCGCCGCCGTTGAAGAGCTCGGGCTTGTTCATTTTCTCACGCTGCGCGCCCTCGGCCTCCTCCAGCCACGCCTGCAGGATGGGCTTGAGCGCGATCATGTTGTTGTGCGAGAGCGTGAGCGACTCGAACCTGCAGATGGTGCTCTGGCTGAGCGAGCCCACGCCCGGGATCTTGAGGTTGGCCAGCGCCGAGCCCACGTCGGCCTGCGTCACGCCCAGCTTGATGCGCCGCTGCTTGAAGCGCTCGGCGAACGCCTCGAGCTCGCGCGGGTCCGTGTCCGAGTCGCAGATGGACGCCAGGCCCGCCGCACCCACCACCGCCGCCGCCGCCGACGCCGCCGCCACCTGCCCGGCCGCCGCCGCCGCCGCCGCTGCCGCCGCGCCGTGGTGCGCCGCCGCGGCCACGAGCCCGGGATGCGGCAGCCCGGACGGCATGTTCATGGCGGCTGCGGCCGCGGGGTGCGACAGGTGGCCCAGGCCGTGCATGTGCGGGTGCGGATGCGCCGAGCCGCCCAAGAGCCCGCCGCCCGGGCCGCCGCCGCCGCCGCCCGGGCCACCGCCGCCGCCGCCACCCCCGGGGCCGCCGCCGCCCGGGCCACCGCCGCCCCCCGGGCCGCCTCCGCCCCCAGGGCCGTCGTGGGCGCCGCCGCCGCCGCCCGCCGCGCCCGCGCCCCCCGCGCCGGCCATGAGCGCGAGCGACGGCGACGAGATGTGGTCCAGCAGGTCACCGGGCTCGAGCGCCTGGTGGTGGTGGTGGTGGTGGTGGTGGTGCGCCAGCGGCACGGTGGACGTGGACGTGCAGGGCACGCTATTCATCGTGTGGTACGTGGCGTCCGGCTTGAAAGGGTGGCTCTTGCCCTGGGACACCGCGATGTCCACGGCCGCCAGCGCCTCGGCCCGCGCCAGCAGCGTCTCGTCCAGGCTGGCGAAGAGGTTGCTCTGCAGCTGCAGGCGACACAAACCAAACCAAAAAAAAAAAAAAAAAGAAAAGAAAAAAAAGGGGGGACAAACACCAAAGAAACCACAAAACAAACACACAAGCCGGAAAGCACGGGCAAAAGGCAAAACACAAAGCGACCAAAATAACAACAGGGGTGGGTGGGAAGAGCAGGGTAAACGGAGGACCCGGGGACGATTTGAGAACATGCCAGGGTAGGGGAAACAGAAGGGGAGACACCGGAGCAGAGGAGGGCGGAGAAGGGGACACGGGAACACATTCCGGGGAAGGGAGTGGGGGACGACAAAAAGGGCGAAAAGAAGAAGAAAAAAAGAAGAAATGGAGATGTCACTCGAAGCTAAGGACCCGTGCCACACACCCGAGCTAGCGAGCACAGAGATCGCCTTGTGCAGGCGTGAAATTAACCGAGAAAGTGGAGCCAAGTCGAGAGCCGCGGCCCCAGAGCTCCCGGCTGATGGCAGGCGCTGGACAGAGGCACAGGCGGACGGGACCACCGCCTCCAGCGGCCCCGGGCCACACGTGCCTCCCAGCGGGGTCCCTCTTAGAAGAGTCCCGGCCGCAGGAGCGGGGCCCGGGGCCGCACAAGGCAGCCGCCGCCGTGCAGCAGCGCGGAGCGGGGGAGGGGGCGAGCGCGCGGGCCGGGGCCGCGGGCGTGGGGCGCTTACCGGCGGCGTGGGCAGGCAGGCCCGCCGGATGGCCTCGGAGCTGGAGTGCAGCGACGGGTACTTGTGCTCAGGGAGGGTGGGATGCATGGCAAAGTGAGGCTGCTTGCTGTTCATAGACATCATCTTGGCGGCTTGGCATGTAAAAATCCACAAAACACTCGCAAAGTCCGCGCCAAAGTGCGCACGCCGGCTCGCCCGGCCTCCGTCCCGAGGCTGCGCTCGCCTAGGCGGCTCGGCTCAGCGGCTCGCCTCGGGGCTGCTGCTGCGGCTGCTGCTGCTGCTCCGCCGGCGAGCGCGGCCCGCTGCAGCCCTCGGACCGCGCAGAGCGCCCGCCCGCGCGCAGGTCCCGCGATCCCGCTTCTCCGAGAGCTCTAGCCCCGGCGCGCCGACGGGCTGCGCTCCTCTTACACCTGAGCCCCACTTCTCGCGGCCGGCCCGGGCAGCTCTCGCGAGAGCTCGAGGGCCCCGCCGCGCTGACAGACAGCAGCTGTCTCCGTCTGTCTGGCGCGCGCCCTCCCCGCGGCCGCGGCGCCGTGCTTGGGCGAGCGAGCGAGCGAGCGCGCGCGCGCTCGTCGAGCCGCGACCGGCGGCGGCGCGTGGGAGCCGCTCTTATAGTGACCACCAGCAAGGACAAGGCAGGTGATGCACCTGTAGCTGGCCGGGCATGCGCACTGCACGTCCCACCTTGCCTCCGCGGGTCTGCAAAGATCAAAAAAGGCCAGCTATTGTTGAAGGGTGGGCACCTTTTGGAGGAAGAAAGGCAGGATGCAAGCACTCTTCTCGGTGTGTTTTCCTCCCAGAATATATGCGCATTATTTAGGCACACCTCCACTACCGGGGTGCCTAACAAGCTGTTATATAATGTATACAGAGAGGCATCTGTATGTTAAATTATGCCCGTGCATTCCTCTGTATATGGAGAAAAATAACAACACAGAAATGCGATGTGGAAGATGCTGTCTTTATGCTGCAAGAACCTGTTTCTTTCATGGTTTATAAATAGGCTCCTGGAGAATAATAGCCATGACAGACAGTTGTTTGAAGCAGTCAGACGCTATTGATTTCCACGTAATTTAATTTCTCTGCATACTTTGTTGTTGTGAATATAACTGTGTCAGGCACCACCGGTGACAGTCACTTAGGAGCCACGAGGAGTATGTGCTTTCTACTCGGGAAAGGCTGTTGAAATGAAATTGTGCATTTCTCTTATTGTTTGTCTCCTTTAACCGTGTACAAACTCACATTTCAAAGGAGCTCTAGGTGATCTGAGGCTTATAGTCATCAAAAGGGAAAAATAGTAAACAGGGTGTAGCCGGGATCTTTATCATTTCCTCTCCAGTGACACACACACACACACACACACACACACACACACACACACACACACACACACTGGTTTTTTTGTTTTGTTTTGTTTTGGTTTTTTTGGTGGAAACTCCAGGAAAAGAAATCCACTTCAGAGAAAAGGGAATAAGATGTTGAAAAAAGAACTTTCTTTTACATCATTTGGCGTTGCTTTTAAAATCTGCCTTCTTATAGTATTTTTCTTGCCTGGGATACAAAATGAAGCTAACATATAGAAGATTGTGATTCAAAATATAAATTCAAATCAGATAGAAGGAACTGGTATACTGTCTAGCCCAGCCTATAATAATAATAATAATAATAATAATAATAATAACAACAACAACAATAACAATAACAACTGTGAAATCAAGACCTAAGAAGAAATAAATTAACGAACTTGATATATTACTCTCATGTAGCAGAAGATCAAGGGTCTCTCTGGGGAGCCTCAGCTCGGGTGCCTAAGTCCCTAAGGATACAGTCCTTGCCTAGGGTGATAATAACGGTCCAGATGTTATCACATCTGCTAGCTAGAGAGCCTGAGAGAGACAAGAAGCTGCTTTTGGGAAGCAGAGATCAGATACATAATCTTTCAGGTCACTCGCACACCAAGGAGGTCTGCATTTTCACCAAAGGGAAGATTTCATTTCTACAAACCCAAATCTTCGGTCCAGCAGATTTTATTTTTCCTTTGCTTTAGAGCGTGTGTATCTTCAGGATACCCACT
The DNA here is from genome assembly GCA_028551405.1 of Uromys caudimaculatus. NCBI lineage: Eukaryota > Metazoa > Chordata > Mammalia > Rodentia > Muridae > Uromys > Uromys caudimaculatus. The sequence continues at coordinate 18,367,075 of CM052708.1, read as the reverse complement.
AGTTTATTCCAAGAAGAGCCCACAGGCGTCCCTGGCTTTTCTTTCTTTTCTTTCCTTTCAGTCCTCCCAACCCCTCCCTTTCTCCTAGCCTGAGAGGGAAGTGAGAAGGATGTTCATTTGCTGGTGCAAGAAGGAGCCACTTCTTCATCCATTATGTGATTCCCCTGGGAGCGCTAAATGCAACTTTATCTCAGCGGGAAATGGACTAGGAGCGGGACATCGCTGGAGGGAAGGAGTGAGTCCTCTGGTCTCGGCCCCACTAGGTGTGCAGGCTTAATCTAATCCTTCCTGACACCCACTGCAGTGTAAGACCGAATGCCTTGCCTTCTTGGCAGCAAGCTCCAGCAGCCCTGGCTCCAAGTCCCGAAGGAAATGCTTGCCTCTAGGGACTTTAAATGGCGCAGGACAGATAGAAAGGCAAATAGAGTAGCTTTGTGGCAGATGGATCCATCGGGTAGGGACTGGAGGGCGCATGTCCTTAGCTACTCCAAGCTAATCTCAGTTCACCCTCGGATCACAGAGACTTATGGACTCAGCCTGGAGAGGCAAGGGTCTGAAGTCAGGAGCTACCCTTTCCTAACTCACCTCTCTTTGGCGACAGGGGTACTTTTTCTTCTTTTTCTTTCTCTGAGTAAGGCCAGACTTCTACCATAGGAAAAAATGCCCCCACCCCCGCCGCCTTGGGACTAGAAACAGGGACTGTGGGCCCAATCCAAAGGCTCACATGCCTCGTTTCTTTTCTATCATGACACTTGTAACATACAGAGCTTTATCAAACAATATTTGTACTTAGAAAAGAAGAGGGCCAGTTGGCCAGGCAGAAGAGATAAGGGCAGGACAGGTTCAAGAAGCCAAGGCTGACTGAGGATTGCCAGATCTGTGAAAAGGGTTGTCCTTAAGACAGAGCCTGGCACAGGGTACACTTGCCCTAGGCAGATGCCCCTGTGTGTTCTTTTCACGCCACCCCCAACAGCTTCTTTATCTTCTTCCCTAAATGTCTGCTCAGTCCTGGTCCGGGCCAGTACAAGACACTGGAGATAAAAGAAGCTATGATTTATAAGTGTCTGATGCCTAGGGGTTTATGGTCTCCGAGCATTGGGAAGCCATGAGGAGAGGGTATGTGTTCTAGGTTTGGTATTTGTGATGAGATATTGTCATGTGGAAGTACAACGTGGTGCTTGGAGAGCCATCCTGCCCAAGGCTGACACTCTCAGTTCCACAATGTCCCGGGACACTTCCTTAGGAAGGGTAAAAGGACAGGGCGGCAGGCCTAGGCTCTGCCCCCCTATGGCACTGCTTTGTTTGCCTGTCTTGTCAACTGCTAAGTAGCTGGCCCCCGCCTGTGCTAAGAGTCCCCAGGTGGGGCCTGCACCTTGGCATGGATTCTGGGCAATTTCCCTTCACCTTCTTCTTGTTTAAGGATCAACACAGATTATCTCCCACCCTATCTCATAGCTTTGCATTTTATCAAGAGAGGGGTAATGAGTGCAGTTATTGATTTCCAAGGAATTTCTGTCCCCAGGGACAGACAGCAAGCCTATCCTCTGGATCAGAGACACATTTCTTTCCCTCATTAATTAATTTTCTCCTCCTCCTTTGGCAGCTCTGGTTTTCTATTTCCTTGGGCAGCACCCCTCTACAGAGCCAGAGAGCATTATGGTTCGTTTGGAGTGAGGACATTTGAGAAGGACCCTGAGCAAGGATCTTCTCGGTCTGGGGGAGAACTCTTTCTCTTGGTTTCATCCTTTACCCAAGAGGATGTGCAAGACTTCTGCTGCCCATCTGGATACTAGCTTTCTCCTTTCACAAAGATGCTGGAAACCGAGTTTCTGGTATAGCTTCCACTTCTGTGGCTGCTCTCCAGGAGGTGACAGTCTATAAACAGGGGGAAGCCACAGGAAGAGGGTACTTGTGGCACAGGTGTAGCATGACACTGGGTACATGGTCATGCAGGATGCACCTGCAGGTGCTACTCGGACCCTCGTGGTGAAGGAGACTGTTCACAGGCTCTGGGAGTTAAGTGTCTGCAGGCACTGTCTAGGTTAAAATGAGTCACTTTTCCAGGCTCAGCGTTCATAACTCAAAGGTCCAAAACCCTGCTAACTTCAAAGGCCATGCAGCTCAGTGTGAAGGTCCTGGCAGAGGAAGTGTAGGCCTAAGGTAGGGTTTGAGGGTAGAGGATTCATTTTGACAGTCCCAGTCCGTGTCTCTGCCCTCCTTCTCTGCACTGGGGAGTATTGGCATGGTCCCAGGACCGCCTCCCAAGGGCGGTACCTGACTTCTTAAAGCCTCCTCCCTGAGCTTCCCACCAGCTCCAACGGTGTTCTTGCCCAGGACCTCCTCTGCTGTACTGGGACTCTGGACACCGCAGCACCAACCCCTCCTAGTGATGGGCAGTAACCATGTACTGCATGGTCCACGGGGTCTAATGCACCCCTGAGTTGGACCCCGTGAACCCGCGCTCTATCACTAGGACTCTAGGGTTTCCGGAAAGCCACTGTCCTTGCTGTCTAGCCCACTGCTTCACAGGGGTTGCCTCTAGACTTGGTCTACCAGGCCCAGGCCTGCTGGGGGCGAGGGGAGGGGGGTGAGTTCTCAAGGAAAACTGGGAAAAGGTCATATTTTTCTTTCTTCCTTCCTTCCTCCCTTCCTTTCCTTCCTTCTTTCTTTTGCTCTCTTTTTCTTCTTCTTCTTCTTCTTCTTCTTCTTCTTCTTCTTCTTCTTCTTCTTCTTCTTCTTCTTCTTCTTCTTCTTCTTCTTCTTCTTCTTCTTCTTCTTCTTCTTCCTTCTCTCCCTCCCTCCCTCCCTCCTTTTTTTCTGGCTGCTTAATTAAAATGCAACTTCCTTTGGGGGACATTTAATGGATGTGACCACCCCACCCAAAGATGACCTAGTCACCTGCATTGGGTGTCCTAAGTAAGTTCATTGCAGGCCATTCTACAATTAGCCTTGTATACATTATGTACAGATTTCTGTGTTTTCACCCTAATCTCATCAAACCCACCTACCTTAGGAAACCCTTCAGGAGACAAGAGAACAGCCCTCACAAACGCTGGGCCTCCCTGCCTGTCAGTGGACAGCGTTACTTTTGCAGGTCAAACGATCACTGCAGTCTGGTTAACAAGGCCACCGGACCCCTGTCATTTCGGGGCCTGACGACCACAGCCTCCACTGCTCTGTCTGTGCCCTGCGGGCTCAAGCCTGGAGCAGCTTGCTCAAGGAAGGAGCGTCCCGGTCACCGGGTTAAAATAAAGACAAACAAACTTGTCCACAGGTATGCCGGTCCCCTGACCTCACAGGACACGATGCAAGTTCTGTCGCCTTCCTGCGTCAGACAGCCTCTGGTTGGCCGCTGGATCCGGGACACAAACTCGTCCTACCGGCAAGGACCAGCAGTTCCGTCCAAGGGACATTCCGAGGATGCAGAAGAGGGCGCCTGCCGACCTCCCTCGGCCTCTGGGAGCTGGATCCCTCGGGGGTCTGGAAGCCGTGGAGAAAACCGCGAGGCAGCCAGTCCAAGCTCAGGAGTGCAGAGCCGTGTCCTGCCGCCCGGCTCTGCCGCTCGCCGGCGCGCCGCAGCCAGCCGCCCCTCCTTGCCGCCGCCCGCACAAATCAAAGCCCCTTGCGAGGGACTGGGAAGTAGTTGCCTTGTCATGTAACACATTGCCCTGATTTATTATAAAATTTTAAACGAAATCATGCATATTTTAACAGCCTTTAATCACTGCATGAAAATTTAATTCATGGACTGTAGCGCGTTTAAATAAATGAAGTGTTAATTCATTAGGATTAATTAATTTGTTAAAGGATTGTGTGCAAGGTTAAGGTGGGAAGAAAACTCTTTGTTGGTTTCGTGTCTTAATCGCCAGGTTTTGAGAGTGATAATAAAAGGAAAGGAAACCACAGAACCGGCTGCTGGAACGCAGCCTGGGAAGGACCAGACGAGAGCGCCCTCAAGAGCGCGGTTAACTTGGGCTGGAGGGATCCGACGGGTGGGTCCTCCAGAGATCAAGGGGAGGGCTTGGACAGAGGGGAAACTGGCAGGAATCTCAAATGGCTGAGTACCTACGGAGTCAAGGTGGGTAACGGACTGAGCTGCTGCTGGTGGGCCGGACCCCACATCTTCACCCTAAACACTAGGAAGATCTCCAAGCTCTCAGAGGGTCAAGCCTTGGCTTAATGGACAGCAGATAACCCATCCCGCCATCCCCGAAGCCTTCCAGTGCCTAGGGAGTCGATGTCTCGCCACCAGGCCGCCTGTTCAAGCGGCTGGGCTGGAGCAGTCCTGGGAGTCTCTGGGGACTGAAAAGGGCGGAGCAAAGCCCCACTTGACAGCTGTGGCTGGAGCACTACCGAAAACTGGAAACTGTCCTTAGGAGCCTAGACTTTGGTACCTCTTCCAAGAAGCCTGCTAAAAAATCGTGTTCCTTCCAGGGCACCCAGACATGCAGAAGAGAGGCCTTCTTCAGCGACCTTCAAGACTCTAAGGAGAATCCACCTCCACGCAGCTTCCAGACCCCACACTGTTCACTTGTGTTGTAAGAATCAAATAGGACCAACATTCCCTCCTCTTTCCTCACACTAAGTTTTGGTGAACGCCCAAGGCAAATCTTTGCCTTTTGGAGAATGGGTCTTTGTACCGTAAGCCCCCAGGTTTAGTCCAACCAACTGTATTAGAGTGGGCCCGCTGCTTGTTCTCTGTCACACCACCAAAGACCTCATCTGAAAAAGGAGGAACTGCAGCTCCGGGTGTTCTAGACTGCCTCTGTCACTGAGTTCGCCCTAGCCCTGCTCCAGATGGATTCTTAAATCTGCACCTTAATAGATGCTTCCTCGCTGGGAGTAGAGTTCCGAGAATTGGGCAATAAATGTTCACTCTGCACTCTGAGATCATTGCTTAAAAGGTTTTCTCTCTGCCAAGTATTATTAAGGGGATCGGGTTACACCGTGATAGGCAAGGGCTGCTTCATAGGACTCTCACACACAGGAATGAAAAGACCTTCTGCGAGGCCTTGGGACACTTCTAGTCTAACGGGCTGTACACCATAATCTGTTAATTTCAATTTGGTATTCACTACACATACCATCCACAGGTACAGAAGGGAGAAAAGGCTCCTGTATGTTACGGTTTTAATAACTACAAACCATCAGCTCTGTAGCAACAAATAGGGTCCTGAAACATTACATAGCCCAAGACAAAGATCTTCTCTTGGTCAATGGTACCTTTGTTTCAAGAACAGGTACCAAAGAGAAGAAGCAATGCAGATGTAAAACTAGGGAACAGTAAGGCTTAGCCTATTTTCAGATGTTTTGTGTGTTAGCTAACTCAATAAAACAGAAGATTTAACTTTTAGATGGGATGAAGTTTTTAAATCAATTATCACGTTTTATGCATGTGGTTATTTTGCCTGTGTTTAACTGCACATCACCTGCATACCTGGTGTCCTTAGAGGCCAGAAGAGGGTGCCTGATTCCTTGGAACTGGACTTTTGTTTCAAGTGGCCATATGGGTGCTGGCAATGGAATGGAGATCTTCTGGAAGAGCATCTCTCCTGCCTTTGAATTTAGGCTTGTCTAGTTTTTACCTCACAGCTGCTGAGATCAACAAGTGTGCTTCAGCACATAGGGCACGTGCAGTGCTGGGGACGGAACGCAGGCCACGGGGCATGCAGCGAAGGACTTTACCAACTGAGCTACATCCCCAACACGTCAAAAGTGTTTGTTTGGATTGGACATGGTATGTACGTTCAAAAATCTCTGAAACTGCCAGTTTATCATGAAATCAGATACCAAGACTAAGGAAGAATGGGGTTGTGACTGCGGTCAAACCTTATGGAACGATCACCTTTAGTGGAGGAATAAAACACTTTACAGCTATGTCTACAGGACTCAAGCAAGTGCCCTGTGCTTTGCTTGCAGAGTCATTAAGCCCACTCTTTTATGACATAATCACTTCTCAAGGGCACTACCTCTTAATATCATTACCTGGGGGTTAGATTTCAATATATCTAATTTGGGGGATATTCAGGCCACAGCACTTATACTTACCATGACAAAAAAATCCCCTTAATTTCTACATGGATTCTAAATGTACAACCATATTGTCAACGATGTACTGCCACTAGCTCTGAAACTATCCCATTAGTTTTACCATGGCAAAGAAATGAATTATTGGAAAATATGTATGATAAAACAAACACTATCCCGTTAGCCCCACCCCCACCCCATTATTATTATTTCTGAAAGTGGAGAGCATGGTTCTCTACCTCATAAAAGTGATTTGTTGTATTTTTATGGTTTCATTGAATCCTCAGAGTCTATTATAACAAGGGTCAGCAAATTCTTAACTAAAAGGGCAGACAGTACATATTTTAGGTTTCCTGAGCCACAGTTAATCGCTGTTCCAAGTACTCAGGTCTCCTGTTCTTGTCAAAAGCACATACAGATACTTAAGAGTGTAGCTATGTTCTAATAATACCTTATTTAGAAACACAATTTGAATTTCATATCTTTTTTTCGTGATGTGGTATGAAGTACCTTTTTACTTAAAAAAAAAAAATGAGGGAGAATATTACAATTTTTTTTCCCCTCAAAGACCCTTCAAAAATAGCTGCAGGGTATGGGTGCAGCTGGACTAGAGCACTGGTCCCGTAGCCACAAGGTCCTGGGCCCCATCTCTGCACTATAAACAAAACATGTGCAGCTCACCTTCGTCCATAGTTGGTCAATTCCCGTATTATCACATGAAATGAAAATAGGATTCGGGGATTTTAGAGGCGAATTCATTATCCATGATGACAACAAAAGCTTGTAGTGCATATGGCATCCTTTATTTAATTCACATAAAGAAAGCATGCAGTGTTAAGGTAAGACAATCCATGTAAAATGTTCAGCGCACATTAGATAAGCATGTTATTAGCACAAACATTTCCTAGCCTCTGCTGGCATACCAAACAGGTTGAAAAGAACGTACTTTTAAAGCCTACACTAACCGTTGTGCTTCACTCTCACACTGTCCCACGCACACCTCTTACTTTTCATTAAAAAAAAATGTCCTACATAATAGATATTCACTAGCCAATGAGAGGTTGTTTTCCTCTGGTTGGAGAATGGAGCAATCGAAAGGCTCCCATGCTTACAGCTGCCACAGTGAGCAGAAACATGCAAACAAGAACTTTATTACACAAAAGGCTCCCTGTGACACAGCAGATCAAAAACCTAGCAGACTGCCTTTCTACCTACACTTTTGGAAACAAAAAGCTAGGATGTTTAAATTCCTCCAAACCCAGCTGATCTGTGCCTGCCTTCCAACACATAATGATTCTAACTTTACACTCACACACATATGTATGTTCAAAGAGAAGCAAATTTAAAGACCTGAAACAGTATTTCCATACAATGTGTTCTTTCATACTAGTACACACACACACACACACACACACACACACACACACACACACACACACAAATGGACAGAACACAATGTAACAAATTGTAAACATCTATAAAACCTAAAAAAAAAGTCAGTGAATCCTCTAAGATCAGAGCGCCATTTCTCCAGCACGGCCTTGGTAATAGTTAGGCCATCATTAAACATAAATAAGAAGAGGCACACAAATTTCCATTCTAGGAAAAGCTTGAAAGAACAAAACAGACAATCCCAATGTTCTAAGAAACACAAGTTCTGAAGGCAGTTGAGTCTTAACAGGCCACCATATCTAACAAGTCAGATCTGAGAAAACAACATGGAGCCAATCCAGATACATTCATTAAAAGCAGAACAAACAACACCAAGACAAATCAGACCTTCTCCCTAAGTTCTCTGGTTAAAAAGATGACCAAATGAAAGTGACAAAGTTTCTTCAGGATGAAGTACCCTGGAGACAGGTTAACCCACCGTTCTGACTTGACACTTGACTGAAGATTATCAGTTCAGGATTGTATAGAACCTTCATGAAGTGACTACAGTAACACTGAAAACACCCCCACCCCTTGCAAGGCAATCTCCCTGGTGAGTCAGCTTTTGGTCGCTTTGGACGGGCTAGCGTTGGAAAGGCTGCTCTGTATCTTTCTCTTTGTTGACTGGGTCACATTCTTACTCCTCTTTTCAGGCACAAAGGCAGCAGACCACGGAGACTGAAGCGGGCTGTGAAGGCTCTGCATCTCTGAGGACATCTTAAATAAAGACGATCCAAACCTCTGATCCTCAAATAATCCTTGGGAACTGCTTAACAGAACATCCTGGGAAAACTCTGTCTGAAACAAACAGTTTGGGGATTTGACTTCACTAGTTCCTGAGTGAGAAGTGGAGTGGAGAGGAAAATCATCACTCATCTCATGGTCAGCTGGAGAAAGGAGAAAGAAAGAGGTGGGTTTCCACTCACTCCCACTTCCTAACCCGTCAGTTGTGAGAGCATTTTTGGAAAGATTCAGTTTAGTTCCTTCTTGTAACTTGTCAGGTTCCTCAAGAAACTCCCTGTCTTGAGGCGACTTTGAGGACCCTTCCAACTCCACTGATTTAAAACCATTATTACAAGGGCTCTTGCTGTTGTCAGACTCTGACATCATGGAATCCAGCTCAGAGATTTTGTCGAGATAAGCAGCGTCCATGGACGCCTCACTGGAGGTTCTTGTTCGATTCATTTCGAGGGAGCGAATACAACTTAGTCTCTTGGACAAGCATGACCCTGACTTCTCACTCAGTTTTGAAGGTATCTCCCCAACAGAATTTGCTATTGCATTCCCCTCTGAACTGTCAAACTCCAAGCTCTGGGCATAGCTTGTGGAGCAGCAATCCCAAAATCCTGTCTTTGAGGAAGCAAAACAGTCTGATTTCTTTTCATTTTCCCGTCTATCACCCTCTGAAGGATTGTTATTACAGGCGTTTGGAGAATCACAGAAATCATCAAATACCAGTTTTCTGAGATGGTTTGCATGCTTTTTGGAACTCCCTGCTTTGATCACAGGGTTCTCTCTGTTTTCTGGAGTGTTCAGCTGAAGGCAGCTAAGGGACAAGGGGGTACAAGCTGGGAGACCATAAAGCCCTTCCTCTTTGTAAGGCGCACAGTCGCTTGGCTTGCTGCCCCATTCTCTTTCCAAATAAGTGACCATCGGAGTCTCTCTTGCACCCAGCAGTGGGTCTGTGGCCTTAGGGTATCTGTCTTTGTTTTGGGGACAGTTTGGTTCAGTCCTGCTGGTGCTCTCCTGTCTGACAGAGCTGGTATCTGTGAGTCTGCTGCTAGAAGGTGTGGCCAGGTGAGAAGCGGAACTGGCTGAGCCAGCCTGCTTCCTGGCGCTGTCACCCTGATTCTTTGATGGTACAATCTCATCGCTGCCGTTGGGCCCCTTGCCATCTGCAGAGGGTGCCCTCTGGCAAAGGGCATCCATGTCTTCCTTTGCCTCCTCTGAGTGTTTCAGTTGTGCTACTTGAGACTCTAGTTCCTCTATATACTTATCGCTTCGTTCTAGAGCTTTCTTGAGGCGACTGGTCTCACGTTCGTACTGTTCGACTTTGGACTGAAGAGCAGCAACTGTGAACCGCCCAAACCTGGAAAGCACGGAAGGATGGTTAGTGGGGTAGCTCAGGCGGTTTGCTTTGTAAGGTAAGTGTAAACTGTCCCTAGCCACAGAACAGCGAATTTCAATTATGTGAGATTTCAGAGCGCTTTCTGAGTAGGACAAAAGCAATGCTAGTATAGTACCTTCAAAAAATGATTATACTTAATAATGAGTAATAATAAGCACATAACAGAACAAAATCTAGTAAGGTATTTGTAGTAGTAAAGTCAGACTAATGCTTGAGACAAAGGCAGAAACCCACTGATGATTTTCTTCCCAAGAGCCGGCTATCAATCCAGCTCACGTATGCATGAAGAGTTATCCCCTAAAACAATGGCAAAGATTTATGATAACATTTGAACAGTGGTCCACATCTTGAAATATTTACATTCAATCATTTTCCTATCGCACAGCAGTGTTTTACAATACATTTCTTATACAATGTCACCTTGTCAAACATAAAATGCCAATTTGAAATTCAGAAATCCAGACGTCTCAGGAGGGGAGGTTTTAAATACTTATTTGGGCCCTTTCAATTACAGTCGCTGCTGATATGAAGCTTTCTCTTGGCCTTTCTCCACACTGGGCTTTAATTCATTCCAGCTCTCCTATTTTCGGCATTTTACAACTGTGTGGGACATCAATCTCATTTCTTCCAACTTTGAAATACGAAGTCAGTGCTTGTGGTTCCAACATACTACGCATAAAAACATTTTTATACTTTCTGAAGGGGTATATTTGAGAATGACTAGAAAGAACATCAAAAATTCACTCGTTACCTGGTACTATCTATTTTCCATTATTCTGTCAAGAACTGGGTACTGGGTTCAGTTGAGAAAACAATTTTTGAGCAGCTAGCACAGATTGGGAGTGCAACTGGGGCTGGAGGCACAGACTTATTAACACTATTCCAGCTCATTCATTCTATCTGATGACGAGTGAGAATCTTACAGGAAACTGTTTCCATAAGATACCATGAAAAATCCCTTCCTCAAACTCCTTCAGAGCCTTAGTTGTTTTCTTGATAACTTCCATACTAACTGATCGCTAAGAATCTGAGAGCTGTGTGTAGAAAAGTATTTGAGAAGGTATGCTCTAAAAACTATTATTTTTCTTCCCTTAATTACAAAAATAATTAAAACTAAGAAAATGTATCAGCAGTAAATGATATGAAAGAGTACAAGAAGCCATCAGCAACTGTACCTTGTACAGTCAACCATATGTTCTAGACAGTCACTCAATGTCATCACCTACTAAACCCCTGGCCCAATTTCTCTCTAGCATAGCACTCATATGATCTCTGTTCTCTTGCTACCGACAGAAAAAAGGCAAGAGCAAAGGTAAATATAGAATCATCACATCTCAGGGTAGAAAGGGCTCTAAAAGATACAACTGCTGAGTATTGATCTCCTCACTGCAATGAACTCAAGTCCCAAAGCACACTGCCTTCAGCTTCTGAACTGCAAGACAAAAATCAAGAGACATAATAAAACCAAAAACTACAGGGACAAACCTTTTCATCTTAAGACAAAGTTTGCTACTATGAGAATTTGGTTAAGCAATGTCAGAGTTTTTCTTTGTTAAAAACATATTTGGCTTCTAAATATAGTTGATAGCAAAGCCATAGTTCTGCAAGAGAACTTTAGAAAGGTGGACAAAGATCGGAGTGCATTCTGCATGTTTGTGAGTGCCTGATTGAAAGCACTCTGGCATAATCAAGTAACCTGCATGTTTTTAAATGGGAAAACTGTGTAGCATGTTTATTTAATGCAAAGAGCAAAAGTGATTTACTCACAGAGAACCATTTCTTTAAGTACAGACTTCATAACACAGATATCTTCACATAAAAAAGACCAAACGGTTTAAAATCAAATAATGCTACCAGACAGCACATCAGAGGCTACCAAAGTGTGTGTGTGTGCGCGTGTGTGTGTGTGTGTGTGTGTGTGTGGTGTAGACATGCATGTGTGCTGTGCAGAGGCCATAGAATGACAATCGAGTGTCCTCTCTCACTTTCTGCCTTACTGCTTGAGATAGGGTCTGTCAAGGGAACCTAGAGCATGCTGTCTTCTGGATCGATTGAGGCTCCCGTGGTCCTCCTATCTTCCGACAGCAGTGTCTGTGCTCGGACAGAGCTGTTTACATGTGCCAGGAATCCTTCCTCGGACCCTCATGCTTGTGCACGGAGCTCTTGCTCACTGAGCCACCTCTCCGGGCCCAACTTAAATGTAGCAAAGCTTCGATTGATATTCCTAGTCATATTTTCCTGTCATTTCAGAGAGAAAAGCTAGAGTGCCATGGGAACTAACAGACATCAGACAGTATATGAAGTAGCACAAGCAAAGCACAGCTCATTGAAAAAGTTAGGCTGTCTTCTGATAGGTCAGTGATTTGAGAACTCCAGCATCCATTTTAACACTTCACACAAACTTAGAATCCAGAGTGATGGGACTTTTAACTGTGCTAATGAGCACAATGACAGAAATAGTCAAATCCACGGGAACCGATTTGTCTTTTGGCTCCTCTATTATAGTCTATGTTCCAAGAGGGGAGAGGGTCTTGGAGTCTGCATTCACGCTAGACGGTTAGAATCATTCCTGACATATAGCAGCCCCTGGTTAAATAGCTCATATAAGCCTCCTACTTTAAGCTGCATTAGTCCGTTCATTAATGTACAGCCAACACTACATGATGAACAAGCTGAGTCCCCTGTCCTTTTATGTGTAAGCATGATAGTAATTACATTATTAAAGTAAATACATTTCACACATGTGATTTCTGGTTTGATTTACAACAAGGAGGTGATGGAGTAGTATAGCTCGTTCTTGCAGACTTCCCACAGCATAGCCTTCTAACCACAGGCGTGGCAGCCTTATGGCTCCATCCAGAGAGCTTCCCTTTCACCTGAGGAAAAGACTGAGTTTTTGACATGGGTCAGGTAAGTTTTAGTGATTCCAAGATACTTCTATTAAATTTGGCAAAAGGTAAGTTAAGTTATCATACAGAAAAAACAACCAAGCATACACATATAATGGCACACTTTCAAGAAATAAGACAATGAACTCAAGAGCTTATTTATCTTTTGATCTTAATACTCTCTTATTCCTACTAATTCCAGATATTTCCAGAGTACATAACATTAAAGGAAGCAATGCCAAGGCAAGCCAGAGGGATTTTTAAGTATCATTTAACATTACTTCCTTTTCCTGAGCAAATTTCAAAATGGTGTATTTTTATAAACATTCCATTAGAGACCAAAAAGCTTTGATTTTCAAAGTAGCAGTGATGGCCAAAGGCTTCATTATGCTAGAGAAACACTGTGAACAGTTTGGGAGCTGATACGGAAATACATTTGCCAGAATCTAGAGATGCTTACAGGATTTTTGAGTCTGCCAATGTTAACTGAAGTATACGTTCTGGATAAGAGAAAAGGATACAGAGGCAACAGCCTGTTGCCTGGCCCTACTAAAATACAAGGAAATGAAACACAAAGAAATGAAGGTCTTATTAAATTGACCTCTTTTGAACATTTATTTTTTACTCTTTTTAAACCATTTATTGAGAATATCATATACAAGTACTTACCATTCGTCCTCCCTTTCCTCTCTCCACTTCCTCCCACGTACTCTCAACCCCCCAAATCAACAGCCTCTAACCCTTGAATCATTATTTATATGTGTGTGTACATTTATAAATACGGCCTTCTGAAATCACTGGGGCTGATCTCTTGGGATTAGTTAACCTAGCAGGGCGTGTCCCTGGGAAGGACTCATTCCTCCTCTCCCAGCAGCCTTCAATTATCTGTAGTTCTTACTCTTCTAGAGGTCAAGTCCTGTGAGAATTCCTCCTTCTATGTTGGCATTTTGATTGGTCGGTCCATCTTTTAAGTCTTGTTTAGGCAACCATGCTGTTGAGACTGTATCCTTCCTGTTACACACGGAAGACACTATCTTACAGCAGACATGACAACTACAGTGAGAACATCTCTAAGGACACAGGTTTTCATAGAAAAGGAAAAAAATGTGTTTCAAAGAGGCCAGAAGCAAACAAAGGAGGGCAAGAATCATTATTAGAACCTAGTATTTGAGGAACTGAGTTTCAGTGTCACACTGTCAACCTCAATGAAAGGACTAAACACAGCAAGCACAGGGGACTGGCAAGACTACCAAAGACTCCAGAAAGACATTCTTCTTAAAGAGTTCTAAAATCACATTCTTGTTTGTGTGTGCATCTGCATGAGTGTATGCGCCCTCCCGCCGCAGCACAGATGTGGGAGCCAGGGGATGACTGTCAGAGTCAGTTCTCTCCATCCATGTGGTTTCTGGTCCTCAGACTCAGGTCCTGAGGCTGGTCAGCAGGTGTCTTTACCTGCCATTCATGAGAAACAAGACCTCCCATTCGCATCCTCAAATGTACAGGTGAATGAGTCATCAGGCTAGGGTCACAGAGCAGCAGCATAATGCTTGCAGAAGAGTCTCTGACTTCCTATTTTTCCTTACCTACTAAATGAGGTAACGGGTAACAGAAACAAAGTGAAAGCACTCTGAGTCTGGACTGGTTTTTGTGGTCTGGCCTATCTGACAAATCTCAGTGCTATTAAACATTAAGACAGGCACATCAAAGTCTATTTCAGGATGCTTTTTTTTTTTTTTTTTTTTTTTTTAATCCACATGCCTTTAGAAAAAGGGTCCAAATAATAGAGAGCCCAGAGTCAGTGCCCAGCTAACTCCAAATACCTCATGAAGAGCACATAGGTTGCCCTGCCAGTGGACAGCAGGATCTGATGATACTCCCTTAAAGAGTTCTTTACAACTTGATAATGAAATGCCCAGTCTTCTACAGATAGCTCTACTGTGTTGTTAAATGCCTTTGTAAAGCTCTGAAAAGTCCTTTTGCTCTAGTAAAACTGTTGTCTTGCCATCTAGTTAACAGAAAGCATAGTAAACATAGTAGGAACCTTAAGCTTCTGTGACCTGGACTCTTGGCATACGAAGGAACCATGGTTTGGAGTTGAACCTTCCATTAGGATGACGCTGAAGCTGAGGCCAAACCACAACAGCGAGCACAAAGGAAGATTGGAGAGTGTGGGAGACAGGTGTCTTCAGGTCAAAGCTGCAGGATTTCCAACAGGCTGTTCCCTGGTGGGACTCCTTTTGGCAACTTGCAGAGAAAGACTTTAAAGACTTGCTGTATTAAGGACTTTGACCTTCAGTTCCAAATCGGGTTAGGTAAGTACTTCCTGGGCTGGCAAGAGGCTTCTGTAGGTAAAGGTGCTTGCTGCCATGCCTGATGCTGACCTGAGTTCAATGAAAAACTCCTGGTGGATGGGGAGAACTGGTTCCAGTAAGCTGTTCTCTGACAGTCACACATGGAACACGTGGTATGCAAGCAGCATACCCTCACCCATAATACACACTCAGACAAAGCACACAGGTAAATATGAGAAAAAGAAAAGAAAAAAAAAAAAAAAAAAAGAAATCAGATTATCCCGAGACAGGAGGGAAGCTATGACGCACTGGCTATGTCTTTGTACCCAGACAGTTCTCTCTTTGGGGCTATGACCATGTGCTTATTGCAATCTTTCCTCTCCCCCCTTTTTTTGCTGTTGTTTTTCCTATCTTAGTATTTCCTTTGCCATTCTTGTATGTATTGAATTTCTGGCAGTGTATCATGGCTGTTCAACACTAGAGATCATTGAACCCTGTTCTTAAGTAGCATGTACACTAGTGATGGATTTTTTTCCCATTATTTTAAGATTTCTGTATTGCTGGGTACTATCTTACTCCATATAAATAGGGCAAATATATAATGTTTTTTACTTTTAACACTTTGAAATTCATGAGTCATAAACAGATGACACACTAAAATTGACAAAATCATTGTTTTTCTATTGATAGAAATGTATCCTAAATAAAATCAGATATTAAAAAAAAGTTTTCTGTACTGATATTCCTTGCTTAGCACGGTTCTAATATGTACACATCACCTTAGTTAAGGAAAAGTAGTCTTCTAACAACATGGTTCCGTTATTGCATTATATTAATTGTGAATAACTTCATGAAACCTCCCACTTCTAGCTTTCCAGTTCACATACAATATATACAAATAAAAGACAATTAGCACCCAAACAGGCCACCTATTCCAAAGCCCTTGGTGAGCACTGCGTAGCCTGCTTTGTAGCAAGCACACTGATAGCAAACTTGTTATGCTGGCTCCCTGTCTCCCACTGAAATTCTCACATGACATTTCAGAGAGGCAGACAAACAGAAGACAGAACAGGACAATAAAGAATAAAGGTAGCAGTACAGTACTGAGCAGAATTAATGCTGGAAGGAAAACCAGAGCCCAATAAAACTGCAGTTAAGACAGAAATAGCCGACTGTTAGGCTGTCATGCTTGGCTGTTCAATGGGCTCTAGGTGTGCCAGAGCTTCCCAGAAGAAAACTTATCATAGACATGAGGACAGTTACTGAGGTGAAGGAAGGGTAGAGATCTAGAAGGAATGACAAGCAGGGAGAAAAAACCCTTGACATCAGAGCATGTGGATGTCCTTACACTAAAAGCAGAGAGGACGGAATGGTGGAAGTTTATGCAGACATAGAAGTGTGATAACATATCAAAGTATCAGAAAGGGGTTAGCTCACTGTCCTAACTTCTTTCTATTGCTACAATAAATAGCATGACCAAAAGCAACATAGAAAGGATTGATTTGGCTTATATTATAATGTTCATAAAATGAGTAGGCAGTCTGTCCTGGGGGAAATTCACAATTGTCCTATGGATTTTAATTGTTTTGTCCAAATATTCTATCTCACTATCATCATAA
This sequence comes from Uromys caudimaculatus, assembly GCA_028551405.1. Classification (NCBI taxonomy): domain Eukaryota; kingdom Metazoa; phylum Chordata; class Mammalia; order Rodentia; family Muridae; genus Uromys; species Uromys caudimaculatus. Next base: position 18,350,691 of record CM052708.1, on the reverse strand, counting down.
AAGTATATGAACACAAAAAATGGTAAGAGGAATATTTAGTACACAAGTATTTATTTAGTACAGTTTGAAACTCTTGACATCACATTCCATCACTGAGAGAGTCAGGGCAGGAACTGAAGCAGAGAACAAGGAGGAACACTACTTAAGGGACTGTCCACCATGGCTTGTTCAGCCTGCTTTCTTATATAATCTAGAACAAATTACCTAGTACTGCTTATAGTGGGCTGGGTCCTTTTACAACAACCAGTAACCAAGAAAACGCCCCACAGATTTCGAAAAGGCAGATCTCATAGCCACATTTTCTCAATTGAATTTTCCTGTTTCCAGATGACCCTAGTTTATGTCAACCAGCATACTCACATACATGAAGAGAAGGCAAGCACAATTCAAAACCTCTGGTATGACGCGTTTTTAACAAAATCAGAACACTTTAATGTCTCAAAATTTCAAGTGTTTCAAATTGTGCTGTATAAAAATGTACTAAATAATAGTTCTATTATTTTGTGCCCATATACATTTATACTGATAGTAAGACATAATGTTTTGACAAAATATTAAATTCCATAAGGCAACAATGAATTTTCCCAAGTGATTATTAAGACAGCTTATCTACTCATTTTATGAACCACTATGCAGAATAAAGACTACCTATATTAAAATAGTTGATACATGATTCAGAAATTTATATTTAGAAATAACTACAATTACCCTAACAGAGAACGACCTAGGGACTGAAGAGATGAGTCAGAGGCTATGAGCACTTGCTGCTCTTCCACAAGACTGGAGTTTGGTTCCCAGGACTCACATTTGCTGGCTAACAGCCATCTCCCAGAGGATCCTACTCTACTCTCTCTTCAGGCCTCTGAGGACACTCTGTGTATGTGGTACACAGACATTCATGTAAGCAAACACATGTATCCAAACACATAAAATAATGTTGTTTTAAAAAGAAAAGAATAATCTATTCCCAGAGTATATTTTATCAGAGAGTTGCTATGCATGCAGCAATATGTGCAGAGTTAGTTTTGTTTTGTTTTTGAGACAGGGGCTTCCTTATGTTGGTGAGACTGACCTTAAACTCACGATTCCCTACCCCTTTCAGCCTCTCAAACGCTGGGGACATAGGCATGCTGGCATAAGTATTTTCTTTGTTGTACTGTTCTTTTTTGTCTTCTGAGTACTCAATACTTCAGTATACACAATCTACCCATTAGGAAACCCCCTGACATTCAGTTTTTTGATTGAGTATAACATCAGTGAGTGGCCTACAATATGAACCTGTCAATAATCTGAGTCTGACAGGAATGTGAA
>CM052708.1:18316002-18349280 GCA_028551405.1 Uromys caudimaculatus | reverse complement strand
GTACATGTGCACAGAGGGTCCAGTGGGGTCCTGCCCTGTACATGTGCACAGAGGGTCCAGTGGGGTCCTGCCCTGTACATGTGCACAGAGGGTCCAGTGGGGTCCTGCCCTGTACATGTGCACAGAGGGTCCAGTGGGGTCCTGCCCTGTACATGTGCACAGAGGGTCCAAAGCTGAGGGCATTTCAGGTAAAGAGAAAGGGAAGACCAGAGCTGAAGAAACTCAAAATTATATTTGGGGGTAGGGACGCAGACTCAGCTGTCTCAGTGTGGTTCTTTTCTTCCCTGCCTCCTCTGGGCCCGATTGTACATGTTCTATGTCTATTTCATCACTGGATATGTTTTGGCAGGATGTAGAAGAAATATTCTATCTAGTACTACAAAGAAAAGTGATTCTACACTCCAACCCAGTGTTGGGCTTAGAAACCGAGTACCCATGTGGGACAGGAAAACTCTATCCTGAGCCACATTTCCATTCCCAGCTGGCCACGTGTTGCTGAGACATATTCCTAGAAATGCTTCCTCAAAAAATTTTTTCTCTTTTTAAAATTAAGCACTTAGGTACATAGATTCGTAGAGAATTTACAATCAAAAAAAGATTGTCTATGGCAATCTATCACACTTTATTTCTATAAACAATGTCATATACTGAGGTGTACTGAGGGGAACAGGGAGCATATCCTCTAAAAACCCAAGGCAACCAACTTCTCTTCCTTAGCACAGCACTCACCACTCAAATAAAAAGAAAAGAAAAGTATGCTTTTGTCTATAACTTACCAAGAGTAATTAGAATGAACATTTAATGTCTACAATCTCCACAGATGGTAACACTAAGCGCAGCACCACAATTTACTGGATACTTGTGGGCAGGGGACTTAGACAGAGAACACTGGAATAACTCCTCTTCCTTCTACTTTCCCAAAGTAACGTTTCAAAAGCAAAGTAGAAGCTGGCATAGTGGCGCTGCCTGTAACACCCACACAGAAGCTAGCAAGGGAGGATTTCAGGGTTTCAGCCCTCTGGAAGACACAGGGAGACCCTGTCTCAAAATAAGAGCAAAGTAGACTCTTGGGTTTAAATAGGGTTTAAAAACAACAGCAGTAACATCATCTTAAAGAAAGTTCTTTAGTGTTTACTAAATTAACCACGCGCTTGTAGTTAAGAATTACACTGTTGGAACCTGACACTCAGTAGAAATGATCTGTGTATTGGGCAGCATATGTGAACAGGGACAAGTTAATCCCTTTCAAGCCAAGTCTCTAATGAGGCTTGAGCCACACAGGGTCACTTAGGGTCACAAGGAGAAACACATCCTGTGTTCTTGATCACTTGTTCCTTCTCTGTTTCATTGGTGACAGACACGTGGTGCCTTTTGTTTGAAGGTAACTACTGAATCACCTTTACCAAGCCCCAGCCCCACCTCTGAGCAAGCACCATTGTCTCTATGCTACCAGTGAGATAAGATCCATTTTAATGTGAGGTGGATCTCTTTTTTTTTTTGGGAAAAATGTACTAAAGGACTGACGCTGAAGTTTGCATGACATGGATGATCTTAATCATCCATGGGAAAAATACTATTTTATATCTTTTTACATTCCTAAAAGTATAAACAGGCATATCTTCATAGTAATCATAACACAAACCCAGGAGTAGAAAACACTATAGCTGAGTGATGCATTATTCTAAAACTCCCCAGACAAGTAATCTGTATATGTATTTTTCGCTTTAGCTAAATCCTTCCTTTCTCTGTCCCTTCTCTTTGTGCAGAAGGAACAGTCAAAATAAAACAAAGAACTGTGATCCGGCTGCTCTGTAATTATTACTCAGATGAATCACTGCAGACTAACGTGTGCTTGGGGCTGTGAGGAAGGTCTACAACCTAAGTAGCAGCCATTGTTCCTACTCTCAAATATTCATTCATAATCTCTGACAACCACACGGCTTAGCTAACAACACGCATTGCAAACACCTAAAATATCCTATCAATACAATAAAGACAAGTTGACAGAAAACTGCAATAACTGTCTCCTACCAATTAGCTGTATATCCAGAGAAGGGCCCCTCAGGCACCCAGCCCAGGGGCTAGAGCACAAGTGGCTGTCACAGTCTGGCCCCAGGGTATCATCAGCCTTCCCCTGACAGCCTACAAGTTCCCCTTCTGGGAAAACCAAAGGGCAGAAGAGAATCAGCCACCACATCAGGCTGGGGTCAAACACTAGGAATCACTGTAGTTGTCAGAGCAGAATCTGGAGAAACAAAAGAAGGTGGCCTAGGTGAAGGGGGGAGAGCAGCCCGGGGCCAGCCAGGCCAGACCGCAGTGCTGTTAAGAAGGGACAGGGTACTGGCATGTGGGTCCCTTTAGGAAAAGCAGACTTGTGAATTACAACTGAGGCACAGCTTAGAGCCAGGACAGAGAGAGATAATCCAATTTATGTAGAGTAAGAAGAAACCCAAGACTGGAGAAAAGTAATCTCTAATACATCTTCTCTGGTCCCCTCTTGAACTTCCAATTTCTGATATACCTTAGAGAAAAAAAGCTTCAGAAAATTTCCTGGTCTCTTCATTTGCAGAAAATGTCAATCTCTGATGTCTCTTAAACCTCTCACAAACTCTTAAGCACACAAAGAAACTCAGAAATCTTACAACTCTGGTTAGTTTACTTTAAGTAATAGTGTATCTGGAATACATCTAAGTGCCCTCGGCTGGCAGAGTCAGTCACCATCATAGTCATAGGGCTGATCTGTGCAGGGCATGATTACTATTAGTAATGACTATTAGAATAATCACAAGAATATTGCATTCCTCTGCCTAGGGAAATCGTGGAGGTTCTCAAAGAGAGTGACATTGGGCTAAATTTCAAACAATGGGGAGCCACCACCCACAACAACACAACAACAGATGATGATGATGGTGGTGGTGGTGGTGATGATGATGATGATGATAAAAGCAACTAGGGAAAATGAAGGAGAAGTATGAGCCAAAGCATGCAAGTGAGACCAGGGAGAAACGTCACATGACTAGAGCAGAAAACAGTGAGGAGGCAAGAGAAAATCAGGAATGTTAAAGGTCAAGCACTCAGGACCTCACAGACCGCAGTAAGAAGTTTGAACTTCACTACGAAAGTAACTGGGAGCCACCAAATGTCATCAAATAAAAGGTCAAGCGGATCCGATTTATAGTCTAGGTTTTGGGTAGCAATAAAGTAGATACTCAAGGTTCAAGAGACACTTATGGGAAAAGAAGCAAGTAGTGAAGTTAAACAAGAACTTACGTAGATCTAGGCTACTGGGAATGAGAGGATAGCTTACAGATGCAGCTATGAGAGGTATGTGCAAAAGAACACCTGAATAACCAGGTATGGAATGCAGAGAAATTGTAAAAAACAAACAAACAAACAAAACCCCAAACCCAGCACCTCAGTGAGTAATAAAGTCCCTGAGAACAACACAAATGAGCCAAGACGCACATGATGGAGTATATTGGATATGATTACTAGTCACACACACAGAAACAACCCTTTCCTTCCTTCTTTGTCACGAGCTGTGGTGATTTGAATGAGAATGCCCCCATAGGTTCATACATCGAAGGTTTTGTTCCCAGTCCCTGTGGCCTTGTTGGAGGAAGGGTGCCACTGGGGGCAGGCTCAGGTTTTAAAAGCCCACACCAGCCCCAGTTTTCTCTGCCTCTGCCTCCCGTCTGTAGACAGGATGTGAGCTCTCAGTCAGTGCTCCACGGCCATGCCTGCCTGCTGCTATGTTCTTCTTGATGAGGCCGAGGACTAAACTGCAGAATCTTGTAAGCAAGTCCCCAATTAATTGTGTTCTTTTATAACCAACCTTGATCATGGTGTCTCTTCACAGCCATAGAATAGTAACTAAGACACAGGTTACACCAAGATATAGACTAGTCTTTCAATTCCCTCAATAATATATTATCTATATAAATTGAGAGTATCAATAAGCTAACTGATGTGTCTAGTGTCATCTCCTTGTTAATTTGTTTATATAACCAACACTTATCAGGTGCTTTCCAGGTGTGAGAAATTGAAAGAGATAGGATGCAAGGTTCTTACTCTCGAATTCAGACTTCAGAATCAAGGAGAAGGTCAACGAAGATATAAACAACTAAATGACATGGTAAGTTCAGGCACTGAAAGGACTATAGTGACCATACTATAAGACTGGCTGATTATTAACTCCGGACTCTGTCTTAAGTACATTTAAAAGTTTAATTTCCTTAACCTCAAGTATAACCTTTATGGTAGGTAAGTTCCACTTGCCCCATTTCACAGAGGCCCAAAGCTAAGCTGCAGAAACCCCCAGAGGTTGTAAGAACAGTCACTGTTCAGTCCTAAGAAGATTAGTACGATAGCCCATGTTCATAATAACAATACTCAAACACTTCCCTGTATGATTTTCTTATTCCAGCCTTTCCTTTGACCATTCCAGAAACATGAAGGCAGGAGCAGCTTTCAACAATCCGATCAGGAAAAGTGACTCTGATGATCGACAGAGGCAGCTTCATAAACATCAGAAAGGAGGGCACTCTATACAGATGGTGCCTGCCTTGCATGTCCTATAAGCAGGTGTGGAAAGCTGCCAAGAGTGAGCTGGAGAGCACAGAGAAGGAAGAGACAGGTTCAGAGGAGCTTATGCAGGCTCTGGGTTGCCTTTTCTGGAAGATATTGGGCAGCTTAAGGCAAGACATTTAAGCAACTTGATTTATGCTTTACTATAGACAACTTCCGAGTATAGCAGAACATGAATTATACAGAGAACACAGGGACAGAGTAGTAACACAGAAATTTGAAGTCAGGTAGCCCTTAACCACCATGCTTTGTGCCTCAACTTCCAAAATGTTACACATCTGTCTTCATATTCTATATAAGAGAGGTGCCTCAACAGCTGAAGACAAGAGCAGCTGCTTTGCTGTAACTGATGGCAGGTAAAATTTCTGCCTATTACGGTTTGACTGTGACTGTCCCCACTTGCTCGTGTGTTCAGTGAGTACTCCATGGAAGGTCGTGGAGCATCTGCTGGAAGCAGGATACTAGGCTAAGACTTTGAAGGTTACAACTGTTACTAGCTCTCTTCTGGTCTGGCTGGTTCCTGGCCATGCCACCTGAACAGTGGCTGCTTCAAGGTTCTGATGCCACAGACAAACTTCTCCCATGGCTTCCAGACTTGAAAGGCTGAAAGTTCTCTGAAAAGGTAAGCTTAAAAAAAAAAAAAAAAAAAAAGCCTTTCTTCTTTTTAATTATTTCTGACCGGTACTGTGAGCACAGCACGTGGAAAGAATATGGAAAATCATTACCAAGATTGGGGCCACTGCTACAATCAAGTGAAGCGACCACTTAGCCCTTTGGAAATGGTTTGTGGGAAATGCAGAACGGTTTGGAGGGAGATAGGCATTAAGGGGTCTTTAAGGCCTAAGTATAATGTACTGGGTGACTTCAGTGGGATTCTGAAGGCCAGATGCTGAGAGAAAGACTGACAGTAAAAACTGTACGCGAAGCTCCTCATGGGAACAGAGATTAGGAGCAATTGAACCAGGGGCCTCTCATATAATGTTTTGACAAAGAATTTATCTACATTTTGCTTATGTCTTGAAACTTAGTGAGACTTAACAGTCTAATTTATTTGTCAGAGAGAGTTTCTAATTAACACTGTGAAATGGCTACTGCATATGCTGAGATGACTCAGAGGTTAAGAGCATGCATTGCTCTGAGAGAGTACCGGAGTTCAGTTCTTAACATCCACACTGGGCAGCTCACAACTGCCTCTAACTACTTCCAGGGGGTCTAATTCCCTCTTCTGGACTCTGTGAGGACCTGCACTTACAAGGACAGACAGACAGACACACACACACTCACACACACACAGATTTTATAAAAAAGAAATAGTTATTGCTCACTACTTTTAGCCAGGTTTATAGTGAGAACCAAGAACAAAGAATAGAGGGTTTTAAAACCATGCAGTTTGGCAAGAAAAGATACAAGATGTGAATTAATGCTGGAGAAAATTATTGAGATTAGTAGCACACTTTGCACTGGGACAACAGAAGAGATAATTAAAGGTGTTACCCTTCCTACTGAAAGTCCCAGGGGTAAAACTGCAAAAACATTTAGTATTCATTTAAAACTAGCAATCTGAAGGGGCCTCTTGATAGATGAAGGCCACCTAGTGAAATGCTTTCCCAGGTTTAACCCCGCAGGCAGAGACTGCTGCATATGCTAGGGGGGCACACTCTTTCTTAAGTTGGCAATAGCTTGCTGTTATTCATATAACTGGCATATAGAATACTAGTGTTATAGAGCTGAAGGCTTGTACCCAGATTTCATAGAAAACACATGTGAGGCTTGGTAGTATATATGGCTGGCTTCTGTACAGGAAGCACTTGAGCATGCTGTGAGTCAAGCTTTAATGTGAAATCCAAGTTGCAATGGAGATCCCAGGATTTTAGAGATGCCAGAAAAATGGTGGAATGGGTATGAGAAAGCTTTAGTGGAGCTGGGCCAAGACAGGCCACAAGTGACAGGGCCACAGGCCAGTGGGGCTCAGATGATGCCACCATGTACCTTGGTGCTAAGCATGGAGCGACTGGATCAAATGCTTGTACTGTTGGTCTAATCTTTTTTGCTCTTCTATAGTTCCTCTCATTTGGAAATGAATATTCCATTTTATGTTGGAGTATGGAACTTTTATTTTGATTTTACAAGAGCTCTCAACTACGAGATCTTGTTTCAGCACTCTGAATCTTAAGAGTTGAGACTGTTTAGTCTATAGGGACTTTTGAAGTTGCACTCAGCACATTTTATATTATAGCATGAGCAGCAACTGTTACACTGTCATCCACAGTGTCACAGCTTGGATATGTATGTCCCCAGAGGCTCATGTTTTAAATACTTGGTTGCTTCTGTGGCAAAATACTGTGAAGACTACAGAGCCTTTAAAAGGTGGACCTGGGAGAGACAGGAAGTTCCTAGACGGAGCCTTTGCAGAGTACACCAAGCCCTGGCTCCTTCCAGTCTAGCTCTCGGCTTCCTGTCCCAGATCAAGTGAATGATGAGCTGCTCTATTCCCATTGACATGGACACAGCCTATCCAGTTCTGACGGATGGACTGCAATCTCTAAAACTGTAAAGCAAAATCGATCTTTTTACCCTTAAACTGCTTCTGCCGTGTATTTTTGGTCACAGTGATGGAAAGGTACTAACTCAAGTACTGGGGGTGTAGGCGAGGAAGGCACAAACACGGGAAGGGCTTGTGTGACAAACCAGGGAACCTTCATATGCACCATATGTAGAAACGCCACAGTTCTTCCAGCTAAATGGTCACTAAGAGTCCCCAATTCCAGCAAGGACAAATGTAATCATCCTTGCTGACACAGCTTAGGGACAGTATTTGGAGTCAAGAAAACTTAGACATATGAAAACTTCAGTATTAAACTCCTCCCCCTCGGCAAGTTCCCATTCTGTGCCACCATGTATGGGCGTGGTGCTCTTGACGTTTCCCGTTAAATACGCAGACTGAGAAAAAGGCTTCCAGCCGGGCAGTGGGAGGCAGAGGCAGGCAGATCTCTAAGTTCAAAGCCAGGATGGTCTACAGAGTGAGTCTGAGGACAGCCTGGGCTAACACAGAGAAACTTGTCTTGGATAACAAAACAAAACAAACAAAATCCCCCAACCACCACCACCACCACCACCTCCACCACCACAACCACCACCTCCACCACCACCACCTCCACCACCACCACCACCACCACCACCACCTCCACCACCACCACCTCCACCACCACCACCACCACCTCCACCACCACCACCTCCACCACCACCACCACCCAACTCTTTGAACTCAGAGAAGCAGCTGTAGTGAAGGTTTGCTGGCCAGGAAGTGCGGCGGGCGATGAAGACCATAGTGCAGTGGTATAAAATTACATAAGTGATTTTGAGAAGCCTTCATTCTTGAGCGATAACATGGTGTATGCTACAACTGAAGAAAGGGACGGGGGGGCCTTGATAACAGCTGAAGAAGGAGCCACAGGAGGCCTGGAGTTCATGAATGGTATTAGTATGGGGGGGGGGGCAGGGATGTTCTTTGTCCTCTTTTCCCATAAGAAACAAATGTTTATGATTTGTAAACTGTTCAATATATGGGTATTTTGTTATAGTAGCCCAAAAGGTTCAAGGTAAGCATTTTCTTAAATAACCATGATATTTACAGTCTCAGGGGCTATGTGTTTCTTTCATTTACTCAACCAACATGTATTAAAAGCAGGAGATCAAGTTCTATAAAATATAGTAGATATAAATTTGAATAGAAAAGCTCTAGTTTTAGTTCAAACAGAAGAAAGACATGACACAATTATAATTAGTTGTGATATGAGCCAGGAAGGAAAACACAAGACCTTTAACAGAAGTTCAGGCAGAAGAGCCTAGTCTATGGCAGGGTTTGTCAGGGCATGAATTTTATACAGCATAAAGCCTCTCCTATAATGTTAAATTTTAAAAAAGCACATTAAGTATTTCTTGTGTTGAGTTTTCTTCAGATGTTAGACTTTGAAACTCAAAGGTATGCCACCATCCATCGAGCTCTGGAAATGCCTTTAGCTGGCCTACTCCTAGTGTAAGGAATTCAGCAGAAAAACAAATACTAAAGAAGGAAAAAAAGGACATTTTCTAAACACCTACCTAAGATACCATAAATATCTGACAAAAACTAGAGTGGATGACTTTGAAGCCTTAAAGAATGTGCTTATTAGAGCATCCACGAACTAACAGGCCTTCTACTTTAAGCTTAGATACTATTAATAAGATTAGATAAGATTAGATAGAGAACAAAGATAGAACAGAAAGACACAGCAAGAAAGTTAAGTGATAACTTAGACTTCCATTATAAAGGATAAAACTATGTCACTTGAGGCCAATATAAATGCTTCAGTTCCCCTGGTTTTCAATAGGGGGACTCAGCCACAGACTATTATGTGGACCCCCATCTCAGTGTGCTTATATCGCTGGAAACAAGGTATTCAACCTGTAATTAAAGTTAAAGTAGTTCACAGTGGTGAGACCTAACCCTACAGAATCATGTTTTTAAAAGAAGAAAGATGAAAAACCCTTTCATTCTTCTCTCTTTACTATTTGAAGATATAATTTAAAAAGTTGCTGTTGGTAAGTCAGAAAGAAAGCATGTATCAGAAATGAACATGTCAAACCTTGTTTCCAGTCTTTAGCACTTGTGAAAAAATAAACCTATTATTTAAGATTTAAGTCAAACTGTAAGTGTATTTTGTTATGGAAGCCTGAGACGACTAAAATAGCTTCGAATTCTTTTTGACTTTAGTGTCTAAATTTAAAGTACAGTCTTAACAGTCTGCTCAGGTTGGGGGATATATCAGAGAACACCACGTCATGTATAGAGTAAGAAGTATTCCTTTACACTTAACCAACTAAATTGGAAAAAAATAATTGGTCAAGGCACTTCCTATGCAGGGAAGGAAATGAATGGCTGATTTCTGTATGTCAGCATTACTTTTAATTTCTTAAAATTTCGTATTTGTTTCTGTACAAACAGAAGTATTCTGCAGTGAACAGATTTGGGTATTTTTAGCTGTGATCAGCTTCTCTCTGAACCCACCAGGATTTACTGATACAGAGTAAACAAAGCTATAAATCAAATGCAATGCATTTAATACCTCAATGCTTTGCAAATTGATCTGGAAGAGGGTCAGCTCAAATCCCTGTTCAAGTGAAGACATTCCCTTCCCATGAAGAGAAGGAACACAAGTGAAGGATGCGAACACTACAGTGATACTGGACTCAGATGTGTGACTGCTTGTTTGCAAGTAGACGGGAGACCGATTTCCTCAGGTGAGAGCCTCCGGTTATTTATTTGGTAGAAGTCATGGATATTTAAAAGCACATATCTTTGTGGCTGGCACTGAATTTGAAATCTGGTGGGCAACTTTTCAAGAAATAAAAGCTACAAACAAACGAGAGCTTCCATTCCATTCAGCACGCTGTGGGAAACGCTAATGGATAAGCATTACTGTGACTGGCAGGGCGAGCTGCCAGTAACAGATTCAAGCCCATATAAAAGCAACAGTTTCTCAGTTATTTCAATAATTTGTCAATGTAGGACATTATCTGGCAGGAAAGAAAACAGGGCTGGAGAGGATGGGACAAGGGAACACTTAAGAGTAAAAGTTATCCTTTTTTTTAAACTACTAGTTTGTAATCTCCCTTTGTGCAAGTAGGATTTACTGTCACCATTTCCTAAGCCACAGCACTTGCACCAGGAGCTGTTTCTCTTCTGGTAGTCTATACTTCCATTATTTGCTTATTCCTGCTTTTGTCTTCTTACAATAGAAAAATGATGTCTACTGGTCAGCAATGAAGAAATGACAACATCCTAATGCACAGCCTTCCAAGAGACTGCACCCCCTATGGCCATACTGTTCCTCATCTGCCTGTTTCCTCTGGGTGGTGGAGTAGGGGCGAGGACTCCAAAGAAGCTCTCTTCTCTCTTCTGTCTTCACCCCTTAACTGCTAACTCTTTCTTACCACTTTAGATAAACAAATTAAATGCCAAGTAGGTCAAAAGTTACAACTTTGTATCTTCTAACACAGAGTGAAGACTCTACCAAAAAAAGAAGAATTAACTCACTTCACTGTAGTTTCAAATAATCAGCCCAAGATTTGGTGACAAAGCCTCATTTTATTTCAGGCAAGGCCTTCCCTATAGTAGCTAAGTGCTCAGAGTCTGGGGCAGTACCGAGTTCAAACGCTACTTGTACCACTTCCTCCTGGGCAGACTGCGATGAGCAAGCCTACCTCTCTGTGCCTCCAGCCTCTCCCGTCTCAGGGGTAACCTAGTGCACCAGGTCAGAGAACACATCACATGACCAAGATGATGTCAGAAAACAGCTCAGGGGCACTGTTTTATCTCAGCATTCATCAATGTGACCTCACTCTGTGACATACATACTTTTGAGGAGATCTGTTGTCAACTTCAGCCTTCAGTCGTAAATTCTCCCTCAGCAGGCCACCATTTTCCAACTTCAATTTTTTATTTGCCTGAAAAAAAGAATTAAAAATATTTAAGCCGAAGCTAACACAAAAGTACCTTGTAAAAATTATGATATGAGCTGTGTGTATTCTTACAGCAATAACAGAAAACTGAATACCAGAACTGTAAACTCACCACTGGGATATTGTGAAACTGTAGTCCAACCAGGCATTTAAAGCCTACATTCCCCAAGCACTTTCTAAACTGTACCCAGGGAAATACAGCTATGCTAGCTAGTGCAAAGCCTAGCTAACTGCTAATGGCAAATAGATGTGGGTCTTTTGTTTTTTGGTTTTGTTTCCATTTGACCATAATTGAAGGCTCTGAACAAGGCAAGATTATATTACAAGTAAGTATTTACAAACTAATGCTAAAGAGTCTATAAGAATTAAATAACTAAAGAATTAACAAGAGTTAAAAGCATTTCTCTAGTGATAAATCTAACATGAGAAACGAACGATTTTCTTTTAGAAGGTCTTTCTTATTCTCTGTCTTCCAAATTCTGATACAGGTAAAATTTAGGCAATGTGCTCTAGTAAGTCCCACCAATTGCCCCTGACATACATATGTAAAGAAAAAAAGTCCTCTGGCATGACCTTTTCTCCCTTGATTTTCACAATACCTAAAAATTACTAGAACACACTCAGTATCCCACCTGGAATATATACTGTCACAAAAAGAAGAGAGGGAAGCTAGAAGCTCAGGACCAAAGATAGCCTGAAATAGATAATGCTCTTAGTTTTTAGAATTTTCCTAAAAGCTTCTTTATTTAAAATCCTATTACTGTATTAGTGTTTCACTAACAAAAATTAAACGCCCTATATTAGTCACTAAACTGACTTACCCAGCAAGAAAAATGGCTAGAACACTATGTTTACAGGTAATGAGTTGTAGAATTACTATTAGGGAAAAAGAAAGGGTAACTTGAGAAGTTTTTAAAGCATATGTATTAACAATTTGACCAGGGCTTTGACTAACCTCCATAGTGTATTAGTTACTACTTACACACAGTTGTGCCTCAGCAGTCACAGAAAAGGAGTATGGGAAAGGCTGCTTTGCAGTCTATACCCTTACTTAAACCTATCCAGCTCACTTCTGAGCGGGTTTACTAGAGTCATCCAGGTTCACTGTGGGCTCTGAGCACTTGCTCACCTTCACAGATGCACACAAACCAGGATGGTGGAGGGTTAATTCTTTAAGTGACTGATAAATACCATTACTGCCCCCTGAAGATATAAGGAAAGCCATTTACTTCCTCATCTATACAAACAATGAATTAAGCTTTCAAGCATAGCACATAAAGGGAGGCACTTAGTGAATATTTTTTGATGATAACAACAAGCTTAAATTAGAACTCACTTGATTGCCTTCCCTGCCCCATCTCCTAAAACAGGTATCATTGTCAGTATGTTTCAAGGTCTCTCACTAGTCCTGTGTTTTTTTAATATTTCTCATTATAGGCTGGATAGCTTCTAACTATTAGAAGCAAATAATGGTTACAAACAGTAGAGTTTTGCCTACTGACAGTACCTGGGAATATCAAAGACTTTAATTCTTGTGCACTCTTAGCTCTGACTGGTAATGATGTCTCATGGTTCCCAACCTGAGTCCAAGAAGCATCAGAAGTCTGTTTGCTCATACCAAGTTGTACTTTACTGAACTGTTTGTATTCCTGCATCTGACTTATTATTTGTACTTCATATCTGATTTTTGTCTTTGCAGACTGTGCTTCTTTATAGTCTATTATCTAATCTATCCCAAGTGATTCTGATGTCTTAGGATGGCTATACCTACTGGATTTAAAAATGACTGTGTTTTTATATAATCTTCTTTTCATACACTCTACATAGTAACATTATAAGTGGATTCTGCATACAGCTTCATATTCTAAGAAGCATCTCTGCCAAAAGTGCGGTATCTACAGCTTGCCAATGGCTCAAAGAAAGGCATGGGAGCGCTGGAGAAAGTACCAGTTGATAAAAGCGTAACTCCTGGTTCCTTCTGGTTTGTCTAACCTTTTAACGGAGGCACACTACACTAAGTCTACACTAAGGCTGGCTGCCAATGCATAAATGAACCACACACTTCCCTCATAAAGATGCAGTGAAGCATGCCCGTAGTTTCCTTTTGCTAAAAACAGTTTCCCTCTTACTTTCACCCTGGCCTTTTATGAACCGCACAGCATTTGTTTTGTATATGGAAATTGGTTTACACTGAGTTGAGGATGTTTCTTTCCTACTTAACCTCACTGCAGATATGAGGGCTAATACTTAGTGGTTCTTCTGTAAACTATCATATGAAGTCCATTAATGATGTCACGGCTCAGGATGCAGTAATTCAGAACAAGAAGAGCATTTTAAGGCAGTACAGAGAGGTAAAGGGCAGCTAGAGAAGTGAGGGCCATAAAGCTACATGCATTTATCACCACTGTACTCGGGGCAGATGATCTGAAGTCAAGCTGAAGGCTGCTCTTTGTCCAGAAAGCAACCCCTGCCACTGCTCTAGTACTGATAGCATGCAGCTGTCTCCTTACTGGATTTAAAACAATCCTACAGGTTTGCTTCACTCAGCTTGCAAGAATGGTAGTGCTAGAAAAGATCTGGTTAAAACCTTTTGTCCAGCTGGGTACAGTGGGCCACACCTGTAATCCTAATACTGAGGCAGGGGGGTGGCTACTTTGAGGCCAGCTTGGGCTACATAGCGAGGTCCAGACAGGCCTCGGCTATATAGCAGGATCTTGCCTCAAAAGTCAAGCAAATACACGTTTCTTTGCCAAGTAGAGAGATGGGTTATATTTGTTAATGCACACACAGCAGCCACTGCTGTAAGCTTAAGAAGCTTAAGGCAAACCACCAAGAAGGGGAGCAGTCATGTCCTCTGAACAGATGCAGCTCTTCCAGAAGCAGCCCTTTCGGGTGGAGGCACTACTGCATCTCCAGTGATAGTCACAAATGCAACCACCTGATGCTTCTTGGCAGCTGCTAACAGCTAATGAGAACAGCTTCCTGCTGCATATGAATCCTTATCCAGGGCTTAGACCTGCGCTCACAATTAGCTAATGGTGAGTCAGGTATACGGCTATTTACACTTGTGAAAGGACTTAAAATACTGTAGAACTTTAAAAATAACCATAACAGATTCCCCGCCCCCTGACTACAGCTTACCTCTTTTAACTTATCCACATCGTCTTTTACTTTTTCATATATTTCATTAGCTGTTCTCAGCTTTTTCTTCCACTCTACTACTGATTCGGGGTCAGCTTTACTTGGATTCTCAGCCATTGGAGGTTTGTCTTCGTTCAGACTGCCCTGCATCAAAGCTAAAGGGTCCAGTATGGTCTTGATCTGTGATTCCAAGCTGAGATTTTTACTTTTAAGTTCTTCTACCTCTTTCTGTAAACAATCTATTTCATCCTGGAAAAGTACAGAAGTCAATAATCAGATATAGATTAATGATTTGTATATGTTAAGCAAGAGTCAATTTGTTCTTGAATATTACACTCAAATTTTTTATAAATACATGGACACTTTATATATAGTAACAGTTTTGTAAAGAAAAAGTCAATTTAAATTCTTAAAATGTATTTTGACCCTCATAAAAATTGATACAACACTTACTTAAAATGCTTACATTTTAATTCACAGATAGTTCTAGTTTAAAAAAAATGTCACAACCCTTTGATTTTAAGGTATCACGAAACTAAAAAAAAAAAGAATTTCAACAAAAAAGTAGATTCCAATTCAGAAGGAACATTTGAAGCATGTTATTTGCTTTATAGAGAGAAACTTAAAAAGTATTGGTCAAAGTAGTCAATTAGAATTCTGTTTGATATTTTTATTTTTGCTTCTATATCTAAAGTAGAAATAAAGTCCTTCCACTTTTCATCCCAGATTAATATCAACAATGGGTCTTCAACTATTAGTCAGAGCTATTCCAAATATCTGCTTTTCTACTCTGGAACTGCTGTTCTTGAATATGATTACAAACATCTGGGATAGATTCTTCTGTGTAATATCATTTATTCATGTATAATGGACACATCATCTTAATCTGAAACTTAAAAATTCTATCAGAAAGTAAAAGCCAAGTAACTCCAGATGTCAGGGCTTGTCTGAATGACCCTGCCTATCTCCTGCTGAAATGCAGCTGCCATTGTGACAACATTAAAGGGGAAAATAAAACTAGAAACTAGTGTCCTGCCTGTCCTCGAACTCAGCATGTTGACCAGGGAGACCTAGAATTCACAGAGATCTGCCTGCCACTTCCTCCCGAGCGAGCGCCTGAATTAAAGGTGTTCCACCACACCCAGCATCAGAAGTTATGTTCTTTAAACTGATATAGTGATGAACCAGCAAGCATGCATTTATACAGTCCCAGTGTGGAAAACCGTGCAGGAAGGAACATTTATTCTATCACTTATGCTCCAGTACATTAAAAAAATTGTCTAAGGCAACTGAGGTAGCTCACAGCAAGCTCTAACTCCAGTTCCAGAGGCTGCAACACCCTCTCCTGGCCTCAGGCACCTGGTACTCAAGTGGTGCATAGGCATACATGCAAACAACACATACAAAATAAAAGTCACAAATTAAAAAATAATTTTAAAGAAGGAAAAAAATAAAAGAATTTTTAATTCCTTCCTTTTCTCTGAAATCCTAGTCTCACGATCTTTACTTAAATAAAACCATTTCTCTAATTAAAAGAGAAAAGGGAGAATTTATTAAATATGTGTAGACTGGCACTAAAGGTTTCAGACTGGGCATGGTGGTGAATGTGTAATCTCAGCACTTGAAAAGCAGAGGCAGAAGTATCACAAGGCTCTCAAAAAACAAACAATCCCCGATGCCACCCTAACCCCCCAAGAAAAGACCTGATGGGGGAAACCCACCAAGTTTCCTAGGACGTGGCTCTAAGATGTATGGACACTTAGAGCAGTTTTACCTTCACTGTAAAGTGTGGCACATTTACCTCATACTCTTTATGGAGTAGCTCCAGCCTGGTTTTCCGAAGGCGCTTCCTGACTGTATGGCTCAGCATAGGCTCACTTTCACTCGTTCCTCCTATAGGGGAAAATTCCGATTGTTGCTTTGTTTGGGCACAATGAAAATGAGTCTTTTTCTTTTTTTATACGGTGGTATATAGCTTCCCAGATAACTCCAGAAATAAAATTTAGATAATAGATTGGAGACTCGGGTCCAGTTAAGGATAATGTGGAGCTAATTAAGGTTTAAAAAAGAAAATTCGTGCCAAATGAGGAGAGGTGAGAGGAGTTTCAAACAGGAGCTGGAAATAGCGTGCTCAGGGGGACTCCGGGTGCTCTAGTTCCACATCAGCTACATTTTTGTTTCTCTTCAGTAAACATTAAACAGGCGTCTATAAGTAGTCATAGGAGAACAGTATCTTTCAGAAAACTTAAGAAGTAGTTGCAGTGATCTAAAATTAGGGGAAATTTGTTTGTGATAGAAATGGAAAGAAAGATACATGACTGAAAGCAAAAGACAGGAGCTTTGGGATCATTTAGGCCTTTGTCTTCCTTAACCCTGAGGAGACAATATCAACTAACAGCATAAGAACTACCTTCAGTAAACTATCATATTGTGTTTACTTACCTACACATCCTAGCTCAGCAAAGTCAATGGAAGAAAGGCCTACATAGGATTAAGGTATCAATTTTGAATACAGCAAATCTAAAAATTGTTAAATAATAAGACGAATCACTATATTTATATTTGAACAGAAATACAAGATTGTTGTGTGTGTGTGCATATACACACATACACCAGGAGATTAAAACAAGTCTGGGCACTGGTGACACAACTCTCACTGACTCTGATGGCCCTGTTACGATGGTCTGACTCTCAGCATTAGCTGTGTACCCTGAAATACATCCAATATGAAGTATTTCAGAGAGCTCTGAACTAATCCTGGGGTTACTGCCTTTGTAGCTGGCAGGATTATAGCAAAAACAACAACAACAACAACAACAACAACAACAACAACAAAACAAAAACAAAAACCCACCACCAACAAAACCATTTAAAGCTATTCTTTTTTGGGATGGTCTTTCCAAGTGCAAGGATGAAGGACCACATCAGAGATGGTTACTTCAGAGAGTTCGTTAATATTATTTAGATAGGAATGAATGAAGCAGGAAGAGGTGTGGTGAAAAGCTAAGAAAAAACATTGACGTACTTTAATTATCAACTTTACACAAAGACCTGACTCCTTAAGTACATCTATATGTGAGAGTTTAACCCCATTGGCAGTAACACAGCAGAGAAAGAGCCTTTGGCCAGACTTCACCCCTGTGGCCCTGACAGAAGCTTTGGAGGCAACTTTGATCTCAAAGTCCCATAAAGTCCCACTTTGCTCTTGGTCATGTATCTTTCTATTTTCATCGCAAACAGTATTTAAGGCAATTTCCACTAATTTTAGATCATTACAACTACTTCTTAAATTTTCTGTAAGATGGGCTGGAGAGATGGCTCAGCCGTTAAAGGCTAGGCTCAGAAACAAAAATATAAGTTTAAAGAAAGATTACCTATGGCTAATTAGACTCATTTTAATGTTTTCTAAATGTTTACTAAAGAAAAACAAAAGTGTAGCCCCTGAAGTAAAAATAAAACACCCAGAGTCTCTCTGAATGTGCTACCCTAGCTCCCGTTTCAAACTCCTCTCACCTCTCCTAGTTTGGCACTAATTTTCTTTTTTAAACCTTAATTCGCTTCACATGACCCCCAACTGGACCCAAGTCTCTAATCTATTATCTAAATTCTGTCTCTCCTCTGTGGTACAGCCCACACCAACACCCAAGCAGCATCCCTAGACTATATTTTGGGATACACCACTCCCATACTCAAAACCTACAAGTTACCCACTTCATTAAGTGGCTCTTGGAGTCCCTCAGCTTCTGTCCTGTACCCCTGGCCCTCTACTCTCCCTCTCCCCTCCTCAGCTCCTGTGACTTTAAACCACTAATACTTCCATTCCCATGCAGTCCCTAATGTAAGCTGCATGTGACCTGAGGGTTATTTCAGGATCCTTCATGGTCTACTGCACTAGATACACTATATATAATCACTAATAAACCCAATGATCTGTAAAAATGAGAATGTACTATCAGTCTTCTCCCAAATATTTATAAGCTATCTTAAATCTATTCTTATGCACATATAAAATAGTCCCATACCAATAATCTCTTTGCAAGGGTTTTCAGGAGTGATAGGGACTCTGCAAGCTGGACACTGGCTGTTATTCTTCAACCACAAGTCGATACAAATGGAACAAAACACATGGTTGTTGGTGCACACGACAGGCTGACGTACCTTTGAAAAAGGAAAGCACTTTTAGTATATGACAACTGTAATAACTGGATTCCCAATATGATTTAGTTTAGAATAAACTGTTCCTCTCAAGTACAGCTGTGTGGGGTGAAAAGAGAACACGTAGGATTGAAAATGATGCTTCTCTTGACTATACTGTTTCTCAAATGTCAGAGATGCCAGCTGACAGAGCTGGTCATGGAGAATGCAACTTTGACATGATGTGCTTATTATGTATTTAACATTCATAATCAAAAAACAAAATGCTTTCTATTCACTGAGTCTGGGACAATTTTTTTCAGCCTACTTCTCTTAGGATTTAGGACGGCAGGATCCTCATTCATCCGGTCTGATGCTTGAATTCTTCAGTGCATCCCGCTACATCATACAGCCCCACCAGCCACCTAATAAACATTACACAAGAACTGCTCTGATTTCAGTGCGGTGTGTCACTACTTAATTCCCAACATAATGAAACTGCAGTATTAGGACCTTTAAGAGAGGTGATTATGTGTTGGGAGAAGCAAGTAGTGAGTCAAATCTTTGTAAGAACTTAGTTGTTTCCACATGAGCTGGTTGATATAAAAGACCACATTTGACCCTCTCCCTAGTTTCCTGTTTCCTACCTTACAACTCTTTTTCTTTCTCTTTTTTCCCCTTCCTTTTCTCTCTTCTCACATGACTGGAAATTCAGGTCTACTGTGCTCATGGATGTTCTAATTTTATCTTTTGTTCGTAAAATTTCTTAAGAGCACCAGACTTCCAAATACCAGGAAGACAGTACCATATTTATTCTATAGTCCCTTCTTCCAGGATTGAAGAAAGTTCTTTCCTTGGATAGCAGCAATTTTTATAGTGGTAATTGTGGTGCTGTGAAGAAGAGTGGCTTCTATAGGTTCATATATTTCAGTGCTTAGTTACCAGGGAGTGGAACCCTTTGAAAGGCTTTGGAGGTATGGCTTTGTCGGAAGAGGCATGTTATTGGGCTTGGAGGTTTCAAAAGCCCAAGCATGGCCCAGTCTGTCTGTCTCTCTGCTTACAGAGCAGGATGTAGTTCTCAATTACGTCTCCAGAACCATGCCTGCCACATCTCTATGGAAGTCAATATTGAAAACATAAAACCATACACATTATATAAGGGGCATCAAGATACTTCACTTTGTAAGGAACTATGTAAATGTAACCAGTGAAACAATTAAAAGCAGCAAGAATTTTCTATGTATTTGGTTATGCACTAAAGGTTAAAGAGATCCCCAATCTAGAGGATGGTTTAGATCAAATACACACTGGTTGGCATATTATTTTCTAAATTGTCAATGACAGGAGAAATAGGTTTTATATGTGGTGAAAGTGCAAGTCATGTTTTGGTCATGTGGTGTTTCTTACATCATTGAAGTGGGTAAGTCTGACATTAGGAAGATTTGAGCGTCACTTGCATAAAAGACAACAGCATCTAAAAACACAGGACTGGAACAGATTCCTGGGACAGGCAAACTGGTTAGAGGAAAAGGGCACTTAGCAAGTACAAGAAGAGCATCTACAAAAGGAAGCTGAGAACAGGGCCTGTGGTATCAAGGCGGCAGGGGAGCTCTCAGAGAAATCAAAACAAAGACGTGTCTCAGCAGGAGGTAGTGCCCAAGGCTGGTCAGACTGAAGGATACAATGAGGCCAGGGATACAATGTTATAGTTTGGATCTTGTATACTTCCCCAAAGGTCCACCTGCTGAAGGCTTTCTCCCCAGCCTGTGACTCTGGGGAGCTAGCAGAACCCTAAGAATTCCCTTGTGGTGTCCCTTGATGGTTACTGGGACCCACCTTTCTGCTTCCACTCTTTGCCTCCTAGCCGAAGAGCAGGTTCCTTTACCATGATCTCCTCTTCTGATGTTTTTTGTTCCCACAAAAGTGTGAATTAAAATAAATAGTTACTGCTTATAACATTCAGAAGTGCAGGAAAGGTTACATCTTTGCTAACTGCACACTTTTCTTTAATGCTCACTTTTCTGCTTTGTGTCTTGCTTAGAAAATTGGTCATTTCCACTTTCCTCATTAGACTTAGTCTTTGTATCTAATTACAGTACCTGGTACATTGTTTTGAAAGATGGTAGGATTAATAGAAGTAAATTTTGATACAGTAAATTAAAAAGTGAGATAATGCTGCCAACCCTGTCTTTTCAAGCAAAGGATCTCTGGTCAAACAATAAGAAAAATGTTTTAGCTTTCTACTCAGTGTATACATACAGGCAGACTACTTCCTCTGGCTGTCTGGGGCCATAAACAAAGCTCCAAGCAGAATCATTTGCACTGTTGGAACCTGATATTATTGTCTATGTGTTGGAGTTTTAGAAGCTAACTAGTCCATTCCCCCAGACAGGCTGCTTATCAGCTGGTGCTTTGCAGAGGGCAGTATAATGTTAGCTTTGCGACCCTCCAAATAAGAAGGGTGTTAAGAAAAATCAGTGCAAGAATAGACCCTATTCCAATGCAAAAAAGGAGCTTCAGAAATGTACAAACTGTGATATAACAGCACAGAGGGCTAAGAAAAGGATGGGCAACTCGTGGAAAATGTGACTTTACCCATGGGAAGCCCCAGCAAGCTAGGAGCCCCAGAGGAAAGAGACTGCCACCTATGGTAAAGAAAGCTAAGTGTGGCAGGCAGGTCCACTTAGCTTTGTAGTCTATCAGCTGGGCAGGTTCTCCAAACTCCCCAGATTACATATCCTTCTCTAGGGCAGCAAGGTTCAATCTGAAGGGTGTCTCCCAAATGCAATGCACGTAGGGGACTGGAAGGTTGTGGATGCTTAAGGTTTTGGCTGGAGCATCAAAGCTTTCTGAATCTACAGTATTGAAAGGCAAACAGGTGGGCCCAGGCTTGTAGAAGAAATTGCTACACAACAAAAGAGAATAACGGGTCAAAAAGATATAACAATTTTAAATGCACAGATTGTATTGAACAAATACGTCAGAGTTAAACTACATCCTTAATCAAGTAGAATAAATACCTAAGAATATTCCATCCAATAGAAACAGAATTCATATTCTTTTTAGTTCATGTAACCATTTCTGAAATACATGACATTCTAGGTATAGAAAAAATTTTAAATGTGAAATAACAGAAACAATCTCTCAAATCTTGTCAGGCAACAGTGAACTAAAACTAGATATCAAAGACAATAGAAACTAAAGAAACTACACAAATACATGGAGAATGAAATATACATTCTTGATGACCAGTAGTTCACTGAGGTATCAACATGAATATTTAAAAATTTCATAGAAGTAAATGAAAATTAAAAACACAACTTCCCAGAACTTTTGTTATATAATCAAGTGATATAACTTCCTAAGATCAAAGTTTACAGCTATGAGTGCTCACACTGGAAAAGAAATTGTAAATAAGTAACATGATGATATATGTTGAATCATAAAAATAAGAACAAGGCAGCCAGAAATAATAAAGACTAGGGCAAAAATGAATGAGATGGAGACTAAAGAACAATAAATAAAATCAAACAAAAAGTGGTTCTTTGAGAAGATAAATGATACTGACAAACTCTTAGCCAAATTAGAGAAAGACACTTTGATGAAATCAGAAATGAAGAGAAAATGTTATAACAGATTCCAATGAAATCCAGAGGCTTGTTGAGGAGTATTTTGAAATATAAATACCCCAAGCATGCATAATCTGTAAGAAATGTATAAATTTGTAGACACAAGACATAATAAGATTAAATCAGGATGATATCAACACCTTAAACAGATCCAAATCAACTGAGACTGGAGCAATCAAAGCTTCACAAAGTAAAATCCCAGAAATAACAGACTCACGGTCAGGTTCTGGCAAACCTTTGAGGAAGAGCTAAAGGCAGCCATATTCCTCAAACTGGAAAACAGCAATATGCCTCATATTACACCATTACACGGTTAGGACGTGAAGGGGCATCAAGCTCACCTACGAAGCTAGCATCAGCCACTACCAAAATAGATCATGACACGGGACAAGAAAAGAGAGATGGGCTGTAGGCCTCGTGAGTATAAATACAAAGCTTCTCAACAAGATGGTTTTAACTCTTGCTCAAGAACACAGAAAGGGAGCTGGAGCAATGGCTCAGTGGTTAAGAGCACTCACTAATCTTGCAGAAGAAGAGGTTTGGGTCCCTGTCTCTACATGCGGGTCTTGACCGCTTCGGGGTGGCATGTCAGATGTCCGGCATAGCAGGTAAATTTACATTATGATTCATAGCAAAACCAAAATTACAAAAGCAATTTTAAAATTATAAAGTAGCAATGAGATTATTTTATGGTTGGGGATCAATACAACACAAGGAACTGTATTAAAGGGTCACAGCCTTAGGAAGGTTGAGAACCACTGCTTTAAGTGATGGATCACAAGTGTCTTTAAGTCCAGTTTCAGAGAACCAGACCTCCGCAGGCACGAACTATACACATGGTACACATACAAGCAAAACATCCACACATGTAAATTTACCAAAAACATCTTAAAAACACATTAAGAAGATCATATATCATGACCAAGTTGATTTCAGCCTAGGGAAGGAAGGCTGGATCAATATATTCAATAAATATAAGAGATTAAGTTAAAGATTAAAAAAAATCACATGATCGCATCAAAAAACCATGGGAAAAAAAAAGCCTTGATAAAGTTCACTATCCCTTCACAGTAAAAGTGACAAACTAGGAATAAAAGGAACATATTTCAAGATCATAAACCTATGCATAAATTTATAGGCAATAAATTAAGTGAGGAAAAGCTGAAAACATTTCCTCCAAAATCATGAAGGAGACAAAGGTTCCTACTGTGCCCACTCTTACTACACTGCTTACAAAGGTTCCTACTGTGCCCACTCTTACTACACTGCTCACAGGTCCCGACTAGAGCAGTGGGCTGGGCCTGTAGGAAGAGCACAGCCCAGAGCATCCCTGTGTGCACATGATGCCATCCTAGATTTAAAAGACCTTACAGACTCCAGGAGAAGATTCTTAGTTTGGATAAACACCCTCATCGAACTAATTGGACACAAAATCAACATATGCTAGTCAGTAGTACTCTTATACACTAGTAATAAACTTTGCCAGGAAATAAATCAGGGAAAATCCTCTTATTCTCAATAGCTTCAAAAATAAAATAAAATACCTCATAGTAAATCTAATCATGAAGGTGAAAGGTCACAATAAGAACTTGAAGATGCAAATAAAAGGAATTGTAGAAGACACTAGATGACGGGTAGATCAACCAAGTTAATGGCCAGGAAGAACACTGAAAATGGCCAAATTATAGAAAGGAATCTAAAAATTCAATGCAATCTCCATCAAAATATCACCATTTTCCACAAAACTAAGAATTAACAATCTGGAGCTACAGAGACGGTTCAGCAGTTGAGCAAACATAGTGATCTTGCAAAGGATCACGGTTCAGTTTCCAACACACACATCAAGTAGCTCACAGCTGTAACTCCAGCCCCAGGGGATTCAATACCCTCTTCTGGAATCCATGGGTATCAGGCCTCACATATGTACAGCCCTCACAAATATTCCCATCATTTTCTTA
Source organism: Uromys caudimaculatus (assembly GCA_028551405.1). NCBI lineage: Eukaryota > Metazoa > Chordata > Mammalia > Rodentia > Muridae > Uromys > Uromys caudimaculatus. The sequence continues at coordinate 18,325,330 of CM052708.1, read as the reverse complement.
AATCTTAAAATTCATTTGAAGCTACAAAAGACCTTCAGTAGTTAAGCAGTCCTAAACAGAAAGAACAATGAAGTATCATAATATCTGACTTTTCAAATTACACTCAAGAGCCATAGTAACAATAACTATACTGTACTGGCACAAAACATACATGTAAACCACTGGCATGGAATAGAGGACTCCGACAGCTGTAGCTGCCTAATTTTCTTTTCCTTTTTTACTGTGTGACATAACCTTATTTATAATTAATCTCTAGGATAATATAATTTTAATGATTAGAAACATACGTTCTTAACTATTTGCCAATATCAAATGTAGATACTACTTTACTACAACTACAAGAAAAGTCACTACTGTCCGACTGCTGAGCCGAAATACCTCAACCAGGTAACCGAAAGCATTTAACTGGGGCTTCCTTACAGTTTCAGAGGGTTATTCCACAAACATCATGGTGAAGAACATCATGACCAGGGCTTGAAACTTCCAAGTCCACCCCCAGTAACAAGTCCACATCTCCTAATTAGCCACCTAATCTCAACAAAGGTGTCAAAAGCACACACTGATGCGGGGAGAACTGGACATCTACATGTAGATGAATCGTACTAGACCCATGGCTCTACCCTTGCAAACAGCATCAACTCAAAGTCAACCAGAGACATGAGAATTTGAAAATGCTAGAGAATAATATAAGCAAAATATTTAAAAATAGGCACAAATAAAAATAAGAAGAAGCCCTGAATAGAAAGGAAACAAACATAGAGTGAAGAGACATTATAGAAAGGGAAAATATCTTTGCCAACTATTCATCAGACCAGGCCTTAGGAGCCAGAACACATAAAGAACTGGGAAAACTACACACCAAAAAGCCAAATCATGCAAGCAGTGAATGGGCTGATGAACTGACAGTAGTTCTTAAATAAAAATAGCCAATATATACTTGAAAGTGTTCTACCTCCTAAGCCATCAGGGAAATAAAAACTAAATCTGCCCTGAGCGTCCATCTTACTAGAATGGCATCACCAAGGGAACAAATGCCACAGACACTAGTGGTAGCCTTTTTCATGGCTGGTGCAAACGTAACTGATAACAATACCACAGAAGTTACTATGTTGGTTCCTCAAAAAACTAAAATTAGAACTACCCATGATTCAGATATACCACTGGTATAGATAGCAGGGTTCTGAGTAAACATACTACAGAGATATTTGCACATCCACATTTACTGCTGTAATATTTATAATAGTTAAGAAATGGAACCAATTCAGATGTCCATCAACAGACAAATGCATAAATAGGATACATATACAAAACAGAATTTTACTCAGTTATAATTAAAAAAATGAAGTCACAACTTGCAGCAAAATAGATGGAACTGGACATCATTATGCTAGGAGAAAGAAGCAAGAATCAAATACCAACTGTGCTCTTTCATATGTGTAATCTAGACAACGTTATGTCTGTATAGGTAATGAAAATAGAAAGGAGACAATGCAAAGTGGAGGGAAGATCTTAACAGGGAGGAGAGCTCATAGAATACAGAAACACGTGGCACAAAGGCAGGAGGGATGACCTGGGGAGAAGAGGGTCCATGGGAAATGAAGAAATATGTATGAAATCTATTACTTTGGATACTGTTTAAAAGAGAAATGTCTCCTGTAGGATCATGTAATTAAACACTTTGTCCTTGGTTACTGGCACCTTGTTTGGGGAACTTCTGTGTGAAAAGTTATGGAACCTTTAATAAGCAGAGTCTTGCTAAAGAAAATACATGACTAGAGGCTGATTCTGAGAGTTTATAGCCTTGCCCGACTTGGAGTTCACTCTTTGCTTCCTATTTGTGGTTGGGTATGGGATCTCTCAGCTTCCTGATCTGGCCACCTGCTGCCATGTCACTTCTGCCATGATGGCCTCTCCCTCTGGAACCATAAGCCAAAATAAACTTGTCCCTTCCACAGGTCACTTTTGGTCATGATATTTTAGCACAGCAACAAAAAGGAACTATTATACAAGTTGGTAGCAGGAGACACAGGGTGTAGAATGGATAAGCAGACATTAAAAGTCCTTCCTAATACCAGCCTAAAAGACATCACTGACAAGCGTAATGTGGACTGGAGGGCTGGCTCAAGAGATTTCAGAGAACAAGGTCACTATTAGCAGCTAGCTAGGGCGCATCCCTGTGATAATCTGACAAAATGATACCTGTCTTCTTCCCATGCCTTAAGAACTTGCCTAGGGCTAAATAAAAAAGAAATGTCCTTGGCAGAGGGAATTTCCAGATGGCATAGTAAATCTATGGTATAGTTATTACTAATAACTCATAATTCTACAATAAAACAACAAATGGGCACAAAGAAATTCTAAAAACAAAAGGAAATTTTGGAGGAAAAACGTTAGAGCCAAGGCTTGTGCTGAAAATGAGGCTGCAACTGTTAACGAGAATAGCAGTAAGAAGAGCCCTCCTGTTCAGCACTGAAACTGTAAGAACAGCGCTCGGAGGGTAGGACTCTACCTAGCCAAGCTTCCAAAGTACAAGGGGAGAAAGCCTAAGGGACTGGCTTGCTCCTAGAAAGCAATTGCTTCAACATACAAAAGCTGCTGTTAATGTGACCAAGTGGGTGGAGCATCTATCCCAGGTTGGCAGCCAAACTTGGTGGTATCTTCTATGTGCCTTTGGAGGCAGAGAAAGATTTAAGAGTACAGGAGTCATGGGCTCTTCCTCTATGGTTTCAGTGAACCACTGAGGCCAGACAACACACAGTAGGGAAGCTGAGAGGGCTAGAGGCTCTGAGAGCACATTGGGGTGAAGAAACCAAGATATTGGAGATGTCCAAACCACAAGACATCTGACAAGGAGAGCTGTATACAGGGAGTGGTACTACCTCAAGAGAGATTTATGTTGTAGGCAGCAAATCTGGGGAGGTGAGCTATCTAAGTCCCTTGGTACTAAACTCTCAGACACTGTACAGAGCTACAAGACTGTGCCCTGCTATGTTCTGGTCTAGTGTTTCCTTACTATGCCCCATTCCTCCCTTATTCCACCTTATATTGGAAACATATTTTTTAAATATTATTTTACAAAGGGGTCACAGTTAAGAGATTATCTTGAGTATCAGTATAGGCTTTAGATTTTTAAAACTCTATTGAGATAGCAAAATGCCATTAGGACTTTAAAAGTTGTAGTATACTCTTTGTGTCAGGACTTGGCCATGAGCCTATTGAAGGCAAGGAGTGGGGTGTGCTGGTTTGAATGAGAAATGTCCCCATAAACTTGGGTACATGGATACTTTGACTCAGGAGAGCCACAGTATTTTGGGAAGAAACTTTGAGAATCGAGGCCTTCCTGGAGGAGGAGAGGAGCGGGCTGTGAGAATGTGTAGCATGACCTCACTCCCAGTTCACTCCCTCTCTGCCTTCTGCTCCAGCCCCTTCTGCCATACCTACTCCACCATTATAGACTTTCCTGGAACCGTAAGGCAACAAAGTCTCTTTCCTCCCTTAGTCACTTTTGTTCCTGGTCTTTTCATCACAGTAACAAAAAGTAACTAATATAAACACTAACTTAAAAATAAGCTCATTTGGGCTGGAGGGATGGCTCAGAGGTTAAGAGCTCTGGCTGCTCTTTCAGACCTGAGTTCAATTCCCAGCAACCATGTGGTGGCTCACAACCATCTGTAATAGGATCTGATGCCATCTTCTGGTGGGTCTGAAGACAGTGACAGTGTACTCACATGAGATAAATAAATAAATCTTAAAAAGAAAAGTTCTTTTATTTGACCATACTCAAAGTAGTAAAATACAATGAATTCAGTACTCCTTCAGTTCTTGTCTACCCACGTTCCTTTACCCAGATCCCACCAAACAAAATGCTGGAACTTGCAGAGGATTAAAAGTTCTAAGACACAAAAATAATCATAATTTGCTGAGATTATTAGTTTTTACAATGAAATTTCTCTCAAATTAGATCTATAGCAATAAAACAGTACTCTTAAAACCTAAAAAGGCAGGATCACAACGGCAAAAGTGCCATTTTAAATAGCAAACGCCTCAGGGTATGCATGCCGAAGTATGAAGCACTGTAAGATAATGTTTCCAAGACGGTGAAGAAGAGGAAGGGAAGAACTAGTAAAGGGCACTGTGCTCTTTGCACTGAATGCAGAGGAGGGCAGTCTTTGGCACAAACATTAACTCTACTGTCTCCTTCCATTCTTTTTAATACAGGATTGTTTTGTGTGTGTGTGTGGCCTTGACTGTCCTGGAACTTGCTCTGCAGACCAGGCTGGCATTGAACTAAGGGACTTGTCTGTCTCTGCCTTCTAGGTTTGGGACTAAAGGCATGTGCCAGCACACTCGGCTATCTCATGTATGACCAAACCCTCTTCTTAAAACTGTACATGTATTGGAGAGGAGTCATGTTTAAAGTTCCTCTTCATCAGTAGCACCGCTACCTTGGGCTCACCCATAGGAATTATCAAGATGGTGGCTCTTCATTTGGGGTTTTCTGAACTGAAGAATTTTTGTGTTGTATATCATAGGAGATTTAGCTAGCAGCAGCTCTAGAATCCACCAATCAGATGCTATTGGCTTACCCCGGGGGCGGGGGAGGGGCAATCAAGAAACTCTCTACATATTCAAAAATGTTCCTGGGGAATAAAAAAAAAAAAAAAAATCTTATCTCCACCCCACTGAGGAATACACAAATCCTTCTAACAAGTTAATGGGTTGATAAAATTAAATACATTTTCAGCTGTGGAAACTGAGAAGCAAGGCAACAATGATACAGATTATAATTGGGGAAACCTGAATTGTATTCAATTTAAAAAAGAAGTTCTATCCTGGAGCAAGGTTAATAAACAATAATCTAGAAGTAATTAAAAAAAAAAGTATGTTTGAAAGAAGCAAGAGATGGCACTGATGGAATCTATGGGTATGAAGAAAATATAGATCAGATCCACCAACAGCTCAGATCAAATAGCACTTTTGAGGAAGCCTGCCATAGAGATCAAGGTAGCCATTCTTTCTCACAGCACATGTGCTATTTCACTGGCCTTTTTCTCTGAAGTTGTCTAAGGTTAAAAGTTGCTTCCAATCCTAACTTGCTTTTATTTATTGAATCGGGAAATCTATGCTGAACCTCCAACACCTAAAAAGCAGGGGATCTCATTGGCTGGCACTCGTTTCTTTCTTTTTTTCTTTTCGTTTTCCCCTGATAAGTCTGGGGCTGTAAACTGCAGCCTACATTCTCGGACACACTACATACAAAAAGCAATCCCGACTGGAAAAGAATTCTATCAGTTCTTTTCCGTTCTTGAACCACGCGGTAAAGGCACGCTCTTTAAAAAACTGAATCCGAGGCACAAACGGAAATGAAAGGGAATACGAATGCCTGAGAACATTCAAAACTCCGCTTCTAATACCAAACTACTTTCTCCATGTAGTTTCACAAACCCATGAGCACCTCTTGCCTCTTGTGACTGATCCGACCTCCGAGTTGAGACCACGCTTCTCATTCTAAACAGCAAGAAGGGAGTGGGGGCACGTACCATCATTGACTTTTCAAATTGAAACACATGGCAAAAACCATCCTCCAGGCGAGGATAAGAAAAGAGAAGGACTTTAAAAATGGATCGTGCCCACACACACCCCGAACAACCACACTGGGGGGGGGGGGGGGGGTTTCAGGAGACCAGAGAACTCGGACAAGGCTCCTGGGAACCTGCCTCAGGCGCTGCACGCCGCACCGGCTGCAGAGGATGGAGGCTGCGGCGCCGAGACGCTGACCTGCACTTCGCAGGCCGGCTGAAGCCGCCGCAGGCCGCCCAGCCCCAGGCCAGGGGCGCCAGACGAGCCCACCGATCCGGGTCGCCCCCGCGCCCCCCAGGACCGGCCTCCCGCCGCCGAGGAGCTCGCAGGTCAGCCTTCCCTGGCACCCGGCGCCTCACACCCCATCCCCGCCCAGCACCGGGCCTCGCTTGGCTCCCGCGGGCAATTGGTCCTCAACCCCGTCTCCTAGCCGTACCCATTACCTTCCCCAAGCAAATGTGGCACGTGATGGGCAGAGTGAGGGACAATGTAACGTTCTGCACGGTCTGAGCCATGGCAGCGTTCAGAATCCCGCCAACACGGAAGTCCCGCCGACAGCAGCTCTTCGCCACGCTGGGAATGCGCGAGGCCGGCTACGGCGGCCTGGCAGGGCCATAGCGAGCCGGGGTGAGGGGACGGAAGCGCGCTTCGGAGACGCGCGGTCGCCCCGGTATTTTCCCTTTCGTAATTAAATAATAACTATTATGAATAACACATCTCAAATAGGTTTCCAGGTCAGGAACTGAAATTTTGCTGGGAATGGGAAGGAAGATGGCTTACTAGAGGTTTTGAGACTTCAAAATTTAAGAAAAGTGTAATTAGTTCAGGAAGAAGAGAGAGCCATGGTGTTTTGATCTCACATCTTTCCCAAAAATGGGGATGGGGAGGTGGGCCGCAGGTCTTGAGATAATGGAACCGTCAAACATTTAAAAATGTCAAAATGAGGGCTCCTTCTTAGTTTCTTTCCTATTTCTAAAGCACTCAATCGATTTAAAGGCAATGGTTTTCTTCATACAGAATCATCCAGTGGTATCTGGGTAAATTTAATCTCCTTTCTCCTTGAAGACAAACTTTCACTAGCCCTTCTGTGCTTTCCTAACCAGGAGGTTTAAGGATTCTCCCCAGGGCTCTGATTCATCCTAAGAAAGGAAACTGCAAACAGTGCAAGGCATGCACTTACACAATGCATTTTAACGACTTCATTTCAGGTACAAGAAGAATGTGAGAGGTGGTGTTGAACTCCAGGAGATAATTAGTGAGGTTACAAATTAGCGTTTTCCCAGGATGACAAAGAAAACGAAAAAGATCTAAATGTTTCCAAGTGAATCTTAACCTGTAAGATTAGGGATTTAACTGCAACTTGGTATAAACAAGAAAGAGCTAAAGTGAGAAGAGATACAATCTAAGGTAGTGTGTGAGATGGGAAATTTAGAAAGAGCAACTTTTGTTAATCTTTCTGTGAAAGAGGCAGCTTGAAGAAAGAGAAGTTCCTGACTGGTGGAGAAGACATCCCTGCCTCGAACAACTTCCTAGGTCATAGTCTCAGGCAGCATATTAAACATCTGACTCAACACCGTTCGTGTGTGCATGCATACGTGTGTGTGTGTGTGTGTGTGTGTGTGTGTGTGTGTGTGTGTGTGTATGTGTTGTGTTGTGTTGTGTGAATGAATGTGGAGGCTAACCATCCGGGCTTTAAAATAACCAGGCAATAATGCAATTGGAGAAGGTGGCAACTGGTCTGAAGAAGGCCAAATCCAATTCAAAACTGGCTCACTAGTGGCAGTGAGAATTATCCCAAATAGCTCACTATCCTTGTCTCTAAAAAGCAGACGCTATCTTCAGCTTGGAATTGGAGACCCAGGCAACAGTCACACTGAATAGTGGACACGACCGAATGCCTGGGTCAGCAGCATTCTGTCTTTTACAACCCTGTGGTTATTGGAAAGCAAGATCATAATTATTCCAGGTCCAAAGTTCTCTCAAGTTTAGCAAATGTTTCTTTCGGATTCCCAGTCTTGAAGCCCAGAATTGGAAGAGAAAACGTGACTGTGTTTCAGGGTCTCCTCCTCCAGCCTCTGAGTGGGACAGAGGCTGAGAATGACCTGAGGTGACCTCTGTCCCTTCAGGGGTCCCCACTCCCTACCTGCCACATCTACAGTTCCCCATGCTCTGCTGACCCCCAATGATAAAATTACTTTTTTTTTTTTTTGTTTTTCGAGACATGGTTTCTCTGTGTAGCCCTGGCTGTCCTGGAACTCACTCTGTAGACCAGGCTGGCCTCCAACTCAGAAATCCGCCTGCCTCTGCCTCCCAAGTGCTGGGATTAAAGGCGTGCACCACCACTGCCCGGCTGATAGGCTGATAAAATTACTTTTGTTGCTACTTCGTAACTATAATTTTGCTACTGTTCTGAATCCTAATGTAAATATCTACAGTTTTGGATGCCCTTGGGTGACCCCTGTGAAAGGGTGGATGGACCTCCAAAGGGTGGAGATCTATAGGAATTCTTTAAAAAATTATCTTTAATCTTTCTTCATAGTCCAGTCATTATCCCCCTCCTAGTCCTTCCTCTGAAAGCGACAGTTCCTTCTCCCATTCCTCACCTCTACCCAGTCTGTGTCCACCCCACTTCAAGGGGATGTCCCTCCCCCCCTTCCCTATCTACCCACCAGGCCTCCCCACTCCCTGGGGTTTGAAGTCTCTTGAAGTTTAGGTACCTCTTCTCTCACAGAGGCCAGAGCAGGCAGTCCTCTGCTGTTATGTGTCCGGTGGGGGAGGGGGGCGGACCTGGGACTAACTAGTGTATGTTGCCTGGTTGGTGGCTCAGTGTCTGAGAGATCTCATAGGTTGAGAATTTTGAGAGTTCTCTTTTGTTGTTGTTTTTGTTTCGTTGCTTGTTGTTGTTGCTATTTTGTTTGACGCAGGGTTTCTCTACATAGCCCTGACTGTCCTGGAGCTCACTTTGTAGATTAGGATGGCCTTGAAATCAGAGATCTGCCTGCCTCTGCCTCCCGAGAGCTCTGGGATCCTGGGATTTCATCACCACTACCCAGAAGGAGAACCTCAGATTTTGGTGATTTATATCAATACCTAGTCTCAAAGATAAATTTAAAAATAAAGCCTGTTTTAATTAGAATAAAATCTAGATATTTCCAACAGCTCTTCCTGCTTTTGCTACTCTGGGCATAGCTCTCCAGTGCTCCACCCACACAGCTTTGTCTGGACTGGATTAACTCTATTATGGTATATAGTGGATTATGTGCTTATTACCTTAACAAATTACAGGGTTTTTTTTTGTTTGTTTGTTTTTTGTTTTTGTTTTGTTTGTTTGTTTTAGATAGCATTTCACTGTGTATCCTTGGCTGGCCTGGAATTTGATCTATATATCATACTGGCTTGAAACTTGCAGAGAACCCCCTACCTCCAGAGAGGCATACAGAACCATGCCCAGGCTCAAACTGTGTTTGTTGAGTTTAGACACTGCATTTAATTTTTTTAGTGTATGGTACTAAGTGATTATTTTATTAATATTAATGTATATTTTACCTATAGCCTGCCATTTTATAAGTTCAAGCTATTTTTTTTGATACTTTATTTACATTTCCAATGTTTCCCCCTTTCTAGGTCTCCTCTTTGGAGACCACCTATCCCTTCCCCCTCCCCCATCTCTATGAGGGAATTCCACCGCACACCCACCCGCACACCCACTCCCATATTCCCACCTTGACATTCCCCTTTACTGGGGCCT
>CM052708.1:18298818-18315502 GCA_028551405.1 Uromys caudimaculatus | reverse complement strand
AGATCGGGAAGTTTCGGAGTCTTTCTGTTCCCGGGTTCTCAGGCCCGGGATCCCGGCAGATCCGGGCGGGTCTGGGCGAGAGGCGCTGCTCCCCTCAACCCCACTCACGGGCCTTCCAAGTTCCTGTGAGGCTTCCTCTCTATATCTGGTTCCTATTCTTGTCTTCACATTTATGAAAACGACCCTTTGTGGATGCTTATAAAGAAATATAAGGCCAAGTAGCAATAATAATAAGCTTGTTGCTCTCCTGTATCCTGTCAGATATAATTACCATGTGCACGCACAATCAAAAAGTGGCCCTTTTCCTTATTTGTAATGTTTACTTCATTTTACTTCAAAGCATATGCAAATAAAGATTAATTTTATCTAGACTATGTAGATCATTTTTTAATTAACAAGAGTTCACTGTGCTTAGCGAATATAGTGATTTAAATAGGACAGCAAATAGCTAATCCATCATAAAATTTATAAGTTCCTCACCTCAAAAACTTTCAACTTAAGATGCTTTTATTCATCAGAACAATTGAGACTTGCAATAAAAGGCGAGAAGGCAACTGATGTGAGTTGGAGCCCTGCCTTCGGATTAGCATCAGGCAGACCAGAGAATGCCACCTAACTTATTTTTAATTACATTCAAGGTGTTCGTCCTATTAATCTGGAAATTAACCATGCAAAATGAATTCCACTGGTGAAATACTATGTTCTGTGTGTTGGGGGGGGGGAGTGGAATAAAACTACCATGGATATAAAGCAATATATGGTGAACCTGTCATACAAATCCTTGCATGGTGGTTTCCCAGGAAACCAAAACTACAGATGTACAAACTGAAATACAGATGTGGGTTATCTCAAATAACTAAATCTAGTTTTCATTCCTAATGAGGCCATTCATTTTCAGACTTTTATGCAGAATACTGTGTTCCTCTCAACTGAGCTGAAAATCTGGAACTCCCAAGCAAAAACACTGGTGCTGTTTGAAGGTTAACGCTTATTTAATCAAATTCGATATTTAAATCTATATAATATGTGATCTCCATAGACTGGCAACCAAGCAAACCACCAGGTAACCTTGTTCTCCAGTGTCTCTCCAGGGGTTCTGCTGAATCGTCGCCTTACAAGCTGTGTGCCAGCTCTGGAACAAACACAAATATATTTCCTCTCCAAATGCACCACTTCTGCCAGGAAGCTAACAGATGCACCCACAAATGTTGCAAGTCTGCCTGTGAAACCTGGAACTCATTGACTTTCTATTGCATTTCTCTAGCACAAGTGCATTTGGAGCAAAGAAAGAAATTAAAATGAAGTCAGGTGTCATTCAAGAAAATTACAGTCCCACAGAGGATAGTTTTGAGTTGCAGCTTTGAGTTACCACGCTGTGCAGTTCACAGCTGCCTACAGTTTTTGTCATTAATAATCAGTAAATAAGATCTGCAGGTGGGCCTGGAAGGCACCCCGAGCCAAGAAGATGGTAGTTAGGGCTTCTGTCTCTAAGATGGGTGGCCAGGCTCATTTGCACAACCCAGCTTATGTTTCCACACAAAAGTGCAGCCCTACTTAGCATAGCTTCGGGGAAGCTGCTTCAATACAGGGAATGCTAATTACTGTAACCAACTGGCAACGATGCATCCAAAATTAAATGGCCTGTGACTGAGCAGATGAACAATTTTTATGGCCCAAAGATCAGGGAACACAGATAGTTTGTTAAATTAACTGACAGCCTCTTTGGTCTAAGTAGGTGAGTTGAAGTCATTTGAAAGCTGTGTTTCCATGCAGTTCCAAACCAGAGTCTCTCCTGTGTAAGTACAGTTCCCCCTGCAGTTTTATGGGGAACTGTGGCTACATTTAGTACATAAAATCCTCCAAGTTCCTTGGTTCTGTTTATGAATGACCAGGAGAAGCCATTCTACACCCCTGTGGGATTGATCTTCCTTATAGCTGCTCTTTGGAAATTCACCTGAAAGTAATTCACAGAGTTGTATAGGGAAGCTTTGAGGGGCCCTGCATGGGCAAAAGCTTTTCCCTTCTAATTCCCAGCATTGATCACACTTAGAAACCAAGCGGCTTCACCAGCACATCAGAAGCCACTGCTACCACAAGTTCACTCTCAATGTCGGTGTATGTGTAAAAGTTTCTCTAGAGACGGGAGTATGCTTGCAACCTGTTCAAGTTGTTTGCAGCAAACTCTTTGTCATACCCCAACTTAAGCTAAGATTTTTCAGCTTTTACATGATGCTAGCTCGGACTGTATAATTATTCGTTCCTCCCAAGAGACTGAAATGACACCTTCCCCGATGGTTAGTAACATCTCTGGTCTCTTCTCCCCAGTAGCAACCCCTATCCCTCTGGCCTGTAACCTCCCAACGTGTCTCTAGGCACTGTCAATTAACTGCTGAGGAACAATAGCACTACCAGTTAAGAATCACACCTATTGGACACCTATGATAAGACTAGACTCTGTGCAAGATTCAGAGATCAATAGACACAAATAATAGACTGTGCTTAGCATTGTGAAGTGAGGAGGTACCCCAAACTGGAACGAAGCAAGGGATTAAAGGGGCAGTAATGAAGGGGGCTAGTGCAGTCAGGCAATGCTTGGTGCTGCTTAACTCTGTCTTTGAAAAGACAATGATATAGTGGTAAGGGTTGAGAGGGAACCAGGACAGTGGTGGGAGGTGATTATGCATGTCTGATAGGGCTGGAAAGTTCTGTTAGCTTTAAGTGAAGATGTCTTGCTCACCTGCCTTTTCTTATTTCACGAGAAGTGTAGTCATTCTTTTAAGCATTGTGCTTACATTCTGGTTACTAGAAACAATCACCAAGACGGTTTAATTTTGTTAGAAAACCATTTAAAGCCCCTCTTCATCACGTTTTCTAGCTAGGCAATCATTTCAGACCTCTAGGAAATGTCTTCTGCCAGTCTGCTCCCACTCCTGTCTTCAATAAAATGCCACTCACTTTTCTCAGTTCCACAGAACAGGCAGGAAAAAAATGCCTCTGACCACACAGATGCCTGTTCCCCACACCCCTCAGGGACTCCATTGCCTGCAGCCAACAGGCTTAGGTGCATTCCTGCCTAGAGCAGGTAGGAAGAAGCCAGCCCAGCTAGTTAGCATCCTGCAAGTTAACTCCTTCTTTCTCAAAGGTCGGAGTTTGTGTTTCCCTGATAGTTTTAATACAAACACATCAACTTGATTATAAAAGGCATCAGAGGTTAAATACAAACTTTGCTCTTCTATGAATCTTTAGCTCCAAACCAGAAGCCAGTGTTCAAATTACAAAATGGAACAATGTTTCAAGAAATACATTTCTACCTCTGCTTCTCAAATGTGAGCCTCCATAAGAATATGGTGGAGCAGTACAGTCTAGAAATCCAATAACTGTGCAGAGGGAAACATCTATTTTATGTAGGTGATTCTGACATAGTGTCTTAGTCAGGATAACTCTAGAAAACTCCACAATAGTTTCCATCCCTGGATCCAAAATTTCTGTTTAAAATATAAAATTTCAGACATGCATATGAGGTACTTTGATCATATTTAATCCCCACTTTTTCCCCACAACTCTCCCCAGATCCATCCTTGTCCCAGTGTGCCCTCTTTTACTTTCTTTTATAACCACAGAGTTCAATTTGTGCTGCCCATATGCTCATGGATGTGGGACCCTCCTCTGGAACACAGCCAACCCAGGGGAGACACATCTTTAAAGAAGACTGATTCTCCCTGTCTTAGCCAGGGTTTCTATTCCTGCACAAACATCATGACCAAGATGCAAGTTGGGGAGGAAAGGGTTTATTCAGCTTACACTTCCATGCTGCTGATCATCACTAAAGGAAGTCAAGACTGGAACTCAAGCAGGTCAAGGAGCAGGAGCTGATGCAGAGGCCATGGAGGAATGCTGCTTACTGGCTTGCTTGCTTCTCCTGGTTTGCTCAGCCGGCTTTCTTATAGAACCCAAGACTACCAGCCCACAGATGGTACCACCCACAAGGGGCCCTCCCCCTTGATCACTAATTGAAAAAATGCCTTACCGCTGGATCTCATGGAGGCATTTTTTCAACTGAAACTCCTTTCTCTGTGATAACTTCAGCTTGTGTCAAGTTGACACATAAAACTAGCCAGTACACATAGGAACCAGTTTAGAGCTAGTGTTTGAAATAACACAAAATATTATTTTTAATGGATATTTCAGATAACCCTGGCTTTCTGTTTTAATGATGGAATGCAATAATTAACCCACAAGCAAACCATTGCTTCTGAGGCTCTGAGAGAAACATAAACAGATCGGGACCATTCAGTACTTGAAAACAACCTGAAATCCTAAATGGCTCAGATTTGAATCTCTCCTGACTTCGCTAGTACTTCACATTTTGCAGGGGATAAAGGGATTTTAAGATCTTCGTTGAGGCTGGGAAGATGGCTTAGTCAGTTAAAGTGCTTGCTGAACAAGCATGGCGAAGGGAGTTCAAATCTCGACTCCCATGTGACACACCACTCAGGATACCATCTTTGAACTTTCTGAAAATTCAAATATAAAATAAAGGCTTCCAACTGGAGAGAAGATGCTGTGTGAGTTACGTAACATTTGAAACCTAAGAAACTAAAAGTGGAGCCCCTCAGTCTCTTATTTTAGTTACTTATGTGCATGTATGTCTGGGGGCGTTATGTGCAGAAGAATGAAGTGTCAAGGCAGACTAGAAAAGGCCATCAGAAACACAGTTCCTGGCAGCTGAGAGATGCTCCACATTGGTGCTGGCAACCACACTAAGGTCCTCTTTAAGGGTAGTGTGGACTCTTAACCACTAAGCCTGGGCCTCCTCATCTCTTGAAACTGAGAAGAGAATCTGCTTGTATTTTGCCCTTGCTGGGATAGTCATTTACAATCAGTTTGCAAGCAGAGAAAAAAAAACCTTGCCTATTTAAATCTATCTTGGGCCCAGCATGCAAGCCCCAATACCCCTGTGCTTAGCCTTGAACATTGAATATCACTTTCCAGGTATCAAGCATGTCTGTGACTGACAGCACATGCCAGCAGGGGCTGTCAGCTACAGCTGTTGCCCAGCTGTTTACAAGAGCTGGGCATTGCTTCAGGCTGAGCTTATGTGCTTTGTCCAGCCACACCGTCTGCTCTCTTTTATCTATCCTCTGCTACTCTGACGATGATTGCTTGTGTTTCTATGCTGCAGAAGGCTAAAAGTCAAGTATTCTCTGCACAGTTGAGTCACATTTTTGTGGGTCCCACAGAGGTAGTATTTGCCTAGCCCAAGACATGCCTTGGGATTAGGCTACATAGTCCGGTGGGTATATTTGCCTACTGTCTTGTCATCCTCGGTTGGCTTTAGAGTGTTTTGATGTTCACACAGGGAACACTTCTATCTGTGCACTTTGCAACCCAAAGAGCATCTCTCTTTTTATTCCTAAAACGATGAGGGGTCTCATGAGAGTGAGAGACATAACCCCACTTATCTTCACCCTCATTTCCATCCTCTGGCTGTTTCTCTAACCCTTACCAGGTCACCCTGTGCCAGGAAATCCGTCACTGCCCTTGCCCGGGGAGAACTATCTCTGTGTTCACACATCACCATGCTTACTGCTTCGGACATTCAGTCAGGTCACTGCAAGCGTGGCGCACAGCCTCCTTCTCATCCTATAGCTTTATTTAGGAGAGCGTTAAGAGAGCGTCTATAAGGTGCGTCCTTGGATATGATACTCAATTGCTCAGAAGGTGCCGTTGGCTCCATAAAGCTTATAAAGCAAAGTCCGAAGTGAAGAACCTTCATAGCTGGCCTTGGCTTACCTCCCAGTTTCTCTACTTCTGACCTTCACCCAGTGTGTGCTCCAATTAAAGAGAACCATACAGTGCTTCTTAATGCTTTATTATTTTCATAATTCAGCCTAAGCGATCACCTCCACCTAGAAGAGCATGCCCTCCGGTCTATGTCCACACAGGACCAGTTCCAGTGACGTTTTTTTCATGATGTTTGCTTTATTCACACTTAAAATGACCTTCCCTTTTCCCATGGCCACATCTTTTAATATCTCTGAAGGCTCTTAGCTAGTATGATTTCTTTTTAGGAGTTAGATGTGTATACTATTCTATGCCCCTGCTGGACTATAAATACTATAAGAGTGAGTTTGGTCCATACTCAATGTATCTTTCTCTATACTGTCTAGAATACATTAAAAACTTAATAAAAATCTTTCAAGGTCAGTGTTTGCATTTAAACAGACAGCTGAGCCAGAATTTGAATGAAGGGAAACTTTTGAATGTTCGTCCTAATGTTTGTTAGTTCTGCATTCTAGGGCAAGGCACTGAGCCTTAGATTCCTTTAGTGTAGAACTTGGAGAAGAGCACTTTTCCTGTCTTTCCAATCTGCTTACTGGGCCATGGTGATGAGCTAATCAGACAATGTGTTGAAAGTGCTCTGAAAACCAGTCTGCTACAAAGCAAAGACAGCACCCTCGCCCGCCTACAGAACCATTCATTTCTACACAACTAAACATCTAAGGCTAAAACTTTCAGGTTCATAGAAGCATCATAAACACAAAATGTACAAGTCATTCTTGTGTTTCTTTTCTAAAGCATGACTTCCTTTATTTCCCTAAAAATATTTTCAACATTTTAAAGACAGACTATAGGAAGTTGAAATTTTAGTTTCTTCCATTTAGGTTTTTTTTAAAGATGTGTAAGCATGTTTTGCCTGCATGTGTGTATATGTACCATGTACATGCATGCAATGTCCATAGTGGCCAGAAGAGGGCGTCAGATCCCCAGAAGTGTAGTTATAGATGGCTCTGGGCCACCATGTGGGTTCTGGGAACTGAATTCAGGTCCTCTTCCAGAGTAACAAGTGTGCTTAAACACTGAGTATCTCTCCAGCCCCTAGCCCGGGTTTTGAATCTTAGAGACTTTCACTTTCATACCTTTAAAAAAATTATATTTATCACAATAGTGTGTTATCCTTTAAGGTTAAGCCATCTTGTAATAGCATATACCATGATGTATTTTAGTTTTTCCAAAAATAAATTAGTAATACAGGAGAAGTTTCCAACTTATTCAGCTTTACCACAGATTAGTTACTCAGGGAAACTACCAACCTGCTGCGAAACTAACAAAGAGGCTGCAAAATATTCATTCTTCAGTAAATAAGGAACCACACTAAAGCCACAATACTGAATCTTCTTCATCATCATCCTTATAATTATTTAAATTAACCAAAATTCATCATAATCCTGTGGGGTGCAATGTTATATTTTCAATTTAGAATGATTAAGTCAGGCTAACTTAACATCTGTACAGTCTACAATATATTTTCACAGTATGAACATTTTAAATCGTCTTAGCAATTTTCAAACACATATTATCTTATTATTGATCGTAGTCATCATCTCTGTAAAGAAACTATCAGTCAAAAACTCGTCCTTCCTAGGTACCCGAAAGCTTGTGCCCTTTGGCCAAGATCTTTCTTAATTTCTCCACACCTCCAGCCCTTGGAATCACTCAGTATGTTTGACATGTTTAGGTTTCCCATGTAAATGAGATCATGCGACACAGTACTGAGTATTCGGGGAACTTATAATTATTAATTGCCTGTGTTCTTACCCCGCTTGCAATAATCCCAATCCGTTTCCCCTGATGTGCATTCTAATGGCAGAAGGCACCCTCTTGCCAGCCAGTTTCTCTGCATATGCATCCCACTGGATCTGAGAGCCCGTTCCTTGTTTGTTATAGTATACTCCGACAGTCTTTAGCCTGAAAGAAATCTTTTCCAGGTCCTATAGCATTATATAGGCCAAAGTCAAGATTTGCTAGGTGCTGGCAGTCATGCCTATATTATCTTATTACTATATTCTATTTGATACATTTATTTTTATTTTTTCTGAGGACTGAATTTAGGGTTTCACAAATGCCAGTCAAGTATCCTACCATTGAGCTATACATTCCTAGACCTCAGTCAATATCCTTGAAGACAAATACCATGTCATCTTGACAACGGATCTTTGAATAAACAGTTACTGGTACACAAATCAGAATGTCATGTTCCTTAGCAGCATTAATTAATGTCTTTGTAGTATGGCCACTCTTCAGAACCTCAGTTTTCTGAGCCCTAAAACAGGGACTTCAGCAGTTAGTCTTCTAGAGTTGTTGAAAGAAACACATAATACACACTCTAGAGTTTGCTATCCTTGATGGTTATACCTCCGAAGCTTGGTCTTCATGTAGGTCCCCCAACCACAGGAGCTGGGGTGGTTCCTGACTCTTGCCTGCCTGTGGATCCTGTTCTCCTAACTGGGCTGCCTTGTCTGGCCTCAGTGGGAGGTGATGTACCTAGTCCTTCAGTGACTTGATGTGCCAGGGTGGGTTGGTGACCTCGGGGGCAGGGGCTTTCCCTCTCTGAGGGGAAGGTGAGGGGCATATCCACATCCCCAGCTGGAAGAAGGAAACAGAGCGAGAACCCAATGTTCCACTGAAGGCCATAGGATGTCTCAAGTGCACCACAGACTAAGCATACAGTATACATACCTTGGGACTGATAACTCCATTCTATTCAGAGGGTAAAAGTCAGATTCTCCAAAACTAAAACCTGAACTTCTTTGAGATCCTGGCACCAGCTAAGGACCTTGCTAAGTCATCCCCTGGACAAGCACACAGAACTTTGTCCTTAACTGGGAACTCTGGGAAAGCCATGATTGGCCTGGCTTCCAACAGGGACCAATTATTTAAATATCAGAACTATGAGGGCTATTTCACGGAAACTACCACACCAGGGTCATCTGGGAAGAAGGAACTCAGTTGAGAAAATGTCATTATTAGATTGGCTGTAAGAAACTCTATGAGGCATTTTCTTGATTACTCATTGATATGGGAGGACCCAGGCCACTGTGGGTGATGCTATCTCTGAACAGGTGGGTCTGTTTGGACAAGAAAGAAGGCTGAACCTGAACAAGCCACAGAAAGCCAGCCAGTAAGGAGTCTTCCTCCATAGTCTCTGCTTCAGTTTTTGCCTCCAGGTTCTTGCTTCTGTTCCTGCCCTGATTTCTATCAATGATGGAGTGTGGCCTGGATTGTGTAATCCAAATGAATCTTCTTCTCTCGGAGTTGTTTTTTGCCATGGTAATTGTCACAGAAGCAGAAACAAACTAGGGCAATGACATCACTGGAAGGTGCGATAAACCCTGCTTCTCACCACCATGAGCTGGGCAGCTCTGCTCCACAGCATGCTCCCTACTGCCATGTTCTGGCTCACCCCAGCCCAATGGCTGTAGACCAAGACCTCTGAAATTGCAAAGCAAAATAAATCTTTCTTTTTTGTATATGTTTCCTTGGGTCATGGCAACCAAATCTAACACACCAATGAATGATACAAGTCACCGATATCTTCCTTTATAAATTCATTAATCTTCACTCTTCTTTATGCATCTATATGTGAGTTTGTTACATTGAATTGTTAAATGCTGACTGAATTCCTCCTATATTACTGTTTCTCGCTGGGATTTTGTTGCTACTTTCGTTTAGCTTGGTTTGGGTTTTCAGAGTCAGGGTCTCACTGTATAGCCCTGGCCATCCTGGAACTTACTTTGTAGGTCAGGCCTTGAAGTCAAAGAGATGCCCCTGCCTTTTGCCCATGGAATGCTGGGAGGAGTAGCATGTGCCACCACACCTGACTTCATTTTTGGCTTTTTTTAAAATTTTTTTTTTATATTAACTTTATATACATTTCAAATGTTTTCCCCTTTGGAAACCCCTATTCCATTCCCCCTCCCCCTGCCTCTATGAGGGTGCCCACCCACCCACCCACTCCCATCTTCCCTCCCTAGCATTCCATTACACTGGGGCATCTAATACCCTCAGGCACAAGGGCCTCTCCTTCCACTGATGGCCAACAAGGCCCTACTCTGCCACATATGTGGCCAACACCATGGGTCCCTCCATGTGTATCCTTTGGTTGGTGGTCCAGCCTCCAGGAGGACCGGGGGGGTCAGGCCAGTTGACACTGTTGCTCCCTCCATGGGGCTGCAAATTCCCTCAGCTCCTTCAGTCCCTTCTCCAACTCCTCCATCCAGGACCCCACTCTCAGTCCAATGGTTGGCCGCAAGCATCTGCCTCTGTATTTGTCAGGCTCTGCCTGAGCCTCTCTGGACAGCTTATCATGCTTCTATCAGCTAGCACTTCCTAGCATCCACAAGAATGTCCAGGTTTGGTGGCTGTATATGGGATATATTCCCAGGTGGGGCAGTCTCTGGACGGCCTTTCCTTGAGTCTCTGTTCCATACTTTGTCTCCATATTTCCCCCTCTGAGTATTTTGTTCACCCTTCTAAGAAACACTGAAGCATCTGCATTTTGGTCTTCCTTTTTCTTAGGTTTCATATGGTCTGTGGATTGAATCTTGGGTATTTCAAACTTTTGAGCTAATATCCACTTATCGGTGAGTACATAGCGTGTTTGTTCTTTTGTAACTGAGTTACCTCACTCAGGATGATATAATCAAGTTCTATCCATCTGCCTGAGAATTTCATGAAGTCATTGTTTTTAATAGCTGAGTAGTATTTCATTGTGTAAATGTGCCACATTTTCTGTATCCATTCCTCTGTTGAGGGACATCTGGGTTGTTTCCAGTTTCTGGCTATTATAAATATGGCTGCTATGAACAGAGTGGAGCATGTGTCCTTATTACATGTTGGGGCATCTTCTGGGTATATGCCCAGGAGTGGTATAGCTGGGCCCTCAGGTAGTACTATGTCCAATTTTCTGAGGGTCCACCAAACTGATTTCCAGAGTGGTTGTACCAGCTTGCAATCCCACTAACAATGGAGGAGTGTTCCTCTTTCTCCACATCCTCGCCAGCATCTGCTGTCACCTGAGTTTTTGATCTTAGCCATTCTGACACTGAATTTAATAGAAGAGAAAGTGAGAAAAAGTCTCGAACACATGGGCACAGGGGAAAAGTTCCTGAATAGAACACCAATGGCTTATGCTCTAAGATCAAGAATCAACAAATGGGACCTCATAAAATTTCAAAGCTTCTGTAAGGCAAAGGACACTGTCAATAGGATAAAACGGCAACCAACAGATTGGGAAAAGATCTTTACCAATCCTACGTCCGATAGAGGGCTAATATCCAATATATACAAAGAACTCAAGAAGTTAGACTCCAGATAACCAAATAACCCTATTAAAAAATGGGGAACAGAGCTAAACAGAGAATTCTCAACCGAGGAAACTTGAAGGGCTGAGAAGCACCTAAAGAAATGTTCAACATCCTTAGTCATCAGGGAAGTGCAAATCAAAACAACCCTGAGATTCCATTTCTGGCCTTTAAAAGCTGAAATAAGCCGACAGAACAATGCCACTGCTTGTGCTCCATGTGGTATCTATCACTGCACTTACCTGGCTTCTGACTTTTTATAAAGGTCTCCCGGGTGACCCTCTCATCTCTGAGAATGCCTCAGCCACTCATAGCTTGCCTTATCACCATATGACAAACTTCTGTGTTTGAGAGCTGTTTTGTGATGTAATTTGATTTAACAACAAGGTCTAGTGTTTTAGATGGTTTTATTCTAAACCTAAGAGATTGCTTTGAGGTGAATTTGCCCAGTTCTCTGACATGCAGCCTAGAGAAGTAATGCCTGCAGAGAAGTTGTGACCATCCACCACCCAGGCAGATGGCCAGCACTGATGGACTTGCCTACTAGCTCCTCTGCTTTGCACAGCAGGTTCTCAACTGTGTATCAATGTCTATGCAAGTATCAGAAAGGCTGATGTGGCTTGGAAGAGAGGAAGTAAGACTACTGATCAAGCAGTTGAGGATCTTGAACTGGTGATAGGGGCCATACCTTAAATGACAGTTACAGTCAGCTAACGATTCAGTGACTGATGAATCAGCAAATATATTATTAATGTAACTAATTTATAGGGGATAAAAAAGCATGGAGCTCTGGTTTCTAGGACAAGCAACTTGACAAGACTGGAGCCAGCTGCTGAAGGTGCCATGGTCAAGTTCAGGATGCTCTTTTGTGAAGGTTGTACTCAAATGGGCTGCAGTTAATTGTGGGTTTTCAGGAAATAGGGGTGAAAAGCTTTCACTTTGTTTAGGGTGGTCTGGCTTTAGGATTCCTATGAGAGATCATCACCTTGGAATTTTTGTCCACACACAAAATGAAAGCAAGAAGAAAATAAATGTGCTCACATGGTCAACTTAATGTTGAAAACAGCTATCTGGAGGTTGGTTTCCTACTCCCATGGTATTCTGAAAACCCCTACAAACTCTCCAACCGTAGTGATTCTTGTTACAATATTCCCAGATGTGATATTTCCTTCATTTATCACCCACCATCCAAAAACATTTGTGAAGCAACATTTAGCCTCAGGTGGACATAAAATATTCTCTTAAAATGACATAATTTAAAACAATCACCCAATTTGCAACATTTTAAAATATTTAATATTATAACCTGCTATGTCACAATGGCCAGGAGCAAACCAGCAATAAGATTATCCAGGAGAGAAATTACTGAAGATCTAGCTACTTTTGTATGTAATATACATGCTAGACACGGTTGATAGATTCATAAAATGCCTCATTTCTAGTCTGGTGACTGGCACATTATTGATAATCAATAAATATTTGTTCAGTGGATAAATGATGCCAGTGATCTTGTTTGTTTGATTCACAGTTTTACACCCAGGCATTAGCCAAGTGCCTAGCACATAAAAGTACTTAAATATTGGTGGAGTGAACAAATTAATAACTCCTTATGCTTATTTATTCTACAGCCATCATGCTGTGTTTACATCTGAACTTGATGTACAATTTCTATTGCTATCTAAGGAGCCAACGCAGACAACATTTGGGACAGAATATAAGCTCCATGAGAGAAATTTCCCTGAGTGATCTTTCCTTCATACATCCAAGGAACAGGCACTGAATGAACAAAGGCATGAATGGGTCTTTGAAATGAAGGTGGACAACACATATCAATGTATTAATAAGTAAAAGATACTGTAGAACATCCCAACTTCTCTGCTGCAATAAGAAACCCTTTTTTTCTGCCATCAGCTTGGGATGTTTTAGCTCATAATCCCCAACCTTTGAAAGGATGATACCTCTCATACGATACCCAAGCAACTGGGCCAGTACCTCTGATTAATTTTCAATATAATTTTTATGAGTTTTCTTGGCTTTAACCACAATCTAGGTGAGGTGTATAAATTCAAAACAAACGAAAAATGGTCTTTCAGGAATGGAAACTAACTTTAATATGAAATCAATATTTATGAAGTTATGATTAATTGACTGGTGATCCAATGATTACAACCTGTCTATCTGAGACATCTACTCAAATTTATTAGCTTTGACCAAAAACAAACTTAAAAAACAATCTAAACTGGGTCAATGAGAGAATAATGCATTTCTAATCAATTTTTAATAGCACTTAAGATTTTATTTTTTTAAAACTTGCTTTTAAATAATTTATCATTAAAATGAATCTGATTTAAACAAGGGGTAAAAGGTGTTCCAGGGCTATTTGATGGTTTTCATAGCAAAGAAATTCAATTATGACTGACTTTTTATTACTGAACTACTTTACTAATAATAATACATCTTGGGCTTGCACAAAGGCACCGAGCCAACAGCCTCAGAGAGCCTCAAGTATGAGCTAGAAGTTAGCTCTCATTCTACCACTGACTGATGTGGTACCATAGTCAAGCCTCAGTTTATCTGTGAGAGATGAGGCCTTCATAACTACCCCTAAGAGCCTTCTGGATGCTACCGCCTTGTAATTTCTACAGATTCAGGGGGCCTTAATTTACCTGTTCCAGGTACCATTTGTAACTGAACTCCTCAGTTCACAGAGTCCCTTTTAAGGCCATTAAGAATATATTATACCCAGGCATGGTGGTGCATACCTTTGATCTCAACACTAGGGAGATAGAGGCAGGAGGATCTCTGTGAGTTTAAGTCCAGCATGGCCTACAGGGCTAGTTCCAGGACAGCCAAAGCTACATAGAGAAGCCCTGTCTCACAAACAAACAAACAGAAAACAAAACAAAGAAGAAAGAAAGAAAGAAAGAAAGAAAGAAAGAAAGAAAGAAAGAAAGAAAGAAAGAGAATGAAAGAGAAAGAAGGAAAGAAAGAAAGAAAGAAAGAAAGAAAGAAAGAAAGAAAGAAAGAAAGAAAGAAAGAAAGAAAGAAAGAGGGAAAATCTCACATAGAGTCAGTGACATGGCTCAACAGACAAAGGTGCTCATTAGGCCTGCCGACCCGGGTGGCGTCTCTAGAACCCATATGATGTAAGGAGAGAAAAAGACTTTTGTACGTTGCTCTCTGACCTTCACACTCACTTGAGTACGTACAAATCAATACTTTTTAAAAGAATATATTCTTTTTAATAAAAAAAAATCTATCTCAATCAAAAATAAAGAAAGAGCCATGTGGTGGTGGAGCTCCTCTTTAACTTGAGCAGAGCAGATGCAGATGCTACATCTCTGAGTTCCAGGTCACTATGGTCTACAGAGTGAATTCTATGACAGCCAGGGCTACACAGAGAAAACCTGTCTCAAAAAAAGAAAAGAAAGAAAGAAAGAAAAGAAAAGAAAAGAAAAGAAAAGAAAAGAAAAGAAAAGAAAAGAAAAGAAAAGAAAAGAAAAGAAAAGAGAAAACCCAACCAACCAAAAAAAAGAAAGAAAGAAAGAAAGAAAGAAAGAAAGAAAGAAAGAAAGAAAGAGAACAAGAAAAAGAAAGAAAGAAGGCAAAATTGAAAACAAGTAGTCATAGTCAATGAGCCATGGAATTTTGGCCTTTCAGAGTAATGACAGTATCTCTTAGCATCTGTGTCAATAATATCTATTTAAAACATAATCTGTTCAAAATGGGAAATACTCTTCACAGAGCACAGAATGAGTTCTTGTCCTTGAGCTGCACATGCACACACACATGCACTCACACATGCACTCACACATGCACTCACACATGCACACACACATGCACTCACACATGCACACACACACGCTCACACATGCACTCACACATGCACACACACATGCACACACATGCACTCACACGTGCACACACACGTGCACACACACGTGCACTCACACGTGCACACACGTGCACTCACACGTGCACTCACACGTGCACTCACACGTGCACACACACATGCACTCACACGTGCACACACACACACACGCACACACACATGCACACACACATGCACTCACACATGCACACACACATGCACTCACACATGCACTCACACATGCACACACACATGCACACACACATGCACTCATACAAGCACACACACATGCACACACACATGCACACACACATGCACTCACACATGCACTCACACATGCACACACACATGCACTCATACAAGCACACACACATGCACACACACATGCACACACACATGCACTCACACATGCACTCACACATGCACACACACATGCACTCACACATGCACACACACATGCACTCATACAAGCACACACACATGCACACACACGTGCACACACACGTGCACACACGTGCACTCACACGTGCACACACACGTACACTCACACATGCACATGTACACATATGCTCAGTACTTGTATGCACAGCACAAAGCATTAAGTGAACAAAGCAGGCCTGTTACACATGATCCAATCTTGACTGACTCATACAGTAATATTCAAATCAGTGTGTTTTTGAGAATGTGTCCTAAGATGTTAAGAGTGACAGAGAGGTGTATTGAAAAGTAGATGAAGTTTTACTTATGACCTTGGCATTTTAAATTTTAATTCTCTTAAAATGAATCTTACTGTTTTTATAATTTGCACAAAACACTATAATCTACCTTTTACAAGCACCCAAAAGAAAGATGATGTTTAAAAATAAAATAGCTTTGTGTATGTTGGATATTAGCCCTCTATCAGACATAGGATTGGTTAAGATCTTTTCCCAATCTGTTGGTTGCCGTTTTGTGCTATTGACAGTGTCCTTTGCCTTACAGAAGCTTTGCAATTTCATGAGGTCCCATTTGTCGATTCTTGATCTTAGAGCATAAGCCATTGGTGTTCTGTTCAGGAACTTTTCCCCTGTACCCAGGTGTTCAAGGTTTTTCCCCACTTTCTCTTCTATTAGATTCAGTGTATCTGGTTTTATGTGGAGGTCCTTGACCCACTTGGACCTGAGCTTTGTACAAGGAGATAGGAATGGATCAATTCCCATTCTTCTACATGTAGACTGTCAGTTGAACCAGCACCATTTGTTGAAAATGCTGTCTTTTTTCCACTGGATGGTTTTGGCTCCTTTGTCGAAAATCAAGTGACCGGAGGTGTATGGGTTCATTTCTGGGTCTTCAATTCTATTCCATTGATATACCTGGCTGTCACTGTACCAATACCATGCAGTTTTTGTCACTACTGCTCTGTAGTACAGCTTGAGGTCAGGGATGCTGATTCCCCCAGACATTCTTTTGTTGTTGAGAATAGCTTTTGCTATCCTGGGTTTTTTGGTTCCAAATGAATTTGAGAATTGCTCTTTCTAAGTCTATGAAGAATTGAGTTGGAATTTTGGTGGGGATTGCATTGAATCTGTAGATTGCTTTTGGCAGGATGGCCATTTTTACTATATTAATCCTGCCAATCCATGAGCATGAGAGATCTTTCAAATTTCTGAGGTCTTCTTCGACTTCTTTC
>CM052708.1:18248097-18298318 GCA_028551405.1 Uromys caudimaculatus | reverse complement strand
AAAAAAAAAAAAAAAAAAGAGCCAGATAAAATAACCATAGTCTGAGTCGCATTTATTTGTAAGCTAGTCAGGCATAAGCTTAAATTGGTTGTACTACAAATGTAAATAAAAATAACCAAATTCTCATTGCTCGGTGATATTGTTAGTTTACTGTTGAATTTCCATTCAGTTTTCAAAAGGGCTACTGTGAACACTTATGAAGGGTTAAGATGGAAACCACACACATATGTAATGCACATCTTTTCGCGTGATTATTTTCTTGAGCATTTAAAATTCCTAGGTCCAGGGACGCTGTGCTTTATGCAGTGTTGCGGTTCCTTTTGTCTAGGATGCCACTGACAAGCTTTGCTTTCCTTTGTGTGTCTGTTGTTTGTATTTACCGTTATACAGTAGTGAGTTCTTCAGATACGCTGTAAGTACATTTTAGACAAATTATTTGAAATCTATTTTTAGAAATAAAATTATAGGTTCTTAGTATATCAATATAATACATAACTTTATTTCATTGTGTGTGTGCGTGCACATACACACACGTACACACATACATGTGCACACACATCTGGAGTGATGGGGAGGTCAGAGGACAAGTCTTAGAAGCTGGTTCTCTCCTGCCACCTTGTGGGATCCAGAGATGGAACGCAGGTCATTAGGCCTGGGTGCAAGCTCCTCTACCCATTGAGCCATCCTGCCAGCTCGCATTTTAAATTTTCTAGTGTCAAATTACTTACGAATAGCATCATAAAATTGCTTCTGTCATTTTTAGAAAGATTTTTGGAAAGTTTACAGTCATTGGGGACGGGCATGTGTGAGCCACGAAGTGCATGTGGAGGACCTTAGGGAGTTGGCTTGCTTCCATTACTCACGTGGACTCAGGATCCCGCTCAGATGGTCAGGTTCCTGTGGCAGCGAGTGTCTGACCTTCCATTACTCACGTGGACTCAGGATCCCGCTCAGATGGTCAGTTCCTGTGGCAGCGAGTGTCTGACCTTCCATCACTCACGTGGACTCAGGATCCCGCTCAGATGGTCAGTTCCTGTGGCAGTGAGTGTCTGACCTTCCATCACTCACGTGGACTCAGGATCCCGCTCAGATGGTCAGTTCCTGTGGAAGCGAGTGTCTGACCTTCTGAGACACCTCAAAGGTCCCATTGTTGTCACTTCATTTTAGAGCTGTGCTAGGTTCACAGCGATTGAGTGAACAGATGAGCTTTCCAATTCCATCTTCATATCCCCACTGACTGTGTACCCCTCTCTGCTCTAGATATCCCACACCACAGGTGCACATTTGCTCTATGAACTTCTAAGGACGGTTTTCTGATAGTCCATGGTTTATATAAAAGCTCATTCTTCATATTTCATAGTCTGTGAATTTTGACAGATCGTATCTTCCAAAATACGTGCTTAAAAACCCCCCTTATTTTACGCATAGTAATAAACTTTATATATTAACACTATAATAGAATGATTTGATATGGTTTAAGACAGAAGAAAATGGAGAAGCATTTTATATTATAAAATTTCTCAATTTTCTGGCAGCAGGGACCTAGGTAGCCAATGGCATGCAGAGCAACATACCCAAGTTTTATTGTGACTTCTTTTTATTTTATTTTATTTTATTTTATTTTGATATGTTGTTTACATTTCCTATGTTTCCCCCTTTCCAGGTCTCCACTTTGGAAACCCCCATGCCCCTCCACCGCCTCTATGAGGGTATTCACCCACCCACCCACTCCAGTCTTCCCACCTTGACATTCCCCTTTACTAGGGCCTCTAACTCCCTCAGGCCCAAGGGCCTCTCCTCCCCCTGATGGCCAACAAGGCCCTCCTCTGCCACATATGTGGTCTGACCCATGGGTCTTTCAATGTGTATTCTTTAGTTGGTGGTCCAGCCTCCAGGAGGACCAGGAGGTCAGGCCAGTTGACACTGTTGCTCCCTTCATGGGACTGCAAACTCCCTCAGCTCCTTCAGTCCCTTCTCCCAGTCCTCCATCTGGGACCTCCCTCTCAGTCCAGCGGTTACTGTGAAGTGAACCTTGCGTATGTGACTTCTCTGATACATATCTTACCCATGATTACAGCTTTTATTTATTTGTTTATTTACAGCTGAATGCTATTTCATTTGTTCTGCATGTTCACTGTCCATTAGTCTGCTGATGAGCCTCTCCTCCGGTTGTATTTCCTTGCCTTTGTGAATCAGCAGCAGTAGAAATGAATACACAAATATGTGCTAATATATGGAGTTCTTTAGGTATATGCCCAAGAATGCATGGCTGGGCACACAGTAGCTCAAACTAATGTCCATGATGACTGTATTTGTTTTCTCTCCCACTAGCAGTGAAGAAACGTTCCTCTTTTCCCAGGCCGTCAACAGCGTTTGTTGTAAAATATTTTATTGACTCAGAGGTCTTCAGTTTTAAACTTTATGTTCTCCTTCTATTTGGGAAACAGCAACTTTTCCTCTTCCTCTTCTCCTGAGACAGGATATTATTCTTATGTAGCTCAGGGTTGCCTCAACCTTGAACTTCTTCTTGCATTCTGATTACAGGAATGTGACATCATGTTCAGCAAGAAGAGTCTTCGGTCCTCCATTGTGTTTTGTATATATTTCTTTAAATTGCCCATTTTCCCAAGATGCTTCTGTGTGTAGTACTGAGTACATTTTTTAATGTAATTTTTTCTGTTTGGAAATTGTGCAGGTAGTAGTATACATTTTTCTTAAATTTTCATTCATCTACATACTTTCTGGGGATACCTTTATTGGTTAAGTTTTCCTATTGCTTTCAGATTTTCTAAATGGAAGATTTCTGATTTCTGTGAGAATACTCCTGATAGTTTTACTCTTTCACTCAGCACCTGAACTCCAGGGTGGAATTTCAAGCCATTTATCTGTGTTTTCCAAGTATGGCTGAGGATGGTTCTTTTGAGTCCCTCAGCAGCAGACATGGACCACAGAAATTAATCCAGACCAGCCATGGAGGACTCTAGGTTAAACCTTTGTACTCATCAGCAGCTCCAGAGAACACAGTTTCCCCAAGAGCAGATGTGTCTACTGTTTCAAGTGGCAGAAGTGCAAATCTCTTCTGGGATTAGAGGCTCCTCAGAACACACACTTCCTTCTCATTTCCCAGGGTCCTCATCACCCCTTGTCTGTCTGGGATGCTGATAATAAGTGTTTTATATCTCTTGTGGCCATACACATCCTCCTGACTTCTAACCACTTGGAACTGAGGATGTCCAAAAGCATTAGATGACTGGAGATGGAGGAGAAATACATGAGCCAGACTGGTTATCATAGAAAGCACCGCTAGGACTAAAGACTGAGTCCGCTATGGGTTCTCTACATCACAGAATTGCTTTGATAAGAACTGAGAGTGGCCAAGGGGATCAGATGCCTCCCAGTCTGCTTTTAGGTAGCAAGGCTTTGCTCTTTCTTGAAAGGCATTGTGACAAAGTGAGCTAATGCAAAGATCTGGATCCTGAAAACAATGTTTGAATCCTGGTCTTGCTGCCTTTCAATTATTTGATGCAGTATACATTACTTACCCTTTTGTATCTCAGTTTTTCAGATATAAATGGTGGTAGTCAGGACACCTTTCTAATAGGGTTATTTAGTGCCTTAAGTAGGCAAATTAATGTTACACTTACATATACCTATTTAGGTACTATATATTAATATGTATTCTATTCACATATATAATGTTTAAACAAGGGCACGACACAGGGCAAGCTATCATTATTGAATTTTCCTTCTCTTCATCGTTTTTAGTTTAGTTTCTTTAGCCACTTTGGTAGCAGAAAAATCTCCCCAGTTACCAGCATAAGTTCTCACTTTTGCTGTAATACTTACATAAGCTTCCCATTAAAATGCTTTACATGTTTTAAAACATTTAAAGCTATCCATGTATTTAGGATTAAGGTAGAAGTGGCTATCACAGTCTGACAGGGCAAACGCCATTTTAAAATCAGCTTCTATACTTGTAATTTGGAATAAAGGAGTATACCTGAGCTGGGCTAGGTAGCACATGCTCCTGACCTCAGCACTTGGGAGGCTGAAACAGAAGGGTCTCAGGTGTAACAGCATCCTGAGCTACAGACAGGACCCACCTTAAGTGAAAGAATGACTAGATACGCAACTGCCATGTTGTAGAGTGTATCCTGTGTTTGTTACTGGTATTTTCACTTGCAGTGATGGTGGCAGCCGAGGTGGGATGACATACAATGTGTCCTGAGGTAGACCCAGGTTTGTAATCAATCTGGACCCTTTGGCTTAGCACCTAGGTGGTAGGGTTGTATCCCGAAGGGCGTCAGTGGTGCTGTTTTGAGAAAGACCTGTGTTCACAGAGTTCCCCAAGTTAATTTTGTTTATAACTGCTGAAGAACTTCTCCTCTCATTTGCATTGACTCTCAGTGACCTACCTTCAGGCAAACCCCGACCTGCAGTCAGAGGTGTGGATTAAAATAGAACTGTGCATTTGAGTGCATAACAATTTTTACCTATGGAGTTTTGTGGCACTTTATGCTAGCAGCATTGTAAGTGGTGTGCCTGGATCAAGCAGGTTAAGAGGCAGAAGGGGTGTTGCCTGTGCTAATAGGGCCCCTACTCAGGCTTTGTAGACTTTCTGGTGATAAACTTCCAGTGCTCATTTCCCTAATGGGATGGTGTCCTTTTCAGTTTTTCTTTTGTATGCTCGTGGTGACTCGGATCATTAGCACGAGCCCTTTGCAATAGGGGAGGCTGAGAAGGTGAAAGGGAAGCAGCAGGAGAATATGAACTTACAAAGGTCCAGCTTTGTGGCAGCTTTGCAGCTTAGAAACACAAAGAAAAATGACAGAGAGAATAGAGACAATATGACAAATAACCAATGCTCTTGTTAATTCTAGGTACGTTTTCTCTTTCATATAATTGCCTAAGAACAGACAATTCTAATTATAGAAAATGCCCTTTGAGGTTTGTGAAATAAAAGAGAGGTTAAGTTTAGGAAAAACAATTATTTAATGCTGATTGGGACCACTTTTCTTGCTATATTTCATATGCAAATGTGGTTCTATTGTAACAATAGTATGGCAGGTTCAAATGGTGCCAGGATGGATGACATTTTGATTTTTGTTCTCCTCCTCCTCCTCCTCTTCCTCCTCCTCTTCCTCCTCCTCCTCTTCCTCCTCTTCTTCCTCCTCCTCTTCCTCCTCCTCTTCCTCCTCCTCCTCCTCCTCCTCCTCCTCCTTCTCCTCCTCTTCCTCCTCCTCTTCCTCCTCCTCTTCCTCCTCCTCTTCCTCCTCTGGTTGACCTAGAACTGGCTATGTAGACCAGGCTAGCCTTGAACTCACAGAGATCCTCCTGCCTATGCTTCCCAATTGCTGGGACTAAGCATATACTACCATACCTATCTTGCTGTTCTGTAGATTTGAAGTTATACATAGAATAATGCAAGAGTATCATGTATACAAAGAAGCAGCAAGAGAATATTGGTTTTCTTACACTCATTTTAAAACTGAAAAAAAAGCGCTTTATAATCTAAATGATATGATTAGATAAGTTATTACAATCGTAGGGCTCTCTATAAGATTTGCTTTTTATACAGTCTTTCAGACAAGCAAATCAGTGCTGAATTTCATTGTTGTACTAACAGAATGCTTGTAACATTGGGCATTACTGAACTTAGACGCAAAGAGAAGGAGAGGTTTTGATCTTACATCTGGCCCATTAAAAGATACTTTCTTCAGACCTAGCAAAATTTCAGCCAAAGTCGCAAATACATTTGCAAGTAAAGGTGTGCAGACAGAGGAATACTATGGGACACACTGTGATATACTACAGCTTGAGATGGTTTCTGTCCTCTGGGGTTTTGTTGTTGGGGGTGTTGCTTTTTGTTTGTTTTTTGTTTTTGTTTTGTGGGGGGAGTTGCAAGGGCAAAGGGTGTGTATGAGGAGATGGGGAGATGAGTGGAACTGGAGTACATGATGTGAAACTCAAAGAATCAAAAAAGTTTAAAACATGAATCTCCTGAGTTACCATCTACTTTGAGTGTCTTGTGGTGGCTTGAATGAGGATGGCTCCATAGCCTCATGCTGTGGAGTGGACTTGGTGTAACTGTTTGTGGATTAGGGTGTGTGACCTTGTTAGAGGAAGTGCTTCACTGAGGGTGGGCTTTGATGTTTCTTTTCTTCTGCTTGTTGTTAAAAAAGTAACTTTACTATTTTATTTATATGAACATCTTGCCTGTGTAGAGATCTCTGTACCACCAGTGTGCCTGGTGCTTTCAGAAGATAGCACTGTAAGTAAGCTGATTACAATCTCTTTGTGTATCTTGACAGCAACAGAAAAGTAACTAAGACAGATCTTCATGGTAATTTACCAACAGAGGTCAGGCACTGCCATTCCCTGAAATTATAGATTTGTGAAAAAGCAGCTGGTGTTTCTGGCAGCCCCCAGGTACCTACATTTTCCCATTCCGATTACAACTTAAGAATGTGGACCATTAGAGCAGACAATCATTAATAAGAGATAGATTATTCACTCTGAAGGGAAAATGGGTTAGCATTATACTAATTTATATCTAATCCTACCGATAACTGTGTATTATTATAGCTTGTCTCTTTCTAGATTAGCTCAATCAATGCATTTAATGGGTTTATAGACTTTGTTGATATTATGTGGATTGCTCAAAATTGTTCACACAGCTAACATTTGGATGATACTTTAAAAATAGTGACTCTATTTCAGGC
This sequence comes from Uromys caudimaculatus, assembly GCA_028551405.1. Classification (NCBI taxonomy): domain Eukaryota; kingdom Metazoa; phylum Chordata; class Mammalia; order Rodentia; family Muridae; genus Uromys; species Uromys caudimaculatus. The sequence continues at coordinate 18,291,596 of CM052708.1, read as the reverse complement.
CAGAAAAATAAGACCCTTTAGGGAATATTGAAGTTTACTTGGATAAGCTCTCCCAGGCTGTCAGTTCCAAAATGCTGCCACCACTGCTGTTTCTGGCTGGCCCTGTATACTCTGGAATAGGAATCCGTTAGCAATGTGAGCAACAGTACCACAGCATAGAACCACTTCATATTCATGTGATCGTTGTGTCCTGCCAAATTAAGTAACGCTGTCTTTGGCTTATATGAAATACTGAGTTTATTAACGCAAGCTTTCTGTCCCTATTTAGGGCATGGTCGCCTGCTGGGCAGGAACAAGTTGATTCTAAAGAAACCGACAGTTTACCTCCTATAGAATGGTTTTGGGGTCTCTAAGCTCTTTGGCTGATTATCTGCAACAACTAATCCATAAATCAATACTAGTATTATGGAATTAGAATGACTCTATTGTATTTTACACATTGTAAGCTGAACTTCTGATTTCTTTTCCTTTGACAAAGAATCATCCCTTTGAATCCATAGCGTGGATCCTAAGAACACAAAAGTTTATTAAGTGATTGTCTTTGAGGGAAATGAGACTGAGTATCTATTGTTTAGAAAGGGTGCTAGACAGATGTGATACGGTGAATAGTGGTGTCTAAGCTGCTGTCAGTAAAAAGGGGCCCAGGAAATATTCTAGAGAACTCTTAAGTGCAAATATGTGTTTCTTAGAGACAAAGTGTATTTCTTTGGTCTAGAGCCAGGCCACTAATCCAGGAACTGGAAAATCTAGAGTTTGTTCATGAACCCCTCGCTATGGAACCATCAAAGCGAGTTATGACCTCAAGGCACGGACCCGCTATGGGAGTGCTTACCAGTTATGTAAGCCAAGTAGTAAGAAATGGCTGCTTTTAGAGATGTCCTGGCAGGTTTCATTTCCTGAAACTTTAATTAAAACAGATTTCACATCTACCCTTCACACAGGGATAATATTGCCCTATAATTTTCATTGGCAGTTTTTGTTGTTGCTATTAACTAGTGCTGCTCCTTTTCAGGCCGCTTGTGCCACACTGGGGATGCGTTGTTTATACAGTGTGACTCACTCATTGCAATGCCATTAGTTGTCCTCTTCCTTTTTGCCCTACCAAAAAAAAAAGAAAAAAAAAAAAAAAAAGAAAAAAAAAAAAGAAAAAAAGAAAAACTACCCAAACTTTATAGCTCAAATTCTATTTTATATTATTTAAAATGCATTGAATATAAGACAGGAAATGAGAAACTTGGAGCACATTTGCTTCAGAAAGGATAAAAATGAAATCAAATGAAAAGGAGAGAAAGGAAACCAGGAAAGGGCAGAAAAGGCAAGGAAGCTTTTCAGAGCTTTCCCTGTCTCTCCACAGCCAGGCCGCCATTTTTAAAGTTCTTCTCCAGGTTAGGTGAAACAGGCTGCAACTTGGCTGGGGTTGCAGATGTTCCAGAAGGTGGCGAATATTTAAAGACTTGTGTCAAAGAGTGTACCTGATGCTATCTGGCTCCTGTTTCTATCCTTTTACACTGCATCCTTCCTTTCTAGGTCTGTCGGACAGTGCCGTGGTCAAGAAAGGCGGGACACTATGTGTGCTGGTTAGATTACTTTTTTCTTTTCTTTTTCGTCAACTTGACACAAGCTAGAGTCATCTGCGAAGAGTAACATCAATCAGAAAATGCCTCTAAGATTGGCCTCTGGGACATGTCTGTGGGGCATCTTCTTGATTAATGATTGACATGGGAGGGCAGGTGGTCCTGGGTTGTAAAGGAAAAATAGATGAGGAAGCCAGGGGCAACGAGCCAGTAATCAGTGTCCCTCCGTGGACTCTGCTTTAGTTCCTGCCTCCAAGTTTCTGTTTTGCATTCCTGCCTCCCTCAGTGATAGGCTGTGATCTAGAAGTGTAGGCCAAGTAAGCCCTTTCCTGCCCGAGGGAGAGCCTTTCTGGTCAGTGTTCATCAGCGTAATAGAAAGCAAACTGGGGCACTGTGTCTGAACTACTTTCAACTCTGGGTTCTACAAATCTTGACTATCAAGGAAGAGAACTACATGCCTGCGAACTGTTGGAAGCCAGAACTGAAGCGAGGCCATGAAGGAACACTGCTCAGTCACTCGCTTTTGTACAGAAGCCAGGACAGCCTGCTCATTGGTGGCACTACTCACAGTGGGCTACTTCCTCCCACGTCAACCTATCGGTCTGTAAAGTGATCCACAGGCATGCCCACAGGCCAATCTAATGAATGCATTGTCTCAATTTGAGGTTCCCATCTCCCAGATGACCCTAGCTTATGTCAAGTTGACAAAACCAAGCAGCCTAATGCATATACTTCGGTTTGTTCATACATTCTTCTGTTGATGAATATTTGAGTTGTATATTTTTAGATTTGGGATATTATGAATGCAGATGCCATCAACATAAGTGGCAACCTTGCATCCCAACCTCTGGGAGTACTACATTTCTGTTTTGTTCATTCTGAGAATGTTTTAGAGATTGAATCATATATTCCAGAATTTATCGGGATAGTACGTTTTCACTCACCATGACTTTCAGGATATTTATCCAAGTCTTCGTATACATCAATTACCATCCCTTTATTTGTCGAGTAGTATTTTCTGGTATGGATGTTCTATAATTTGTTTAGCTATTCACTAGTCATAAGACATCTGGGTTGGTTCCAATGTCGTCCATACTAAATAAGGATTCTGTGAACAGTTATGAATAGGTTTAGTATGAGCGCAGGTTTTTATTAATTGGGGACAAATACTCAAGAGGAAAATTTCCATGCTATGTGGTAATTGCATCGCTGTTTAGTTTCCTAAGAAACCCTCCAGCTGTCTTCCCAACTGCCTCTACCTTGTTCCATTCCTGTTGATGACAGGTGAATGATCCAGACAGCCTTCACATCTTCATCAGCATTTAGCCTTGTCAAATCGGCTTCTCCATTCCAATAGTTAGAATCCCTATGGATTAGACTAAAAACTCCACTGTGGTTGGACCTTTGGCATTTGTTTGCAATCCCTGTGGTGTCTCCCTTAATTATTGTCTTAAAATGTTTGTTGACATCTTTTGTCCATATTTAACTAAGTTGCCTGTAATTCTGCTGCTGAGCTTTGAGAGTTCCTCTAGTTTTTTAAAGAGTTTGTGTGTCGCAAGGCTATCCTCACAGTTTGCTGCTTTTCTTTATCCTTTTATGAATCAAAGTGTCTTTCACAGAGCAAAGCTTTAAAGTTTTGGGCTTTCTTACTGTTTACTTTGTAAAATGGTTTGAGTTGGCAGCCGAGGCTAGATTTGGGCCTTCTTGGCTAAGCTGCACAAGCACTGGAATTACAGGAAGGGAGCAACCTTGGTTGGCTCAACACTTGATGATTCTTCTCTCTTTAAAAATTGTATTTGTCTGTCTGTTTGTTTATTTATCTACCTATCTATCTTGTGTGTGCGTGTGTGTGCATGTTTGTGTTGTGTGTGTGTGTGTGTGTGTGTGTGTGTGTGTGTGTGTGAAGCCAGAAGAAGATATCAGATTCCTAGAACTGTAGTGACAATTGGTTGTTAGCTGCCCAATATGAGTGCTGGGAACTGAACTCAGAGCCTTTGAGAGTTCTATGTAGTCCTGACCACTGAGCCATCTCTCCAGTCCAACAGGGTTTTATTTCTGATATAGATTTCTGATGAAAATTTAAGTATATTTCAACATATAATATGAAAGAATTCTTTCTAATGTGTTGGTTGTTTTATTTCAGTGCAAAATTTGAGGATTTCATCATTACGTGGTATTTGCCTTCAGGTATGTCTTAACTTAGTTTGGGTTGCTGTAACTGCAGGTATTCTGTCTTACAAACAGGATGAAAGGCTTGGGATCTGCAGCTAGAGTCCCACCACGGGCTGTGGGAGGGACCTCGTCCAGATGAGGACCTTTATACTCCTCATATGTGGGCAATATTTCAGCATATGAATTTGGGGAGGGCACAAATGTTCAGTCTAAAGTATCACATTTTTATGGGCTATTTATATTATTCATCCATTTAATCTTTCATAAGTGGCTACTTAGTTATATTAGTACTCTTAACTTATATTTTAAATAGTATAACTATAAAGAAGACAAATATAACTTTCCTTCTACTACATAGAATTGAATGATTATTTTTTTAAAAGATTTATTTATATATGTTAGTATACTGTTGCTGTCTTCAGACACACCAGAAGAGGGCATCAGATCTCATTACAGATGGTTGTGAGCCATCATGTGGTTGCTGGGATTTGAACTCAGGACCTCTGTAAGAGCAGTCAATGCTCTTAATTGCTGACCATCTCTCCAGCCCCCAAATGATCAACTTTTAAATATGTATATTGGTACAAAATAGTTTTAGTGATTATTTTCTATACTAGTTTATTATTGATAGGGCAGTTATCACATTATTTCCTGAAACTTCCACTTATTTGTCCTTTAAGTGAACCTTAAAATCATTTTATTATGTTCTTACAAAAATTCATGGAAAATCTCCTTGAATTTTGTTAGGTCATAAAATAATTTGCAAAGAACTGATATTTTCAAGTAGAAAACACATTTCATTAAATCTTCCTTATATTTCTCAATAGTTCTTCAGTTTTTATTTATAAATACCTCAAATATTTTGAATTGATTTATATCTTGGTACTTCTTGATGATTTAAAATTCTGATTTCTTTTTTCTGCATTGCATCAAAGCGATTAGTGTTGATGGATTTTTTTTACTTTGTACATTGGATTTGTTCTGGAGTCTTTAGATACTTTGTCCAAACTAAATGATGAGATAGAAATAGATTTGCACCCAATAATTTTTCTTTATTTATTATCCATACAATGTATGCGTGAGTACATGTTTGTGTATGTGCATATGAATGTGCATGGGCATGTGTCCATATGGATGTACAGGCCTGGGGTCGACATCAGGTGTCTTCTATTAATATCCACATTGATTTGAAAAAAAAAACCGTTTTTAAGATTAAAATATAATCCATCTTACCTTTTGAGGCAGGGTCTCTCACAGGGCTCAGAGCTCATGGGTTAGCTAGAGTGGCTGGCCAGCAAACTTTCAGATCCACCCGTATCTTCCCTGCCTCAAGTTGTAGGGTGCAGGTTTGCCTCACCGTTCTCAGATGTTTACATGGATGCTGGTGATCTTAACTCAGGTCCTCATGCTTGCGTGCAGGGACATTCTTGATGGAGCCATCTCCCAGCCCACAGCCATGTACTTCTCCTGAATGAACAGCTTATATTGAAGATATATCATTCTATAGCTCACCAGCGACCCTAAAATGTACTGATGGAGACTAGAATACAAAATCAAATGCTGTAATTTTTTTTTTTTTTTTTGCATTCAAGGCACATTTGAATCAATAAAAAATCAACTCTAAGACACATGCTATTAATTAGAAAAACAATACAAGATCAGCTCCGTTATTTTGCAGTAGTGGCTTCTGTGGGGTGAATAACTGATTTCAAGATGAGCCATCCTGGATTTCCTATTTGATGTTGCCCACTCAGCCTCTTTTTTGGCTGCTGCACTTTCTACTGTTCTGCTTATTTTTATTCTGGCTTCTAGATGCCTGTGGCTGTGTATTCAGCAACGCTAAATAAACAGTCTACATCCTCCAGCTGGGTGCTCTGCTTTGTGAGAAATGTCTGCAGTTTTATTGCAACAAGTACTAACGAAAGTTGGTCCAATTACATAAACTTATTAAATATTATATGAATCATGTTGCTACCACCACTGATGTAAGTTGTGATTCATTCCCAGTTTAATGACAATAAATAGTCATTCCCCTAGACAGGGAAGCTTTTGCAGATGGCTATCTCTGCTCCTCAGCTGGCTGCTGTTCCCTCAGAAAGCTGACTTGGCTTCACAGCCGAGGAAACAACGACATAACCAGGATGCTGATGAAGAGCAAGCCCGAAGCAGTGCAGAAAGGGAGTCGTTTATCACAGGCTAGAACTCCCTCCCATCTGAAGGTGTAGGTGAGCAATGCGGGGTAATGTCAGGAGCAAAGTTCATGTGGCAGATTTATTTCTTTTAAAAATAGAGGTTCCAGAACTGAGAGTCCGGTTCTTGACATCAACAGCCAGGCCGAGAATTTACATGGTTTTCTGACTTTTCTCTTATTTTTCTTTTTAAATATTTTTGATTAAATTTGCTCTTTTACAATGATATCTATCTCTATCTAATCTATAACTATATATATACTCTCTATCTATATCTAATCTATATCTATACTTCTGCCTATCATCTATCAGTCTGTCTATCATTTATCACCTATCTATCTCAATCATCTATCTATAAATCATCTATAATCTATCTATATATGTATCAATCATCTATCATCTATTAATCTATCATCTGTCAATCATCTATCTGTCTATCTATCATCTATTAATCTATCATCTATCTGTCAATCATCTATCATCTATTTATCTATCATTTATCTACCATCTATCTCTCTACTATCTATCATCTATATATATATCAATCATCTATCATCTATTTATCTATCATCTATCTACTTATCTATCTATCTATCTATCTATCTATCTATCTATCTATCTATCTATCTCTATCTATCTCTATCTATCATCTATCTATCTACTATCTATCTATCTATCTATCTATCTATCTATCTATCTATCTATCTATCTATGTATCTCTCATCTATCAATCATCTATCTGTCTACCATCTCTCTATCCATTTCTGTTTCTCATTCTGTTTATTCTCACCTTTCAGCTCTCCTGTCTCCCTCCCACCACCATCATCCTGCTCCTCCTCCCTTCTGGTCCCTTTCTCACATCCATGTCCCTTTGTTCTGTGACCCAATGAGTTTGACCAGGGCTGTGTGTATAACTACAGGTCAGAAACTAATGGCTCGAGCTTGGCAGGATCACTGGTGCTTACACAACTGAAGGCAATGACTGACCTTCCCCAGAATCCATCCACCCATAGACTTCACAGTTCACATGGGCCCTGATCCATGATTGGCTGATGATAGGTTTAGTCTTGTGCAGAACCTGTATGAGTAACTGCAACTGCCATGAGATTGAGATTGTGTGTGTGTGTGAGAGAGAGGAGGGAGCTATATGTGAACTCGAGTACTCACACCCCTGGAGGCCCTTGGCATCAGATCTCTTTGGAGGTTCAGTCTTTTTGAGCTGCCTAGTGTGGGTGTTGGGGTGTTGGGGTGTTGGGGTCTGGTCTAGAGGCATTCTTAACCACAGAGCCATATTTCCTTCCCTGTGGATCTTACCTTGTTCCCATTTCCCTTTAGAGATGCTTTCTGAGCCATGATGGGTAGTATAAATCTCCTATGTAGACAGAACATCCAACTTATCATTTCCTTGAACAACCTTGGGTCTCTGCATTCACTGTTCTACACTGCAAAGAGACCCATCTGTAAGTAACGATGAGAATAGTATTTGTTTGTGGGTGTAAACTTAACATTTAGAAGGCAGTCTGACACCATCACTTTCACTGGAGAACTGTCGGGAGTTTCCTCTTAGGCCCTATGACTTCCCGACCCTAGGTTTTTCTGGACTTGCTTTTATTACATGACTTTACCCATTTTCAGTGGAGCCCAATCTTGTTCCTTTAAAAGTAGACTTTATTTCTGAAAGTTTGAAATAAAATCCACTGGATAAAATTAAATTTCTTGAAAAGATACCAGGAAACTGGGGATAGTTGCATGCATGGGTGCGTGCGTGCGTGCACACACACACCCATGCATGCACGCACACACACACAGATGCATGTACATGCTTTTATGTGGGAACAAACCTGTGCGGTGGAAAGAAGCCCCACGTGTCTGTTCCAGGCGTTGCAGCTCTGGGTGGGACAGGAGACACGCGGGATGTCTTCCCACACAGTCTGATGGGCAGGTGGGGGCTGTGGGAAGCCTTTGCGGGTCCTGCCCATGGGTGGGGAAGGGTGCCATTCCCTGGGAACTCCACAGGCATCTCCGTGGATTCTCTAGCCCGGAGCACCACAGATGAGCTAGCTGGAGCGCAGCTGGGGTTCCGGCCGGGATTGGGTTTTGGAGACTTGGGGCCCCGGCCTAGTTGCTTAGGCTTGGGTGATTGGGTACCGTCTGGGAGCACTAGGAAGCCCTCAGTGAGAGATTAGACTCGGCTCCTTAATCGAAGGCCAGATCCCTTGTTTCCCTTGGAGGGTCAAGATGAATAGACAGTCCAAAATTCTAAGACGTTTATTGTCATCTTGTGGAGTGGTGTGGATAGACTCATACCCCGTGGCCTCTGGGAGATGTGAGGCAGGTATAGTAACTGGGAAGGGGCGAGGCTAAGCCTCTAGGTGTGTCATTAACATGGGGATGGCTTGGGGCTGTGTGGCCATACTTCTACCTGGGGCGTGGCAACGCCTCTACCTGAGGAGGGGTGGTACGTGACTGTGACTGGAGGCAAAAGCCTCCTGGGAGCTTTGGCATAACGTTTTACTGTCCCTTGCGGATTGTTCTGCTGGGTCGCCCAGAGTTTATGCCTGTGCTCAGCTGGATTGCCTGTCACAGATCACTGCCCCACACCTTTAATTCCAGAGCTCCAGGCCAGCCTGGTCCAGAGTGAGTTTTAGGACACATAGCCAGGGCTATGCAGAGAAACCATGTATCATCCCCTGCCCCAATAAAAAAAGAAGATATGTGGTGATGGGATTCTAACGTGATAAAAGCAAACTGCCACAGTTCTCCCTCTCCCTCCTTCCCTCCCTCCCTCCCTCCCTCCCTCCCTCCCTCCCTCCTTCCCTTCCCATTTTTTTTCTTTCCCCTTCTTGTCCTCCTTTCTCTTTTCTCCTTCTCCTCCCATCCTTCCCTCTTTTTCCTCTTCCTCCTCTTGCTCTCCCTGCCTCCTGTATTCTTTTTACTTTTTAATCTCCTTCTCCTAGGTTTTCTGAGACATGGTCTTGCCATGTAGCCTCCAACTCGTGATCATCATACCTCAGCATACACTGGGCTTCTGCTGTGATGAGAGGCATGTGCGTCATGCCCAGCTTAAAATTGATTTTTATTTGGATTTTGAAATGGCTTTCATGACTGGGAAGTTAAACCTAATGGAAGCCTCATTGGTTTATAATTCCCCACCTGGCTTTTTATAAGGTCAAAACTCATTTGTAGGAATACATTCTAGGTTGCCTAGTTAAAAAAATGTCAATCATATTATCTGAATTCCTCTTTCGTGTCTTTTCAGGAAACTGTGGGATTAACCAGAGGCTCACAATGCCCCTTTGCTGCCAAATTCAAATAATCTCTCATTTAGTTTGTTCTCTATCCAAGAGTCCTGATAAAACCTATTTATAACATACGCTTACTTAGTTACTGGTGGAAAATACAAGCTCTGGGGTGAGAACAAGTGATTAATTCTTGGAGCACTTTGCTGTGTGTGTGTGTGTGTGTGTGTGTGTGTGTTCCAGAAGATTTCCACTATTTTCTCACTGTGTTATATAGCTTGATTAAATTTAAATTTAAATTTAGTCTTTCAACTGATACTGTACAATTCTTATTAATAATGAACCTGGGACTTTTAAGAAGTGAATTTGGTATTGTGTTAAAAGGAGTTCTCACCTTCTCTTTATGAAGAAAAGACAACCCATGTCCTTACATTACAAGAGCCAGTGATCCAATATAATAACAGAACAAGCAAGAGGGTCCTTGAAAGGAGGAAGGTGCGATGAACTAGAAGGAATAAAGAGTGAATTCTGGGAGGACCAGCAGGAACATGGTTGCCAGTGCACACCAAGCGCATGCTCATGTACTGTGCTTAGCAAATGCACTCTGTTATCCCATTTAATTCTGGCAATCAGTGCATTGGTAGCTATTTCCCACTGTACTGTATAGCGTGGGAAATGGGAACATTATATGCAAGTCCACACATCTTTCTAAGTGCAAATCCCTGTTCTTTCCTTTAGTGCTCTTCTTGATGTATACATTGGCTAGGGCTTTGTAGGACATGTTGGCCATTCTATCAGAGGAATGAAAAGAGCACTCTTGTTTTCCTCACTTTAACCATTAGAGATGCTTTACAACTTAATTAAGGGCGTAAAGGTAAAACAAGACATAATATTGTAGTCAAAGCTAGCTTCAGGTCTCTGGAAAACTCAGTCTTTGAAAAAAGACAAAGTGGGCTAGTCACAGAGTTCCCTCATTACTGAATGAAAGCATTTTGTGTAACCTACAATAAGCAAGGGGAGGTTACCCTTACAGAGCCTGTAGCACTTTGATGTCCCTGTTCACACTGCTCTCTTGTCTTGCTGATATCAACATTTACTGTATGTACAGTCTATTTCCCTCTGAGGGCTTTTTTCCTAATCAAAAAGGCTGGAGTACCATGGCTGGCTTTTGCTCTGTGCATTGCTACTGCTGGGAGTCAGAAATGTTTGTTTTTCATGGTGAGGTCACCATGAAACCAGCTCTACACATAGAATTTCAAATATCGTGTTTGTACTCCGCTTTTCTCAGTTAATTTACATGCTCTTGCTGTATCACCTGCTTGCTGTGAAGGATGCAGAACCTTTGAGTAGAGCAGGAAGTTTGCTGCTGTCCAAGGTGACACCTGAGATATTGACAGTAGATGGAGGTCTAAATGAAGGATTTCTTACAAGGTTCTTATCCTCTCTTGCTTTTAGATTTTGAGACCATCAAGAGGGATTCTTTGTTATCATCTTTCATGATAATATGCTTTATTTTCTTTCCTACTCCTTTTTGGAGAGGACTTATTTCTGTGCTTACCATTGTTTGTGTTTTAAGTTGTTTGTTTGGTTGTTGATTCCCTTAACCAAACTGCAAGCCTTCTCTGTCTTGTTTGAGATTGTATACTTAACATATAGTTACACCCTTGCTACTCATGATCTGTTGTAGAGTGAATGAATGGCTGTTACGTGGTTGGCTTCAGTAATTGACAGATACTTTTCACTCAATATTCAACCAGATCATTATGTTATAAACACATGATATTATTGCAATATAAAAGATAAATACTTCAAATTGTTTTGTGAAGAATTTATGAGATTAACATGCAATGGAAAGTTTGGGCAAGGAAGGAGATCACACATACATACACATAGCTAGGAGCTTCTCCTGTTAGGCTTCTCCTGGCTGCAGAGCCCATATCTTTTTCTGCTTGGCAGTTCTCCATACAGCTGCCTGCCCATGGGACTCTGCAAGCTTCCAAAGCTCTGAAGCCATGAACCCTTCAGAGAGGCTGTTGCTCATAGGGAAACCAAGGGACAGCACAGAATTCGGCTGCCAAAGCAACTTCAGATTATTTATATTTTAGCATTATGGTCTAGAGACTTTATGCAGACACTGCGTGAAGACTCTGAAAGATGAGAGTTTAAAAGAATCCAACTAACCTGGAAGGAAGCCTCCTCATTTTATTTTGAAAGATGATGCTTCAAACAGAAGACAATATAAATTCGTAGATGTTTAATTTCACTAGTATTCTAGCTAATGTTTCTTTAACTTATCTCTGCCTTTATTTCAAGTCTTTTGTTTTGTAGAAAATGAAAAAAAAAGTAGAAAACTTAGAAACATTGTTATAGTATTTTCTTCTTGCTTGGAATAAACTGCCCAGTTACAGTAAAAGTCTAATATGGACTCATTCATTAGCTTATTTCAGGTCAAGTTCATTCTTGAATCGATTATACATGGGCCCAGCATTGTGCTATGATTGGGGTGGAAAGATGACTCAGAGGGCAAAGTGCATACTGAGCAGCCACATGGATCTGAATTCAGATCGCCATGCTCATGGACAAAGCTGGATGTAGTGGCACACGAGGCTACAATTCCATCTCCAGGAAGGCAGAAACAAGAGATTCCTGGGGCTGTTAGTCTGCCATCTTAGCCAAATTGGTGGGGTCTGGCTTCAGCAAGAAACTGTTTCAAAACAATAAGGTGGAGGACTTGTTTAAGATATAGGTCAGCAGTAAAGCTCACTTGTTGTTCTCTCAGAGGAGCCATGTTGGTTCCCAGTACCGACATGGTGGGTCATATCCATAACTGCAGTTATTTCCATAACCTTAGTTCCAGGGCACCCAACATGATGCACATGTATGCATAAAGAAAGAATATTAAAATGCACATAAAATAAATCAAGAAAAAAACACAAAAAGAAGGTGAATAATGATAGAGAAAGGCACTGGGTATTGACTTCTTGACCACACACACACACACACACACACACACACACGCACTGCACACCTCTGTGCACATAGAATACACACCCATACAGAAATATACATTGTGCAAGGCATAGTAGCTTATGCCTATAATCCCAGCATGGAGAACACTGAGGCATAGGGCTTACTATGGATTCAAGGCTAACCTGAACTACACAACAGGTACCAGGGTGGATCTGGGAGAGTGAGAACTTATCTCAAACCAAACAAAATGTGAGCATTCTGTCCATGTTTATTGCACCCATTGTTCATTAAAGAAAAACAACTTTATGATTTCATAAATTGAGATAAGAAATTTACTATGAAGTTATATATAAATATATGCTTATTGTGATATATACACAAAAATGTGATATATGTGTATATTAATATGTGATATATATGTATATATACACACAAATGTAATGTGAATATAGATGCAACATACATGGAATAGAAAATTATTTGGCTTTAAACAACAAGAGACTATGAATGAATCTGGAAAACATTACATTGTTTAGTAAGTTAGACAGAGCAAGCCAAATACTTCATGTTCTCATTTATGTGTAGAGTCTAAAGTAGACACAAAGAACTAGAGAGTAGAACGATGACTGTCAATGGTCAGAGCGAGAGGAAGTGGATATCATATTTTAAAAAGTACTAAGTCAAGCTCATCGGATCCACCAATTCTATAGATCTAATGGATAACATTGTGATTGTGGCTACACACACACACACAGAGAGAGAGAGAGAGAGAGAGAGAGAGAAATGGTAACAGTGTGACATGACAGGTATCTAGCTAATATGATAGACATTAAGTTGTATGCAGTAAGTATATATACCTTTTATTTGAGACAGGTTCACAATGTGCATTGTATCTCTGGCCAGCCTGGAACTCATTATGTAGACCAGGCTGGCCTCTAGATCACAGATATTTGTCTATCTCTGTCTTCTGTGTGCTGAGATTAAAGACATGCATCTCTGCCATGCCTGGTGTATATATTAGCCTATTTAATAAAGCTGTTGAAGCATGAACATTGTAATTTAAGATCCAAGTTAAGGCCCAATGTCATTAGAGACTTTGCTCCCAGCAAAGTACTTACATTTGTTGAGTGCTTACACTTACCAGCTGTTTTCCAAGATTCAGAAATTCAGTGGTGGAGATCTGCATGCTTCACAGAGTTGGTGGCAACAATGTCATGACCTTCAGCAAACAGGAGACATTGAGAACAAACACAGTCAGCTAAAGATGAAGAATACGTGCAGCTAACTGTAAGTGAGAGAACTGGATATACTTTCTCCCATTGGGTTGTGTTTGCTGCATTTTTCTTTCCAGTTTCTTGCTTGTATGTGATATACCCTGATGCCCTTCCCACTTACCTTCTCCTAGTCCTCCTCCTACAACTGCTGACCCCTTCTCCCCACCTAGCTCCACTTCTACTTGCATCTCTCCTTGTTTTGTATACAGGTCCTATGCAGGCAGTCACAGCTCCGTGTGCTCATGACTGCCAAGCCATGTTGCATGTAGAACTCAGACACTGTTTGTTACATTCCTCCCCTTGTGTTGCTATCTGTATGATCTTCTAGAACTTTGGTCAGTACTTGTGTTCCTCATTTTTATGCCAATGCCTCTTGCCTCTGACACTTGGAGGTATATATTTTCTGGAGAGCTTCGATTCCATGTCCTGTAACCTGTTTCCTAGTTATATGTAAAGGACTATTTTCCTTTCGCTCACTTGGCATAACACTACAGTACATGACTTCTCCAGTCAGCATTCACTATTCAAGATGCCCAGCTCTGCCAAGTCAAGACACTAATACAGAGGAACACAAACTTCCTTCAAGCTATTCTTATGGGAATCATATATCCACACTTTTGTAAGTAAGAGTTATCCTTTAAGGCTTACACATATCTTAGCTAAGAATGATCCTTATAGATTTACTTACTAAGCAAGGGAAAGACTAATTCCCGACTTGTAATGATACACACTGTCCTTTCTATAAGATTGTCTTGTTTCCTATTGAGATGCAAGGTGGACATCTCTAGGAAGGGCAGCTGTGTCTACCTGGCCATGCTCCTCCTGGGTCATGCAGAACAGCCAGGTTGTTATTTTTCAATCTCAGTTACTACTCGCAGAGGTTTCCTTCCTTGAACCTTTATTCTAATATGAATCTGAGTCAATTTATCACAATAGGTGGAGCATCTACTGCGTATAAAGTACTGTGCTAAATGTCAGAGATTATACCTAAAAGTGCTTGCTGTCTTAGACAGTCTTAAATTTTCATGGAGGTATCATTACTTACATAAATGGAGATGGGGTAGGAATCTTGAGTCTTTGTCTCTTTATTGGATATTTTCTGGGGTCCTGTTCAATTTTATTGAGTAGTGAAGACTAACTCCTTGCCCACTTTTATTGCCAGAAGGTTTCCATTGGCCCTTCTTTCCAGAATTGAAGCCTTCTCTTTATACACACTATCAGTCGCTTCTTCTACCAAACTTTTAATTACCAAACTATTAATTATCATCCAATACAGTGTAAGTTATGCATGTTTTTCTTATCTGTACTTATTCTTCTCTGCCATAAGGCTCAGCTTTAGCCACTGTTCTCCCCTCAGGAACTTAGTAAACAATTGGTAACTGAATGAACAAATGAGTATAGAAATAAACCCGTTCTCCTGAATGGATGCTTGATCTATGGCATGTGTGAGATATAAACAAATTAATAAAGTTGTCTGAACTCATAAGCAAAATAAAACTGAGTAATCCTCCCCCGTGCACTTTATATTTGGTGGGAGATATTGATCATTAAATAGTTCTATAAATATGCGAGTCTAAACAGTATTTGTACATTTTGTCTCCACAAGAAGTCAATAACTATCAATGACTCATCACACTGTGAACTTTAAAATGCTTAAATCTCGTTTTTAATTTGACATAGGAGATTTATCTTCACTATATTTATGACTCAATAAAACTCAACATTTCTTGGTAATGTTTATGAATAAAAGACCATTATACTGCCCCCTTTTCTTCCATCTGATGAATTTTGAAGAAAGATGATGTCCTCGGCAAATAATGCTCTTTTCTTTGCTGCTTAGAATTTTTATCCAGTGGGATACTCTTCAGATTAAAGCTCCAAGAACGTGTGCAACTTCAGATATACACTCAACTAATTTGTTTTCAATGTGGTGCCGTTTACTTCAACAGAGGAATAAAGTTTGGAAACTTTTAAATCTGCGTCATATATATCAGATTTTCCTGCCTCAGTGTGAATTGTGTAAGCCTATTGGCTTTTGAAGTAATTACAACCTAACCTGAACATTCAGTTTCACACATTTTACTCAATAAAGTATTTTCAATGCTAAGATTCAATTTCAGGAACAGGAGCCAAAATTTGTGTGTGTATGTGTGTGTGTGTGTGTGTGTGTGTGTGTGTGTGTGTGTGTGTGTGTGTAAAATTACTTTTAAAGTCTGTCAATCAATCAACATGGCTCATCTTCTTTTTATGTCCATTTGTGCCAAAGAATACAAATAATATGAATCTGAAAGTTTCGTCCTTGATTAAACTCAATGCTAGAATGCTACCCCTTGCAGTCCAATGTCTATAATAAGCAATCTTCCAAGGGATAGTTGGTGAATAAAGCTGTCATATGTATTGACAGTAATAACTGAACTATCACTACCCACAGCCCCTCCTCCCTTCACCAAATTTTAGAATTTACATAGAAGTTTTTTTAAGCTCTAAGTACAGACCAGCTGCAGTCTTTAAAGTCTCGTATCATTCTGTTAGCACAATGCCTGCCTACGTGAGCAAAACATGGGAACTGCATCCTAAAGCAGTTGACAAGATTTTTTATTTTCATGATTACTTCTCTGCCTTTTTTTTTTTTTTTTTTTTGCCTGCAGGCAAAGGTTGGCGTACACGTCAAGAGAATGTTCTCCAGCTGGGGCCTGCAGTACAGAGAATTGTATATACCAGGGGGCTCATGGGACGCTCGGCAGATTATTATGGTAATATTGGAGGCTGTTGTCCTCTCCCTCCCACAGCTGGGCCGCCTCTCTCATTGTAAGTATTGAAGCAATATGTTTTGCAAATTATACGTTGGGAACAACAGGGACCCAGTAAAGTGAGGAAAAAGAGAAACATGGCAAAATGTTGCCTTTAATATTATATTTTTCTTGTTCATCAAGCAAAATAAATTAAAGCTTTAATTTTTTAAAATTAAATGAGGATCATATATTGAAAAAGAGCTATAAGTGTAAAAACTTAATATTGATTTTATTGAGTGAGAATTTTAAGAAAATATCATTACAGAGAAATTACAGACAGTAGCCTGATTCAAGAGAATCATGGTAAGATTACATAATAGCCTTTATTATGAATTTCAAAAATCCTTTTGAGTCCAATGAAGCTGGGTTAGCAAAAACCACACAAAAAATATCATTTTAATTAGTGCTAATGTCATCTCGTCATGGTCCAGCTGTTTCACACAGGATGCAAACGTGTGTTACTTTATTAGTAATGCATCTTAGAAAAAATGTCACTTCTGATTTCAAACATTTGTCATTAAAATACATTTAATACAATAGCAGAATAACAAGATTGATTTAGCCAAAGGAGGCATCACTGAAACCTGGGAAAAAAAGACTTAAAAGCCTTCTTAATTGAAGAAGAAATGTCTCTCTCTCCGGTCTTCCCTTCTGGAAACATTAACAACAAAACAAGAGTTAGGTTTCTACTGAGAATTTGGGGGACATGGAGTGCGAGAGGAAGTTAACATCTCAATAATTCGTAAATTAGTACTTTTCCTTCATAGAACTCAAAGTCCACTGCTCTTGAATTGAAAATTGTGGGTGAATTTTAACAAATGCTGTGCTATTTCAGCTTGTAATAATGAATTTAAATTTATTCATCAGCAAACACTTCCATGTCTCTCTCAATCAAGAGTCTACGACTCAGTCTTTGGCATTCAGCTTTCATTATGTTAGCCAGTATTGCAGTCCTCACTGACATGAAACCTGCACCCAGAAGAAGGGAACTACATTCTGATGTAGTTAGGAATATGGCTCAAATACTTCCCAGAAATTCTTATTTGTTTTTATCAAGATTGCGCTTTCTTGCATGGGAAAATAATCTTATGTACAGTACCTTTATTTGTAATGATTCGTCTATGCTTTTGCTATAAGCCTATAAAACAACTCACCATGTGCAATCTTCTGCCAAACTAATATTTTTATCTACTCTATCTATTTGGCATCATGCCAATATATTTTAGCTTGCTATTGATAGGAATATTCGCACACAATTTACTCCCCTCAGCTAGATATTCATCGAGGAGGAATTTAGTAAATAAAAGGCTGGTAGGAAGAGCTATTCAGCGTAAAAGCAACTTCTATGCACTTTTGCTGAGTTATAGCTATCATTTGGAAGCCGTGGTAGCTGATGGTGAGAGGACACTTGCTAGTGTTTGCAACATTGTTTCTTATTACTGCAATCAAAGTCTCGGTGCCCAGTCAGAAAATAAGAAAAGCTCAACTTGATTGATGTCTTCCTGGAAACTTCTTTTCCTGTTCAAGACTACTGTGTGATATAGGATAGCTCCAAATTATTGTATTGTAAACTCTTCTTCTTGGCAAGTTTATGTTTTGAAAGGCTCATAGGCTGAACAAAATTCAACTTTGGATTTTATAAAATATAGACACTTTTCTTAGATGCTGTCAGTATTTTCTTGGTGTATAAGAGACTGCTTTGACAAAACAATTTTATAATTAATGTGTTTAGGCTGTTAGGTCACTTTAAAATACAAGTAAAGAAAGTGCCCCCCCTTTTTTGTACATATAATGTCACACTGCATATGTGATTGTAGTCGATGGAGAATATGCCTACATGAAGCCATGAGATGACTAAGCCTTGTTCCCTGTGTCCTCAGGTTGTTCTTATTCTCAAATAATGAGTATTCTACTAATTATGAGCGGGTTAAATAAACCACATAGTGTACCTTTTTTTTTTTACTTTGAATTTTTGTAACATTGAACATTTTCTTGGTGTTTATTTTCCATTGTTTAAAATAGATATATCTTCTGCTTGCTTACAGATCCTACCATACTGGACCTGCTAGGGGCAAACCCATAGGACCAAAGACCAGCTCTGGCTATGATATTTTTTCCTATTTCCTCCATTACTTAGAGGGCCATTGATTAAAATAGGTCCAGACCCAAGTCACACAAAAGATGAAAGTCCCATAAAGCTAGGAAAATATCCAGAGCCTAGATGACCATGGACGTAGTCAAAGTGTTAGCAAAATGGTCTGGCAGCTTGTGAGGCATCACTTAATGCATGGCAGTTTTAATGAGCAACATGGCACGTTGGAGGATACTCATCAAATTTGGAATGTACAGCTTTATTTTTATGGAATGTATATTGTGTGCCTATGCATGGCTAGCTATTGTCAGGGTTCCTGTGAAAGTGAAGATAGACCTTCAGCCCTTAGAAGAACATACAGTTTCATTAGGAGGATAAAGACCCATTAAAGGACAAAGTGTAGGGTACACAACTGCCATGTAATGACTGAGTAGCACAAATGTTGTGAGCTCACTGCGAGCAAAGCCATATAACCAGAGTTTAAGTAGAAGAGAACAAGAAAGAAATGTTGACGTCTAGGATGCAATAGATGATGCTGTTTTTTGGAAGCCATGAACAAATGTCTGCTCACCCAAGATAGGGAACCAGGGACCAATGTGTGGGTATTACCAACATCCAAGCTGGTGAACCAACTAGTTTTATTGGGGGAACTTACAGGACCAGGAATGGCTCAAAGACATTTGTATCACCAAAGTTTACTCATCGTGGGTGACAGCTAATGAAAGCTGGAATCCTGGAACTGTATGACTAGCAGGCAACTCAACAGTCTGGAGAGTGCATCCTTCAGACAGCTCAACAGGTCCCTGCCTCTTCCGGGCAGATGTTTTTAGCCTCTCCTAGGCAGCTCTATTTGTCTAAGAGTCTCTCAGCAGTCTTTATCATTATAGCTTATATATTTTGAGGGAGGGGTTTAATGAATCTGGTCAGTTTCAGGGACTTCCTGAAGCTAATGGCTTGTTCACTTTTTAAAAAAGTTTTGAGAAGCTTGCCTGCAGGATAGAGCATTCTGCCTCCTTTTAGAATAGCCTGTGTCTTAGGGAACTTCTCTCCAAGATATAATGTTTCATCTTGGAGACAATGACTGTACAGCAGGAATGAATGAAGAGAGGGAATGTGAGGATGTGATAGAAATATTTTGTGGGGTCTCTTAGTGTTAAATGAAAATATTCCAACCACTTAGATGATGATAGCTTAATTATGTGTTTTACTGGGCACATTCTCTCTGAACACTGTTTTGTAAGAATATTGAGTAGGTGCAAATAAAGCTCATTTTCTAGTTTTGTACAATTGAAGTCTCAATTGTTTTAATTCATTTACTGATTGATATCTAGTGAGAGAGATGAGACAGAGAGCACATAATGTTCAAAGCACTTTCTGAGCCAGACTTAAAGTTTTCTATCACATAGGCTTTCTGAATCTGCATCTCTATGAGTATATCTTAGAGAATCTGTATGTTTGATTAATATCCTTAGTCATATTAATGGACAGGTAAATTTTAGATCTACTAGTACAAATTTCACAGTTACAAATGGAGATTGATCAGCTAACAGGTAATCAGATATAGTGGTATCAGATTAGAATCCAGGAAATTCCAGCTAACATACACAGTCTTATTAGAAACAAGGTATAATACTAGGTTATTTCAAATTTGTTCTCTATTTGATTTCCATTATACTGCTGTAGAGGTAGGTGTCTGTTTTCCTATTATGTAGGTAGTAGGTAAGTCAACTCAAAGAGGTTTGTGGCTATGTAATTTCCATGGAATTAAATGACATATTTGAAGTTTAACTATTTTATTCTAGCTACCTCTTCTATACTTCATAGCTGTTTTTTGCTGGTGTCCAGGGAGATTTTTGTACAATTTCCTTATTGAAAAGCTGTATGGCTAAAAGGAATAAAATTCATTTTCCAATAATGTAAGTCAGGAAAATACTACGGCTATCACCGAACAATTCACCCAAATCCATTCTTCGGAACTGTTTCTGCTTAAGTTAGCATAGCTTTGTGAAGGTTTAATAAGAGTGTGCTGATAAATTCATTTAGAAAAAGTTAACACCACATTAAAGATCTGAAACTGAAATCACGTCTAGTTTGTGAAAAGCATGAAAACCCAGAACAGAATAAAGGTCATGGTGAGGTACGTATGTGAACGGTGATGTCAACATTTCCCAGTCAGGCTTTTCGATGAAGCATTGATTTGCAATCCGAGCATCATGTAGGACAGAATAGGGACAGGACCTCTGAAGTCACCTTACCTAGGTATAAATCTAAAGCTGGCATCTTCATCCTCCTCCTCTTCCTTCTCCTCTTTCTCCTCCTGATTCCCCCCCCTTCTTCTCTGTGGATAATTGAACTCAGGGACTTAGATGTGCCAGGCAAACACTCTACCACTAGGCAATATGAGCTATATTCTCAACCCCAAATCTGACTTTTATGGCAAAGAACTGTGCGTCATTCAACAAGCTGCTTAGATTTCCTGAGTCTTACCCCATGGGTAAAATATAATAACAGTAGGTTATCCTTGATGGAATGTTGTAAGTATTAAATGTATGGTTCATGAAGAGCATCTACATCAGTGCCTGGTACATGTTAGCATTCTTCATATATGCCAGTTTGTTAAGCAAAGATGCTGAACATAAGGGAGCATGTGGCTTCTCTGCCTTCGGGGTCCTATGTCTTGATATTCTACCTTATTTTTATTCTCCACCTGTAGACAGACTGGTCTGATTTCAGCCACTTCCCTAAGGAGAGGTTCTTTTGTGGAGCCTGGAGAGGTCCTGCATTATATTTAAGGGCTGTTGGGAAGTTGAAAAACAGAGGAAGGAAATGGAGGAGGAGCTCAAGACCCATCAGTCCTAGTTTTAACCTGGTCATGGACAGGCCCAACTAACTCACCCACTTCACCTCCCAGGCCACCATTGCTCTCACTTCTATGTGTTCTTTTTGTTTCAGGGTACCCAGATACTTTGTCTTCTGCGTTCTAGTTGTATCTCCCTAAGATTTCAGTTCACTGTGACTCAGTCCTGCCATAACCACCTCATCCAGCGCATGTGGCTGATTTTCTCTTGAAAGGGGCATGGGCAGAGAGGGAAATCCTTCAACTTTTGAAAGCCAAGCAGTAAATAAAGTAATTGAACTAAAGTAGCAAAGCAGTCAGTGACTCCAGACCACAGTTTGCATGTAAACAGCTGATGTTCCCCCTTGGAACTACAAACTTGAGGAGAATCGGTAGATACCTGGTTGCATATCAGAACCCACACAGAGAGCCCTTCAAACCCTGCAGCTTTGGGAAAGCTCACCTTCTCTCCCACTGCAGAAAACCAACACTAAGGATCAGCACGTGGAAATGATGTGCTCCTGCATTTTAATAAGAAACCTTTTCCGTGGTCAGGAACTCCTGAAAAATGGGGGTGAGACTGATAGTTTTTAAATTGCTTTAACATATATAGCAGTGTGCTGTTGAGTTTTGCTTATATCAGAGACTATTTTGCAAAAAGAAAAAAGTAATAGTATACTAACCTAAAATGTATAAGTATATTGGTAACATGTATATTTGTATTTTTTTTCCTCTAGTAGTGGAAAAAATGCACTTTGTTCTTTCTCATTCTTGAAAATTTATGAAAAGAGTCAGGATGGGGCTAAATAAAAGGAGCTTCCTAGCCACTCCCAAATTCCTGTCACACGTGCTTTGTGAGAAGATTTCCTGAGGTACTTTTACTTGCCGATTCTTTATCGATTTTATTTCTCTCTGTGTAATACGGCGGTGCACTGTTTCTGTTATTGTTGTTCATCTCCGCATCACTACTGACGACATTGTATTCTTCCTTTGCTAGCTTTTCTTGTCTCTCTTTTTTATCTAAGATGTTGAGCATCAAAATTTAAATATAGGTGACAAAGATCATTTTAAGAGGTATTTCTTGCTCTTTCCAGGAACTTCTGGTGGGAAGTATTACAACAGAACAATGTGAGGAGGTTCAGAGAATATTTGTCTTTTTTTGGTGTTTTCATGCTGCTTTCTAGTTGATTTATCTCATTATTTAATGCCAAAGTGTGAGTCCTGTTAAAATAATAGTGCAAGATGCTGTACGCTTGCTTAGTTTTTATTGTATCAATTTGTATTGAAAATACATAAATTATTTAAAAAATAATAATGCAAAAATTAATTAGGTCTGATGAACACTGGGGTGTTTGTCGTGACAGGCCTTGAATAACTGTGTTTTTGTTCTCCGAGTGCATAGCATTGATTTAGAAGACATGAAGACATGGTTGGAGAAAGACTAAAATATCATCTGTTGCCACTGGCCCCCAAGTGCTTTAATTTTCTCCAAGAGCCCCACAGAGGCTTTATGGATTGTCAAAAGGCACAGATTAATCAACTCACATTCACTGCAGGAAATTTACCAAGTGCTTTTTTACCTGTGTATTCAATCTAATCTGCCTAACTCTGAAGTTGGAACTTAACCCCATGTTGAAATGACTAGTAATCGACTCTCTTCTTTAAAAATAGATTCTAGCCAGAGTCTAAACTCTGACATGCATCCTCCTACTGGGAGCAGGACCTATGCTAAGTGTTTCATGAATGTTACCTATGAGTTCCACTCTAATTCTTTTAAATGGTATTGCCCATTTAGATATGATTAATCAGAGTGTGTGATGGTCCACAACCTTGTCAAGGCCTGAATGGGTAAAATTGCTCACTACCAAGCCCAATGACCTGAGTTCACTCTCTGAGACGCACATGGTGAGAGGAGAGACCTGACTCCTTCAAACTGTGCTCTGACCTCCACATGCACGCAGTAGCACACATACCCCTAGACCCCTAACAATTATATATTTTTAAATGTGAAAAGCAAACAAAACCTCGCTCAAATGCTGTACAACTTGTGCTAATGCGATTGGAATTGAGGAACATCGATTCCAAGGTCTGCTTTGACACTCCATGCAGACTTAGTATCCTTGTCACTGGCTCCTAAAAATATTTCAGCAGGAAGCGCCCATGTTTAATACTTCCAACCAACTATTATATGCTAACATTTCTCAGTATGGAATCAAGAGCTATTAAAGGTCTATAAGCTATCGCCTATAGTTTCATATGCTTTGAAAAGAAAACAGATAGGACATAATGATGTTGCTCCTTAGAAATGAAAAACAAATAATTCAAGATCTACAAAAGAGCCAGGTCTTGTGGCTATAATTCCATCTACTCCAAAGGCTGAGACAGAATCATCATGAGTTCAAAACCATGTCATTTTAGTAAAACCTTGTCTCAAAATAAAATAAAAGGGAGCATGGTATAGTTCAATGGTAGAGTACTTGCCTAGCATGTGTGTATAAGACCCTAGATTCAATTCCCAGTCCTCTAAAAAGAAAGAAAATGTTGTACTCAGCAAAGTATAGTAGTAGGTACATGACTTAAAATTAGTCAAAAGAAAGACTTAGACTGTGAAAAAGAATGTAAGTTAGCAGTTACCACTATTTATCTTGCTCCTGTAGGATACAAGCAAGGGATAATAGAATCATGAGGGAAGAAGGGCAGACAAATTTCTCGTCACTGTTGCAGGGAACACCCAGCTGAATAGACCTAATGTATAAATTCCTTCACGCTGTTTCCCGCAGCACAGGAAAAGTCTTGCTCTGATGTGGGCATTTTGTATTTGCATCTCTTTGTTGAAATTCTAACTACATGACTGTATCAAGCATCTAGAATTAGGAGATGTTATACAAGTCAAACATACTTCTCCTTTAGTGGATGTATTCTACAACAGGAGTCAGCTTACTTTCATGTATGAAGACCCATCATCCAGATAAAATGTTTGAAACAAAGGACAGGGAACAAATGCTGTAAATAATTATTAATTCTGCTGTAAATGATTATTTCTGCTAATGCCTAGGGAGGCATTTAGGCCATGATCTGAACAACCCCCCCCCAAAAAAAACCCAAACAATATAAAAAGTTTCTAAATTGAAGTCACAAAGTTGTGAATCTGGAGGTACAAAGGTGGCAGGAGTTCCCAGAACAGAGGATCTCAGACAGAACCCTAGAGGTCTGCAAAGCTCCAGAGCCAAGGGCCGATCACTATGTACATGTTACCATGTGAATAAAATACCCTCCACTAGTCAAAGACTGTCGGACTTAAAAAGCACCACCAACTTGCATTGTGCTAGAAATGCTACCTCTGTCTGCTAGCCCTACTGGAAATCACTATAATTTATTGAATGTTGAGCAGCTTACTCAGATGGGGTTGCCTTAGTGGTGAGAACAATTAGCAATTCACTTTTCACTAGAAAAGCTTTTACCAACTGGAAAATTTAAAAGGATAGACCTGAGAGAAGCAGATTGTATATCCCAGAGCAAAGCTCAAGACTATTATGTATGGGAACACAAAACATCCAGGATTCAACTAAATAAAATTCATAACACCTGGCATCCAATCAAATTATGCCAGGTGTATGAGGAATGAGAAAAAATATGACCAGTAAGGAGGAGGAGAAAATCCATGAATGGAAAACAATGCAGAACTCACACAATGTTAGAATAGACAAGGCTATTGATAAGTTTTATATGTTCGTTGTAAAATAGAGCCAAGGATTATACTATATTAAAACTCAGGACATGAAAACAGTAATGTGTGAACTTAGAAATATAGTGGGTAGATTAATGGAGGATTAGACATCGCAAAAGAAAAACTGGTGAGCCCACAGTAAATGTAATTTATTCTCCTGTAGCAATTGTTTCTGAGGCTTACCCAGGCTTGCCTTTGTCTTCTATTTTAACGTAGGCTAGTCCTGGAAGCTTTTAGCCTCTATACAGCCTAACCTAGTCCTAGAATACTTCCAGCTTCTGAGACTTACTGCTGAATATGCTTACCCTTTCCAGTTCTTTCTGAACTCTCTTGGCTGGTTTAACTCAGCTGTTCTGGCTCAAACTTCTCTCCAAGATGACTGATTCATACTGGCTTCTCTCACCTTCTGACTGAATTGCTCTGCTTGGCTTCCTACTAACTTTGGCAATCTGTTCTAATCTTCTGGATCCTTCTCATTCTCTAACTTATTCTCTCTCTTTCCTATATCTGTACAACTGTCCCAGTAAAACTGCCTCTTTCCTCTCTCCTTCTGTGCTGCTCTCTCTATGTAGCCTCTCTTTCTTCTGTTCTCATAAGAGTTGGGCATTTCCTATTCTGTCAGATCTTCTCTGATTTGTCACTTTGTGTGGCTCTCAATTAAACATCAGTTTCAAACATGGGTGCTTTCTTCTACTAACTAACTTTAACTTCATTGTTTGGAATTAAAAGTGTGTACTAAGGGCATATTTGCATTCCAGCTAGATCACACAGACCTAGAAGGTCTTTGGATATGATCTGAGCAGTCATGATGCTGAATTAAAATACCTCTACAGCCATAATATGGAAGTTATAGAAACAAAAATCTAAAGAGAAAATTAATATTAAAAATGAAAAT
Organism: Uromys caudimaculatus; assembly: GCA_028551405.1. Classification (NCBI taxonomy): domain Eukaryota; kingdom Metazoa; phylum Chordata; class Mammalia; order Rodentia; family Muridae; genus Uromys; species Uromys caudimaculatus. The sequence continues at coordinate 18,265,836 of CM052708.1, read as the reverse complement.
TATTATAAGGAATCAGAAGACAATTTTGGTGGCCAAATATATACCTTCAATTTTCCAAAATAAAAAAAAAGGAGTGGGCTAGAAGAAACTAAAGCTAATTTTCTCTTCCAAATGTGATATAAACTATAAGCCCACAAATTCAATAGATACTAAGCATAGAAAAGAGGAAAACAGCTACATCATAAGCAAGTTGCTCAAAACAGGATAAGATTTTATTTTTTAATCTCTTAAAACCACCTATCCAGGGGGAGAGAAAGGGGTTCTCTCTGTATGGCATATAGAGGAACAAAGGATAAAATAACAGCAGTGTTTATTTGCAAAAGAATGCAAACAGGAGGGCTGTGGAAGCATATTTAACACTGGGGAAAGAAAAAAATACAACTCTTAGGAAAGAAAGGAAAATGAAGCCCTCCTCAGACAAACAAACAGTGACAAGAAACAATCACTGAGAGACTTCTACTGCCAGAAATCTCACAGGAAGTCCCTGTGTCAAAGAAAAATGACACTAAATACATCAACAGCAATAGAAAAGAGAACAGTGGAAATACTTCTGTGGAAGAGGTTCTCACCTGCATTATCCAATGTAGTTCTCATGTCACTTCTGTGGAATGATAGCTGAACTGTGAATTAAAATGAATGGACCATAAAGCAGTCACATATTTAACTAAGAAGGCACTACTATGTGAGTGAAGAACAGAAAAAACAATAGACAAAAATCAAGACAAGTACAGAAAAGGATTTAAACTCTAGGGAAACTAAAATTTACCTTGGAAAGATTGGTAAACATTTTTAAAGATGTGTCTGCAGCAGCCATACTGCTGTGCTGTCAGATATCAGGTATCAACTTGAAGAGATCTAGAATCACCTTACAGGTAGGCCTCTGAGCTTGCCTGCAAAGGATTATGTTGATTGTAATTATTGAGATGGCAGGACTCACTCACTCTGAGTAGCCTCAGTCCTGGGATCCCTGACTGTGTAAAAGGAAAGAATGAATACAAGCCCAAGATTCCTGTTTCCTGACTGAGTGTGCAGAGTGACGAGGTGACTCAAGTTTCTTCTGCTCCTGCCATGGTGGATGGTAACTTCAAACCGTGAGCCAAGTAAGTCCTTTCTCCCTTACGTTGCTTTTGCTGGATGGAACTGTACCTGGAATCAACTTGACCACGTGGTTCTTGTGCTTGTGGAACTGGCTTGTGGGAGGAATGTGGAAGACCTTGGAACTTTGGTCTAAAAAACATCTCTTGAATGCTGAAAGCAGGGCCTTTAATGAGCTGTTCTGGTGGCAGCTTGGAAAAGAAGAATGCTGAGGGAAATCTGGACTTGGATCATGAGGTCTCAGAGGGAATCAAGGATTATCTAATTGCCCTGTGGACCATTCATGCTGTTGTTCTGCCTGAATCCTCAGAGCTTGGAGGAAGTTGTATTTAAAGGTGTGGACTAAGTCTGGGGGGAAGGGGAGACAGGGGAAAATTCAGGAGAAGAGTGTTATTTATGTTGGTGCAGAGGTAAGAACTATAATTGTTGAAGAGATCAGAATAATGAAGAGAAACCTCCTGTGTCACACTGGGTCAATAGGAAAGGTAGCCTGAGAACAAAAGTCCATGCATTGGCAGCTGTATCTTGTGAAAATGGAATTCATTTGAAGGAAGAGAGTAGAAACTGAAGAATTCTCTGTACCTTGAAGAAAATTGTATAGGGAAGTGTTTCCTAGAGTCAGTACAGAGAAACTATGCAGCTCTATTCCAAGATGGGCAGAATGTCTCTCAGTGGCACCTGGCAGTGCATGCACATGGTACTGGTGTTGGAGGCAGGGAAGATGCAAGATTGACGTGGTTGTAGAATCATGTTCTAGGGTTTCAAGGAGCATCAAAGGCCAAACAGTGTGTGGCAAGGTGAGAGTTTTGGGCAGAAGGCCCTGAGAGACCATTGTGTAAAGTTGTCATGAATAATTCTATGTTACAGTAGAGGCCTCAGGATATTGGAGATGTCCCCCATAGTTTTGGGCATTTGAATACTTGATCCCAAGTTGAAGGCATTGTTTGGGTAGGTTTAGGAGGTATGGCCTTGTTGGAAGTCATTGGAGGTGGGCTTTGAGAGTTTAAAGACATCATTTCAACTTCACTATGCTTTGTGCTTGTGGTTCAAGTTGTAAACCTTCAGTATCCTGATCCTGATTCTGCCTACGTGCCTTCACTCTGTAATCATGGACTCTAATCATCTGGAACTCTAAGATCAAATAAACTCTTTTATACATTGACTTATACATGGTTTTTAAAAATACTTGTTTATTTTATGTATGTGAGTATACTATAGCTGCCTTTAGACACACCTGAAGAGGGCATTGGATCTCATTATAGATGGTTTTGAGCTCCCATGTGGTTGCTGGGAATTGCATTCAGGACCTCTGGAAGCAGTCAGTGCCTTTATCAGAGCAATAGAAAAGCAATTAATACAGATGCTCATGAAGCAGAGCTGCAGTCATGGGTTGAAGCTGGTATCGGAGAGAATCAGCATATAACCATTTTAATAATGACAATGAGATTTGCAAAGAGTCTATTATTTATTCTTCATTTTAAAAAATCATAATGAAGAAGAAAGGATTGTAGGAGTCAGAGGGTTGAGGACACCAGGAGAAGGGGGCCCTCAGAATCAACTTAGCACAGTTCATAGGGGCTCCCGGAGACTGAAATGACAATCATGGAGCCTACATGGGCTGATCTAGGTCCTATGCATACATGCTATGGTTACAGTGCTCTTGTGGGGTTCCTAACAGTGGGAGGAGAGATGGCTCTTACTCTTTTGCCTGCTCTTGGAGCACTTTTCCTCCTAGAGTTGTCTTCTTGTCCAAGCCTTGATGGGAGGGTTTGTGCCTCGTTTCATTTAAGTTGTTATGCTGTGTTTGATATCTTTGGGAGGCACACTCTTGTTTCTGAAGGGAAACAGGAGGAGTGGATTTGGGAGAGGGAGGGTGTGGGGACACTGGGAGGAGTGGGGAGAGGGGAAACTGTGGTTGGAATGTACTGTATTAGAGAAGAATAAAACAACCAAACCAAACCAACCAACCAAAAACCCCTGCCCTTTTAACAACCCCCCCCCAAAAAAAACCAAGAAAAATTGCTGAACCCAAATATTTTAGTCATAGTGAAGTAAATTGGAAACATTCCAAATGTTCTTCAGCAGATGAATACATAGACTAGTTAGGATAGTACCCCAGTAGTCAGCCTGCAAGGTTGGTTCCAGAACCATTCAAAGATACTCAACTGTGAAAATGTCTCTGTCTTCCATAACATGCTACGGTAGGTGTACATAACCTATGCATAGCCCAGAGCTCACGTTAAATCGTCTTTAGATTACTTAGATAATACAACATAAATGCAATGTATGTAATTTTAATGTTTTATTGTCCAGGGAATAATGACAAGAAAGTCAGTCATATCCAGTGAAAAATATTTGTAAAGAATATTTTTGATCTTCAGTTAGTTGACTCTTTGTGCAGCACAAGTGCATAGAAAGAGTCAATAGAATAAATACATATACATATACACATATATATGTTTGCATCCAACAAATGACAAAAATAAACTATCGAAGCATACCAAACTTTCGACAGATTTCACAATGAGTGAAAGAAAATTTCACAATATCAGAAACAATCTGGGTCTTGTCAGTCCATGTAGTAAACATATACTATTAGATTCCATTATTTATTTATTTTTTTACTTTAAAAAATTCCAACTCTGCTTACTTCAGCAGCACATACACTAGAATTGGAACAATACGGCAAAGATCAGTATGGCCCCTGCACAAGGATGGCATGCAAATGAATGAATTGTTCTATAGATCAGTATGTAGAGTGAATAAATAAATTAATAAAAAAGAGGAAAAAAGTTTTTAAAGAAAGAAATGGAATGCTGATTAACCGCATCATATAGGGTGTGTTCAATATGAGTACCATCATCAAATCTTTGATACTATTAAATATTAGGTGACACTAAGAACTCCACATGTATTACTTAGGGGAATGAAAGACCAATAGAAAGCAAATAAAAATAAGATTGGTTTAAAATAAATATAATTTTAAAAATGAAAAAGACAATGTTAAGCAATGATTATTAAATCTAGCTGTTTAAAATGTATTAGGAAGACTTTCAAAACCACCTTCAAGTATCTAAGCCCTAAAGGTCCCAAGTCTTTGGAGGGGGGGTCTTCGATGGTACTTAAAGTAATTTCCCCCTATGATTTGAATTGCTATCTGTACTAATAACTGTGCATACAGTTGGAAGGCCATGAATATTGAAACGGAAACAACTTTCCCTGTCATTTTTCAAGTTGAATGGCCCTGGGTAATATAACACAAAGCAGTACTCAACTGGACTGACAGAGCATTGGCGTTATCTGGTGCTTGGGCCTGGTTCTTACCTGGTTTAACTTGTGTTCAGTGGTTACAAGGTGGCTGGAGTACAGAGCTATATTTAAGCATTGCATCAAGGATTCTAATGTGCAGCCAAAATTCTGAACTCATGTTCTAATATGAACCATTTCTTCTATAACACAGCTGCAGTACTTCACAGGATTTTAGTGTCTTTTGATTTTGTTAATGCTTTAATGGTGTGTGTGTGTATGTGTGTGTGTGTGTGTGTGTGTGTGTGTGTGTGTGTGTGTACTCACACAGCTCCTTTTAAGTTGAACATTTCATAAAAGCTGTAATCATTGTTTTCATGTTTTCTGAAACCCTCCAACTCAGGAAAAATTAAATCTATAAAAGAGAACTTTAAAATCAAGGTTTTTATTAAGCTGATAAAAGAAAAGATCAGATCCCCTCTATATTTTAAGAAGTCCAGACTCATGAAGGATTTTTAAATGAATAGGCTTAAGGAAAAGGGGGCAGTCAGGGTCTTGGAACTAGTCTTACTCCCTCTGAAGAACTTCCGAAAGCATTGGCTTGAGATACTACAGACATGAAGGCTGACAGTCTCAAAGGGGTTGGTATTGTCTCACTTTTGTTCAGGAGCTTATTGAAATGAGCTACTTGGTGTGTGTGTGGGCATGCGTAAAACCCGTAACTTTTTTAAAAAAGTAAGCCTTCCTGCTGATAAACGATTTTAGTTTGTCTGTTAAGCATGATCTTTTTTATTGTAAAGTAAGGGTCATTAAAAGCAAAGATGACAATCACTGTGTCATAGGTGCCAATTTGAATATGTAAATAAAAGCCTGTGCCAAGTCTCCTGAGTTTGACTCTGGGGCTATGGTGAAATACTAATATAAACAGATATGCTCTTAGTCATGGGCTGTTACCAGTTATGAGCCAGACCGTCACTACCACCTAATAAATAGTGCTTTGGGTTCCCTCACGTATCTGGGCGAGACTACACTGTCACTCCTGAGAGCTTTGAGTCTGATCAAGCTTAGCGTCTATTATGAAGTGCCAACCCAGCAAGCCTCCAACTCTTTCATTAAACTCTGCTGCATCCTAGGATGCTCTTCTCCAGCTTCATGACCCCACAGCTTGATGAACGTTTTCCTTTTGTACCTAAGAAGGCATATAGAGTCTCTGGAGACCTTACTCTACTCTGCCACCATGGCTCGTTTATGTTGCTGTGATAGACACTGGGACCAGAGGCAGCTTCGTACTATATTATCACAATGGCACTAATAGTTCAGCATAGGAATTTTGGGGGACTCAAGTATTCAGTCCATAGCAGGCATGATATTTTTACATCCAGGTGACTAATGAGAAAATTAAGGCCAGAGATAACACGGAATAATTTGGACCAGGGTACATAGCTTTTAAGTGATAGAACTTAAATGATTTTTATGTTGCCATCATTTTTAAAAAGTATATTTTTACTTTTTTATGTGTATGAGTGTTTTCTCTGCATGTTTGTGTGTGCACCGCACATGTGCCCATTGCCTGTGGTGGACAGAATGGGGAGTTGGAGCCTCTGAAACTATAGTTATAGAAGGCTGGAAGCTGCCATATAGATGCTGGGAACTTAAACTGGCTTCTCTACAAGAGAAGCAAGCATCGTAACCGCTGAGCTCTCAGTCCACTCCTCTATCATATATATTTAAGTCTCATATATTGGCATGTGTTTCAAGAACAGGCTCTACTCCATTTCCCTTTGTATATTGGCAGCTGTATCAAGGAGAGGTACTTCTCCACTTCCCTTTACAGAGCTTGATAAACATTTTGCAGCAAGTATATGTCCATTATCTTAAAAGCAATCTGCTGTCAGTAAATATAAGGCTACTTTTCAAATCCAATAAAATACAATTGGTGATGCTACTAATGTTTTATGAGCATATAGTATCTGAATGCTGAGGGGAGTCACCACCTTCAAAGATTTTGTAATTTAGTGTTAATAAGAACATACTACAGTCAGTTGAAGTGGTGGACACACCTGTAATCCCAGCACTCAGACTGAAGCAGGATAGAGTTTGGACTCCAGCCTTCTATAACTATAGTTCCAGAGGCTCCAACTCCCCATTCTGTCCACCACAGGCAATGGGCACATGTGCGGTGCACACACAAACATGCAGAGAAAACACTCATACACATAAAAAAGTAAAAATATACTTTTTAAAAATGATGGCAACATAAAAATCATTTTTGGTCCCTAAAAATATTTTGGAAATTCTATTTAATGCATTTAGAAAACTAGAGAGTTGAAATAAAAGGTTAAAAGAAATGAAATAAATGGTTAAAATGACCACAATTGGAGTGACTTTATCAGAGCAATTTCAGGCCAGTCTGAACTTCATAGCTAGATTTCATCTCAACAAAACAAAACAAAGAACATGTTAAAAATAACAATGATAATCTTAAGCACATTGAATTAACAGATTTAGGTATACAATAGGGAAAGTTTCTCTTATCTTAGTTTCTTCAGTGGGAAACACAAGCTACAAATACAAGAGATGGCTGCTTCAGTTTCCTGGTAGGTCAGCCACAGAATGCCTGCTGTGGAGGCTTACTACTCCCTGCAGAGCTGTCCAGTTGGTTTCCCTTGTGTGCCTAGCAACATCTCTGGCATTTGTCATGAGTGGTAAGAATTGTGAAATCTTAATTCCCATGAGTGTCTATTGAAGTTTGATGATTCTGTGAGAATTTTCATAGATTTGCTACTTAGAAAACTGGAACACAGAAAATTCAGCAAATACTTAAATGTACTCCAATGTCCTGCACATCCAATTAGGGGTTCAGGCTTTCTTTTCTTTACTATGGTCCTCTAGAATACATATGCTCCATGGCTCCTGTTTCAGTGGGCACTAACAAGCACCAACAAATATTTACTAATACAATGAGAAACCCCTTGGCAAGATCCCTTATCTCAAAGAACTTCTACTCAAGATGAGGTCAGGAAGGGGAGATAAAAATTCTTACGTAAGTCAGCCATGAAGTAAAGATATGCTGTAAAGAAAAGAAAGTTGCTCAATGAGATAAAGGACAAATAGTGAAATATGAGACAGAAATTCCCAGGTGGTTCTCATTTAGAGATGCCTTGTGTCAGCTGAAGGGAGAAAGAACCAGCCCTGTGATGCTCTTGGGAGACTCTTCTAGGTCTTCAAGGTAGTAAGTGCAAAGCCTCTTGTGAAAGAGTGAACTTGGTCTATAACTAAAAGGCCACTCTGGCTGGGCCAGCGCCAGTGAGGCGGAGCAGGAGGGAAAGAAAGGGAGAGATGCATGTGTGAGGGTTTCATGAGGACTTTAGAATAAGGTTTGCGAGAGGAGCGTTCTGCAGTTTGCTTTGAGAGTATTTACATGCTGAGCGTTTGTAGGTGGATCAAAGGCAGTAAGAATATAACATGTATCATATAGGTGATGGCTGAAATAGCTCAGGAGGGAGGGAGAAGTGGCTTACTGTGACACACAGCTGTGCTGAGACTCTGGTGGAGTCTGGACACATTACAGTAAGTTCTGGATGTAACAGCAGCAAGTGTGAAGGAGGATGCCAAGATCGCTGGCCTGAAGAATCATTTTGACATAGCCCTTGCTTCCTAGGCCTGGGGAGGCTTTGAGGAGAACATGTTGGAGGTGCATGAGGATTCAGTTTTTGACATGTGAGGGAAAGGAGTCCAAGTGGAGCTGTGGAATCATTTAGAATTGTGGAGAGATCTTTCCTGTATGTATGTGACCTACATATAGGCACGGTGCAAGGAGGTGATGTCCCCCACTCTCTAGCATGTGTCCAGGATGTCTGGCTGGAGTCTCTGGCCTCTGGGCTCCTTCCTACTTTGCCCCACGCTGAATTCATTTGAATTCATCATTGCTTTTCTTAACCAGTCTCTGGCTTCACTGGTAGATGACAGTATCCATCGATCCCTGAAACTCGATGCATCATTAAAAAGATAAAGAAATGATGTTAAACCTGTGAACCATTGGTGGATTTTGAAGAATCCTCTAAACTGAACAAAAGAAATGCAAAAGGTTCAGTGGAGCAAAGAACTGCTTTCACTGTGCTGATAGTGTAATGTGTTCAAGTTAGCAGAACCTAGGAGTGAAAGGAATTCTAACACACCATAGCTTTGAAGTTGGTTTCTTCCCTCTTTCTTTCTTTCTTTCTTTCTTTCTTTCTTTCTTTCTTTCTTTCTTTCTTTCTTTCTTTCTTTCTTTCTTTCTTTCTTTCTTTTTTTGAGACAGGGTTTCTCTGTGTAGCCCTGGCTGTCCTGGAACTCACTTTGTAGACCAGGCTGGCCTCGAACTCAGAAATCCACCTGCCTCTGCCTCCTAAGTGCTGGGATTAAAGGCGTGTACCACCACTGCTGGAAACCCCAAATTCAAGTTATTCTTAGGCTTGGGAAATGGTAGCTACACAGAAATTAAAGATATGACTATTGTTGTTACTTAATTTGGTCTTTCAGGGACCTGTGAAACATGAATTGTTTCCTTTTCACTCTAAAATGATGGTGTAATGACAGATGCAAAGTAAACCCAAGAGGTTCAGATTTCCCTTTTGAAAACCAGGAAGTGACTCTCTTTTGTTTCTTCTAAGCATTTATTTTAAGAAACTATTTTTTACAATATTTCTTTTTTAGATGTATATAACACATTTGTTTAAAGACTAGATTGGTGCTTTGCCATTTTTATGGCTGAGCAATGACTTTCCAGAGAAACAGGAGCCATGGATTTGAAGTGTAAGCTCCAAGGGATAGACAGCCAGCTCCTGCTGGGGCACACAGGCTGGAGGGAGGGACGGGAGAAGCTTATTTTTTTCTCTGAATATTATCAACTAACTATTCAGTTATATGAAAGAGCGAGTTATTAATTTCTTTGAAAACAATTACATATGACCTATGATATTCATATAGTTCTCTTTCACCTTTGTGTATGAATGTTTTGATTGGGAGACAATTTTGTTTGTGATTAGTGTTCCCAGCATTACTTCCAGATACAGCAAATTTTAAACTATTGGTAGACTTTGGTCCTCTACAAGCCTCTTTTAAACATTCAAGACCATTTTTGTTTGGACATGAAACACTCCTGCCACCTCCCAACACCTCATGTGTGAGAGACTTGTTTCCAGTGCAGTAATATCCATCGAGGAGGATTCTAGGGTCCATGACCTTATTAATGAGTGATTCTCTTGATAGATTGTTTATATGATGGTGTTGTGAGCTAGTGTAATCCAGGAGGCGGGTCCTTGGTGCAGGGAGTACGCTACTGAGGATGTGTCCGAGAGAGCTTTTCCCGATATTTCTTTCTTCTCCCTGTCTTCCAAGAGTTGAGCAGTTTATTGTACCACATGTTAACACAACGATACTCTGCTTCACTTTGCAGCTTAAAATAATGGACTTGGACTGAAATATTTGAAGTCTTTCCTTTCTTAAGTTGATTTCTCACAACTGTAAAGAACATGATGGCAGATTCTTTTTTTTTTTTTTTTTTTTTTGGTTGTATCTTCTAACCAGTGAACTTTTTTCTTTTAAAGGTAGAGTTGGCATTTAAAGACTGGGCCCTTTCCCTCTTAGAGTTAATTGCAATACGCCATTGTGTTTAAAACAACTAACTGTCCGTTCTTTTAAAATGTTATATGTACCTTCTAAAGTTAAACTCCTGAAAGACTTACATTTTGTTGGTGTATGTATTTACTTTCTAGTTGCATAATAAGCAGCCATGAGCTCGTGTAAAAATCAGAAGTTGATTTGTCATAATCCATAGACTTGAAACTCAAGGTCAGGGTATCAGCAGTGTTGGTATCACCTGAGTGCTGTCTCTGGTTTATGAATGCCACTTTCCCAAGTCCTCACCTCACCTTCCCTGCACGTGCCTCTTAGAGCATCTTACTACAAGGACTCTAGTCTTAATTAGAGCTGAACCCACCCACCTGCCTTGTATTAGTCCTGTTACCCTTTTAAAGATCCTGTTTCCAAAGCAGAGTCTCATGCTAACTCACTACAGATTGACTCCACAACATGTACGTTTTGACAAACACAGTTTGGCTTACAGCAGTGTACACACTGAAGCTGCTATTCAAATATGTTCAAAGTATTTGTATCAAAGTGTCCTGGACTGACCAGGATGTTTCTCATTTAAAATTCAGTATTCTGCCTATCTGAACAAGTCTCTGAAATGATCCCTTATATTTTGTTTCTTGTTTGCTTGTTTCTGAGAGCATAGGATTGTGTTAGAATAACAATATACACTGCTGATGTGCTCCTTCAAAAGAAAAAGAAAGCAGCCATACAATGGAAAACAGTCTAAAAAAGCGCATCCTGATAACTGAAAACACATCCCGAGATTCTTACTGCATTCCCAAGTTAGTCCTATAAGTTTTTTCTTAAATATGACAGGATAAAATATCTATATTGAAAGCTCCACCCTAAATCACATGCATGTGAAGCCTCCAAATAGTACTTATGGCCCTAATTAAAACTCAATTCTCTTGGTGTTCACTATCATATGTGTGGAGGAGGAGATTACAGATGTACACATTTCACGACCTCGGCATATTCTGCATTCGTTAAGAAAACAGTGCTTTCCCCCAGGCAGGAAATGGCTTGCCACAAGCCCTGAGCTTCACGAAAGGAGGAGGAAGATAAAGGAATGTTGAAAGGTGGACATATTTTCTCCTTAGACATTATATTTGTCTCCTTCTATTAGATTTATTTTTGGCACGGAGAAGAGCGCATCCATATGGGGAATACTTTAGAACGGCTTGTGAAGAGCAGGCGCACTTCCAAGAGGAAATGCAACCGTGCCTTCTTCTGGTGGAGTGGATCAATGTGCCATAAAAGATCATGTTCAGTTACCTCATTTTTTTTGAATTAGAATTAATGGCTCATTAGTCTTGATCATATCAATATTATAACACCACTTACATTTGGTAGAAAAGGGAAGGGAGCTGATGGACTGCACTTACTTCTTTTCCTCTTATTGAGTAGACTGTGTGCCAGCCTCAGGGAAAAGCCCAAGATCTCTGAGGTGGCCCTTTGCAAACAGGCTCCATTTAGAGAAAACGCGGACTCCTGTGTGAGGCATTTGGAAAAAGAGTTAAAAGGTTCTAAAGGTTTGGGTCACTCGGGACATAGATTAGTGTTTCTCCCACTTTAGGCAGCTGGTTAGAGCCTGGGAACCAGACACCCTCAACATTTCTTTGGCCACATGTTGGACCATATGTTGGAAACTGAAAAAGAAAAAAATACACATTAAGTGTCTCTTGAATATCTCTCCCAAGGGAAATTCCGTCTACAAAGGAGCATTTTCGTGCAGGTTTTGGGGAAAGAAGTAGATTGAGACTTTTAAATTAAAAATAAGAAATTTGGCCAGGCATAGGGTGATTTTATTAAACAAGTCCTTTCTTCCACAGATACTAGATTTGGTACAAAAGAATTAGCAACCAGAAAGGCTCTGAAATGAAAGCAAACTAACTTCATTGAAGAAAATACCAGACCCACAGTTAGAACAATAGCTTCGTATGGATTCTCCTGCTGGCTAAGTGTGGGATGCTGGAGAAGAGCAATGACTGCTTGTCTGCATCTCTTTCCTTTGGTTGTCACAAGTCCCCACGTCTCTCATCTTATTAGTTGCCATTATCACCAAATACTTGTCAAGAAGTGACTTTCAAAAGGGAGGGCTTTTTATTTTGCCTAACAGTTTAAGACAAAATACATCATATCATAGAGAGGGTCATGGCAGAGTATAAAGCAGCAGGAGGGTGACAGCCCCTCACATTGTATCTGCAGTCAGACGGTGGAGAGTAGATTGGAAGTCCAGCCAGTCTTCGAACCCCAAGGGGCTCTTCCAGTGAACCACTCCCTTCAGTGAAGTGAAATATCCCAAATTCCACAACTTCCCAAAACAATGTTACCAGACAGGGATCAAGTGTTCAAACACAGGGACACATTTCACATTTAAAACCCAACAAGCACCTCACAGGACTGCACATCTGTAAGCAAGTGGATTGGTATTGTAGCGAATGGCTTAAAGGTGAAACGCCATCATACCAGATGTGCTCAATGAATGTCTTCCATGGGATTTTCTTGGAACTATCAGGAACCAGGCACTCCCGTTACACTGGGATTATGTAACAATAATCTGAGCTAATAGCTGGTGGCCTCTGTCTTGCTGTAGAAAAGCCCCGTGAAGACAGAGGTGAGCTGAACAGCACATTTTAACACTTAGATCTCACTAGGCGTGGAGTTAGTCACCCTGGAAGTAGTGTTGTGTACTGAGCAACTGGGTGCTAATTTCAGCGATGACATGCCTGCTTCAAACTCAGCTGTTACTCTTGTACATTTATCACTCAGAGGTCCTCCTTCCCCATCTGTGAAAGAACAACCTACTGAGTGAACGAACCTCTAAGGCTCTTTACATCTCAGAGTATTCCAAGAGTCTAAATCCAAACATTGTGGCACATGTTATAGAAGAATTTATTGTAATGTTGCTCAGCCTCCAAAAGAAAATGAATCTCAGAAACTTCTGAATTTTCTCTCAAAATTTTCCTTCAGGTATGTATACTTAGGTGTTGGATTAAGTTTACCTTTAACAATGAATGAAGTGTGTGATGAAAAAATTAATAGCATAAACAAGATTAGACTGTAGGCTTTCAAACCCTTTTAAAAACACAAACAGCTTTGAAGAGAGGAAAGTATGTTGAAAATCTAATGTCTATTCATTAAAGTATGCCTAAGTGTTAAATATAGCTCTTACATCTACTTGAAAGCAATGAAACTTAATATTTTTCTTAAAACGTAATTAATAATTAAGACTAAGCAATCCCTTTGTACCAATCAACACAAAGTCAGTGTTCCATTCAAAAACTCTGTCCATAGATGTTGTCTTTTATCTTCCTGCATCATGAATATAGCTCAGCAAAGAAAAAAGATTGGGAACAGAGACCATATCATTTACCTTGAGAATAGACATGTAGGAACTGGGCACACTGGTGAAGATTAAACAGCATGATTTAAAAGTTGAAGTGGCCAGGCTCCCATTTCTTTTTATCAGTACTCAGTTTTCTTAAACTTAGGGAGAATAATGAAAGATTTAATATAACTATCCTTTCTTTTCCTACCCCTTGAGGAGGACTCCACAAGTTTTATAAGCTAATTTTTAGATGAAACTCAATGTGAATAGAAATACCAGGCTGACAGTGTTGAAATATGGCTCACTGCAGAACAGGTTCAAAAGAAAAGCAGCACTTAGCACCCACAGCAGTTGACAGCTACTTACGAGCACACTTAGCATCCATTCCTGATGTGGGAATATGGGTGATGAAAGTCATGGATAATGATAATCAAAGCGGGGAAGTGAGGCTTTAGTTAGCTCCAGCCATTTAAAAACCCATAGCGGAGGAGGATGCTTTCATTGCTGCCTCCCAGTTTTCAGAGTGGACCACCAGCTCTCTGTGAGGAGGAGTCCGGTCCTTGCCTCTTCATGCTCCCTGGAGTGATTACTTCCACTAGCCCTGTATTGGAGGCTGACTGTTGTGTGGTACTCTGTGAGTGCTTTGGCTGAGGTTTTGGAAGAGTGGTCTTGCTTTAGTGGTGGGGTCTCTAATGTATTGTCAGGAGCAAGAGGGAAAAAAAAAAAAAAGATAATCCATTTTCTAATGCCGAAGTAACTTAGGAAATCCCTGATGAGAAAGTTCATCCCTGACTATTTTTGAAAGTGTTTTCCAGCACTAATTTACAAGAGTAGACTCTGCGGTTTGTGCCTGTGTGTAAGGTATCAGAGGTGAATCGTCTAAGGAGCAGATGATACTTGTGCATTATCAGCTTTGTGAGGCTCTGGGAAAGCATGAGAGAAAGCAGTACAAGTTCAATTCTTAACAAGATATGCAGCAGGCTTCCTCTTCACAAACACAGAATGATATATACAGAAAGTATTCGCGAAGTTTCTGTGGATATATAGTCCACATGTAGATTAGCACTTCTCAAAATTTGGACTTCACAAGAATCACTTAGCAATTTTAAGTTAACTGGTTTCTAAGTATTATCACCAGAAGTACTGAGCCAGCAGAGTTAGGGAAGAATTCTAAAACCTGTTTTACATTTGAGAAATTTACCTTGGTTTCTTAACGGTACTGTTTTCAAGTGGTACCAGTATCAGTTTGTCAGAGATAATTGCTTAGTCTCCATATTCAAAGGAGGCCCAGTGTTCTACAAATTTGAAATATACAGTGTCTTCTCGGCCTGCCTCCAGAGAAAGAGACAGTGTGATTGCTCAGATATACACAGGAAGAAATTAAAGCATCTTAGGTTAGACTTAGACATGGCAGGGTTTTATAAAACATTTGAAAAGTAACCAAGACTTTAAGGAAAGAGTCACATATGATCCAACTACTCTGTTTCTTTTCATGTGAGGAAGATATGACAGAAACAGATAGGCTAAGTGCCTAGCCTCTTATTAATCAGGTAAGAGCTGGGGTTCCGCTTTGGAACATTTGTTCTTGAATGCAGCTACAGCACAAAAAGATACATAGAGCAGAATCCTATTAAAATGCACAGGACAATATAATGCCAAAGCTAAAAAGCAATGTGATTTCCAGATTTCAGTGGACAAAATGTGTCAGTAGTATTCAGTGATATGCAGTTTATAAACCATATGGGGTTTATAATGCCCTACATTTGTAGGGCAGGACTCTAGATCTACCACTCAGTTATATTAACTATTAACTTTGGGCACCACTGGATTTTTACATGAATATGTTCATTTAATCTTTTGAAGAAAAAGCCCCTACAAATTGGAAAATGTTACTTCTAATTTCATAAGTGAAAACCAATCTTGTCATGGTTTGCACAGGTGGGAGGTAGAAACTGAAGATGCTAACAACCAAGTCTGCATTTCCGGTCCTCTCTAAACCAGCACTCTAGAGAGAGCTCGGCACACTCAGTCCTAAGTGGGAGGTCTGCATCAGATCTCTGCCATCAGGACTTAGGGAGCCATGCAGCATGGGAGATAGAAAGATTCTAAGATCTAGAGGGGGTGGAAGACATGATAGGACTAAGGCAGCATGCACAGGGCCTGGACAGGTCGAAGCTTGATGAGCGCCCAGAGGTGAGAGGGAGTGGACGTGAGCCCCATTACTAACCAAGAAGCTATCTCCAATTAACAACCACTCACAAAGGAAAAATTTAGTTTCTGTCAGTTTCACTGGGAATATAAACTACACTTAAGGGGTAAGCCCTACACCCCGCAGTAGACGTGAAGATGTGAGTATAAAACAGACTTGATGGTAGATTCTTTTTTTTTTTTTTTTTTTGGTTTTTCAAGACAGGGTTTCTCTGTGTAGCCCTGGCTGTCCTGGAACTCACTCTGTAGCCCAGGCTGGCCTCGAACTCAGAAATCCTCCTGCCTCTGCCTCCCGAGTGCTGGGATTAAAGGCGTGCACCACCCCTGCCCGGCCTCTTTTTTCTTTTTTAAATTTTTTTATTTTTGTCTCCTGTTACTTTTTCTGGGCATTTAAAAAAAAAAAAAAAACCAAAACCAAAAACTTACTGTTTTTTTCCTTGTATATTATTGTTTCAGATTTAATGGTTGCTTTTGTTATTGTTGTTTGTTTGTGTGTGTGTGTGTGTGTGTGTGTGTGTGTATGTGTGCTTCTCTTGCTTTTTTAAAAATCCTGTTTGCTTCTTTGTTTATTTTATTTTACTTTTTGTTTGTTTTCTGAAGAGAAAAGGATTAGGTTGGAAGACCCGAGAGCAGATGAGGGAGGGGAAACTGATCAGAATATACTGCATGAAAAAATAATTATTTTCAAAGAAACAAAACAGCAATTTAGACAATGCTATTTTCTCACCAGGATGACTTTATGCTTCGAGAAATATCCAGATTACTAGATCAGGATCGTGAAAGGGTCCTGGCAGACTAAAAATAATGATGAAATTTAAGGATGCAGATCATATTATACATTTAAGTTATAAAGACAGATGTACATCTGTAAGAGTATTGACTTAATAATAATCTATATGAAAAAGACTGAGGGATTTCAGTTGCAAACACACACACACACACACACACACACACACACACACACACACATAAGTAACTGCCAACTAGTTTCTACACTTTAATTATCAGCCACAAGATAGATATGAGTTTTAGATGTTTTAGGTGATAATTGGAACTATTTGGAAGTTCAGTAATCTTTTAGAGGAGACACAGACTAAGTTGAATTCAAAGGAGGAGGTCTTTTCTTGGAGAGAGAAAATTCCTGGCCTTAGGTAGCAGAATATCTAAAAATTGGCCTCCTCTTCTCTACTTCCTACTGTTCTTGTGTTCCTGTGTCTCTCTCTTCTCTCTCTCCTCTCCTCCCTCTCCCTTCCTTCGTTACCTACCTTAATTTTTCTATTAATCAATTTTCCTGGTTTTATTCTTACTCTCCCTGGTGGAGCTGTAAGTCATGGTGTTCCTGGGTTCTAGCAGCCATTCTTAACTCCTAGCCAAGGGAAGTCCTGACATTAACTGGGCCACCTCTCATTTTTCATTAATTTCTATTTATAATAATAATAATAATAATAATACATGGGACAGTATGGGTCAAATGTTTCTTTTTTAATTAATTATTTATTTTTTGATACTTTATTTCCAATGTTTCCCCCCTTCCAGGTTTCCTCTTTGGAAACCCCCAATCCCCTCCCCCTCCCCTGCCTCTATGAGGGATTTCCACCTCCCACCCACCCGCCCACCCACTCCCATATTCCCACCTTGACATTCCCCTTTATTGGGTCCTCTCCTCCCCCTGGTGGCCAACAGGGCCCTCCTCTGCCACATATGTGGTCCCAGCCATGGATTCCTCCATGTGTATTCTTTGGTTGGTGGTACAGCCTCCAGAAAGACCTGGGGGGGGGGGGGGACTATCAGGCCAGTTGACACTGTTGCTTCCTCCATGGGACTTCAAACTCCCTCAGCTCCTTCAGTCCCTTCTCCAACTCCTCCATCTGGGACCTCACTCTCAGTCCAGCAGTTACTATAAAGTGAAACTTGGGTATTCCGAACTTTTGGGCTAATATCCACATATCAGTGAATACATACCATGTTCATTCTTTTGTGACTGAGTTACCTCACTCAGGATGATATTTTCAAGTTCCATCCATTTGCCTGCAAATTTCATTAAGTCATTGTTTTTAATAGCTGAGTAGTACTCCATTGTGTAGATGTACCACATTTTCTGTATCCATTCCTCTCCTGAGGGACTTCTGGGTTGTTTCCAGCTTCTGGCTATTATAAATATGGCTGCTATGAACATAGTGGAGCATGTGTCTTTATTACATGTCGGAGCATCTTCTGGGTATATG